>OU343114.1:22985000-23730000 GCA_910594885.2 Bibio marci | reverse complement strand
TTTGTATAGGATAGCGCGATATGATTTGGAATTTCCGTGAAAATTTTATTCCATTGGGATAACACACAAACAAAATAGAAAAAAGAAAAACGAACATGATGGATTAAGTGTGCTTCCAAATGTATATTATTTGATAAGGGTTCAATTTGGTTAATGAACATGATATGTTTAGCTCGGTATGTGTATATATAATACGTATTATTATATTATATATATATACCATATATATATGTATGATCAAAAATAACGCTTACGTTAATCGCCACGATAATATCAGAAAACTTTTCACATGAGCCATGGTAACTTTATTAGAGCGCGTACGTCAGACATATATGTCTGACATGGCTCATGTAGAACTTCTTAGCGTCAGACACATATGACTGACATGGCGATTAACGTGTTAAACAATTTAGTTGGTACATAGATATTATTACTACGTTTTAAATACCTCACGTATTTGCAGAAAAGTAAAAAAAGTAGGTTGGACATGGACTTCGAAAAAATCATGAACTCTATAAACACGACGTCGAATCGTACAGGATAAACGGTGAAAAAATAACAACAATTTATTAAGATCCTTAAAATTTGAGATTGAAAGAAGTTAGCTGCAGATAGATCCGGTTGGAGAAGTCGATTGTAGAAGGATAACACCACACCCTCCCCGGGTTTTAATGACAGTAAGTATATAAAAATAAAATTAAATCTAATGATATAAAAATTGTTATGGTGGTATAATATAATGTTCTCTCCTTACAATTAGAGAAAATTGAATTGACAATTTAAAAGATAAATTACGTTTCATTAACACGTCAGAATATCAACATTGGCTCCAAAAACATATAATTATTTACATCAAAAAATTTAATAAATATACCAAAACGACTATATTTTCTTATCCAATTAAATTTAGAAACCACTTCAACGTAAACGTTTTAATAGTATATATAGTTAAAGCGATGAAAGAAATTTCGAACAAGGAGCAATATGGCAATAAATCCAAAAAAGATTTACAGGAGATAAATAAATTTTAATGAAAGTTTTTCTTTTATTTCAATGCAAATCCGATTATTTTGGATCTTTATAATGTAATTTAATATACAACATAGGCATATCGGTATGAGTATATATATATATATATATATATATTCAATGGATATTATAAATGTACGTTGTAATATTATTATCGTATAATATAATTTGTTTTATTATTTTTTCTAATCAATTTTAATGGCTCGTATAATAACAAACCCACACACACACACGATATTCTATATACATTTATTTTTATATAGTCTAATTTCCAAATAATATCTCTGTTTACAATAATTTTTAAAAATAAATTTTTTGAGGTCAAAAAATTTTCCTTATGAGTGATGTGTGTGTGTGTTTTACAAAATAAAATATTTAATATAAATATATATTTTGTTATATAGAATAAGAAAATATCCCACAAAAACAAAAAAAAAATCGTATTTTGTTTAATAATTAATTAAATAATTAAACTAATTAAAGTGATATGTTTTTTTGAAGAATACACAATTGATAAAATAAATTGTATATGAATAAACAAAATATAATAAAATTTGTTATTATAATAAAAGAAATAAGTATTATAAATATTATAAATAATATAAAAGATCTTTAAAATAAGATTGATATAATTTAATTCCTTTTCTTTTTTATTTTAACTTTTTTTGCTTTTTTTTTAAATGATTTAACTTTTTTTAATTAATGAATCTTCCCACAGCCAAATTTAATATAATAATATTATAAGTATTATATTTTTTTCTTTCAAATTTTGTATTTGTACATATAGCTATAATAAGTGGTAAAACGTTGAAAATATAAAACGTAAAAATTACAGAGGAAATATATACCTTTTCATATAAGGTTGTGAAAAAAATAGCATCTAAAACTTTATGGAAAAAATGAAAAGAAAACAATAACAAAAGACTAATTAAAATATTTTTTTTCTATGAGCGGAAAACCAAAAAAATTTAACTGTAAAAAGATAATTAAATAATATCTTCATTCATCTTTTCAATTTTATATATATATATTCTTCTTTATATTGTGTATGGTATACCATATATTATATATATGTCTGAACTGCAAACATATGTATATAAGACAGTATATATATATATTTAGACAGCGGTGTATATATCTAATAATATATTATTTTACATTTTTTAATATAATTTTGCTAATGAATATCATCTTCATATAGAGTAAATAATAGAAGAAAGAGTATTTCTTTTTAATAAAAGTTTATGATAAAAATTTTGTTTGGCTGCGTAACATATACCATATATATAAAGTAACTAAAGAAATAATTATAACAACTCATTATATTTTATATATTGCGTGCTAAATAATAATTCATTTGAATGCTATTATATTTATAAAAGTATTTGCATCCAATGAGGATACAGTTTTTATTTGAGAAATACTAGATTAAAAATCAAAACAAATATTAAGCAATGTATGTAAATGTACATTTTGTTTTCCAACACTAATCTATTGCTGTAAAACAAAATTCTAAATAATCACATTGAATTAGGATTATCTGTTCAATATCATTACATATACAATATATTCGGACTAATGACTTAGATATTAGGTGAATTCAAAGGTCTCTATGAATATTATATATATAGAATTGCAAACTCTTTGTGTATATATTATTTACGCTACATATGAATAATAATATTTTATCTTGATTCACATTTTTATATAGTCTTCGCCGTTATCGTCTTTGTCTATAAATATTATATAGAATTAATTATATTTTAGTTAAATCGGTATATTAATTAATTTATTATTCAAAATAAAAAACAGAAAAAACCAAAATAAAAACTTAATTGCCTTTACAAGAGAAACTTCTGGCAAAACGAAACGGAAAAAGATATATAAACTTTACATCATCTAATATGGAAAAAAACTAAATTTAAGTTTTAAAATGTACTCTTTAAAGATAATCATATAAATTAAAAACCATAGTTTTTATTTTTATAATTATTTCATTTGACATTTGTATATTGTGTTTATAAAATGTTCAATAATATGAAAAACTTATAAAAATCAAATTAATAATTATACTTTTCTAAGTTACATATTATTATTTTAAAAAAAAACTTTTTATCTAAACAATGTGACGTTAATAAAATATTATAATAAATTTATAAAAGTTGTATTTTTATTTTACGGTAGTATTTATATATTGCGCATTTAAGATTTATGAATGTATTTATATTTCTTTGCCATAATAAATTTGATTTGAAATTGAAACTCCGTTCGAAAATTAATGTGCTTTTGTCAATTAATTTTTGAATAATTTTTTTATATTTGATGAATCTATACAATTTCTATAATAAATTTACGCCTCCAAAAATGACAAAATATACAGTAAATTTATTCAGATTTATTTGATTATCAAAATAAAAACAATAATATTATAGTTAATAAATTTAAATCTATGCCGATGTTAAATTATAAAATTAAATATTCATGCAATTAACTATAGAACATTATTGGGTGTATAAATATAAATCGGTTCATTCTTGTGTGTGCGTCTTTAATTCTAATTGATTATTGCAAAACATGTATATATAAAAGCACTTGAATATATACAAAAGATTACGTTGATTTTAGTAAATAGTGATATTGTTTAAGTTCTCTTCCCAATTGGATGGATTGTTGTATGATAATGGTCACCTGTGATTTATTCAATTTTAACAGCCTCACAGTTTAACAAACCTTGTTCGTCAACTGTATCGAAATCAACAGTCAGAAACACACTCTTTGTAAATTATAAAGACGGCGTTAACATCGAACACTCCATATATTAAACTACTATTAACACGTTAGTTAAGAGTATTGAATCACACTAAATTTAAAACATTATACATCTGCAGTGAAATATATATGGTTGCATGTTTTTAGCACTATTATACATCATCGTAATTTATTTATATTTCACAATAAGATTGCGGTTTCACGTTCTCAACAAATTGAATATTTTGTGTTTGATAATTGTTAGCTGCTGTAAAAGTTTTTTAAATATGTTGACTCTAAGATTAATGTACCGAAAAACAGTTCAGGAAAGGTTGTTCCACTCAAAATCGATGATAGATTAATTGAATGATAGATGTTACCGGAAGTCGTTCGAATTATTTCTTAATATATTAAATTTGGATTAGAAAATTTATATTCAAATAACATGTATGCAAAATTTGAACGGTTACGTCAGCAATCACATTCAACCTACAAGATTTAGAAAAAATATATATTCCCAGAACAGTTGGCAATTCAAAATCGACGTATAAAAACACAATTTAATTATTGTATAATAATAAATTACTGTCAAGATTTATTTCGATTGAAATTTGATATCGCTATTATGTGCGATGAAAAAGAGCATCTCTGTATGTGATAAAAATATAAATTCAATATGTAAAAGGTAAAAAAGGTATTGGTATTGGAATTTAATTTAAATTTATATAATAAAAATACTGCATAATTTAATTAAATGTCATAAGTTATGATTTCAATAATCTTAATATTTATATGACATTTTCGAATTTTTTTTTTTCAATCGATATTAAATTTCAACAACGACAGCAACAACAACAACAACAACCACCACAACGAATATTAATTTTAAAATCTCCCGTTGCTCTATTAAAGGTAAATTACAATGTTACTGAAAAAATAATAATAAAGTCTATTCAATATATAATATAATTTTATTTTTATTTTCTCTATATGCTATCTCCTCTACATGTTCTAATATATATGTTATATATTGTATATATACGTGTAATATATATGGTATATGGTCGGGTGTTAGTTTGCGAGTGCAATATAGTGTGATGTTTAGTGTGTGATTAAAAACTAAAGGAAAAAAAAAACGAAAAAAAAGTTATCATACTTACAAACTACAACAAAAAAAGAAAATATAGTAAGTATTGGAGATTTCTTTAAGAATGCTCACACTGCATGAAGCATGTAACGTGCGGTTCTTAATCAGATTTAAATAACGTGACACGAAAGTTTTCTTATTAGTTTTTTTTTTTTTTTCTTGTTCTGTGATTCTGGGTATATATTATTTTCTTGTTTTTCTTTACTTATAAATTAAAAAACATTAAAAAAAAATAATCATTTTGAAAATTAAATAAAAACAAAATTAAAAATCAAAGTAAAACACAAAATAAAAAAGCGAGAAAGTAACACGACACGTGCTCTAATATATAATGTATTGCATTATATATATAAAAACACACATACAATACACACTCATTCGTATACCATTTAGTAAATTTCAATGTTTTTCATTAGGTTTTTTTTTTCACCATACAGAAATAAGAATAGCTTTTCATTTTTTTTTATATGAATAATAAATCATTTCTTTTTGTGCTATATTGTGCGTGTGTGTGTGTGTGTGTGTGTATGTGTTGTGATCCCCTTTCGTACATAGTTGAAAAAAAAATAAAATAAATAAAATTTTAATCATTTTTATTTATTTAAAAAAAATGTACCTATAAATATATAATATTCGTTCACTCATTTATTCATATAGAACATAAATGTACATTCAATTTTTCTGTGTATGTCATATGCTGCATGGATCCTTCCTTCAAATCATTGTATTTTATTTATACATATATGCAATAACGTGTTACTGTGAACGCAACTGCATTTATATTGTATATTGTATATATATATACGCAAAATAAAGTACAAAATAGCATCAAATATATACTTATTTCTATATAATATTCAAAAATACATAAGTTATATTAGGAGGTATTGAAAATGTCTACTAATTTTAGCATCGCGTTACATAAATTTTTTATACACGTTGTAATTTTTGTTCTTTTTTTCTATGTATTGTATATACCAACATATGACAACCATTGTAAAATATTTATGTCTAGACAAATAGAAAATAAGGATACGTTTTATTATATATATATATATATTTTTAATATATACTGCAATAATGTATTTATTTATTTATTTATGTATTTTTTATATGATACGAAAAAAAAAAACTGCGTGAATTACCATATGCATAGAATTTTCCATTGCATTTTTTATACGTATATATATAATCGAAATGCGATAATAATATAGAAGTTGTACATATGGAATAAATATTTTGTATAATACATATTACAAATACTATTGTAATTTTAGTGGACAACATTTTATTCCTTATTAAAAATGTAAATAATAAATTGAAAATTAATGTTTGCGTTAAATAACAAAATTCAAAATTGAAAATTTCATATCGTATAATTCATAATATGACCCAAAGGCTATACTCAACGGGTCTTCTGTAGTAGATTAGAAATCCCATGCTCAGTTAATATATGTGGAAAAAAATTTATAACCAGCAAGTAATGCCGTCCAAAATGCTAAAACAATGAATATTGAATAAGCATTTTATTATCATTTATCCGATTTTCTTGAAACTTTCAACTTAAGGTTTTTTTTTTCATGAATTATACTGCTACAATTATTAAAACTCCACAATAATAATTCCATTGAAATATATAGTAAGTATTTAATGATAAATGCTAAAAGATATATCTATAAAGGTGGTATTTATACGTAACATTAATCATACCATTTCTGAGAACTATCATATTAAGTAAATATTCACAAAATAATATTTGGCTCTGGTCCATCAAAGCTTAACACCATTCCCACGGAGTCTCTGTATATCGTATATCCAATAAATATTTTAATTAAAACATCTCTTATACGGCATTTGATTTGATTTTATTGAAATATTTATATGGTATCCGTATTTTAAGTGAAGTATTTAATGTATTTAGAGCAATGATAAATGCTAAAATATATATATCTATAAAGGTGATATTTATACGTAACATTCTTCATGCCATTTCTGAGAACTATCATATTAAGTAAATATTCACAAAATAATATTTGGCTCTGGTCCGTCAAAGCTTAACACCATTCCCACGGAGTCTCTGTATATCGTATACCCAATAAATATTTTAATTAAAACATCTCTTATACGGCATTTGATTTGATTTTATTGAAATATTTATATGGTATCCGTATTTTAAGTGAAGTATTTATTGTATTGAGAGCGAGTGCATTGATTATTTAAAAATTTATTGATTTGAAATATTTACGTATGTGGATAAAAATAACACCTAATTCATAAAGTATTATTGACTTCATATATCAGAAATGTAAATATAAGAATAACTTTAATAGGAACCATAGAGTTTATAGCTTTCTACGTAGTTTTGGGTTTGAAAATTTTATCTTCAAATTTTCTTGTATTGGATGGAGATTGTTTATATCAATAAAATACATTAAAAATTATAAATATATAATTGCGTGTTGTTTTCCATTTTCTAGCAGTTAATTTATTTTGAAAGGATTTTTCATAACGTTGAAACATTTTAACTATCATAATATGCTTATGTGAACAAAAATCATCAATTCTTCAATTCGAAAAATATTTGTAAATTTAATTGCAATTTATTGTATATTATAAGTAGTTGAACATTTTACTACTTTCTGACGTAGGCATTAATTTTTGATTATATTTACCGACTTTTCGATGAAAAAATTAATAAAAAGTTATTTAAAGTTAATAAAAGATTTTTGAGTTTCGTTTCGTTTTAAACAAAAATCTTAAATGCAATTAAACCAATTAATATAAAATGATATAGCAATAATTTTAAAATACATAACCAATCATTGATTTTCTTCTTCAGTCCAATTTTATAATAATTTCAATCTTTTATCCTCTATATATTATTATTTATATATAAAACAAAATATTCTCGTATAATATAAATCTTTCGTTGAATGTGTGTGTGTGTGTGTGTACATATTTAAAAAAAAAAAAAAAAAGTATCCATTTTCATATTTTAAATAGAAATTTGCTATATAAATATGAATATGTACACTGGCGCAAATATAAAATAGACATGAAAATCTATATATCTTTTATACAGGAAATGAGACGCGAAACTTAAATTTAAATTGCTTTTACGCACGAAATAGTTATGTTTTATTTTTTTTTTGCTTTTGAAACATGATGTTTAGGGGTGTTCAAATGTACTATATATATTATATATACAGAGGATATAATTGTATCAAATGGTAGGTGGGGTGGTTGGAGTATTATAAATATATGTATAAAATATGTTGTACAACGAGTGTTAACATATAATATAAATTTCCATATATATATATATATATGGAAATATGTATTCCACCAATTCTTACTTAATAATCAGTATAATAAATCATTTGTGCGTATTGTACAATATTTTATAATTGGAAATTGAATTGATTCAATTAAATCATATATATATATATATCTATTCTAGCTGTATTAAATATATAAAAGTTATATTGTATATATATTAATATATTTGAATTTGAATACAGGGAAATTTGAATATAAATGTACACCTATTAATTTCTATACGGTATTGTATTTTAACACGAATATATATTTCATATATAAATACAGACAGGTATATAATATGGAAATATTACTTGTGCATATTTTATTATTTTATTATGATAATTAATTAATTAATTGTTTGATTGATTTGAGTAATTAAAGAATACAATAGTATTTTTTATATTAAATAAAAAAAAAAATCCAATTTCATATATTTGAACATTATATAATTTGATTTAGTTAGGCAATATTTATTCTAATTTTATAATTTTTAGAAAAAATCAATACGAATTTAGCTATGCTTAAGTCAATTGTGTTGACATATACACTCATTTAACTTATTTAAATAAGGGTACCCAAATGTAACACAGTGATTTTGATAAAATTTGGATATGTTTTAGAACTCCATTTGTGGGTGGTAACGATAGTGCTCGAAGGAGTAAAAAAAAAATTATATTATACAGGAAAATTTATAACTTTTGCCACAGTTGAAGTTAAGGGCATATAAGGACTATGTAAAATTGAAGTAATTACAGCTTTATCGTTTGTGCTTCAAAAATTACAAAACTAATATTTAACAAAGGTTAATCAAAATGTTTTATTTCTGTAAATAAGTTTGTATGCCAAAAAAAATGTCTAAAAAAATTATTTATAATAATATCGCTATATGAGAAAAGCCTGATTGGAGTTGCAATTATACTAGTCGTTATAGGGTGACCGTACAAAAAATTACACTTATAATTTGGCATTAAATAAGGAATATAATACAATATAAATAAAATTAAAAATAAAATAAAACTAAACTATGGCTTACCTTAATTATAAAAGAAAATGAAAATAAATTTTTTACATTTTTTTATCACAAAATAAATTTTAATAAAATTATAAAAATTTTTATTTATTCATAATCATTTTATGTTTTTTCGTTATAGTTTCTTATTTTTGTAAAACACTCAATAATTATAATTATGGCACCGAATTATTAATAAAGCAAAAAAAAAAAAAAAAAGGAAAAGTCAAACTCATTGAAAAAAGGAAAATAAAATAACTAAAATTTAAAATTTAAAACTAAAAAAAAATTAAAATAAAACAAAAAAAAAAAAAAAAAAACAAACTAATAACAAAATTTTGTATTAACCAATTTCCATTATTTGCTTTCGTTCATACACAAATAATCGACACTTTTTTCGACGCGACGGCATTTTGATTATCTTCGAAATTTTCGTTTTCTTTTATTACAGTGCAATAATAAATTATTTGATAAATTTTCAATATTTAAAATTTTAAATCTTAATGAAAAACTATCTAAACTCTGATAACACATTAAATTTATGTATATTGTGGTTTTTTTTTTAATATCACAAAAATCCGTTTTTCTTTTTGGTTTTTGTGTAAACCTTTTTTTTTTTTTTTTGAACATTCAATTTATAAATTATTAAATTTTTCGTAAAAACACTTTATTATTTTTAGCATACAAATTTTGGACATCCATTTATTTATTTATAAAATTATAATAATGTTATAAAAATGTATCTATTCATATACATATAAAAATAATTTTTGTACTCTTGAAATAATATTTTCCTTATATTTCTAAAAATAATTATTGTAAATATTTACACAGATATGCACACACACACACACACACACACACACAAACACACACACAAACAAACACAAAACACACAAATTTATACAGACGAACCGAATATTTATAAATAATATTTGTTATTGAATTTCTTTTATTTATATGTCGGTTGTGTGAAGTTGAAACCTTTGTAAGCTATTTTTTTTTCTTATTCATTTATTTATTTACACTAAATTAAATTTTTATTTTATATCAAAAATATATTTATTTTATTATTTACAATTTTAATTTTAATTATTTTATTATAAATGTTATTTTTTATTTGTTTTGCAGTAATAACAAGTAATTTGTGATTAATAATAAAAATACACAAGAGCGTACACAAAATTTCGATTAACATAAAACGTATTATTTAGTCACACTGATTTTTCTTTAATTTTTCTTTTTAATTTATGATTCTTAATTGATTACGGGAAAACAAGCCGAACTCAAGAGTACAGCAAACTTAAAAAAAAATTGAAAAAAAATATAGTTTTTAAAATGTCACAATAAATTCACAGATTTTCGTTTACTTTACAATAGAAAAAATTGAAAGAAAATATAATTAAAATAAAATAAAATTATTAAAACCACTTAAATTAATTTTTATTTATTTTTTCCACTTTAGGAAAAATAAAAAAAAAAAACAGAAAAAATACGTTCTTCAATGTTCAATGAAATAAGACAAATTTTTTCTTATTCGAATATATTGGTATTGTTTTGGTATCTGTTCGGATAAAAAATGAAGAAAAAAAAAAAAAAAAAAGAAAATTATTGAAAATTGAAAAATGCTTATCCACCGCAGAGCACACACCGTATAATGTTGATGTTATGCCATAAAGTTGGCGATCAAATCTAAACTATAACCAAACCAATGGATCATCATCAAGTGTATAGAGTTAAACGTAAACGTTATATATATTTTTAAAATAGTATTTGTATAATATATAAAGAGGAAAACAGTTTTTCTCATTGTAAATATGTACCAAATGTTTTTATGTTGATGCTGTGTGCGTGTGTGTGTGTGTGTATGTGTTTGTGTTTATATTGAAAATCTTGTTGGAATGCAGTTTTATTTTCCTTGTTATTGAACATATAAAATTTTTTTTTATTTTCTTTTCGAGAGCATTTTCTTCTCAATAATAACAACATATATATAAAATGGACATTTATAATAGTTATAGAGATTTAATGCTCTCACAGCCACAGCATTCACATTTGTAAAGATATTTATATATAGAGCGCACGAGAAAAATGAAAATTAATTTATTTCATATATAAAAATATATGCTCTTTGGAAAATCTAATTTATTGGATGCTGTGCGCAATATCGAAAAGATATTATATTATATATATATATATATATATAATATGTAGCAACAGAATAAATACATGTGGGAAATCAACCACTATCATAAACAGAAACAAAATGAATATTAATATATATATATATATATATAGTATACGTATACATACATAGAGTTTATATACATACAATCACATTCATTTTCCATGGAAATTCATCATTTTCAGAAAATATAAAATATGTAAAATTATCATTCTATAGTCACATTCATAATCTCAGCATTGTATCTTCTATACATATGTGTGTATATATATCATATAATGTATATAAATGTATTTATTTGTATATAAATAATATAAAATTTACACATATACACAGGGGCGGATGACCGAGTCGAAGAACCTGGTTGATTTTCAAAAAAATGCGCCCTTGATATACTACGTTTTCATCCGGGTATAAAAAGTGTTCAAAATACCGTTTCACCTGATTGAGGTAGGTTATCTGATGCGTTTTTTTAGAGAGGTTTCCCCTATAGGCCTAATCCTCAAAGTATTGAAATTTTTTTATTATTACTATTACACATTTACTCGCCGGGCTTTAATAGTAGCAAAATTCTTTATCAATTCGTCATAATTAATTGACTGTACCACATCTTTTTCTATTTATATGATTGAAAGTCCTACCAATCTTTCTTGGGACATTGTAGAACGCAAATAATTTTTTATAATTTTCAACTTTGAAAAACTGCGTTCGCCTGAAGCCACTGTTACAGGTAAAGTTAACATTATTTTAAATGCAATCACAAGATTTGGAAACATCAATTCCAAATGATTGTGATATACAAATTCTAACAGCTTTACAGTATCTTTAGGTTCTGTAATTAAAGTTGAAAACATTAAAAGTTCATGATATAAATCGTCTGCGTTAATGTCGGAATTTTCTTTGAAAGTTAAGGCAGTTTGTAAAGATTTACAATGGCTTTTTAATTGTTTAGGTGTATATGCATTTATGTTTTGAAATTCATATAAAAATGAAAAAGTATTATTATGCGTATTTATTTGTTCAAATCTATCTTGTATTGATGTAATTGCCTGATCTATAATTTTATAATAGAAATTTATTTTGAATCTTTTTTTTAAGTCAATAATAACTTCATCAGGTCCTTCATAAGAAAACTGGATTTTTTTTCTTCTTGATCTCACAGATTTTTCATCAGGAAAATCGGATGGTATATCTAGTTCGGTCGCTAAAATTTTTCCTTCTTCAATAAATTTATCATATGCATCTTCAGTTCTAAGTTCTTTCAAAAATACTTCCGTCGATTTCAAAATTTTTACTGCAGAATTTAAATTAAGTGATACACTTTGCAGATATTTACTGGCAATATTGATTTTTTCCAAAATGTTAAACCAAATTAATAAACTGCAAATAAATTTAAACTCTAGCAACTTTTTAGCCAATGATTCCGCTATAAATTTTGATGTGGGATCGCCCGTTTTAGTTGCCTCAACCAATGCCTCATAAACGTCACCCAGCTGATATTTCAGTGGTTTTAATGCATCCAATCGACTTTCCCATCTAGTGTTACTTAGAGGTTTTAATGTATATAACTTTACATTTCGATTAAGTATATCCCATCGCAAAACGGAACTTGAAAAAAAGGAATACAAGCTTTGTACTGTATCAAAAAAACTTACAGCATCTGAGGATATTTGGGCAGAATCATTAACAACTAAATTTAATGAATGAGAAGCACATGGTATGTAGATTGCTCTTGGTTCCAATGACAAAATTTTTGCTTGCATGCCGTTATGTTTTCCTTTCATGTTGGCGCCATTGTCATAACTTTGACCACGGCAATCATTAATTGAAATGCCATTAAGATCTAATTCGTGCAAGACTATTTCAGTTAAACCAGCTCCAGTAGTATCTTTTGCTTCCAAAAAACATAAAAAATGTTCCTTAACTTCCACAGTATTATCGACTATTTCCAAAAATCTTACCACCAACGTCAATTGTTCCAAATGACTTTTATCAGGTGTGCAGTCAACAATAATTGAATAATATTTGGCTTCCTTCAATAAAGATAAAATTTTGTTTTTTACGCTAGTTGACATAATACTTATCATTTCGTTTTGAATAGTTTTACTCAAATAATGCGTTTGAGACTCACCATTTGAAATTCGTCTCAAGTGACTTGATAATACAGTATCGAATCTACTTACATGTTCAACAAGTTTCAGGAAGTTACCATTATCATTTTCATAAAGCCTATCAGATGTGCCCCTAAATGCTAATGATTGACTTCCCAAATATTGAACAAAAATAAATAGTCGGTGAAGGACATCTTGCCAATGTTTAATTTCTGCATTCATTGTACGTTCCAAACTGGCATCAATAGTTTTGTTAGATCTCAAACCGATTTCAAAAGTTTTCCAAGTATTAAAATGAGTCATATGCATACGGCTGTTTTCATGATCTTTCAATAAACGATAGACATGATTCCAATCTGAAAATCCAGAACTTGACAGCGAAACATGTGAAGTTTTTGTAAATAATTTACAACAGAAGCAATGGATACAGTCTTTTGCAATGGAGTAAATTAGCCAAGGACGAGGAATTTGTACACCATTTAACATTTCTCTATTGTAGAATTTAATGCTAAATTTTCTTTTTTTTACTACTGGAAATTTAAAATTAGTTACTTGTACCGGACCTCTTTCCACTATTATTTTAATAATTTTTTCAGTTAGATTAGGCCAGTTTGCTGGATCATCTAGTGATTTTGGATCAACTAGGGTAGTACTACAGTCTTCTTTAGTTTTTTCTAAAAAAGGCAGTACAGCAGCATCTTCTTTCTGAGAAAAGCAAATTTGGTCAGAATTATCAATTGGAGCTGACGAATCAGCAGCATTCGTAGTAGTTGCAATATCAGGCACATGCGTTAAATAGTTTTTCATTGCATTTGCCTGAGTTAAAGTTTTTTTCTCCTTGATTATTTTCTGTTTGCGAAAAGCTGAACCAGAAAGTTTCTTTCTACCTGACATATTCAATTACAGAAAAATAAATTTATAACAAAATACAATAAATTTACTGGTTAAAGTAAAATATTTCAAAAATAAAAAATATTTAAAACTCTAAAATGAAATTATATGGAATTTTAATGTGTTGGCTTTGAAAAAAACCCTTGTTGTAAAATGTACACTTTATTATAACAATTGTGAAAAAATTGTGTTCTCAATCTCAATTCTTCGGATATCAAACATGAAATGAATGAATGATGTTAAAAGAAATAAAAATACTATAAAATAAATAAATAAAATAACTTCAAACAAACTACACACGCCGCCACAGTCACACACTACAGAGAAGAGGCAATACTCAATGCTCATTAATATAAATGAGTATATATGTATTAGAATTTAGACTAGAGATATAGGAGGCATAGGAACAATTTAATTTCGATTGTATTGTACGAGTATACATGTGTATTTTTTAAAAGTCAACCAACAGTATATATTTTTATTAAGCTTAATCGTATATATATGAATGTATGTATATAACATCGTTTCATGGAAGATTGGTGTAATTTAAAATAGTAAACCAAGTAAATTGAAAAAATAGAGAATATATATACACACAAAAATATTGCGTTGTAGTTTGACTGACTGACTGTACAGTAACACATAAAGGAGAATCAACGTTTTAAATTTTAAAAATTGTTTATATTGTGCTATTGTGCATATACATATGTATAGAATTAGTATAAAATAAAAGGTTGTGTATTTTCTAGTTTTGCACGTTCATAATATTACATAAACGTATAGGAATTTTTTATTTTTCTTTTTTTTCTTAATTTGGTAATAAATTTTGGCGCCCCAACTAGTTTTCTCCCGGTGCAAGTACACCAAGTACACGTATGGTCCATCCGGCCCTGCATATACATGTACAACAAGATAACACGGATGGTATTGTATTGGAAATAATAAAAATAGAAAATTTAAAAACAACATGGAATGGATAAAGAGAAAATTTTTTTTTTTATTATATATAATAATTTTTATTTTGGAAAAATCTTCTCTCTTCATATTACACATTCCGTTAACACATTTGTAATAATATTCATATAATAATAAATATTCAAGAAATATATTGTACGTATACGAGTATCAATGGTATTTTAGATCCATATGATATACATATTATGGTAGGTGTATTTTGTTATTGTAAATTTTCTGTTAATATTAACTCGTATATACACGTATAGAATAATGTGAGAATTTGTGAGAAAATGTATATAATATATTTATCCATATATATATATATATAACCAGAGATATATTTATTTACTTCTTGTAACCATATAAATATGTATATATTTATTATATATACATATATTTAACATTGTGTACATTGTGTACATATGTACATATTTAAGAAGAGAATATAATATACTAAATGTGATCCATCCTATCAAATAATTAGATATATGTAAATAATATAGTATATTGTATTATTTATATACACTTATTATATATATATAGAGATGTATATATGTTTAAAGAAAAGTAATGCATTATCATCATTTCCATTCATAAGAAGAAAAGTGAGAAAATATTATAAATTTTATAATAACATGCGGGCAAATTATTATCGCCGCATGGTAATTTATTTATTTATAATGAAAATGTTATAATCTACAATATATATATATGTATTTACATAAAGTCTATGTATCTATATAGAGTACAGAGTATATAATGTATAATATATATATATATACACAAATAATACGAGCAAAAGCATAAAGCAGTTAAAATGTTATTATATAAATAATTATTGCTTGGTGACTTTATTTATTTTTAAATGGTTAATAATAAAGGTATATAAATACATAAAAAATGTAACGTGCGCGTATATACATCGCCGGTTATTTAATGAATATATATTAAATTTTATGCGTATATAAATATTTTATTTAATATATATTGTACATGGAGAATATTAATTGAAATAATGAGTAAATTTATTCATTAAATATTAATTATATATATATAAATTGCAGGGTGTTTAAAAATTTAATTAGATTTTTTGTGAATAAATTGAAATTTTTGTAGTTTTTTTTTTGGTTATGTTTAACTAAAATACCGACAATTAACAACTGTAACACAATTGTGAATTACAGTTCAATGTATGCATGTACACGCACGCAGACACACGCATGTTACTTCAAGTGGAACGTATATGGTCCAAAAATATACCAAACATTCATTACAGTTCTTAAATTACTCTGCATGTGAATAACAATTCATCAATTGGTTTGTAATTTTCGAAATGAATTAATTTCATTATTTGACTTTGAGTGATCGTAATTAATCTATACATATGTCTATCGATTTAATAACCATTAATCACCATTAATTCTAATATATGAATTTCGATTTACTATAAACTATATATCACTCCGTGGCATATTTGGTCCCGTCAAAGAACAGAATGGTTGGAGGCGACGATACAATTTTGAATTAGACAAGTTGTACGGTCAACCAAATATTGTCAAAACAATCAAGATCAATAGATTGAGATGGCTTGGACACGTAGAACGGATGGAGGAGGAGCGTGTGCCAAAAAAACTGTTAAATAGTAAACCGGAGGGTAGAAGGAGAGCCGGAAGACCTAAGGCGAGATGGCTAGATGCAGTAAACTGTGATATAAAGATCCTAAAAATTCGGGATTGGAAGACATTAACTGCGGATAGGTCAGGTTGGAAAAGCGTGATGGAGAAGGCTAAAACCGCACCCGGGTTGTAACGCCATGGAGTAAGTAAGTATATATCACGAAGTAATTTCTTGGTATTTACATAACGAAACGAAGCTTTGACTGTTTTCAAATAATAACAAAAAAGGAATAACTTTAAAATATATAATAAAATTCGTTATGAAAAATTATTATTTACAAGTTGCGTAAATATTCAATAATATTCAATTGTTCATTTGATTTATTTTGACTGTAAATAAATACCTTAAAACGGGGTAAATTTCCCCGGACGGGTTGCAATACAGGCAATGTCGGCTTGTGAACAAAAGTTTGAGTATTATATGTAAAAAATATATATATATATTTTTTTTTGAAAACAGTATTAATATAAATTGTAGAATATTATATATTATTTTCCGTCATGAATTTTTAATGGATCGTTATGTTTTTTTTTAATTTGTAACTACTGTAAGTATTTCGTCGATGTCGAATGCATTTAGAAATTTTATACACAGATCTGATAATTACGATTTTAACAAGTAAGTGAGATCAAATCTTATATATATATATATTTGATGAAAAAACAAATTGAAATTGAATTAGTCATTTTAATAAAACTTTTTACCATTTCGACGTTTCATTAAATAAAAAATTTGAAATTTTAGAATGGTGACATGAAATTTAATATTTAACATTAATTGCTATAATTTTCAAGTTCTATATATTATAGTTGAATTGTAAACGAAATACAAAACAGTATACTATATAGTCACAATTAAATTGTAGTGAGGTTCTGTCCATTTATGAAGCTATTTACAATGAAAGATTTCACTGAAACGGAATGTAAGACAACGATCACATGTAAGTAATTATTTATCAAAAAAATTTTATGAAAAATATCCACGAAATTATAACTATTACAAATTGATTCATTAGTACTGGAAATGACTATAAAGTGTGTTGAATTAGTAGTAAAAGACAAATTGTTTATAAATATTGAATAAATTATATTATTTGTAAATTTAATAATTATTTGTTGTACAGTAATTATATAAAATACTAAATTTTATCAGATTAATTACTATTCGTTTATGTTTATGTGTTTAAATATAAAAATATCGAAAAACTTAACAATATATTTTTTACTAACGAAAAACTTAATCGTATAGATGTTATTTTTTCGAAATATACAATACATATATACATATAACAAATGTGTACAAAAGTATCGATAATTTTATTTATTTATACTTCCAAACCATTGACTTTCTTTTATATGGCAATTTTTCAAAATAAAAACAAAATATGTTATATATAAAATGAATATAAGAAAATTAATATATATTTATATAAGAAATAAAATAAATTATATAGAATTAAGAAATAACAAAATTAAAACATTTTGTCCCTGCGTTTTCGTGTTTCATTTTTGTTTTGATTTTTAGAAAATGTATAACAAAAACACAGAAAAATATTATGTGGGTGTATATAGAATATATTGTAGTATATATATATATTTTGTTTTTGTATATAAATGGAGTATATATATATATATAATATTATATTCAATTCTAATATAACATTTCTCTGATGTTGTGCGTGAACGATGAATAGAAATAAAAAAAGATGTTAATGCCTGTTGTTAATATAATATGGTACATATAGCAACATTGTATTTTATATAGATGGAGAAACAAAAAAATAAATAAATAAAGAAAAATAAAACAGAAACAGAAAAATTTAGAAACATAAATTTTACAAGAAAAATTCTGAAAATAGATTGTTTTTCCTTATGACATATTTAATTTTTTCGCTTTGTTGACTTTTCTCTATACATATATTATTTTATGTTATATACTAACATCTCTCTATATAGCTGCGAGTTATGCCACGCCGCCGGATAGACAACAAAAACTAAAAAAATAAAAATAAAAAAACAACAACAACAAGAAAAGAATACGTACATCGTACAACAACAAAAATATGAATTATTTAAATTTTATATAAATGAAGAGTGTCACACGCCAACTTCTTATTATGAATCACTATATTTTATTATAAATGTTATTATTTTATTTATTTTTTTTCATTTATTTAATATTATAAATAGGTGGTACTCTTGTGTATATAATATATATTGGGTAGTCGAAAAAGTATTGAGCCTTTTTTTTTTTCTAAAATTTAAACAGCTTCTTTCATTTTTCTGGTAAACACATTATCCCATTATCACTGTAGAACTTCTGGATTCTCTGAGCAAAAAAACTGAACCAAGTGAATTTTACAGGTCTCTATGGAATTCAATGTTACACCATTAAGGAAGTTCTGTAGAGGCCGGAACAAAAGGTAATTTTAATGTACAAAGTCTGGACTATATGGTAGATGGTGCACCATTTACCAACCCAGCTCAAATACTATTTAACGTGGACCAAAGATATGGAAGATTTCGATTTTCCGATTCTGATCAATTTTTTTTAAATTTTATTCTGTCGTTTGCTTAAATTGCGTTTGAATGTATACCTCTGAATTGATCGCTGCGTTGTAACAGTTCAAAATACATAATGCCATTGTAATTGAACTAAAATAATCTCCAGAACGGTTACTTAGCAAAACAATTATGATAAAACCGTAGTTTTATTATGGCTTCGTCACCAAACCCATAGCACATAACTTTTTGTAGGCTTGCGATACGTTTTTATCCTCACCGGAAAAGAAAAACCAAAATATGAAGAAAATGCTCATTTTGAATATTCATTTTCAAACCAAAAATACACAACGATAGATGGATACAAAATTTTTTACAAACTGACAATTGAAGTACCTATACTATCAATAAATGGATATGGTTTGACATTTAGATAAATATACATACATAAATGCACAGATACTACGGCTATGTAAAATATTTCAAGATTTTTATAAACTAGAAAAACTTCCATGTATAAATTAGTGATTATTTTGGTTTTAAAAAAAATTATGATTCTGTTAAATGTTCATGACATATCTCTCAGCAGTAAAATGCTAAAATGCTAAAACGTTTTATATTATCTGAGTGCAGAAAAATGAACATCCTATACAAAGAGCTATACGACGGTAAAGTTTTGTCCGTTATGATGATTGTGTCTATATCTTGTTCATATGTTCATATAAATTATATTCATATTCAATTTCAAGAATACACAAAAATTGCAATATATTAAGACAATTAATTAAAGGGTTAAACAAATAATCTTAAATTATGTACTGAAAACAACTTCGATAACGTATGTAAATTCATCCAAATGGAGCTGAAAAATCTATATCTTAGTTATGGTTTAATAAATTTTTTGATATTCTCTTTATGACTCTAAACTTTAATTGGCGATGGTAAAATATATTCTTATGCTGCGTTTCTGACAAAAACGTTGCAGTAAGAATATAAGTTATAGGGAAATATTACAAAAATCCTGGAAATTTTGATACAATGCGTATACATTTATTCAAAAAACAATACTAATTAATTTTTCTTTTCTTTTTATATGTACTTTGCAATTAACGTTTTTACATGTTTTGTTTTACAATTGCATACAATTCTATAAGTCGTCGTCGTCGTTTTTTTTTTTATTGCGTTACACTATTTATGTTTTTTTTTCTGTTTGTAATTCATCTTCAATTATTTTGTTATGTATTCAAAATATGCATGTTAATATGCACGTATCGAAAACAATCTCGGCCCATAAAACTCTATTATATAAATTTTATATTGTAAAAAAAAATATACCTTTTGCACACACACACACACATACATTTGATAAAATAAAATATATAGAATTTGTACAGAAAATTTATATAGATACACAGTATTGTATTAAAATGTACAGAGAAATTAATCCGAATTTATAAATTATATAATATGGTAAAACTTGAATTGTATATTTTTAAAAATATGATCGGTGTGACGTTAACGTCACCACTTTTCGATTAAGCTGTTATTGTGAAGAGATGCAATAATTATTAATAAGCGTAAATACGAAAATTTATAATTGTGCAGGGTGAAGTGATTCACAGTCACACAGATTTATAGAAACATACATGGAACGAATAATTTTATGAGTAACTGTACGCATTTGTTGTGTGACTAAATTTTTATATTGTATATAATAATAAAAAAAAAGCACTAAATAAGTATAAATTAAAAGAAGAGGAAAAGCAAAGTATCTGATAAAAAGGAAGATGTTGGTTTCCTGATTGGCATTTCTGCGTTTCATGTGTTCATTAACATGTTATAATATAAAATATATACTATATATCCGAGTATATTTGTAGATATACAATAATATAACCACATTGTATGTAAAAAAATAAAAAATTTTATGAATGTGTTAAAAAAAAAAAAAAAACAATTACAATAACAACAAAATAATGTTAATTGAAATTTTTGCATGTATGTAAATTTAAAGAAAAAATGTTAATTGGGACAGAATTTTTTTTTCATATATATTTACAAATAATATAAAATAAGAATAAGGTTTTGTGGTTTCATGAACATATTTTTATCAATAAATCATTTTCCATTCTTTTTCCTTTAAATTATACACAATAGAATTCAAATAGTTGTGTTGTGTTGATGATCACACCATTTTTACGGTACATAATAAAACTGCACATATACATTTACTAAAAAAAATACAATAAAATCATTTTAATCCAATAAATACACTCGGTAAAGTTGTAAATATATTTATATAAATTATAATTATAATATAAAAAAAAAATTGATTAATGCCAAAAAAATATTTTCTTTAAGCTCTAAAAAATTTCATTTATAATTTGTATAATTATTTTTATTTTAATTTATTTATTTTTGTATTTTTTTTATTTTATTTGGCAAAAGTTTTTGTGGGTTGGTTAAATTTTTATGTCAACTTGTTGTGGTTTATTTATATAAATTATATTGTATTAATTATATAAGAAAATAGTGAAAAATAAATTTGAAAAATTGTACAGTAGTAAAAGAAAACAAAATATTTATTTAATAATATGAAATTCATTCTTAATTTACGCATTAATTTAAATTGAGAGTATTTATAGATAGGTAAGGTATTTGTTATTTATTTTTTAATACTGCGGTTTGGTTTCGTATAAACACGCGGTAAAAATAAGTCAGTAATATTTATTTTTGGCTTTTTTTTTTGTATTATATACAAATCTAATCTAAATCTGTCTTATAATTATACAAGTATTTTTATTTTGAATTAAATTTGTATTATAAGGATTATTTATTTGAATTAAAAGGATTATGGGATTTTGTTGATATCAAAAAACTGTGCGTTTTAACATCAACATCATTATTGAAAGTTTTGCCATGAAATAAATTTTGCATACTTCGAAATATATGGTAATCTGATGGTACAAGGTTTGGACTATATGGTGGACGTGGAAATACTTCCCAACCAAGTTCCAATAATTTTTGACGAGTGACCAAAGATATGTGTGGCTTTCTATTTGTTAATTCTGGTCGCTTGTCATGAATTTCATTGTTCAATTTGGTTAGTTGTCGTATATGTGTACACATCTGAATTGATCGTTTGGTTGCGTGGTAAATCAATGGTATGACAATGCCTTTTTAATCCCACCAATCTGATATAATAACCTTCTTTTGATAATTATCAGCTTTAGATGTTTTTTGTGCTGGTTCATCTTTCTTGTTCCACTAACTTTTTTTTGATTTATATTGTTCTATGTTATAAAACTCATTTTTCATCGCCAGTTATCAATCGTTACAAAAATGAATCATTGTGTTGTGTTAAGTGAATTTTTGCAATTTTACGTGTTGACGATCTTCATCGATTATTGCTTTGATTTGGATTGATCATCATCCACTTTATCTGTACGACCTGAATGTTATGCATCTTTGAGTGAGAAATAGCCAAAACGAAATATTGCAAACCATTTTGGACACTGTCGACACTTTTAAGGCTTTGCGTTGTTTCCTTGGTGGAAGTAAAAAAAAAGCAAAATATGACAAAAATGTACATTTTTATTTTCCATTTTTCCACAAAAAAAACTAAACAATAAAATACACAAGCCATCGATACAAAAATTTTTACAGAATGACAATTGAAGTATCAACTATCAAAAAAAAAAAATGTGACATTTTGAATACGCGTTAATATAAGTCAAAATTCATCAAAATCCATGCCTCAAAATAAGTGAATAGTGCAACTATATGATTAACCCAATATAAAAACATAAATTCTATAGAAATTTGGTATACATCAACATCGTTATCGAGATCAAGTTGGCATCAAGCACTATTATTATATCGAAAAATAAATGATCTATATAAATCTAAAACAAGTCTATCATTCTCAGTCTATATAGATTTAGAAAATTTTTTTTAATTTATATACTCGTATACGCATTGCATACATATAATATCTTATTTATTCAGTTATGTATATCCACGTATTTACATCAACATCACAGATGATTTTTCAAAAACGTTTATGAACACACATATTTGTACTATAATAAAATGGAAAATAAAAATGTATGTATGTAAGATTAAAGATTAAAATGTTGTTTAAATTTCATTTTTAATTTTGTTGTGTATATATATATTAAACATAGTAATAATATTAACTTTGTATATTTATATTGCATTTTGCAACAATTTTATATAAATGTTATAATTATGAGTTATATTTAGTTTGTTTTTGTTATGCAAAAGTGAAATTTAATCGGTTATATTTTTCACACATACAATATATAAATATGTTTGTCAACATAATATAACTGAATTAAAATAAAAAGTCTAACCATATATTATATTATATTGCGATATAATAATATGCTGATATAAAGAGATTATTTTTAAAAATATTTTCTTTTGATCTTTGATACGTATACAAATATGTATAATAAAACATTTATTTATGCATTTTAAAAAACATCTATATCTATTATAATTTCAATATTTATATATTAAATATAGACCCGTATATTTGAGCATAGTTCTTCATATATATATAAAAAAAATATAAATATGATTTAAAATTTGATTTAAAAAATATTTTTATAATTTATATAGAAATTGTCATCATCAATTAAGTTATGTTACTTCACGTGGCATATATAGATGCCAGACATTCATTACAGTCAAGTTAATAAATTAAGTATCTAAACTTACAATGAATAAGCAACAATTTTTACTTTTTAGTACATTCCAATATAAACTGTTTTTTAATTATATAATTTTACACGGTGACAAAATTGATTGTAATACCGAATAGGAAAGATTTTTCTACCGCATGGAAAATGGACACAAAAAAGGATATAATGTTTTCTATATAAAATGTATATAATGTAGTTCTGGAGTATATATAAAATTACTTCTTTTTTTTTACTCTTGTCTTGGTGCTCAGCTCATATATTATATCTACTTCATCAATATAATTTTATAGAAACATAAATAATCTCTGCATCAACTAATTAAATTTCCTTTTTCAATGTCTAACTTTAAAATCTCATATATATCTATACTATAATATATTATATATTGTACAAACAGCAGTCTTCTTTTTGAGAAAAACTGCAAAGTATTATAAAAGAAAACAAGTATAAATATAAAAATAAAAGAAAATCTTTCCTTTATTTTTTTATTTCTTTTGTGTTTTCATCCTCAGTCATCCCACTATAACAATATTCATTTATGTGTATAATATATACATATAATATACCACTTTTCCAATACCATTTCTATTATTTTGCCTATATTACACTATACATATCAGATGATATTTTATACTTTACAGTAGGGAGTCTTTATATATAATATTTGTATATGTACATAGATTAAATACATATATATATATGAAAATAATATACGATACCAAGTCGTATATGCAGAAATATATATATATATATATATACTTATAATGTCAAGTTCCGTCAGTGTAAAATTTTTCAACCACCTACTTTTTAAGCTTTATATATACCACCCGCTGTCACTTAAATCGTAAAATAGAAATGTGTTATTTTGTATACATATATGCTATTCTACATACATATACATATATATAAATATATATAATCACATATGTATTTGTATATGCAAAAATAGTTTTGTATGCGTAACGTATTCTTTTAAGGATGATGGATATTTACATATTTAAAATTGGATTAAAAGCAAGTATATTATATTTATTTAAGTTACACAATATATATACTTAAAATAATACGTACTTAAATAATAATTCATAAATATATGTTTTTTTCACACATAATTTATTTAATACTTTAAAAATTATATAAACAATAATATGAAACAACAACAATAATTATTACATATTATACAATGCCCATTGTGTAATATCAGTTATTTATAAATAACTAAAGGGTGTTATTTTTAAGCATGATAGCACTTAAAATTTTAAAAAAACAAACAAACTTTTTTAATATAATTAATTTTTTATTTTAAACTTTGAAGGATTATACATTTATATTTTTCGAAAATAATATCCTTGCAAATATGTGCATTCGATAGATATATTGCAGGTACAAGTTATCACTTCTATGATACAAATTCTCCAATTTGTAAGCGATTGTGAAAGTGTTAAATGTATTCCATAATGATTTGTTAAATTATAGTGAAGAGAAGAAAAATAAATTAATTATTTTAAACAGTTTATGTTTTTAAAGTTTTATCGCGCTTAAAAAAAACACCCTATATATATATATAACTAACAAACATAAATATATATACACAAATACATAAATACATTTAAATATATATATACAAGTTATGTGTTGTATATACAAACACAAACACTAATGTATATATAAAGGATAAAAGTATAAATTATATATTTTGCTTTTCATCCAAAACTTGTCGGTTATAAGAAGAAAATTCAAAACTTTCTTATAACCAAAAAGTATTCCCCATTCTCCCCTATATATATATATAATTTTAGAAGATATGTATAAAATGTATAAAATATATCCGTTGAGAAATAAATCAGCGTCACAAGAAA
Organism: Bibio marci; assembly: GCA_910594885.2. Classification (NCBI taxonomy): domain Eukaryota; kingdom Metazoa; phylum Arthropoda; class Insecta; order Diptera; family Bibionidae; genus Bibio; species Bibio marci. The sequence continues at coordinate 23,703,835 of OU343114.1, read as the reverse complement.
GAAGACATTGTCAGACAGTCTTATAGGAAAAAAAATATTGAATTGACTCGTTTTGAAAATTATAGTAATTAAGCACAAAAAAATGTTTGTAATAATTAAATTTAAAAATTTGAGTTGAAATCAAAAAACAATTTTAATAATAGCAATCTTTATCAAAATGGGCGGATAAAATCATGTTTTCCTATATGGTTGATATTTTGTATATCCATCACGCAGCCATAACTATTCTACATATATACAATATATAACGAGGAAATCATGGCAGACAATAGAAGTATGACGAATGTCATCTTATTTATTATACAAAAGATATGGCCGTCTATATGTTTTTGTATATATTGTGCAAATAAAATAAAAGAAATATATTTTTCAATGGAAAAGGGTAACATATAATTAATAATTAAACTGAAATATACATAAATGAATGGAAACAACTATGTATGATTAACATATCATTCAGTAAAATATTAATTATTGAAAATTGCTAAAATATTTTTACTTTTTATAAGATTATATAAAATTATTATATTAAAATTTTGTGAAAATCAAACTATAACTTAGTTATTCATAGCAACCATATTGCATGTCAACCACGCCCAAATGATTTATTACATCTACATATATACAGAGATATACCAATTTAGTTAAAAAAATTAACATCTGCGTCCCAATTTATAAATTTTTATTTTATTAATATAATTACAAGTACTAATTATTTATTTAATATAAAATAAATAAAAATTAATATATAAAACAATTACAAACAATTAAATTATCTCCAATTCTTATAATATTATTGGAAATAAAATATTAACTAAAATTGAATCATTTAAAAATTATGAATTTTATCATTTTATGAAAATTTAAAAATTTATTTTTTCCATATAAATTTACACTTACAGATGTTTTACTGATAAAACGAAACGTTAGTTTTTTTTTTATATTAACTAATCATTAATTAAACAATTAAAAATTTTTATTTTATATTACAGAAAATTGGAAGTTTTTGCCATTACAAAAAATTATCATAATTTTACATGAATTTAGCAATATCTTCCGCAGAAGTATTTTAACAAAAAATATACACATATTAAGGATTATTTCTCCTTTATGTTAAAATATGTTTGTTTTTTATTTTCAATTGTGTGCACTTATTGTTTACAAAAGACAGTAAATAAGTGAAAATTGTAATAAAAATCGGTTATAAATTTAGATAGATCTGTGATACATTTGTGTACGCACATCATAACGGTTACTAATTCTGTTAACAATAAAATTATATTGTATTAACATAGTTTTTAATTTATAATATAATTTTTAATATAATTTCCAATTCAATAATAAAATTTCTAACTTATACATAATATGCAATATAATTCGTTATACATAGTACGTACCCATATGTATACAAACTTGAATATACTTTTTAGTATATAATATACTTTTTAGATCCTGGTGTATATACCATATAGTTAAGAGTTCTAATTCTCTTCTTATATTCCTTATTTTATAGAAATTGTGTGCATATATGTTATATACACACACACACACACACACACACATATATATAGAAATTTATAGATGGATCACTGGTTATATGGGTGTACTGTACAGTGATTATAAATAAATAAATAAATAAATAAATGTAGAAGATACACATAAATAATATTACAAAAGTTGTGTGAACAAGTGTGTATTTTGTATAATATTGGATATATACGATATATAAGATATATATAAGAAGAAGAAGATCTTCACAAGTAATATACAAAATAACAAGAAAAAGAATTCCATATTATGCCAATAGATGTGAAGAAGTTTTTAGTTTCTTTTCTCTATATTTTTCAGCATTTGTCTGTATACTTTCTTTTTTTTTTTTTTTCTTTCATCATCATCACATATACATATATATATACTGTTCTTATATTGTTTGTTGAAACAAACTGAACTAAATAAAATACTATATATTGTACATTCAAAGTATATATGCAATATAATAACACATTCAACATATAACAACCACGAAACAAAGTTATATATTGTATATATATATATAGAGTTTCATATATAAGAAATCTTATTATGAAATTGGATCGATGTCAATTTGGAAGATTAGATAAATTATTTTGTTCAGAAGAATGTATACACAAAATGAAATGAAAAGAAATACAAATAATAATAATAATAATAATAATAATAATAATAATAATCAGAAAAATATGAAGGAACGAAAAGTCTATATATATATATGATACAATGTATAATAATAATAAATATAAGAAGATGAGCGATGATGAAGAACTGGGTCGTCGTCGTCACTTTTATCAAATGTAACATACACGAATATATACAATATATAAATATATATAAGCATAGAATAAACAAGTAAGAAATACGTGTGTATTATTATGTATAAATATAATAATTTATGCTATTTTCAGTGCGTGCGTATGAAATTTATGAAATATTTTGTAACGAAACGCATATGTAAATGTTAAGTTAAACATATATATATATATGGTATATTGTAAATATTGTATATAAAAGAGCCCCATAGAACGAAAATATGTATAAAAATTTATTAAATTAAATATGGAGTTGTTTTTATGTAAATATATACAGATTTTTATTATTTATTTTTTTTTTCTGAAAAGTCATTAATCAATACTGCGCTGCGTGTACACAGACAAAAAGAAATTGTATATATTTGTTGAAACATTTAATATTTAACTGGTGCGAAAAGTTAAAGGATATATATAAATATATATAATATTAAATATCATTATATGTTAGTTTATATATACAATATACAATGTTAATACAATAATATACAGAATTATAGAAAAAGCTAATATATACAAATACAATTTATATATATACGAAAATTTATTCATGTGAATTTAATATACGAAAAGGGTTCGTTTCGTGTATATATATATATATACTCATTATCATATTTATGTCATATAATATATGATAAGGATTATTGATTATTTACTTGAGGTTCATTAGATTTATGCCATTCACTTTAATTTATATATACATATAAATGTTTAAAGATATATCATACCAAGAGATTATGATACTTGTTGTAATATCAAAAATTTAAATTAATACGCCACCAATTGGAAAACTATATATAATAACATATTATATATTCACAATTTATTATTATAACAATTTAGCTGCGTATATGTTATATTGCAAACTCAGAATAGAATGTTCCTCACAAAAATTAAAATAAAAAAATAACTTGTTGCATTGTTAAACTATATAAATCAAACAGCGACGAAGCGTAAAATTTGTAACTAAATGGCGAGATAGAATTGTCAACTAACTTTATCAAATACGAAATCTATAGTTGTATATGTGTCCCGTAATAAAAAAAAAAGATATATCATTTGTATTAAAATTGAAAACTGAAAAAAATATTCATGTAAATTCAATTTAAATACATTACATTTAATTTTGAATTTTTGTTGTATTCATTTTAAATGTATAAACAAAATATATTGTCATAAAATTTCGATATATATACACCACATATTATTATTATATTATATCTAAGAAAATGGCTAAGCCTATAAATGAAGTTATTTCGAATTATTTTAAGTTTAGTGGTTCTATTTGATAAATTACTAAATGACATTTTCTTTTGATTTAGACTAACCCTTCTCGAAAAATTACAATAACTTGAAAATGGCATGAAATATAACAAAATGATCTAAAGCTATTTTTATAACAAATTTAATTATATTAGGTCCTTGCATTAATAATGTCGATTTTTTGGCTTGAAAATTGCATTTATTTGTATAACAAAATGATTGAGTACATCAACCAATATATTGCCCATCGTTAGCTATGACTTCCTCCCATCTTTTGAGAAGTTTGTTGATTCCTCGTTTGAAGAACTCTTCATCTTTTGTCCCAATCCATTCATCGACCCATTTTCGCACTTCTTCAGCATTTCGAAAGCGTACATCGGTCAGGCTGACCTGCATTGATCGGAACAAATGGTAATCAGAAGGAGCAAGGTCTGGAGAGTACGGGGAGTGATCAAGATGATCCCAACCGAGCCTCTTTATTTTTTCCTTAACGATGTTTGTACGATGTGGTCTAGCATTGTCATCGTGAAATAAAACTTTGTGGTGTTTTCGAGCTATCAATGGTCGTTTTTCTTTCAATTTCTTTGCCAATTCGCTCAGTTGTCGTCGGTAGCGATCAGCTGTAACCGTTTCATTTGGTTTTAACAGCTCGTTATCCACAACACCTTTCTGATCCCACCAAATGCACAGCATTACCTTCTGGCAATGAATATCGCCAGTTACGCCGACTGTTATCAAATGGACATTATTAATGCAAGGTCCTAATACTATATACATATAGAGTATTTTCTTTGATATGTTTAATTGCGATAAATTTGACTTAGGTCTATAGTTACATTTTTTTTCGTATTAAAAATATGCGGCATTTTATCATCAAGAGGAACATAATGGATTTCTGTGATCGTATATCTTGCAAAACAAAGGACTAAATTAAAAAATATCCATTATATTAATTTTGACTTAAAATTTATCATTGCGCTTGCTCATTCTCTTTATATATTTAATTGTATATATATATTATTAATAATTTATTTAAAAAACTAATATTAATAAAATAATAGGGTATGCATGATGGACTTTAAACTAATTTTGGGTGAGAAAGTTTCTCATTCATTTTCCATTTTAATTAATGCTTAAATAAATTTTATAATAAATAAAACGAGTTTCACAGATTAATTTTTATATACAAAACATATTTTATTTTTTTTTAAATCAATGGTCGGTCACCAATGGTATGTATATAAAATGATCATATGTATAAAAAAATATTGAAATAGAAATGTGATGTGATCGCACCCCTTTCACATACATATTATGTATAGACATGTTATTATAATACTTTATGTATATATATATATATATGTATAGCCGTAATAAGTTATATATGAAAAGTATACGTCAATATACAAATATAAAAACCCGTTCCAATCACTTTCGCACATTTTCTAAATACACAATATACATCGTATATATAACGTCTGCGAACCGACGTGTGTTTATAATATTTCTAAATATATACTATTTCATGCATGCATATATTTATAAATTCAATATTTGTGTAATCCAACTAAGTGTTTGTTTACCGAAAAACATAACTAAGTTAAAGGATTTAGAAGGGAATCTGTAAAATTCGTTGAACAAACATCGTAAATTAAATGTTTCTATATATCTATATATATATATCACAATAACACAATATATATATATATATATACAAATAGATCTCTTCTATATTATTTTTGTTTATTATATATATATATATATATCTATTCATATATATGAATATGGTATCTGTATATTATATATTATAGGTATATAATATATATATAATTTAAACATGTTTGCGTATATATGTAAAAATGGTTGAATTTATTTGAATTTTGCTACTTGCTTACAATAAATATATGGTATAGTGTTGCTCAAACAATCATCTGAATATTAATATATATTTTGATGGTTCGAAAGTTTACGAAATAATTAAAATATTAGTTAAATAAATAAATAATATTTGGATTTAAGAAATGTGTGGATAAAAGAAAGTAATTTTTAGAAGAACTATAAAAATAAGTGATCATTGAATCAGATTTGCTCTGTTAAAAATTTGATTATTTCAGTAAAATAATATATTTAATAGAAAATTGGGATTGAGGACCACTGAGTTACAGAACAAAAAAATACTATATATATATGTAATACGCGTAATATTGTATATGTTATATCTTTCTTACTATATACCATAAGCCATATATTATATATATGTATATATATATGTATATAAATGATATATTTTATCAAAGTTTGTCATTGTGAAATGGGGCGAAAAACTTCTTATATGGTATTAGAAATATATGGGTAAAACTGTAAATATATATATTCATATATATACATTGATAGAGAAACATTGAACATTATTAAACCTTAAAGATTTTACTAAGATTAATCAATGTTTTTTTTTTTTTTTTTTATGTTATTCTCTGTTTGGTATTTTAACTTCCGCATTTCAATAACTTATAAATTAAATTTATATATATATATATATGTGTGTGTATACAATTTAGGAACGGGAGAATAAATATAGAATTGTTTCGGAGATTTATATATGAAATTAATTATATAATAACAAAATGAAAATGCATGTAGATAGATATTTTATAGTTTACTTTGTTAGGTAAAAATATGTCGGAAAAAACCTATTGTTACCGATATGCATAAGGGGGTCCAAGAAATAAAATTTAATTGAGTAGGACGGCGAAAGATCAAATAACTATTAATTGAAAATCATCATATCTATGGTAACTTTCATACTATACACAAAATGTATGTAATGATAAAACAATATAAATTTGTATGAATATTTTTGGTTTCAATTTTTGAAATTGATTAATTTGTTAGTTATCAGTTTTGAATGTTTTTAAATGGGATTATGTATAAGAGAAATATAAAATTAAATTATTTCTTTAATTTTCATCCCTTCAAGAGTCTAAATGCCACCATATACAAATAAATTCTAATATTCTTTCAATATTGAAAATTTATATTATGGAAGTTTTGGAATCACGAGTTATAAAATCAAATAAAATTTTAAGTATATTTAGTATTTGTATTTTTCGAGATCAAATTTTGATATTTAACGGTTCGGTATATACAAAACTATGCCCATCAAGAGATTGTGTACAAACCTATTCTTTTACGAACTGTGATCCAATATCTATATAGGTTTCAGGATCAGATATTTAAAACCTGTAATATTCCATTATATATCTTTCTTCAAATTTTAAATATAGATTGCGATAATTAAATAATATAAACAATTTTTATTAAATTGCTAAAAAATAAATACCCGCAACATATGCGTTCAACGAACAGCTACAGCTAATTTTTGATTACATTTCAAGCAATTTTGATTAAATTCAGTGCATATAGTTCAGTATTTACGATGCGTCCTTAGAAAATAATAGTTGTTGGTACCGATACTTTAAATTCTGAACAATTTCAATATTCCTCATCTATAAATTTGCTGAAATTCCATATTACATTATAATAAGATAATATAAACATTTATTTTCCAAAAATTGTACTTTAATCGTAAAAAATTTGTTGGTGTAAATATATTATATATGCAAAATATCATCTCTAGATACGTATGTTTATACAAAATGGATATACCACTGTATTTAAAGTTTAAAATTTATATTTAATGAACCCCTTTAAGAACATAATTTTATTTCAAGAACAGAAAAAAAATGAGAAAAAGGAAATATAAAAAGTATAAACGAAAAAAAAAAAAAAAAAAAAACGAACCAGCTGCCAAAAACCACCACACATTATCCCATTTTATACCTCACAAATACCATCATCAATTACAACACCAACAACAATAACAACAAACATTTTCACACCATAAATTATTGAGTGAGTGAATATTTTTATTACATCAATTTGAGTTATTCACAATTATATGTATATGAATAAAATATTTATGCGTATATAAAATGATAAAATTTAAACTCAACTCGATCTCAAATATATTATGTTTTTTATATATATTACAATATATCTTTTTTTAAATATTTATATTTACAATTATATTAAATGAATGAATGAGTGAATTTTTATATATAGTTTTATGATTTTAATTACAGTAAAGTTTTTGTTTTGGAAATTGGTTTTATTTTGGAGTAAGTAATTTGTAATCCTGCAGTGTAAACCAATACCAGTTTGGAACATATGTATATATAGGCTTAGGTTTCGCTAAGTTATTTTTTGATATATTGTTTTTTATGTATAAACAATTAATTTTTGTATAGTTTGCATAAATTTTAATCATTTTTGTTTCAAATTTTACGCTCTTCCCTGACCGTGTGACAGATGTATTGCGATAAAAAATTTTATATTAATTAATTTTTTGATAGAGAAATTTTTGTATGCATTTTTTAGCGCACAAAAAGAAATAAATTATTGGGTGCCAGCGACAGGATTATATAACGTTTTTTTTCTACTTTTTATTTTCTTTTTTTTTTAAGAAAAAGTAAAAAAAAATTAATTAAGAATAATTTTTTTTTCTTGCATATTTTTTTTTTTTTTCTTGCCAAATGCCAACCACTAAATTGAATCCTTTTCAAATTGAAAAATAGTATAAAATGAATAATGGCCGCTCCCCTATATATTTATATATATATATAGATAGAATAATAATTCCTTCCATTCCCATTTTCTTTATATATATGTATTTTATAATATATTATATTAATATTATTTATGTATATTTAAATAAATATGTGAATGTATGTATATATATATGTGTGAATGGTATTTATAGTATAATATATATATATATATATATATATCCTTTTCACACATTCACATCAAATTTTATATAATTTTATTTCATATTCACATATTGATTTCGATAAACACAATATATGATAGAAAGTTTTTTGTTAAACGTGTATTTATAGTTTCGCTGTAGTTTTGTATAAAAATGGTTAGAATTTAATTATTTGAAGTATTTAAAAGAAAGCGTGATTTAATATTTAAATTAAATCATACAATATTACAAATACTTATTATATTTTTCAATATATGATAATGTTATGGTTATCGTTCGTTCAATGGGAAAAAAAAAAAAAAACCAAATGATAAGAGCAAGGATTAAATAAATGGTTTTTCGTATGTGTCATGTGTGTATGGTACTAAATTGTATACACTTCATTTATTTTATTTCATCTATTACAAACACACACACACACATCGTATCTCTATATATATATATATATATGGTATATAATATATATTTATTTACACATGTTAAAATTATCTCATTTACGCATGGAGGGAAAATTTTTGTGAATCAAAATATAAAATCTTTAACCTTTTTTTACATACACTCAATATATTTATTTGTAAAATATAGTAAGTATTTAGAGGTATATCTAACCTCTATATATATTAGGTTGTCAAATATCTCCCTTCCGCCTTTTTGTCTTTTTAATTTCGCGGCTATGTACAAAGCGCTACAGAGCTCGTATCTGGCAACACTGTACATAATTTGAAAGCTCTTGACATAACAAACAAAACGACGCTATGTATGATTAGTTTGGATATTGCGTTCAACAGTTATAGACGTGTAAACATGGAGTTCACTAACGCCGAAATTCGCGCTATTTTAAAGTTTTCCTTCGTTAAAGGCAAATCCGCTAGAGAAACGTTCCGTGAGATTAATGGTGTTTTGGGGGATGGTACTCTATCACTTCGAACCGCGGAGGAATGGTTTCGACGATTCAGAGCCGGTGAAAACGACACCATGGATAAGCCAGCCGGCGGAAGACCTGTGACGACAAATACCGATCAAATCATGGAATACATCGAGTTAGACCGGCATGTGGCATCTCGTGACATCGCCCAGGAGATGGGAGTTAGTCACCAAACCATTTTAAACCATCTGCAGAAGGCTGGATACAAAAAAAAGCTTGATGTTTGGGTGCCACATGAATTAACAGTGAAAAATCTAATGGACCGAATTTCCATTTGCGAAATGCTGCTGAAACGGAACGAACTCGACCCATTCTTGAAGCGGATGGTGACTGGCGACGAAAAATGGATCACATACGACAATATCAAGCGAAAACGGTCGTGGTCGCAGGCCGGTGAATCGTCCCAAACAGTGGCCAAGCCGGGATTGACGGCCAGGAAGGTTTTGCTGTGTGTTTGGTGGGATTGGAAGGGAATCATCCACTATGAGCTGCTCCCATATGGCCAGACGCTTAATTCTACCATCTACTGCGAACAACTGGACCGCTTGAAGCAGGCGATCGACCAGAAGCGTCCAGAATTGGCCAAAAGGAAGGGTGTAGTGTTCCACCAGGACAACGCCAGACCACACACTTCGTTGATGACTCGTCAGAAGCTACGGGAGCTCGGATGGGAGGTTTTATCGCATCCACCATATAGCCCGGACATAGCGCCAAGTGATTACCACCTGTTCCTGTCCATGGCGAACGCCCTTGGTGGTGTAAAGTTGATCTCAAAAGAGGCTTGTGAAAAGTGGCTGTCCGAGTTCTTCGCAAATAAGGAGGGGGGCTTCTACGAGGGAGGTATTATGAAGTTGCAGTCTAGATGGAAACAGATTATCGAACAAAACGGCGCATATTTGAACTAAATCCGATTACTGTAACACTTTTTATAAAGCATTGAATAAAGAGCAAAAAGGCGGAAGGGAGATAGTTGACAACCTTATATGTATAAATAGGTACGTTTTTGTTTACTGACTGGAATAATATTTTCTCTTTTCCATTAAACACAAAATAAACTCATACAATAAAACTAAATTTATAGTATATTTTATATGCGGTATACGAGTATATATATATATATATATGTGTGTGTATACGTATGAATGTGAACAGTATAAAACAGACAAAAACAGATGAGTTTGTACGGTATTCAAAATATACAATATAATAATAAAATGTATATAAAAGAAATATATTATTACGTAGCGAATATGGAAGTATAAAGGGAATCTCCTTGTCCTTGATTTTTACTCTGCCGCGAGTATTTATGCTATATAGAATATATACATATGTACACATACATTGATTTATATTTATAGGTATTACATGAATGATAATGAATTTTCAATTTTTGGTTGTTTGCGGTTTTAGATTATTTATTTATTTTTTTACTTTTTTTTTATAGTAAAATGAAAATTTGATTTATGATTATATTTTTTCTGTTTTATATTTTCTATTATACCAAAATTTGACGATAAGGTGTATGTATAAAAAAAAATAAAAAAATGATAAATATTTTTTTAGATATACGTATTTTATATTATAGGAAACCTGATGATTTCACAGAGTACTTTGATGAGAATATTATATATATATATCAAAACAAGAATTAATGATTTTATAAATTTTAAAATTATTTTGAATTTTTTTTGGGTTACATATTACTATTTTTATGTTAATATAAAATATCCATTTCACATTTGGTATGTCTTGTTAGATATGATAATACAGTAAAGATCTGACAAGTTTCAACACCGATTTGAGTGTAAGAAATTACTTCTATATGGTCCAATAAGTGTCACTCTTGCATACATTCTAAAAAATACATGAAAAATGTTTATGTTAATAGTAATGGATTAAAAAAAAAAACATAATAGAAACTGATTTTAAGTGAAATTAAGGATTAAGAAGATTTCAAACTCTTTACAAAAATTCTTTTTTAAATTATGCATGTATAATGTTTGTCCTTTATCCGTATAAAACATAAGTTGTACTCAATTTATTGTTTAATGCTTTTTTACATGCGACGACGCGTAAGGTCCTTGAAATGTCCTTGATCGTTGAAACACAACGCTACTCGTGTCGCTGTTTAATTCTTTTTCACTTAAGGTTATGTATGTATAATTTAAAAATATTTCCTTGTAACTAGGTTTTTGAAATGTCCTTAATCCTTAGAAATCAGAATCCGTTGTTTGAGTTAAAATTTTATCACAGTGTGTATAAAATATGATCCAATATTGGTTTAAAAACAAAATTCTGAATCTTTCTATGCCAAATGATCCGATTTAGGTGTCACTATTTTTCAATAAATTAATTCAGACGGGGGGTGAATATGAATGCCGATAGTTTTTGTGTACCAAGATAATATCTTATATTTCATATTATATAATTAACAGTCTGGATTTACAAACCAATTAATAGTTACCATTATTTCAATTCAATATCTATATATATTGTATATTGTTATTGATTGTATATTGTATGCCTTCATGTATATAAATAAAATGAACCTGCCAATGCAATAATAAGTAAATGAAAATAATTCATTGTAAATATATTGTATAAATGTATATACAATATACAATATATATATATGGTTAATTTATTTGTGGGAATTCTGCTTTCGACAGTACATTATAGTATTTTGTATTTTTATTTACAAAAGTTCATTGATTTCTTATATATAATACCATACAATACATAAAATATATATTATAAGAGAAAAAAATCGCTCAAATAACCAGCAAATAAATAATAATGTGCGGAAAAAAAGGGAAGTGGTATATATATAATATATATATAAACTTATAGAACTTTCAAATTATTATGTCAAGTTAAGTTATGCGCGGCTTTTGAGTCTTTGTATATACCATATATATATACAATATATGGTATATATGGCTAAACGTTAAAATATATATATATAGAAAAAATAATAAATAAAGTCATACCGTCGACGATGTCGTTTACACAATACAAAAAAAAAAAACTTTTTTCTAAAGATTTTGTCATATTGACGTTATGCTGCTTTATATATATTATTATATATACGTCACATATATTATATATATATATATATCTATTTGCGTATTATTTCCATAAACAATGAACTCTAACACCCCTCCTGCTGATTGTATATGTATATTATTTTATACTTTGTATATTTAAATATTATATATATATTATTTATATACACAGGAAGAAATATATTTTCTTTATATAATATTTATATACAATATATTTATCCTTTATACAATATTTATATAAATAATATTTCAAAATGATATTTACGTTTTATCATATTATATTATATGGTTTATATACAATATATATATATTTGACATTATAAAAATGTATATAAATATTATATATACTCGTATATACTGACACAATATTAAACTTTCTACTCACTTGGTGTACAGGATGTCTCAATTAGATCGTGTATTCATCAAGAGTGGTGTGTATATATATATATATATATATATAATCGTACATAATTCAAAGTCTTAAAAACTAAAGAAGATTTCCTGATCAGATTAGACTCAGAGATATGGTGGTGCGTTTTTAGCAATCTTATTCAGTAGTTTTAATTTTAAAGTACACGTATTGCAAAATTAAAGAAAATACCACAAAAATTGTATTAAATTGATATATAGATTCGATTTTCGAGTAATTGATTATAGTTGATATTTTTCTAAAAATTTTATACTAAAATTAAAAGTAATAAACATTGAGACAACCTGTACATGAATATTATTGACTTTTTACGATTCCCAATGTAGATCACATATTCATACACATATATATATATATATATTTTCAAAATGTATCACAATAAACTCTATTTCGATGGTTAATAAATACGTCAATGTACGAAACTATATAGTTTTACACAATAAAATACATATTATAAAAATATCTAAATTAAATTTAAATACAAACAACAACAATAACATCACCTTGACTTATTTTATTTTAATTTAATAATGATCCATAAATTATAAATGTATATTTATGTATATTGAAAAATATAAACGAGTGGTATAGTTTATAGTATATCGTAAAAAAAAAAAAAATTTCTTAACACCTGTTGCGATCAAAAATTTACATATTTTTTTCAAAAAAATGTTTGTTTAAATTATCTAATTATAATTAATTAATTCATTCATTAATTCATTAAAATGAAATATTTTGGTTTTTGCTATAAAAACGCATTTAAAAACAAACTGCATTTTTGATAAAATATTTAAATTATTATTTTCCACAAAACAACGGATTTGGTTATATGCAAATTTTTTTTTCATTTTTTTATTATTATTCGAGATCTTCAGTGCGTTTGTCTAACCCTCTCTCTCTCTCTCTCTCTCTCTCTCTTCCTCTGTCTTTATATACAATATAATTTTATTGCACATTTTTGGTTCAAACTTTATTCAGTCATTTACCCTTGACATTTTTCTAAAGTTTTAAATGTTGATGATATCATTTATTTTTTATTTATTAACTTTCTATATTCAAGATCAATTTTAGTTTTTGGTTTAGTGTTAAAATTTCCTAATATATTAATATACATTTTAATGTAAAAAATTGAATTGATTTAAGTCACATGTTGAATTAATTATATTGCACATGGATTGGTATTGTATATATAGTATTATTATTAAGTTTACATAGGATTAACATTTAATATATAATATAATATCAATAATTATACTGAAAATAACATTTTTGTTTGTTTACAAATTATAATTGTTGCTGGATTATTCTTAGATTTGTTATGAATATTTTTTAGATTTTCATTGTAATAATTGAATGGATTTTATTATAAATAAATATACTCTAGGAAGTTATAACCAAAAAAAAAAAAAAAAAAGTACAAGAAAAAATTGTTTAAATAAACAATAAATTTTTCAAATTTAAAATATTTCATATTTATTTTTTAAATTATTATATCAAATATGAAACAAAAAGCATTCATCATCGCATAATTAACATAAAAATAAAATTAAAAGGAACCATTTTCTATTTCTTCAAATTTTTTTCTATTTTTATACTCATTAAATAAGATAAATTGTTAATTGTTTAAAATTTTAAAATTTTTAATTTTTTATTATGTAAATAATAATAATACAATAATAATAATAATAATTAGATTTTTGTGTTTTCATTTTTCACATTAACTAAATGTATATATAAAAAAAATGAAAAAAAAAAGGTAAAATAGTTAACAAAAGTTTCGCATCAAAAATTTACTTTAAATACATAAATTTAAAAAAATTAAAAAAACAAATAAATTTTACAATTAAATAATACAAGAAGAGAAAAATAGATGTACATATATTTGCATATAAGTCTTTTGAAATATCCACATATTTAATAATATTTATTAAAATTTTATTTATTAGAAAGGCCAAAAATAAGATCTATATACCATATATTGTAATGATTTTTAAATTGTGAATAGGTCTATGATCATTTAATTTATTCATATACCGCTGTTTAATCATTGTGTAAAAAAAATTAAATGTTTTATATATATTTCGGTTTTCTTTCATTTTAATGCAGCCAACGTTAAATTAGTATAAAATAATTTTAATTTATATGATCAATTTGTGTTAGTGTATAAGTGAAACGCATATATGATATCTATCGATCTATCAAACATTTACAGTCCGCTTCTACTTTAACAATTATTAACTTGTTGGTTGGATACAGGTTTTGTTATTTAAATTGTCTTTAAATTGGTGCTTCTTCTCTTTTTGAATCTGAATATGTGTTTTTTTTAAAAACCGACAAACTAAAAGAAATACCACCATAATTTAAACCCGATGAGTTTTAGTATTTACTAGAATTTGGTGTTTGTCAAAAAAATGACAAAAAAAATCTTCGATAAACTCAAATTTATTTCTGCTTTAACAGAAATATTTTTACACTTACATAACAACCATGAATTCTGTTGCTGTTGTCGACGACAAAAACTTTGCATTTATATACAGCAATATTAATATATTAATATGGATGCTGATAGTAAGCAGATAGTAGTTATGTATTAGAGAAGTCTTTATTTATTTTGCTTGTATATACTAAAATCGATTCTGGTTAATTTTTATAAAACATAAATCTACTTAAGTTAATTTCTACTAATGAAATTAAGAAATCTGAGAATGTCATGATAATTTGGAAATTTCTAAACAAATTTTGAATACGATTTATATATATATATATATTTGAAACGGGTTATCACATGAAGTACCCCGAAAATATCAGCTGTCAAAATTGCTTATAAAATCTTATGCGGAACATTTTCTATCTATATAAAAATTAGCGATTATTGTTTCCGCACCCTAAAAATTTGCAATTTTAATGAGAATAACAAATGTATCGTAATGATCAGCGTAAAAAAGTAGGATAACGTTTTACGATCAAATGTCAAATGTCACACAGAAGAACTTACAGAACTATGACATTTTGATATAGATCGTTAGATGTTTCCAAACATTTATATATGGGAAGGATTTAAAAGGTCGATAACAATTATGATTTTTATTAAGCAGACTATACTCTATTTGAAAATATTTCTGCTACATTATTATATTATTCTTATTTTATATATAGTTTTGTTGAACCATACAACTTCATTTTGTTAATGATTAATTCATTTGTATACAGGTGAACTCAATCGCAATGCTTAAATTAAATTTGAAAGTCGCATACACTTGCTAACGTCTATACCATTAGAATAATAAAGCGGAACGAAAAGAGAAGTTCAAATTGAATATATTAAACCAGATTAGTGTGAAAATATTGGGTTCTCTACAACTGAAGTTGGCAACATAAGGTTATAATAAGGTTTATATATACATATATATGTAGAAGCATACATTTTATTAATGAATATTATAAAAATTTAAATAAATTCCATTTTATAGATAGATAAATTACTATGCGTATCTATATAGATAATAATTAATTAATTTAAATTTCTGCAAAAGAAAATTTAAAAATTTATTAATTTTTTTTATTTTTATTGTACCCACTCAAACTTCAAAAATAAAAAGAACTTTGATAATAATTATTGCTATGTGTGTGCACACACGATACATCTTTAATTATATAAATAATATTGTATATATATATATATTGTGTTTACAAAGGTATACATACGATCGTCATGGCATATAGATTGCTACATATATATATATATATTCTCAAACATTTTATCAGTAATAATTGATCTTTATATATTCGTATACACATAGGCATGAGATGTATAGTCCGTATTTTATATAACGTACAATATAAAATATATGTGTATAGATATATAGATTTATAAAAGAAGAATCAATGAAATTTAACCACCCATAAGTCAAAACAGCAAACACGAAAATAGAAGGTATCCGCATAAAATCGTCGTTTATGTGTAACCATGCTTAACCCTTTATAATATACAAAAAAAATATATAAAATACGATATATATATTATGTAAAAAATAAAAAATTGTATTAAAAATTATATTCGAGTAATATATTTTTATTTTATTTCTTATTTTTGTAGTTTTTTATTTATATTTTGTTATTCGTTTCCCATTTATTTTAAATGCTGTACATATGCATCCACACAGCATAGACATGAAACGCATTCATGCAGGTATTCACATGCATATATGCACCTATAAATAAATAAACAAATAAAAATTATACAATACACACATTTGTGAACCGGTTTTTCTTTCTTTTTATAGTTATAGTTATAGTTATAGTTTTGTTTTTTCCCCTGTATACCTCCAATTCATTTATAATAATATTGAATTTTATATTTATAACGCAAGACAGAAAAACCTAATGAAGTGGTTGTACGCGAATATCCTTGTTAAATATTTGCATATCATTGCAAATTAGCTTTTTATTTTGTTTTAATTTTTTTCATTTTATTTTATTATTTATTTTACTCGTTATATTATTTTATTTTATTTTATTTATTTTTATATGATGTAGCACATATAGTTATTTATATATATTTTGCATTTAACTTATATATTTTTATAATTTTATATGTACCTGTACACTCACTATATAGGTAGGTAGGTACATATGCAGGTAAAAGAAGAACGAAGCTGTAAAGTTTTCTTTTTTTGAAAAAATTACTTTATATGTTACTGTTATACGACGAAGTCTTTATAGAATATATATACAGGGTGTCCCAATTATCGACGACAATACGAAAACACTAGATTCTCTGGGTTATTTTGCGTCGAAAATAGCATATAACATTTTGGCCGATTCGACTTCGGTACCAAGTTACACGCAAATAACCAAATTTTCAATCAGACCATGTTTTGCACTCTACTGGCATCAATATCTCAATAACTAATTAATCAACATGATGGTGGCCCAGCGCACTATGGAGGAAATGTTAGATGCTGACTGGACACAAACTTTTATCAAAGATGGATTGGCAGAGGTGGGCCCATAAGATGGTCGCCAAGTTCTCCAGACTTAAATCCATTGGATTTCTATTTATGAAGTTGCCTTGAAGATAAAGTCTATGCAACTGTGATTAATTCACATGAAGAGTTGATTCAACGTACTGAAGACTGTATCCAAGAATTTCGCCACAAGTCACAACAAACACTTAGATTGATTCGGTCTATTGAAAAGCATTGTTGTCTAAGTATTCCAGCTGAAGGAGCACATTTTCAGCAATTACTTAAGGCTTTGTTTGATTAAAACTGTGGTGATATGCGTGCGTGTGCTTTCGTGGGTTTATGTGTGTGGGCCTTTGTGTATGAGTTCGTTTGTGTGCCTGAGAAAGTTTGTGTGAATGCATAGGAGTGTATGGAATCAATTATCTGTCACGTCCGTATTGTTGGTTTTGGAAAAAACCAAAAAAAGATAAAATTTTTCCATAGCGAAAATCAATTTTATGACTACATCGTTGTTGTTATTTGTGTATATCTTTGGAACCAGTTGAGACCTATCGTAATGTTATAGCTTAAACGAAAGCTTATGAATGTGGCAAGTTTTTAAACTTATACCGAAAAAAATTTTTCATTATGATTTTTCGACTTATGCTTGAACAAACTTTCAAAAAGAAAAATGGCGTTCAGCTAATTATCAACATTCCTGTAAGTATCTGGATAACCACATGTCCGAATTGCCTTATCTTAACGTCAAATTAAAGATCTCGGTATGCTAATGCTAATAGAGTATCATAAATTTAAAATTGATTAATTAGTTATTGAGCAATTGATCCCAGTAGAGTGCAAAACATGGTCTGATTGAAAATTTGGTTATTTGCGTGTAACTTGGTACCGACGTCGAATCGGCCAAAATGTTATATGATATTTTCGACGCAAAATGACCCAGAGAATCTAGTGTTTTCGTATTGCCGTCGATAATTGGGACACCTTGTATATACAAAATAAAACACACGCAGATAATATGCGGTAAGATCACGTTCGATTAAGTAGTTGAGAATATTTTAATTATGTTGTTATAATATTATTTTTTTTATATTATATATGTATTATGTGCGGTGTATTTATAATATATATATATATATATACCATATATACGTGTAACTAAATATAACATATCATTAATATATATATATATATATATATATATATACACAGAGATTATTGTGCAGGTTATTGGTTTAATATAATATTTATACAACGGCAAGAAATAATAAATTTCTCCATTTAATTATGTATATATATACGACAGTTGATCTACATTGATGGTAAACATCTAAGAAATGGTACTGTTATTACCAAAAATATATTATTTTTCAAGTTTAACATTATTTCTTAATTCAAAAAAAAAAACTATCATATACAAACAAAATCAAAGTTTGATAAATGGTCCCGCAATTAAAATGATTGATAAGTGATTTACGCAGATAAGCATCTCATATGGAGGTGTACGAATTTAAACATATATATAACATTTTACAGCAAAATTTACTTATATGAAAAAGTTATCATCAAGATGAGGGCAGTGTTTGTCAACACATTTGATCAACGTTGTTTGGATCACATTTTACAAGTTATCACAAAGAATTTTGACATCGATTCATCACTACACACTCTATAGAATGCAAAATAACAGTCAAAGCAGTACGTAAAACTTGTTGGAATCGCACAAAAGTTGGCAAAAACAATTCCATCATGTATATAAAGTAAGATTATGGAAAATATAATATTTGAAATGCGCACATAGTGTAATTTTTATCGACTATTTGGGAAACGATAAAAATTACTTAATTAAATTATCATTTGTTCGTCTACGAAATCAAAAAGCGAGTGTATTTAAAAATATGGTGTTTTACGGTAGACATTAACAATGCGAAGGGTGATTTTCTCATAAGAATAATTTAATTAATTATGGATCTATCGAAATATATATAATTGCCGTCCAATTAGTGAATTATTATTTACATCTTATACAGTTATCCGTAAAGCGATGGATACTAACACGATTTGGTGTATGGCGGAGTAATCAACCCATATATAGTATACAGTCGATTGGCAAATAAATAGAGATCCCATTTCATTATTGTTAGAAAATTTAAACGCATAAATTAAGAAAAAAAAAAAAAACTATCGCATTTAGCAAAGAAAACAGTGCTTTTCTTCACAGTTAATGCACCATTTTACGAATTACACTATTTGAATTTCTTGCCTATCACATTTTTCAGATTCTGTTATCGAAAATTAAAATGTATCCAACTGCGTAAAGAAAATTTTATCAGATGCCGAAGCAATCGAGGCAAAACCCACCTATATATTTTGTACAGATCTCATATCAAATTCTATTATTACGATTAAATCATTAGAATATCGGTTGTAAAAAGTGTATCGACCTAATAGGAGACTATTATTTAAAAAATCATTTGTTTATTGTTCAACAAAGTAAATTTCTTGTTTTATTTTTACCTTTATTATAAATCTGCCCTCGTATAGTATATAATGAATATTATTTCATAAAGGAAAAATAATAAAGAATTTTAATTTTCATTTTTAAATTTAAATTATTTTTATATAATATGTTATTTCTTCAAACTGTTTATATGTAAACTTTCCATTATATAATTTAATATCCGACAATCATTTTTAAATATAGTTATATTTACACACAAATACTGTACTATATCTTATGTATAAAGCAGAGTATTTAAGTATATATAGATAGATTCATATACGAACGACAAGTGTATGGCATATCAACGTCTTCTTCTTTTAAACATCTTATTGATTTTGAATTACGTAATATAGAAATATCATGTCTCAATGACATGAAAATATTTATTTGTAGTGTATAAATACCTATACATTAATATATATATATTTTTATATTATTTGCTCTTATTATTTTATATACAAATCTTTATATAAACTATATGTTACTATTGTCATTGATGTGCGTTAATGATAATCAATAATATTATATAAAGATATATATATTGTGGGAATTTATATAGAAAAAAATATATACGCGCGATAGATGTATGTGAACACGATTTGTTATAACTATATATACACGTGAATATAAACGTATATCTGGTACATTAATGAAATGAATGAATGACAAATAAAAAACGGGAAAAAAAATATATATAAAAAAATGAATATTTAATTATCCCTTTTTGAGTTGTTTGTTAATCACGATTTTTACACTAATTAGCAATCGCACACATTTCGTATATATTGTTGATTAAGTTGTTAAACTACTGTGTTTATTTATATTTTTTTAACGATTTTATCATGTAACTAACAAACTCAAGTATAAAATTCTCATCTTTATATATTTATAACTTTATATATATATTTACTTTTTATAAGATTAGTATCGCTTTTCTCGCGAAATCAAATATAATATATATATAAATGTTTTATAATGATGTAAAAATATACACAAGAGAGTACAAATATATATAATATAATTATATGATAAATTCGCGAAAGTTGTAATATAATAATAATAATCATTAGTACATATATAAATATAGATGCGCAAAATTTAGGAGAAGACAAATATAATTGCAATTAATTAATTTTTAATAATTAATTATGTTAATGATTTCGTATTTCTATATTAAATGTATAAATATATTTTTTTTTATTTATACCTAATTAAAGTTTTAGATTTTATCTGATTTATTTTATTTTTAGTTTTTCTATTTTTTAATTAATTAATTATTTTATATAATTACAATATAATTATAGATTATAAATGGCGTTTTAGTTTTCAGAAAGTACAACATTTAAATTAAATATATATGTTACAATCAACTTTCTATAAACGTTATGTAAAACGATTATTCAATAAGATTAGGAGGTATATACTGATAGATGTTTGTGTATACATATATAACAAAGGTCATCATCAAGTCATGTCACTTTAAATTGAGCAAAATATTTAATTTGGTGAATAAATTCTTCAGCGCTGATCGGTTACCAACAACATATAATTAATACAATTGAGCCGATAATTAAAATAAGAACATTTGATATATTATTTTTTATTACAAATACAACGGCATCATAGTACTGTAATTGACATGGGATAATTATTTGCTTTTTATGCTATACCACCATGAGGGCAATAGTCAATGTTTATTTCTATACTATATCTGATAGGAAAATTAATCGTTAACGAAAATGTACATAGGTCGACCTTAAAAAAAAAGTTAAATTGTAATCGGAACTGTATATGTATAACTAAAATCAATATCGCCGTGCGACGATGACGAGATACTATCGAACATCGATGATAATGCATCTGTATTTTAATGCCATTTAGTAAGTAAGTAAATAAGTATAAACAACCAATGTACTAACTAGAATAAAATAGGATTTTATTCAAGTTATATTTGATTATAGTAACTTAACTATTAGCAACGATTGTTAAAAAGTTTGGTGGTTCGCCTACTAAATTTTTGCTGGAAAATCTACTTATATGAATAATGATTTTTTGGGCCATAATTTATAACGGATTTCCAATTTGTTAAACTGATTTTGTAAGTTTAAGTTCAATATACTTACAATCTTTCATAGAAGTGATTTTTAAAACCCGCATTGTGTTATACGTGTCCAAAAAAGTTGTTGCTTACGTAATAAAATAAATTATTGTATTATATGGCTTACCTTGATTATATGAAATTTTCAATAACGTCATTTCTGTAATAAAAATAGAAAACAAAAAAATATTATTATTTATTTAAATAATTTTAACTATTTTCAAAAAAATCTATTATAAATATAAATTTAAAAAACATCATAAAAAATATATCATTCTAAATTTCATTTAGTAAAGATAAAAAAATTATTTTATTTGAATTTGATGCCATCTATCTATGCATAGATAAACAATAATAATAAAAAAAAAAAAAAAGACAGAAAAAACTCAAATCTAAAAAACATAACAACACATGAATAAATAAATAATTTGGCAATCTGTTGTATCATCATTTATATTTTGTTGTTGATGGTTGATGGTAACTATAAATTATTATGGTAATGTGAACGTGAGGAGGTATAAAAATACTACATATTGCATGTGTGAGTGTGTAAAATATAAATTTATTTTTATGTTTTTATTTTTATCTTTCTTTGATATTATATTTGATGTTTGTTGCGAGAGAGAGATAGTGAGTGGGTTTACAATACACATTCAAAATAAAATTGTAATTTCATTTATTATAAAATTGATAAATAAGAAAAATGCGTATACTGAAAATAAATTATAAACTCTTATTTTTAATTATTATAATATCTATTAAACATTAAGTTTTGGAAAGAATGTTAAGCGTCCAATATCGTATACATACAAGAAGAATTTACCTACAACTGATTCTTTGGTATACCGACAGTAAACATGTATTTAAAATGATAATCATAAACGATCATAAAATAACGACTTAAAAAAAAAAATAAAACACAAGTTCCATTCATAGTTTAACAACAATAAAATTATCACAACAATATAAATTTATATTATAACAAATAAAAGAAAAAGCAGCCGTAAAATAAGTATCTTTACACAAATATATACACTTTGCAAAATACATGTATACAGAGTGTCCATGAGTGCAGTATGTAATCCTTCAAAGAGTAGTGATAGGGTACATATTGTAAGTCGAAAATCCTTATTTATATTTGATTTAACCATTCTGTTTTCGAGATCTAAGAATTTATTTCGTTAGCATGGGTTTTAAACGATTTGTAACTTCGAAACTATTACAGAAATTACAGAAAATTTATGTTAAACCGACTTTGTATAGAAACACATGCTTAAATTAGTTGTGATAGTTTAGTAAATTATTTCATTTTTAAATAATTTTACATGTGCAAAAATTTAATAATTTCATTCAATCATTTCGTATATTTAAAATAGAAATAATTACATATAAGAAACTAGATTTAAAATTATTTGAAACAAAGACAGTAGTAGGCATTTATAAATCATGGTATGCATTTCGAAGCTTAGATTGTAGTTAGTTATTAAAGTCACTCCACCACGGATGGAGGATTTGATCGTTTTATACAGATGTAATTTTTTTTAAACTACAAGTCGATTTTAACAACTACAGCATGAAGTGTTGGTGCATTTCTTCCTAATTCATATTGTTTTAAACAGATTTTTACTATATATGTTGTAAGTAAACTTTAAGACAATAAATTACAAATGTATCTAGAAAATAGTACAATAAATCAAAAATAGTCAATTAGTATTTTTGACTTAGAATCACCATCGCTTTGAACTGAAGGGATTACGCTATGCACTCATGGACACCCTGTTTGTAATGGAACATAATAAACGATTAAATGAATTCCATTTCTCCCTATATATACTTCCATATATATATATATATATATAATAACATTATTTGGTGTCGAAACTGTTAGATTTTAAGTATTGTTTGTTTTACAACAAGTGTCTTCGTTTTGTATATTGTCGCGTTCGATTTTTATATGCACAACAATCGGTAACAACAACAGCACAACAAAAACAGAACACAGTAAGGTGGAAAAACAATTTATAAAAAAAAATAAATAAAATGCAAAAATAAATAAATAAAACAGATTCAATACAAACAATAATCACAAATAAAAATAATAAAATAATAAAAGCGTTTGTGGTATTGAAAAAAAACAAAACCAACGTATTAAGTTTAAATAAGGAGAAAATTGCATTTTTATTTACTTGCTGGCTATATCTGCAGAAAAAGTATTATATTATACTTTATTTCTGTTTTTGTCATTTTGTATTTTAACCATATTATGTATTGTAATATGTTTTTCAGGTTGTTTATCAAATGATAATATTATATATTTATTTTATTTTATTTATTTATAGTACATGTGTTTAGGAATAATATATTAAATCTTACATATTGTAATATTCTATATATAAGTAAATATATTTAATATATACCTCTACATAGAAATAAATCAATTGTTAAGAATTTTCCATTATTTACGTAACGCATATATAAATTGTAATAAGATCGTTTTTTGATATGGAAAAATTAAAATATGATTATTATTATTATTATTATTTTATAAATAATCTAGCTTTTTATTTCCTTTTACAGAACCACCATTATTTATGAATATAAATTATATATAATACACCTATTTAATATAAATTGATTGTGTGATATAATTTCATATGGGGTAATTGATATGAAATCATAAATTAATTATCCATTGTTTTTTCATATTCACACACATTGACTGAATATTTTGGGATTATATAAATAAATATAGGAAAACATCGAACGAACACCGAACGCTACGAAATACTGTAGAATGTTTATTATTTATTTATAACATATATTTATCACAATATTTTTTTAAAATATATTCAAATAATTTATCATATATTCAAAATAAAAGAAAAACATATATTAAAAGATAAAATCTAGAATTTAATATTCTCAGAATATGTTTTTAATATTTCTCAATGATTTCCAATATATATTATATACAGTTGATTTTATATTTCTATATTACATGTGAAGATATAGTAACAATATAAATATATATATATATATACCACTCGATATACCAACATACGTAATAAGTATAAAATATTATTTATTTTTCCATTTTATCATTAATAGTGTATAGTTTTTATTTTTTTAGTTTGTAACACGAAGTGACAGATGTATACCCTTTATTCGACACTATCGCAAAGAGAACAATTGGGATGCGCTTTTTTCATTGTATTTTATTTTATTATATGAATATTATGGGATTAAATAAATAAATATATATGTATTGTGTATTGAATAATATAATAATAATAATAATAATAATAATAATAATAATAATAATAATAATAATAATAATAATAATAACAATAACAAAAAGGAAAAAAATAAAATTAAAATATTCGCTCCTTATTATTCTATTTTATTAAAACTAAAAATAATATAATATTAAAATATTACAATTAAATTTGCGGTGACTTTGTTTAACATTTTATTAATTATAATAACAATGCAATTGTGATAAAAAAATCAATTAGAAATCAATTACGTAAATGGATTACAAATTTAAATCGAAATTTGCCTGAAGATTTTAAATCTAAAATTAATTGTAAATTGATTAATTGATTTGTAATTTTGTTCTTATAAAAAATGACAATATATCGTGCACTAAATTTACACAATAATAATTAGGTCTATTTGGATCTATTTTTTTTATGGAAGGAAAGAGATTGAAACCGACTTCTATACCAAAAGAATCTAAACATATATTTATATATTTTTTAGAATCTGTAGAGAAATATTATATATAAGACACACACTAGCAGGATTCGTGCACGATGGTTTCTATAAATGAATAGGTTTGACTATATACGGTGATATGGTATATATGGTAGAAGAAGATTCCAAAATTCCAATATTTACACACGTAGGTCTATTGCACTGAACCAAATATTCTCATAGAATCATACGACAATACGATTCTTTGCAAGGAAAATAAAAATTAATTAAATTAATCAAACATCAAACGGAAAATCGGTCATATCTTTTGAATGCGTTAATCAATTTTAAACAACTCTTCTATATGAAATATTGCAAATTGATTATAATTTATACAATTCTGCATAAAAAAAAAACTGGAAATCCGTTAAAACCATGACCGATAATTCAAAAAGATTATAATTCTTAAAAGTAAATTTTCCGGAAAAAACATAATTTTATTACAATCTGAAAACATTTTTTCACGTTTCGCCACCGGATCGATCAACACTGAATTGACCTCAGAACAAAATTTAATTATATACCTATAATTATTAATGGTTATCGTTCTATCTATCTGATTTGATTCTATGTCATGATTCGCATGAAAAAAAATAATTGAGTTATAAGTAAAAATTTAGATTTGGTTACTGCGTTATTAATATTATAAATGTACTTATTTTACTTTGACGGGGGAATTCCATTATAAGAAAAAAAGCTTATTATTTATAAATAACGACAGATTAGAGATTACTCTCATTTGTACTTCAAAACGTGTTTCTTTTTGTGTATGTGAAAAATAAAATTAGAACATAAATAAAAGAACATGAATAAAAAAAAAACCCAATGTCATACATATATAGGTATATGTCGACTTAAATATTTAAAGCATAAATTTAATTTAAGGACGCATCACGTGTAAATTTAATAAATAACAAAAATAAGTATATAAATTCCATTGTTTTATGAATTGTTTTTTTTTTTTCGTTTTTTAACAACTAATTTAATAATTTAATAATTTTTTATAGTTTATCTTTATGAGAGATGCCCTCAATTTTTCTTACATGTATTCTATTTAAATTGTATTGTATTTTTTTCCATGGAAATTAAAACAATACAATAAATAATTTTGGTTACTCATAACATTTATTATTTATTATATTATTAACAATATTTTATTTTGGTTGTTTTTTATTTTTTTTTTAGGTAAATGTTTCTAAAATGAAAAAAAAAGAATTAAAAATAATTTCATATTTTATATTGGGTATTTTTGTTTTTTTTTTTTTTTTTTCTATCTGTCACCGTACACATAACTTTATTTTCTATAAAAATAATATATATTTCTTCACACACAACATACGATAAAAAAAATAAAAAAATTATAATCTTTTTAGAAAATCTATTTCATTTTCATATATTATAATATTATTATTATTATTATTGCTATATAACTATTACATATTTTATAAACGCGAGACCATGTTGTTCGCAAAAGATTTTGTAAACTAAAGAAAAATAAAAAACTAACTAACAAACAAACAAATAAAAAAAAAACGAAATAAATAAAACAACGACAAATAAAAAAAAATAAAATGAGAACAATTTATTCATGCCGGTTTTATATCTTTTGATGTTGAAATATCACGAAATTTTATTTTTTTTCTTCAACTTTTAAACAAACGTAACAAATAATAAATACAGTATAGTTTAGATTTAATACATATATTAAATGATGCAATAATATTTTGTGGCGAAAAAATTCGGGTTGGAATCGTTAACGGCGATTAAATTTAACAATATTTAGAAATCAAAAATTTGACGGTGTATTTTTTAATAAAAGCTTTTTTTTTGAATTTCAAATTTTTAATTAAAACGATTAGAAATCGATGAGATTTTTTATTTAGAAATTTAACCATCGCTATCACCCTATAGTAACAAATTGTCCGTACTTTGAAAAATGAGGAAAAAATCCACATATGTTCCATGGAAAAAATATATTGGAATTTATCCAAAGAATGTCTATAGATTTTCCACACAATATAATAGTATTTTTATTTAGATCAATTGAAATCTTTGGATTGTCAGGGTAATATTTCCAACATATATCCATGGTTTTGTATTCATAATTTATTTCACCAATTATTCAAGACAGTAGTTTCACAATTTTACAATTAAATTATTTTTTGCATAAGAAAATATAAATACCATACTTTTTATTTATTTCTTACGTACATTAAATTTTGTTTCAACAAGTTACAAGCTGTTAAAAAAATATTTTTGTGCGATTGCACTTGTCGCATGACTTATTTTTTTCAAAATCCGTAGATCTGCTCACAAAAAATATGAATATTATAGATTCTACGGATATTCTGTGGACTAATAGCAACGAGAAATAATGCTAAGAAAAATCCCTAGAAATTATCATCGGAAATATACGGATAATCCAAGGACATTTTCTATAAAAATCTATGGACAGGATTGCGTTGGTCATGTAAAAATCAAGCGGACATCCGTGTAAGAAATCCATAGATATTTCCTGCGATTGAAACTACGGACAACTACATATAATACGGAAATTTTGCGGACAAACTACGGACAGTGTTACTAGGGCATATAATAACATGAACCCAACATATGTTATAATCGAATTTAACCGTATTTATTTACCTAAATATATAATATGCAATTCAATATCAACCTCAACATAATATAATATAACGTAAGCCAAAACACATGGACTTTTTATTGTATTGTGTATATGAAAAAATAAAAAATTAAAATAATGAATAAATAAATAAAATAAGAAAACAAAAAAAAATCTGATGAAAACAACTATTCCAAATAAAATAAAAAATAAAATTATTTATAAATCTGTATGTAAAAAATATAAAAAAAAAAAACTAGTTCTTCTAAAAACTAAAAATGTTAATGGAATATTTTGTTGTTAGAAATTTTTATATTGTTGCGTAAAATAAAACCAACAACGGAACACAAGTTTTTTTTCGTTACTAATATACATTTATATATAAATAAATTCTATCAATTCTGCGTATTTTATATTTTATATATTTTTTTTTTTGTAATTCTGTTGAAGAAATCTTTTTTATAAAAGTTTCTTTTTGTTTTTCTATAAATTATATACAATTCTTTTTTTCTGGGCTATAAATTTTTGTAAATATTTATATATTTTTCATACAAATACAAATATGTAAAATTAATAACAATAAAAAACATACGAATAATATTAAGTACAAATATCATATCAAGACATTAATAAATTAAATTAAATTTTATAATTTATCATGCGGCAGAACTATGCGGAGGAGGTGTATGGAACAATTTTTTGAAAATAATATTAATTAATGGTAAACTAAAATAATGTAAAACAAGATATTATAATAACAGTTATTTGAAAACATATACGAATTCATTGTGTATTATGAGAAAAAAAAAGAATACCAAATAGACCACACCGCTACCAAATTTTGAATTGAAACAAGACAAAGCAGACTAAATGATAGAAAAATTAAATTAACTTAATTTATATTTTACTTTATATGCACTACAACTATTTATTCAAGAATAAATAAATATAAATATAAACCCTCTCATAAAGTTAAATTGACTCAATAAATTTTTATATAGTAATTTTGAAAAATTTGTTCCAAAACGATTTTGTACATAAAAGGAAGACATTAATTTCTCAAACTACTTTGGGTGTTATATAGTTCAAAGAAGACAGTTGAACGAACGATTTATTCATATGGTTAATGACATGACGTGGCTATTAAGCTAATATAATATTCTGAATCGGAAGACATTATATAAATAAACATCTGCGTAAGTCGTTAAACAGGTTCTTCGTACGGAGCAGACTGGAATTCCACAATAAAAAAAAAAACCTTAATGTTAATCTTTGAGTTGTGTCTAACACCATATTTTCAAAAATAAACAAATTTTTAATGCGCAGAAACAAACAAATGGTAACTAGAAAAAGAAAAATATTATATATTCTTGAACATTAAACAATCTAAACAGATATTTTATTTGGAACGTTTTAACAACTAGCTGCAAAAATTATTAAACATATGATTATAAAACTTTATGCATATAATATGGAAATGCTGCTGTATAAAGGGTATTGCTTTGCAGTAAAAACTTGGAAACACTTTTCAGCATTTGAGTAAAGTTTGTATCCTTTTACCGCACAATTATTCATTAACGACAAACGTTTTTGACTGTACACTCTAATAAGCTTTCTCGTTGCATGAACCGAGGATGTTAAAAAGACTTGAAAATTTCACACTAACATTAGTAGGCCATTTATTTACCGTATGCGAAACATAGAGGGTTCAAATATTGTGTTGAATATAGGACAGTGGTGAACATAATAAGACAATGGAATTCACAAGGTAAAAGAAAGGCGGATCAGTCCAATTCATGACACAGAAATTTAATTTCCAAAGCCAAAGGTAAGAGTAAAATCAGAAGTAAGTAAATAAATCAAAATAACATAAAATAGATGACAGCGTTTCATTGATGTTCTATATTCCGCGCGTGGAATACCGGAAATTTATAATAATGATACCAAAATGGAATATTTATTAAACTATAACATTGTGTTTCGTTTATTTCAGAGATTAAACATTTGGTGTGTATTATGTAAACTGTAAACTGTAAAATTAAACTATTACTGCTCTGCATGTTACCAACAACAATTCAAGGACTACATATAAGTTCCATTAGAGTGCAGAATGTTTGCATTATTATAATCGGATAAATAAAAAATTAATTGGAGCCATTTAAATGGATGGAATGTACAATGTGCTCCTTTAACATTGTGTCTTTATTTAAAAATACGAAATAATTAAAAAATGATTTAATATATGATTGCATCGAATCAGGATATTTTTTTTCTTGGAATAAATTTTTAGCCATATAAAATTATAGAATAGCAATTATTATTTTGATTAAAACATAAAAATTACTAAATATATAATTTTATTTTTATTTTATGACCAAAACTAATGCAAACGCCACCATTATTTCGTATACGTTGTACAAATATTGTAATTTTCAATGAATTCAAGAAGCACATTTTAAACGTGATGTTGACAAAATCTACATTTTACATTACATATATTTATGTAAAACAAAAAGTGAAATTATTTTATGATCATTTTATCAATATGGTTCTTTGCTTTTATACCCATATAACAATATATACAATTTTATTAAGTTATTAAAATGCATAAGCAATTGTTATAATCACATATTCGTCATCAGAATTCATAAAACGAACAACAATTTAATTTGCCATATAATATATATAAATACTATCATCATGTTTGATCACAATAATAATAATAATAATAATAATAATAATAATAACAACAATAATAAAGGTAATAATAACAACAATTATTATAAATTTATATGATAATTGATATGCACACAATAATGCAAGTACACGCATTATAAATTCTATATATTATAAAAATTGTTTATTATATACTCAGATAATAAAAATAAAAAAAAAACATTAAACCAGCAATTTGTTTTACTGCACCTGTTTTATGTTTAATAATATTAAATACTTCTTATACAGGGTGCCCACGAGCGGTGTGCATTCCTTCAAGAGGGTGATGGGGGTCATAATTCTAAGTCGCAATTATTAAATAACATTTTTCGATTTGAGGTTCTGTTTTCGAGATACGGCCGTAAGAATTTTTCTCGGCAGTCCATCATTAAATTACCAATAACTTCGAAAGTAAGGTAAATACAGAAAATTTATAGTAAACCGAATTTGTAAAGAATAAAATTATGAATTAAAGTATGTTGTACATTTTTTTATGACTTGCTTCAATTTCAAGTTATTGAACAATATTATTGAAAAATAACTAGGTTTTCTCAAAAATTTCTTAATAAAATGAATTTGTTTTTAAACATCTACGCGGCGCAACATATTATTTTTACATCAAAAAAGTAAAACTAAATTATTTCGCTAGTGGTGTAATTGTAGAAATAAAAAAATTTCAAACTAAAATTATAGCTATTTAGAACAAAAGAAAAGTAGGCTTGTTTAAATTTCGTTTATTCCATAAGCAAACACCGCCTACTCTTCTTATGTTCCAAATAACTAATAATTATATAAAAATATATTTATTTTTCAATTATATTGTTCAATAACTTGAAACTGAAACAAGTTATAAAAAAATGTATAACACAATTTAATTCAGAATTTAATTCTCTACAAATTCGGTCTACTATAAATTTTCGGTATTTACCTTACTTTCGAAGTTATCAGTCCATTAATGTTGAGACTACCAAGAAAAATTCTTAGGGTTGTATCTGGAAAACAAAGCCCCAAATCGAAAAATATCACTTATTAATTTCGACTTAGAATTATGTCCGCTATCATCCCCTTGCAAGAATGCGCATCGTTCGTGTATACCCTGTATATTTACGAGTATATAATGTATATATATATATATTCGTAAATATATAGTAATTTGTATTATTGTTATTATATTTTACTTATATACTTATAATTTATTAACATTATTATTATGTTTATTACCATATAATCATTTTTTTATTATTATTTCGAAAGTCGTAAAAACCATCAATCAATCAATCAATCAAATTATTTGTATAATATAAAACATCATATTGATACATATTATTTTAAATGTGTGTGTGTGTGTGTGTGTGTAAACATTTTAATTTATTTGTTGTATATTGTATTTTAAATACAATAAATAAAATTAAATGATCACATTTATCAATAATTTTAAATTTAATATAATGTTTTAATTTCGTATATATAAAAGATTTTTATTAATTTTAATTATATAAAAATTTACATAATTCGATAATTTTTAGTTGATTGTATATAATTTATTTATTGACTATATACAATATATTTATTGTATTGTTATTGTATAAATATGAATTTCTGAGGAGATTAACAAAACCAATAATAATAATAATAATAATAAAAAATAAATATAATAAAAATTAATTTCCCCGTAAATCGATATTTATGAATAATTTGTATATATGTTAAATAAATGTTATAATAAATGAGTGGCTCGAGCGCGTGCGACAATCAACAATATTTACCACAAATATAATGACACATAAATATTGTATTAGTAAATATTTATACTTCAAAAGAAATATATAACATAACAACAAAAAACATATTCATTAATATAATTTTAAATGATCATTTACAACCCAGCCAGCCACAACAGTTTTTGTTTATATTATAATATATATTTATAATATACGTACAACAAAATTTATATATATTTTATATTATTACACACATTGGGTATAGAGACAGAGGAGAAGTTAAAGTGTCGGTTTTATTACGATTTTTATTACTTTTTTATGGCCCCATCAAAATTACGATTATATAACCGAATTTATGTGTGGTGGATATTAAAGCTTTCAATTTCACATCCATATAATAATGTTTGTTATAAAAATGTGATAATAAAAATCCGTTTAAAATTGTTTTTGTTGGTGTTGTTGTTGTTGTGTAGTGTTTATTTTTATGATATTTTTACTGTAAAAATGTATACAAATGTGAACAAGAGATGCCATGGATAAGTTGTTGGGAATGTTTGTTTTTTTTTTATTTGGTTCTGTTTGTTGTTATATGTTTTGTGGCAGACAGGCAGTGATTTTCTTTTATGTGAGGTGTAATGCACTTGTTGATTTTACTCTATATATATATATATATATATATATATAAATATCATATGGGTAGTAATAAAATAATTGTATATTTATGTATTTGTATATACACATATCGAGTATATAAATAAATATAAATAGTATGCATGCGTAAATATTTTATCTAAAAAAAAATGTTGAGATGATAAATTGAAGATCGTAAAAAAAAATAATAAAATTAAATTAATGCATAAATAATATTGTTATTAAGACTATATAAAATGGATGGGGTGATTTATTGAATGAGTTTCTTTTTATTTTTATTTGTTATTATAGCAATAAATTATTAGCTAAATTTAATGTGTATTTAAATGGTGTGTATATGTGAATTTTTGTTTTATATTATGTAACATTATACTGTATGTCAAATAGAATATATGGTCACCTGAATCAGGGGTTTTTCGTATAGGAAAACGATGTAATGCGGTTTTATGCTTACAATAAATAGACACATAGTTCACACATGTAATATTTACAGCAATAAAAACAAATTTTTCATCTCATACAATATTATTACAGAAAAATACCGTATTTTTCAAACGACTAACAAAACAAATAACTGGAAAACTTTACGAAACTTGAAATGATCGAAATGTGAAATTAAATAGAGATTGCTGATATCGTTAACATTTCAAAAGATTATAATTGCAATGCATTTAATTTTACACTAATATTCCCATATGAAATATCATCTATAATCTATATCATGTATAGCGTGTTTCGATCGAACAAGTAATTATGTGACTACATTAATCAATCCGCCTACAAGGTTATGACAATTGTGTTTAGTGATGCATATATATGGTGTAAATTATCATACGGATTATGCAGAAAAAGGTAATTGGACGAAACTTAAATACAATTTGATTGCAATCGATGGAAAAGATGCAATATTCACTTTACACATAATATTTTCACAATAATAGAGTAAAAAAATCATTGATAATTTCATAAATTGAGAAAACAACACATTTCTATTATATATTGAAATAATTTACAA
The DNA here is from genome assembly GCA_910594885.2 of Bibio marci. Taxonomy (NCBI): domain Eukaryota; kingdom Metazoa; phylum Arthropoda; class Insecta; order Diptera; family Bibionidae; genus Bibio; species Bibio marci. Next base: position 23,668,936 of record OU343114.1, on the reverse strand, counting down.
TTGTGAATAAACCCTTATCCATCAAACACACAAACTAAAAAAAAAAAATCCCTAAGCCAAATATATGAAATATTAGCAATATGGAAACAGTAAATATTTTATCCTTTATTTCAACAATTTTACTATAAAAATATGAAATGAATTATTTCCATTTTACAACCCTTATTTATATATACACAGTTTCAACAGTTTTCTCATAGGTGTCATTGATATACAAATAAATATATTTACTGAAAAAAATACAATTTTTTCAAAGTTTATAATAAAGGAATGAAAATGAAAACTTTTATTTAAGGGTTGAATATAAATTTCCCCTTAAATTGCTATAAAAAAAAAAAAAGCTTTATTTCCACATTATTCGTAATTTAGTGGAGACACTGCATGCATACAAATTTTATATTACATCCTTGTGCAATATTCTTTGTTATAACAACTTTTTTATAGATGGCATTTCTATTATCCTTTTGTATATATTGTATGTGCAAAAAAAAAAGGATATTTCATACAAAATATAATTCACAATTACATCCACATTTTATTTATATATATGTTACAATTTTCTAAAATCTAATATATAAATTAATATATTTTAAAATAAATAAACACATAAAATAATCTTTTTATTATATCGTTACGGTTCATAATTATTAAATTAAATTAATTATTTTTGAAATCTTTAAATTACTATCATCTTTCATCAAATGAGCGCTAAGCAGTGTGTGTGTACTCAGACTTGACGTGATATATATATAATAATGTAAAATATAAACAAAAAAAATAATTAATGTTCTTTATAATTGAAATTATCTTAATTACGTATGTAATATAAAATAATATAAATAGACAAGATAGAGTGTGTGTGTTTTTACTTTTTTCATAATATTATTTCAAATTTTAATTTGATTTTATCTTATTAACAAAAAAAATATATATGCTGTGGCTGTGTGCGAGTGACGACTTTTTCTGATTTTAAATATTTATATACAAAACATAAATTTTCTAATGTATAAGTAAAATTTTAAATTAAAATTATAATATACTCGTTCATTTGATGTTTTTTAGAGAAAAAAAGTAAAAAAAAAGATATAAAATTTATACCAGTGAGACTTATGTACTTATAATAAATAATCATAGAGTAAATATAGAAAGAGTGTTCATGAAATTTGTTTTTGATATATATATAGTTATAAAGGATAACCACAATATATATATAAATTGGAATGATAAAAAGGTTAAATCATATATATCAATCGTTGACCAAATAGAAGTAATTGAAAGTTACTACTTAAACTATTATAAAATTCGAGCAATTATAAACACATATTAACATGTACACAATTAATATCAGCTGTCATATATATGAAGAGACTTTCCAATATATGTGTGAATGTATAGTAAATGGTGTATTATAAGGACTTTAAATATGCATTTTTTGAGTATTATACAAAAGCTCCATTTGATATAAAATGCATATTTTTTTTCTCAATTACATAATAATTTATATTAATCATTTTCATTAGATGTGAACAAATAAAACTATATATAAATATTTCATTATAAAATAGTTATACTTTAACATTATATATTTTGAAAATGAAAAAATTTAATTATAAATCAATTAATGGATAATGAAAACTCTGTTTGCATTTATTTACTCTATGACTTATATATATATATTTATATTATAATATGCAATATATAAATCAAAATCCTTTCTATTTATTTACGCTGCACTGGATATATATATATATATTTATTTGTATATTTGTATTATAGTCATCATGCATACACATTTATATATGCATTTAAAAGCCAGACTATATTGTGTACACTTTATATAACATGCGACTATTATACAACATACGTATACTACATATATATATATATATGGTATATGCATATTCGAATAATGGATTGCATGTAGATATGTATATATGTTTATTTATATAAAGAGAAAATGGTATATGCAACTGCATCGAAAATTTATGTGCGAAAAATAAAACTACATAGATGTTTATTTCTGTCCTGTAATACTATTATTATATATATATATATAAATATTCGTATTTACAAAAGTATTTTCGGGGTATATACACACACACACACACGCAACACATATACGAGTTCACAATATATACAATATAACATATAGAAAATTTAAAATGCAAACAAACACCAACTGAATGCACATTTATAAAATGGATGAGATTTTTATCATACATTTGTTGATTTTATGCCAAATAAATTGTTCATTTTGTCTAATTGGAATTATATTATATTTTATGTTGTATGGTTAATATTATATATATATATTTATTTGTATATATATATTAAAGTCGGACCGAGTATTATTTAGTTAGAGCGTTAGTTATATATATATATATAATATGTGCGGTTAATATAATTTATATCTAAATAAATATTTGTACATATAATTTATAATTTTATTATAAAATTAATCAGATGCTTGCGTCTTACATTCCTGCAGTATGTACACACTGTGTACTACACAGTCACATAGATTCGATGCAAGTATAGCATAGACCAGCATCTATTTTACTATATATATATATATATATATTGATGTATAAGATGTTTAAGTTCAGTGTAAATCATATATATGTTTATAAAAAAAAAACATTCTTGTTTCTTTATTGAAATAATAATACGAGTATAAAAAAAATATTATCTTTAAACATTTCCTTTATTTTATATATGCCACACATATATGATTTAGGGTTTTCACATTAAGCTATCGATAACAATAGAAATACTATATAAAGAAAAAAAAAAAAAAAAAGGGAAAAACTGTTAACAAAAATCGGAAGAATATTGCCTACAAAAAACGATCAAAGATAATATAATTTTTATTTATTTATTTATTTATTTATTTATTTATTTATTTATTTATTTATTTATTTATTTATTTATGTATGTATCTTTTTATAGATATTCAATTTATATACAATAATATGTGACGCAAGCAATATAATGTTTCACTAAACAATATGCGCACAGATACAGATACGTGCAAAAGAACAACAAATATTATAAAAACTAAAATATAATATTATCGCTACAAATGCAAACAACATGTTTTTTTTTTATGGATACATATAGCATTTTTGAAGTTTCAATGAGTTTCTAAGTATGTGTAAAAGATGATAACTATCAGCATCAATCACAAAAAAATATAGAATGCTAAAAATAAAAATGGCCGTTGGCTTACAGACTTCCTTGAAAAGAAAAAAAAAAAAAAAACACAAATAGTTCTACCAAACAAGATTTTGGTCCATTATTCTAATTATTAAATATATAGCTGATTTGCTATTGACAAAAATATAATGGAAACATTTGGCCTCACACTGCAATATACAAGAAAACCATCAAAATTGTTGTTATCAAAAGTGCTGACAAACATTGAGAGGTGGTAAAAAAAAATATCATAAACGAATAAATGGTCAGCCAACAGAAAAATTTTTTAGTAAAATAAATACCGAAAAATTTCCTATGAAAAATAGCGGGAATTGAACCCACTATATTTCATGATTAATAATATATATTTCGGCGCTATACCACTGCGCTCGCTACTGGGGTAACACAATAAAACCAGTGTTATATTATTATATCAATATATATAGGTATACGATTAATGCTTCACCAGTTTGCTGAATAATATACAATACACCATTATCATTGAAAACAAATAGAACAGAATAAAATTCAATAAACTATATATTGAGACCAGCATAAAATATATCGGATCCTTTATCAAGAACAATTATCCATTCAGTTCAGTTAACACCTAAAATTATTATATTTATCTGAAAACATTTTTTCACGCATCACCACTGCCTTATATATTAATATCTTACACACATGTTCATAATAGTCAATTTCCCGAAAAAATTAGTACGGTGAACACGAAAATTGGAATACTATTGCTAAGACTACGCCACTGATAAAAATCATGTATATATTAAAAATTATATATTGACATATATGGCTTGACATTGTGTGGTAAATATATTGACATCATCAAAAAATTATAAATGGTATGTGAGAAACTAAAACAAGAATAGTAGATATCTTTGATATCTATATTTCAGTAACTATGTAGATCAATTGGTTAATTGCTTTATACCCCCCCCCAAATGCAGACTGATTTACCAATTTGACTGTAATGACTGTTTTGCATTGTATTGCTGCATGAAGATGATTATATGATTGTTGTGTAAAACACAACGATTATAGAAATAAACTAAAATATTTTGGTTCAAGATTTATATTACTTAAAAACTTCTATATATCGTCCAAATTTACTATTGCTTTAGTATTGTATAATTTGTATAATTTGTAATTTGTAATTGTATAACATTAATTAAGATATTTTGTATACACACAACTTGCCAGACACGAAAGTAATATTATAGAAATACGTTATTTGATTTTGTATTAACAGAAGTTGTACCAGCACTAAATACTTTACTTAAATTTAAAAATTTTTTTTCTTAATAAATGATTTACTATTAAAAATATGTTGAATTAATACCTCTATCATAAAATATAATATTTAATATAAATAAAAATATATATTAAAAAAAAAAACATTATATTATATAATATTTAAAATAAATACATAAAAAAGTATATACTATATGCAAACAAACACATAAGCAAATGTATGGAAGTAAATAAGAATAGTGGTAATGTGTACAACATAACATAAAAAAACATAAATAAGAATTGTATAAAAACATAAATAATCAGATTTTATTGCGGATAATGTTGCGTATTAAATTTACTTTTGTATATATATCCAATAAAACCAATTGGTAAAAGATTATTGAAATTTTGTTTTTAATAATAATGAATCATATTATATAAAATTTCTTTAAATATACAAATAAAATTTTAATAATTTTTATATTTTTATATTTGCACCAGCATAAAGTCAATTATATATTAAAAAGAATTATGTCAAATATTCGATATCGAATTTGTTTTTATAAAATCATTATATTATTATTATTATTATTATTATTTCGTTATCGATTATTATTATAATATTTAATTTGTCCATATACATTACATGCATTGCCATATAAAATACATAAATATAACCACAAATAATACGCCAAAGTGAATTATATAGAATTATTTCTTATTAAAATTATTATATTATATTATATTCAATAAAATATAATAACTTAATCGGAGAATTAGAATTTGAAAAGATTATAAATATATTTGCATATATTTATGCTTATATTAACAAAATCGATTTTATACATATTATATTGCGAAATGATATAGATAGATGCAAATGCAATGCCATATATATGTATGTGTATTAACGGGTTCAATAATCGATTTTGTTATATGCCTGAATATACCATATATATATATATATAACGATATATATGTATACCGTTGTGCAATGTACATACACTTATACACACATAAATATATAATATTTAGTAATAAATAAAATACATATTTGTTGTGATAATAAATCAATTGTTAAACCATTTATATAATCCTGGTGCTCCAGGTATTGCATATATATATATATAATACGAGTATATATATTATATAATATATTTATTCTTTCCATTATATATACATATTTTGACCATCAAGAGGTGTGTGTGTGTGTGTGTGCAAAATTTTTTTTTTTATACTATACCAACATCGATTTTTTTATTAATATGAAATATATGTACAACACACACGAATCCTCCATATGAATGAGTGCTTCCGTAAGAAAAATTCAAGTTTAGCGTATATAAATATGAATAAACAAAAAAAATTACTAACTATATTACATAGTAATATTTTTTTTTCTATATCATTTTATAAAATTCATACTAACATTTATTTACACACACATACGCTACAATACACGTACGTAAACAAAAATAATTTTAAACACATGTTTTCTTATCTGTTTGCTACATATTATAGATAAAACATACACATTCACACATAAATATGTTTTAAAATTAAAATCATATGTGTAGACAAATAGTGTGTTGTAAAGTTATATGATGGATTGAGTCAATGCTATTCATTATTATATATATTAATATTGTTTCTTACTTTGTTATATATTATAGGCAAAACATACACATTTACATATTTATTTTTTATCTACCTACTTTTTTAATATTAAAATCATATATATAGGCAAAAAAAAGTACGTTGAAAAGTTATATGGTGGATTGAGTCAATGCTACTCATTATTATCTATCAATTTTGTCTGTTATCTTTCTTACAAATCATAGGCAAAACATACACATTTACATATTTATTTGTATCTACCTACTTTTTTAATATTAAAATCATATATATAGGCATAAAAATTACGTTGAAAAGTTATATGGTGGATTGAGTCGATGCCACTCATTATTATCTATCAATTTTGTATGTTATCTTTCTTACAAATCATAGGCAAAACATACACATTCACATATTTATATTTTCCCTTTCTACTATTTTAAAATTAAAATCATATGTATAGACATAAAAAGTACGTTGAAAAGTTATATGGTGGATTGAGTTGAATTCATTCATTCTTGTATTTAAATATTTTATGCTCTTTTTCTTACGCATTGTGTGATTTCAATATGTGAGGATGAGAAAAAAATGAATTTATTTTGTATGTTTATTGTTATCTTTTTTTTCATATATGTTATATATTGCATATTTTATTTTAGCATGGCTATTGCCTTTGTGACACTTGCATACAAAATCAAATATATACATATTTTTATGTTATTTATTATCAAAAATCGTGTCTTATTGTTTAAAACACATTTCAATTTAATTTTTTTATTTGTTAATACAATATATAATATTATCAGTAATAAAAAAGTTTTTATAAAAACTATTGTATTAGACACAATTAAAAAAAAGTTGTTTTCAAAACTAAATTTCTGGCTCTAAATTTTTTTAAATTTTGTAGTTGTTTATTACGCATTTAAAAATATATTTTTTTCAAAACTAAATTTATGGCTTTAAATTTTTTTAAATTGTGCTATTGTTGTATATATTTTCACTCAGTTTCGCGATTAATCTTAATGAATTTTATATGTATATGTATATTAGATTATGCACTTGCAGTTCTAATAACATTTTATGGTGCTTCCGTAAAGAAAATTCTTACGCTTCGTGCTTGGTACAAGTATATATAAATTATAATACAAGGATATATAGCAAATATAAAATATTTAGGTGTAGTATATAATATATAGAATTATATATATATATATATTTATTTCAATTTGAATATGGTTATATATATATATATTTTGTTTATATATATATTTTATATTTATATATAATAAATATTTTTTTGTATACACATTTTATGAATATAGAGTTTGTTTTTATATATTTTTTTTTCTATTACGACTTTTTTATTTTCTATTAATAAAAGATTGTAGGCGAATATTATATACTCGTTTATATACCAAACATCTCTGTCTATATATATTGTATATATTCTAATAGTTTTATGTTATAATATATTATTTATAGATTTACAAATTTATTTATAATATATTATATGTAAAATTAAATATTTTTGAAATTAAACTGATATTTTTTGGTGTCATTTAGAATTTTTTATTTATATTTATATATATACATAAGCAGGCAGACAGAATTACTATATATATATATATATATTTATATGATTGAAATATTACATTTATTTTAATTTCGATATACATATTGGGTATATATTGTATATTGTAGTACATACAAAATGATGTCATATATGTATATAATATAAATTATATATGTATATTAAACTCTTTGTAAAGCAAAAGCAAAAGCAAAAAAAAAAAAAAACAATCCAGTTATATAATAAATTATAATATTAAAATTAACTGTTGACCGTGTATTTAAAATATATATAAATCTGACATTTAAAATTAATTGCATTATCGTAAAATTTAAATATTCTATCTGTATGGGCTGCATACACGCGTAGTATCACAGTATCTATATAAAATTTATAAATGTAAAATTTCAAATTAATTATAAAAAAAAAAATAAAAAAAAGAGAAAAATTTTATGTTGTTTTATGTTACCAATATTTTTGGTAAAAGATTGTCAGAATTTTACTAACATTCAATGAGTTCGTGGTATTTAATGTGCTTCCTCATTTATTCACCACAAATATATACAAATTCTTTGTATAAAGTTAATTAAATTTTAATAATAATAATAATTTAATAATATATTTCCAATCAATACATCCCCGTTAATTACAAAAAATAAGCAATACATTTTAAACCAAATACAATATTGTATATATTTATATATACATATATAATATACGGGCGCACGCAGTTATGCAAAAACACAATTATTTGTGAAAACATGTAATGGGTGGATCTGGATATGTTTTAAATATATATATATTTAAATATTTAATTTCGAATTCGGGGGTTTATTGTTCTCCAAAAAATTTATTTATATATATATATAAAATATCACTATTTAAACAATATGTATTGTTATAAGAGGGTGGTTGTTCGTAATGATCAATGAACATTGCATTGACATATGGTTCATTTTCCGAATACCATCATTTTTTATCAATCAATTATTTAGTGTTTTTTAGACTCAAGAAATAAATTTTACTTTATCGATGCACGAAAGTAAGTTTTATCTTATGCTTTTAAAAGTATATGTAAAAAAAAAAGTTTACTCTCTATATTTTTTTTTGTCAAATATAAAGAGAAAAGAATTAGAAAGAAATTAACATCATTAATATTATACCATTGCTTTAGGGCCGGCCGGCAGCATTTCGAACAGCCCTCACATATTATTACTATTATATATATATATTTAAAATTTATATTATTATATTTTATATATATTAAAACAGGTATAACTAAAAATTTATTATTTGGGTTAATTACCCATCTGTTTAATTGATGGTATATATATATATATAGGCGACTCTCTAAACTCTATATATTTTATAAAATTATTTATATATAACATTTATAAATACAAAATTTATTATTATATATTTAAGACTTATCTTTAAATAACATGGCCCAAAACAACCCGAAAATAAACCCATTCACCGTCACAATTCATATCTATTGCATATATATTTACCATATATTGTACATATATTAAATATATATAATATATATTTATATAAATTTATAATCTAAGAAATTATATATATATATTTCTCTAAAATCTAAATCGATTATTATTGGTATATATATACATATACAGTATAGTATATTATGCCCTTAAGCATGGCCGTCGTCTCATTTTAGAGGTAACCGGTTTACGTAATAGAATGATTAATGAATTTCTATACTGAATTTATATATGTGTGTAGAATTATATATAATAATATAATATAATATACATATAGGCCCATATATTCGTACACACAATAAAACATGAATATATATATATGTGGTGATATTTATATATATATGTAAAATATATATAATCGCCCCAATTTTAGACTTTGGTTGTTGGGTTTTATTTTATACAATGAATATATATATATATATATATAAAATAATATATGTACCATATAGTTTTAATATATGTAATATTATATAATGATGATGATTACAATAATGATTATAATGATAATAATAATAATAATAATAATAATGATGATGATGATGATAGCAAACAAAAAAAAAAAAAAAATGAAATAAAATGAAAAAGGATATTTGTATACAGCTGAAAAACCCTCTTTTCATATATTTTGTATATCTATATATTTAATATACATATAAGTTTTTTGTATATATAAACGCATACACATATATAGATTTATTTTATTTTAACCATAGTTAGATTTTTTTTTTTTTTCGTTTTTGTTTGGGGCACACACTAGAGAAATAATCTATATTTTGTTTATATATAATATATATATATATTTGGTATATAACAGGGGAGTGTTAAAAGGGTATGTCCGCAAAAACAAGGCAACCGAAATGAAAAAAAAAATTAGGATCAAAATATATATATAAATAATATGCAAGCCTAACACAACAAGATATATTGTATATATATAAAATAAAAAGTGTTTATCTACCAAGAGGCCGTTTTCATTCTCTGTATTATTTTCGGTATATATTATACAATAATAAGAATATTTTATATTGTATAAAATTATATGCACACAAATATATATATCAAAATAAATATATGTAACAAAGTTACATTTAAATGTAAACATGCTGTGGGCAACACGCAACCAATTTTATAAAATAAATGAATGACTTATATGTGATATTGTGATAAATAAATATAAGTATGTTTATATAATCATACATTATAATATAATAAAAATAATAATAATAATAATAATAATAATAATAACAACTATATAATATTTTAATTTATACAAAATAGAATATAAATATTGTGTGTATGTGTGTGTGTGTGTGTGTTGTGTATATAGTTTATATCGAGATTATTTTATTATCTAGATTTAATTTAACAATATTTTATTCAAGGAAGCATACACAAACTTTACCATTATTTTTTATTGTTATGACTGTTTTCTATTTTCAAAAATAACAATCATATCATTATATATATATATCGGAGTATAAATAAATGCAATACACATATAATAACATAATAACAAAATAGAAAAAAAAACTTATAGTTAATAAAAAATAATAAGAAATCGAAAAATTAAATATTATTTTGTAATTTCTTCATCATCAATAGCATAGAAAAACAAACATACAGTAAGTAACAGGAAAAAAAAAATGTACATTGAATCGAAATTGTTTTAGTTTAATATAATTGAAAATATTAAAATATTTGATTTATTTTCTCTTCAATTATATTGCTATCGTTTTGAATTTTCCAAAAATTTTTAATATTATAATAAATAACAACAAAAAAAAAAAAAAAAAATTTTTGTGAGCAACTGTTTTTATGAGATATTAAAATAATACATAAAAATTCCTTTACAAAAATTTTACATATAGCAGAAAAGTGTCTTGTTTTGTATAAATTAATTTATGTTTTATTTTTTTTTTATTTTAGCTACACGCACGCAATATATGTACTTGGTGTATGTTAACAAATGCAGTGTTTGCAACAGTTACACAGAATAAAAAATAATAAATTATATCTTGATGACTTTTTATGAAGTTTACAATAATTAATTCCTCATCTCCATTCAACCATTTTGCACTGACTTTTTAGTTATGAAAATTAATTCTTAATTTCTGGGTTCAACATAACATTCATTCATTCACTCTTCGGACCCCAAATATATTTAGATATATAAAGGTATATAATTATTTTTGTATTTGAACCGTATTTAAGAGTACAATCTGTAAGTAAAAAAAGTAAGTATCGATCTAGCAGAAAAACAAAGCAGGAGATATGAAACAATATTCGAAGTTGCACAAAGGGCAGAACTGTCTAACGATTTCTATTGTTCATATGCAACAACATGAAAAATTGCTTAAAATTGAGCACATTCTCCATTCGATTTATCAAATGATGAATAGATAAGCTTCAGTAGATTTACAATTTGCAATCAGAAGGTATGTATTTATTTGCAAATTAATTCTAATAGAAATTTATCAAAATTTTCTAGATATTTGAATATTAAATTGGATAGACTTATTGGTCCAAACCACTTAGTTTTGTAATTGATTATTTGGATGAGTGCGATAGGTTTCAAATTTAGCATTAAAGCGAATGATGAGTTCCTGCTATATACTTCCATAAATCCTACATATTAGCCAATAAATATATAGTCTACTAAAAGATATTGATTTTAATAGATACATATATTAACAGTTGTAAAGGTCCAGACGGGATGGTATATTATTTTCCGGAATTGTAATTCTTTCCAAATATGAAGGTGGATGGTATTCTAAATGTGACATATAGTTAATATTGATCACTATTCGATCGGTCCAAAAATGAAATGAAAGAAATGTTAGTTGTGTTACACGTTCACACATAGGCGATGTAGTTTCCTTCACATAGCATTAAATTTGTATTTTATTGCGAGAATAAAAATCAAAAAATAAAAATAAATAAAATATTATAAATAATTGATAACCAAAAGAAAATTAAAATAAAATGTAATAAAAATAAAATAAATTTAAAAAATTAATTTTGATTTCACTACGTACTTTAGTTAGTTGGTTAGTTTTATTTATTATTTTCAGGTCATATATGCACAATGACAATAAAATATGTACATGATTTTATAAATATGGGCGCCACATTAACTAATTTGGCATTCAATATGTGCAAAGCGTATCAAAATTGCAATTTCCATGATATTTATTTGTGAAACTCTTAATTTGGAAATCATTCAATTTTTTTTTGCTTTTGCTTTTTATATTTTTATTGTCCCTTCAATTTTTGAATATTAATTTATTTATTTTTTTTTTTTGATAGTGTTACGATTATACTCGTATCAATTTGTGTACAATATACACTAAATTTAACACATTATGATTATGTGTAGCAAAACATATGCAGAATTTATAATTATCATGATAAAGTGAATTTTTTGCATCAAGTAGAGCATATCACATACCAATCTGATCAAAAATTAGCCGATTGAATGTAACCTAAATATCGTCTACCGTGTCATCATTTCGTCAAAGATGATGCAAAATGGACAATTAACAACGATTAAAGAAAAAAACTCGAAGAAATATAGCTGATGGCATTATCAAAAAACGATTTGGATTGAATTAATCAAACTCGTATATGAGAATATTTTTACCAATTCATTAATTATCAATATGAGTGATTAGCACATAATAGTGTGTAACGGCATTGTTAATCTTTGAGTAGCGTCCAACACCATATTTTTAACGAAATCGGGTACTTTCCCCATAAATACAATTATTACAGTATCACAATAAATACGGACAAATGTAACAAGTAAATTTCAAACCTTACTTTACTGCGTCACTGAGTGTACTAGTATTTCTGATTTACTACGATACAATACAATATTTTCGTTATTGATTTTTGTCGGTTTTTGTGAATGGAATTTTAAATATATTCAATAAATTTGTATACCAAAAAATTGATAGTATAGAGTCTACACTAAATCGCATTTATGCATGTGGTTTATCGTATAAAAAAATAAACTAATAAAAAATTTCAAAATATCAAATTTAGTTATAGAATAGAAATTAAGGAACGTTATATTAGTCTATTATAAACATAACATAAACTTTATATATTATATTATTTTATTATTGCATTTAATATTGACATTTTGAAAATTTAGCAATAAAATGTATAAAATATGGGTTTTTTTTTCGTCAAATTTGAAAGGAATAAGAACTTTATCAATTTTTTTTCTATATATTTTTATTATATATTTTGTATAGATTTTGAAAAAAAAAAAAATATAACCTTTTATATGGTTATTTACTTTTTTTTTTATTTCACTTTAAATATCAATTTTCAACAGTGATGTACTTTCATAATCATTAATTTCTGTAACTATACTCGAGGTAAGCATCACAGAACAACAATAATACAGAATAATCTTTATATAGTTTTAGTCACAATCAACTTTTCTCGACAGGTTCACCATTTGGTAAGACCCCATAATATTACTCCCACAAAGCAAATTTCAATTCTCGACTTTTGTTAACAAAAACATTAAAATTTTATTATCACACAGTGGAAATTCACTAAATGCTTGCATGCGTATAATAAATTAAACAAAATTCAGTGGCGCACAGTGGGTAACGTAAATGATTATCAATCGTAAAATATCGGTTGGTTGAAGTCCCGAAATTTCGATTTGAAATTACTACTCAAAGATTAAAAAAGTCTGCATACACCATTATAGACAAATCACTCATATCAAAATAATGAAGGAATGCAGAACACATCTATCTATATAACATTCAATAATTATGGAGACTAAATGGTGAATTTTTATTTGCTTCAATTTTTGCAGAATAATTTGACTGCAATGAATGTATGGTGTTAGATGCCATAATCACCACTTGGAAGTGTGACGACGCACAACCTTATAGAGGTACATAACTTCTATTATTCTATTTTTTTTCAATAAAATATTTTCAATCATTTGTAGTAACTTGGGAGTTTGGATGACCTTCAATAACAATGAAATACCGAATAATATATGTATTTAAAACAATTAAATTAAAAATCGACTATCGAATATTTTATATATTGTATATAACCACATTTATTATAATATAACACAAGAGAAATACAAAATAAAATGTAATTCAATTTCTCGTACATTATATGAAATTAAAAATATATATATATATATAGAAACGAATATGTCGTATCAAGGAAAACTAATTTAAGTAATTAAAAAGTAATATATTTTCTAATCGTATATAATTATATAAATACGAGTAAATAGGTAACGTATGTATAATAGAATTTCCTATATATATATTGAAATAAATAGACATATTTGTTTACAACTCTTATTGCCACATAATGGTAAGCAGCTACAGTATACACATAAATATTAAAACCTCATATATATAAGCTTAATATTGCTATATCCAAGGTCATTCAAAATTCACCCCTTAGATGGCATACCATTTATATTTCGAGAAATGATTCATTATATTTGAATGTAATATACACAAAAGCTGTATTTCTCTATGCATTGTACATATGAATACAATATGGTATATTAAATATATAGGTACTGGTTATGTATGGATATATAGATAAAATATGGATATATATAGATAGAAAGTTGTATAAATTTACTCTGAAATGCATACACAAATGTTCCCCCTTTTAGATCACACATTTATATGTATATCACACATATATAGTCTATATATTAATGGCGGTGGTATACAATACTGACAATAATGGTGGCGATGACAATGAATATGCAATTATAAATACATAAATATATAGACGAATTCCGCATAGAATTTCGACTATATAGTCACATAAACGCTACGTGTGTTTGATTGTTTTCATTTTTGGTAACATCAATTGAGATATACTGAACAAGTTAATTTTGTATATGGGACAGATGACACGCGCCAATGCATTTTAGGTGTCCAAAAGTTTTGCAAAAATTCAATATAACATACAAAATTTTGATATAATATCGCATGATTAAAAATATGGATAAGTTAAAAGTTTGTAGAGAACTAATGTGTTAATACAGATCCGGTAGAATGGTTGTTTATAGAATGCTACAATTTCGATCAATAAATTTGAAAAATGCAAATTATTCTCTAATATTTTAATTTATAATTCATTTCTTCATAAATCTATAACATTATATCATCTATAGATTTTATATCGAAATAGTAATATTAATTTGTTTGCCAATACAATTATGTAGAATAGTTCATCGAGTTATGCGACAGATCGTTTAAAAAATGAGAATAGTGTTTGCAAAATTACCTAAACCATTGAATAAAGAATAAAACTAAGTAAATTCATTTGAAATCAACAAATATTTTACAGAATCGGTCACATATACAAAATTGGATTGATCTATATTTTGTAACCGTTATCACAGTGTGAAAAATAATGGAAATTCGGAATATAGTATTATTTTAAAAAAATCGATCGAAATATGGAATTGGTCTATATATGCATAAGGATATCGCACTGTAAAATAGTATCGTTTATTATTATTATTATTATTATTATTATTATTATTATTATTATTATTTTTATTATTATTATTATTATTATTATTATTATTATTATTATTATTAGTATTATTATTGTTATTATATTAAATTTTATTACATATTATATACGATTCGTATGTATTATAAAAAGGCGGCACAGTTAACTGAAACATAAAAGTAATTTTACTTTTAAACTTAACAAATTCTTGAGAATTGTGTGTATTGTTTTTTTAAAGTTAAAATTAAAATAACGTACAATGCACTGTAATTTAAAATATTCTTTTTAAAAAAGCTCTGTAAAACTTTTAATATGCGTTATTCAATTCAATTCAATTCTTTATTTATTATTCAAAATAATTTAATAATGATACATTTAGTTACAAACAAACTTTCAAGATTATAAAATTTTAACAGTAAGATTACTTACTTTATCTAAAATTATTTAATATATTTGTTTAAGAACATATAAGGTCGTATATATTGTTTATTGAGATTTGTTTAACATTTTTGATACACTCGATGGAAAAATTTTTAAAAACCATCTACAAGCAATAACTTATATGCGTTATTAAAAATTCATTTAAGATATAATTAAATTATTAATAACTATATATTTTGACATATATTTCCTACACACATACATACATGCATATACAATATAAGTACGAGATAATAAAAATCTTTCGAAACGCCATGTTTATTCACGTTTTATTTTATTTTAGTTTTTTTTCTTTTTTTTTTGAAACTAACACCATTTTTCTATTCACAAAATGGTATGATTAAAGATTAAAGAAATAAAATTCAGTCCATAAGTCGAAAAAAATTGTTATTTCAAAATTATTTATAAACACCTATAATATAATATAATAAGAAAATAAATGGATATATATATACATTGGGTTGACAGTATCATTAATCAATTTATTTTTTTGTATCTTTTTTTATATATATAATTCAATTTTTTTATATGTTATGTATGAATAATATGGACAAAAAAAGAATGTTGATGGTGATAATGATTATAATAATGGCAGTAAATTATTTATATTCATAATATATTAGTATATACATATTATTTTTGATAGAAAATAAAATGGTGGTATTCCAAGTATTGGATATTCGCTATATATATATAAATATACTATAAATAATATTGAATTAAGAGATATATATATATTTTATGCAAATATCAAAATAATTTATTTACATAAATACATATTTTTATATGTTGAAATGTATACGTATTAATTATAATATAGTATATATATATATAGTACGATATTGTATTAATTATATACATATAATACAATTTAATTTTTAATTAAATAATATATGAATATACATATATATATATATATATATATATATATATAAATTTAAATGTTAGCATATAATTTTAATGTATGCATAAATAAATTATGCACACTCATATAACCAATTTAATAAATCATCGTATATATAATTACAAATTTACACAATTAACAAAAAATTGTAAATTTGTAATTATATATTTGCTAAAATAAAATTTATGCAATATAATCCCATATTTAATTAGATGAAATTAATAAAATAACTAAAAATTTAAATACATATAAATATAAATAAATATTACTAAAACAATAAATTTATGTACAATTCCAATAAATCAATTGTTTTGTATATTATAAATATGTATTTTATTTGATTCAAATTATATAACTAATTAAAATTAAAATAAATAAATTTTCAAATATCTATAAATCCATCCATCCATTAGATGCATGGTACGAATATTTGATTAATTTAATTTATTTTGTAAATTATTTGTTTTTTAGTATTGTGTATTGTATTTAATATTGTTGTCATATTATATTATATTGTGCAGTGTGACAGGAGCATGTGACGACTTTGCGTAATACTAAAATTTTTCAGCTATGTTACTATTTTTTGTTCGCTTATGAAATATTAATAACAAATCAAAACTTATCAAATATAAAAATATTGAAATTATGACAACATCTACAACATCAACATGTACTTTTAGATAATTGTTTAATCCTCCCATACGGAATATAATTTACCAACTTTACTGAAATGAATGTTTGATATATCCCGCGGTAAAAAAAAAAGATTTTATTATTGTTTTGTTAAAAAATAAACAACATTAATATTTTGCTTGTATTGTAACGATTTAGCCGATAACAAATGGATGCTTCTATAGCCACATTTAATTGTATATATTATATATACGTTAGTCTTTGTGTTGAATTTTGAGTCTTAAAGCATCAGAAAGAAAACCGTTATAGAAAGTCTTCGAATGAACGATTATAATATGCCAAATAAACTATAAAGCATATGGCCATTCTCGAACCGAATTTTTCCAAGAGTTATTTTAAAAACTATGACAATAGTAAAACACACACATTTTATTTTTGTAAATAATCCGCACACGATGGTAGCACATTGAGATGTTTATATATTCTTTATAAACTAATTGTGTGTAGTAGTTGTTTTTTTTTTTAAATAAATAATCCAATAATTATCACAACAACATTGAAACTAAAAGGAAAAATAGTCAATTGACATTATTTCGTTGTTGGTTGGTTGTTTTTGATCATCACCAATATATTTCTTTTGCCAATATTTCATTACACAAAAATACCAGAATACTATACCCATCAAAGCTATGATCTTTCATAAGTTATATGTAAATTGGCAGCAAATTGTTGCAACAGATGAATTTTATTTTTGAATAATATTAATATGTAAAAAAAAAAAAAAAATCAGCAGAAACTTTCCAATTCCAGAATATAAACAGCTGTTCCGAATTTTAATTAAAATTATAGTATATACCAACTAATTTATAGCCATACGTTTACAGCACATGCTTTTTTTTTCTTGTATTTACAAATAAATATTGAAATGACTAATAGAGCTTTTAATATTTAATACAATAATATAATGTCGTTTAAACATAATATTGAAATGAAATTAAAAGATGCAAATATGCTCAAAAAAAATAAAAATACACCCTGTAAGTAAATATATGCGTGCATTCTACACCTACTAAATATTCTCTTAGCATAAATGTGGTTTGACAAAATATATTAAAAAATTATCGAAACACACAAAACAAATTTAAAATTGCAATAAGAACAACAACTTAAGTCATCATTATAGAATAAAATTCAAAGAAAACAAAATACTCACACAAAATTCAAAATAATGACAAATATCCGATATATAAAAACACATAACATTGATCGCGTTCATTGATTACCACGCCATACATTAATTGCATTGATAATTATTATTATATTTGTTATGCATAAATTTATTAAAATCAAAAAACAAATTAAATATTATAATAATAACGTGTTGTGTGTGTGTGTGTGTGTGTGTGTATACAAAAGGAAGAATTAGTTAATACGATGAGATAAGGAAATGTGTGTTTATATTGTTAATTATATTTTTTTAAAATATAACGCGTATATAATCAAATACTTACACACATATTTGGACATGATTGTTTTATTATTTCTTACATCTTGCAATATTAAAAAGGAATTCATAATGCCATATAATGAGGTGTATGTATATAAATAAATATTATATATGTGTGTGTGTAGTGTATATTTATAAAATCATATGAAAGAAATATAACCATAAGGCGGCGTGTGGTCAATAATTTAAATATGTAAAGCACGACTTACATACCAAATCAATCTGTAGTATAAAAATATATATATATATATATAAAAGTATTTCAATCACTATATGTGTTCATATGCAATAATAAGCGTATCGTAAACAATGAACGTGACACTTTATGAAATTAACTTCTACACATAAGTTATTTATTTATATATTGTATGTACTCGCAGGTAAAACAATTGCGATTGCGATGGATTGATTTTTATCAATAATTCTTGTCGTACTTTATTTGTAATTTTTTTTTGTTTCTGTTAAAGTACATATTATACCTAACATACATTTCAATTCATTTTTTTTTCATTTTATTATATTTATATGTACACACCAATGCCAAATATACGTGTACCTATATATAAAAATATGGCTATTGTATTGTATATTTACAATGTTTGTGTTCTTAATTTAATTTTCAAAAGTAATATAAAAAAAAACAAATTGTTGTAATTTTCCATTTCCACACTTCCATTTATGTAAAATATTACACAATTCAAAAAACACATAAAATTTTCACATATGTTATAATATTTGATGATGGTATTTTAATTGTGTGTATTTTTTTTTTACATATGGCTACAGTTACATAATATCTGTAATTAATATTTTCCCGATAAAATGATATTTTGTAAATTTTTAGTGTTATATTCTAAAATATATACTACAAATTTTAGAGCATAGTTTTTTAAGACAAAACATGATCAAATATGAAATTATTTGTAAGAATTCACATATGCATATTTTATCTTTTGTATATAACAACAAAAAGTAGAGATTTTTTGGTTTATTTTGATATTGTGTCTCATATTTTATTTTTCAAAAGAAATTGTTTGAGAAATATTATGAAATTGATTCATTTATTTATTTATATACAAATATATATACAAATAATTGTATCTTTGTTAAATCACAGGTTTGTCCGAAAATAATGTAATTATTAATTAATTATTAATTACATAAATAAATTAATAAATATCTTAATATCTCTATAAAATTTAAAATCTATTTTCACAAATTGTCAATTGCAATTAAATTGTTAATTGTAACAATTAAACAAAAATGGATAGAAATTATAATTATTCTATTGTATTATAGTATGCAATTTCATTTATTATTAAATATAGGACTACAAATGTGAGCCATTATATTTATTTTTACATATATGAAAATAAAATTAAAAATAAATAAATTAATATATAATTATTATAAAATATTATAACAATAATAAAAATTAATTTTTATGTTTTAAAAAAGATTTAATTTTGATTGTATTCAATTTAATAATATATATTTGTTCATTTATATACAAAAATCAATATTTTAAATTTAATATAAATGTATATATAATATAACCGAACGAGTCATAGAATCGTAACACCACCAACCAACAATATCATCAAAAACCACACGTATTCATACTATTATTATTATTTATATTTTTAGATAATAATTCAGTATAAATATACTTTTTATTGAAATAAAATATAATAATAAATTTTATAAAATATTAATACATATAACATAATTGTATAATTAATGCTAATTTATGTATTTACATTTATTTATGTATTTATTTATTTATATATGCTCTCATCGCAAATACGATTTACCTAATATATGTTGTTTCAAAAATAATATTTTATTATATGGATAAATAGTTAACGCATAATTAGAATTCATATTATGTCGTTATGGACAAGACAAACTATAATTTAATAATTTTTTTTCTACATATGATGATCCAATTGCAGGTGTATAAAATTTATTTACTATTTATATTTAGAATAATAATGAATTAAAAATTAATTTGTCAGTATCAGAAGTAGAAAAGCATAATAGGAGAATATATATGGTATATATTAAACGAAATCATTTTGGATGATTGATGGGATGAAAACATTTGGTAAAAATGAAAATTGGTTAAAGGGAAAAGAAATAATATGAAAAATAAATTAATTTCTACGGAAATTCAAGCGTATTAAATAATAATATAATGCTAGAATTGGGATTGGACACTTGTTTAGGAATTATGAACACATTTAGCCAATATGTCAGTCTATAGCAACTGTTAATGCCTTCATGCAGCCACAGTGAAGTTATATTTCTACATTGATTTAATAATTTTATTCATAAATATATTATATGCTATATATAAATTCTGAAATTAACACTAACAACATATTTTCAATTGTTAGAAATATAAGCATACATGGGTATTGTCACTATATGAAGACTATGCACTCTGATATATTCAGACATAGTACCAGTATAGGGATACTATGATGCATATATATTTTTCAGCTAAATAAGTTTCAGTGCATGACGAAAAAGTCAATCTTAATTCATTTCAAAATATTATATACACGTTGGTATTGTTGTTTCGAATATGATTGATATTCATATTATTATATAAATGTATATGAATATGTGAACGTACACTATACAGTAAAGTTTTTAGGTAAGTGAATAATATAACATTAATAATAAATAACAATATTACATAGAGTATAATGATATAAATTAAATAATAAATTTAATAAAATGATCTGTATATTTTTGGTCTTTGATCTTTGTATTATATATATATATAAATTAATAAAATTATTTGATGCATTGAATTAAATATACTAAAAATATACACTAATAATAAATTTTATTACTTACATTATATATATAAATAGAAAAAAAAACGTATGATGATATTTAATTGTTTCGTCTATTTTTATTTATATATTATAAACTATAAAATCTTTATTTAGTTTATAAAATTACTGCAGCATCAGCTGTTGTAAAAACTATATATATATACAAATAACAAAAGTTACTGACAAAAAACTAAAAATGTAATTAATAATATAATTTGAAATTCTTTTGCAATAAAAATTAAATTACTATATTTAATGATTCTTGTCGATATTATTAATTGAACTTATTTTTAAATATATTCGTATCCTATAATTTTATAATTTATATAGAATTATATATACCATAAATAATATAGCGAACATCATTCTTAAATAACTTTATACACCTGCTATATATAAGATCATGTAAAATCAATTATTTAAGGATATTGAAATCATTAAATATATTTCGTGGTATACATATTGTCCGAGTAAATATCTGAAATAGAATTCATAACCATCGGGTTGTATGAATTATGTAGTTAAATTTATAAAGAGGAACTGTAAATTTAATTATATATAAATTATGTATATTTATATACTGTGAAAGTTTATTGCGCTTTCATAAAATCAGTGTAAGTAAAAAACTATACCGAAATATTTTAAAAGTGTAACAAGGATAGATTGTTATATATAATATACAAAAACCATAAGTATGAAGGAATGTTGTAAATTTTCTAATAAATTCCATTGTTAAATATATTATTATAAAAATTAATCAATTTTATTATATTAATTTAATACCGGATATATTTTTATTTTGAAATTTAAGAATTTTGGCAAATATTCCACAGATAAATATTTTATTATTTATTAATATTTAGTTATAATAAATAATAAATTTTCAATGAAGAAACAATATATCGGATAAATAAAATTTTGTTAAAACAATCGACCATAAAAAAAAAACTCCTCCCAATCCAATCTTCGTGCGTCATGTTTTTATTTATACTTAAGTTATTTTATAAACTGATGCTGTTTGACAATATATAACAGTATTTTAGGCGTATCACAATAGATCAACATGAAAATATATTGTAATAATTGTAATAGTGTATGTAAATATATTTAATACATATGCATATAAGAAATAAATAAATATATATTTTTGATTAATTGTATATAGAGTTGAAGACGGTGGCGGGCAACCATTATGCATTTTTTTTTTTATGAATTCTATTATAAGCACATTGAAAAATTAATTCTAAAAACTTAAAAAATAATACAATAAATTTCATATGTGTCTGGTATTAATAAAACAAAACCATCAAAAATATTCTGAAATCAAAATGATACATTGAAAAAGGATCGTTTTTCATTTATTTATTTCCTTATTTCTATTTTTATACTAATCTCCATCTGATAATATTATGAATTTTGTTTGTTATTTGATTACTGTCTCTATATATAAAAAGCAGAAGTAAAACTACCAACCCATGAACAAAATATTATCTATATATATAGTATCAATTTAGTTTTAATATTATATTCTATATATTGTATAACAATGACATTTAACAAAATGTTCTTATTAATTCTTTTATATTAACAGTGAATATAGTTATTACACATTTTATGTAGTCTAGTCGCCTGGTGCCGCCGCCTCTGCGACGGTTATATACATTATTTAATTTTTTACTGACATGTAAAAACGTAAGCAGCTCGGCGGCGCCGCCATAACAACTATTGAGGAGTACACATAATTTAATGGGAACGTAGACCGTTTTATTAAATAGTAAAAAATAATTGTGAAGTTCATGTAATCGTTTTAGTTTTACAAACAAAACTGTTGGCACATCAAGTTTGTGAACATGAAATATATTTCATATAGGTTAAATTTTTCATATACACAACATTAAGTTGTCTCCAAACTATGACTTTTTTTTTAGCCATCAACTGGTAGTTTTACCTTGTGCGAGTAAAATAAAACAAAACATTTTATGTATAAAAAAAGTATAGTATATAATTTCATATTGGTATGTTATATATATATTATATAACACACACACACACACACACATTTTATATATTGTGATACATATAAAACTTCAATTTTGTTCCGAAAGATTTATTATGTGATTGAAAGATTTACAATATCAAAAATTCAAAATTGATATATTTCTGGGGAAACGCGCCTCTTTTCATATACACATTTGTATTATATTCTTGTGGTGACTTTTAATTTATATAATGTTTGTAAGTTGTTTATCTTCCTATACATATATTTATAATATTCCATACCATACCTATATATACCATATATATGGTATATATGGTATATATGTGGTATGTACGTAAGCGTCTATGTTATTATTATTATTATAATATGGTGGTATCGTATGTATACCAAAATAAGAAAAAATATTATTGTTTATTATATTTATATATATTGCGTTTAAAAGTGATTAACTGTTAAATATTTATATCATATAAATATATATTTATTTATATTCTGTTAACATATTCTATATACCAAAATGATAAATATTTCAATTCATTTTTAGTTGTTTTGTTTTTAGATTTGTTTTATTTTTATGTATTTTATATAAATAGATATAGATATAGCCTGAGACACTTATAAAACATAAATAAATATGTATATTTACATATATATTGTAGATATAAAAATTCAATATATGAATAAGTTCGTCGTACGTACAATTAAATAAATATTAAGTTCACGTAATTTTTCTATAAATAATAATACTCTATGTTTAATATCTATAATTATAATCTGTTTAGCTAGAAGTTTACATATTTTTCGTCATTATAATATATTGTATATTATTTTTATATTATTAATTTCACAATATATACACACACACACACACATTTGAATGTGAATCGAGTTATTTTTATCTCTGTTTTTTTTTTATTTTTTTTTTCTTTAATATTTATAGATTTTATATATTATTGTTTTAGTTTTAAATTTAGTTTTATTTCTCTACAATCAAAACTCATACAATCAGTTTTTTTTTTTTTTTCTGTTTAAAATAATTTCCACAGTATGTGTGATACTAAAGGTTAACCGTTAACACATACGTATGAGTATAATTAAAATAGTTAAAAAATAGAGCTCCATAGTATTGATAGAAATATCATATAGAATGACATATTCACATTATAGATTATGATGATTATATATTGGCTGCCGCATATAAATTGTGGAACAAAACAATTATACATTTTATCATCTTATTTTAAATACAAAATTTCAATGATTGACACTTATTATTTATAACAGATTAGTTTTGTTTAGCATTTGTACTAATCATTGTATTTAAGTTTACATATATTATTAATTCTAAACAGGATAAAATCATTTTTAATATTATGTAGAAATAAAAAAAAAAACTACTTAATTAATGGCTACAATTTTAGTTTAATTATTTATTTATATAAATCCCGAATATTTGAGATTTTTAATATTGTTACATTATTCACGCAAATGGAATAAGTAAAATTACGTTTTTTTATTTTTCTATGAAATATCTTTTGGATGAGATGAGATACTAAAAAATATTTCGATTATGTGGTGCGGTAAGCGTTAAATAAATTCAATTATTACCCAATTAACATTATATTTATTGTTAGTATATTGATGTGTGTGTTTTTTTCCCAAATAAGAGTTTGCGGTTGGGAGCTGGAAACTAGTGCCCGTACCCTACCAAACAAATTTATATAGAATTGGTTGTGCTTTTTTATTTTAATTTTCTTCTGATTGTAATTTTTCATTAATTCAAAAATATATGTATAACATATATTTAAAAAAAAATTCTTAAACTATATCTAAACAATAATTAATTTATTTAAAATAAATAATTTTGTAAATTTGTATATGAAAAAATGTAATATATAGACTTAAATTGCTTTAATATATTTTATTTCTTAATCTTTAAATATAGTCGCACGCACTGTCTGCTTTGCACATACATTTAACAAAAAGAAGAAAAGTATTTTTTCATTTTCTAATGTTATATTTTATTTTTTATAGAAAAAAAAATGGTTATATTCGTTTTTGTATATAACAAAACTTATATATAACGAGCTATATATATACAACGGAATGGAACATATATTCGTTAAATTTAATTTATATAATACACATACACCTATATATTTGATATATATATATATATATGGTATAGCAGGAGCGCACATAGTTTTGTCTTTATAAACAATTTTAATGTTACGTACATGTCTTTCTTAATTAAATTGGTTAGAGAAAATATATAAGAACACCTAAAAACTTTCTGAATGTTAAGCCCCGTCGGGATATAAATAAATTTATTCCTATATAAATAGTATATATTAAACAATTTCTTGTTTTTGTTTAAAATATCTTTTATATTTATGTCTAGAGATATATATATATATATATATATATATTATTTAGCATATATGTATATATGCAGTACTTATGTATATTAAAATATATGTTAAATATATAAAATTATTGTACATCAGCTTGATACATAAATATCTTCTTTTATATATTAATATAAAAGTTAAGTATGTGTGTATAAGTAGATTATGTTATATAAAAAACAAATATAATTTATAATATATGTGTTTGTTATATATAATATAGATATATATATATATATACCATATATTGTACATATAGAATAGATGAAATGTGTGTATTTATTTGGAAATAGAATAATTTTTATGGTTAATTTCATATAATTTATTATGTGTATAGCCAACAAAATAAAAATAACTAAATAAAAAATTAATATTCTAGTTAAAGTATACACAAAATACATATATATTATTATTTGACCATACATTCACGTGTAATAAAGGAAATGTTAATTATTTTATTTATTTAACAGAAAAATATCTTATTTACTTATATTTTATATATATATTTAATAGTAATTAAAATTATTGATGCAATTTTTATATTTGTGTATATTCTCTAACTCTTATGAATTTATTATTTTTGCATTGAATCGTATATAGCTTAACTAAAACTATAGAATATATAAATTTCATGCTATCCGATTCATATAAAACTAAATAGAATTTAATTTCTATGGTATGACGCTTCGTGTGTCAACTTTTAACTAATTATATATATAAAAAATATATATACAAAACAACTATATAGATACAATAATTATGTTAATTAAATATATTTCATTTTCACAAATTATATTGCGACATAGTTCATCCGTAGACTTTTACGTAGGCTTTAAGATAACATTTTTCCAGCTATATAACAAATATATTAGTAAGTGTTGTTTGGTGTTCGCCAAATGCGGGTTAAATTCAATTAAAAATTTAATGTAATTAAATAATTTATATTGAAATACATGATAAATTTATGTGCATTATAATATATAAAGGTAATATAAAAATTAAGTAAATATTTATTTACAAAAAATTTATAAATTAATTTTCTTGTAAATTAATGAATGAAAAATTATAAGGTGCATATAAAAAAAAATATAAAATATACTTTAATATTGCACATATACATTGATTATACTCTTATTTGTTGATTTATATTTCCATTCAAGAATTTTCTTCGTTTCGTATTATTTAAACTCTAATATACTTTTACTTTTTTTGTCTGTGTACCATAAATTGAATATAGAAAAACAGACTATATTATTAAATTGATATTATTTAAAAATACATTGTCTGTAATCTGTAATTAATGTAAAAAAAAAATAAAAAATATTTTGTTCATTGAAAATTTGGTCGTTTAAAAAGTACCTATACCATCGGTTAAACTATGAGTCATAAAAAGATAGAAATGCGGAAATATTTCTTAGAAATGAATTTAAAAAAATTTAATTCGATACATGCCGTATCTATTGACATGTACGCTTCACTCATTGCATCATTACGGGTGGTATTATTATAAACTATACATATGTACGTACATTTATATAATGTAAAAGAAATGTTAAATTTATTATTTCTATACCTGAAGAATATGACCTTACTTAATTTTTATACGCATACAATTCATGTGTCTTTATATAATTTCTTTACATATATAAATATATTTTTAGAGACAGTTACATGGTATTAAAAATGAGCATTTAGTTAACAGAAAGAAATTCTTTTGTCATAAAGTATATTATTATAATATAAAATATATTCCTTTATTTACATTTTCTTTTGTAACATTTTTTTTTTTTTAATCCTTTCTTCACTATTTATATAGCTTTATTATGTCCTCATTATGTATTATACAAAATAATACAGTAAAAATTTTATTCACGCTCATTTTCTCGTTCGACTATGATGCACTAATCGAATAAATGTTGCGAAATCGTGAATTTTCATGTTCTCCACGCTCCAGAATAGTTAGAATAATGTAATAGATGTTAAATGAAAGATTGAACTTAATCCCATTAAATTAATTGTTATTTTTGGAAAAACATGATATTATTAGTTTCTATGGTGACCAGAAATTTGAACGTTATAGCAAATATGGTGCATTAATTGTATAGAGATGGAATGAAAAATTGATGACTGAATAGTAGTGTGCTTAAGTCGAATTGTACTTGAATCGAGTGCACGTGAATCGAATTTTTACTGTATAACATATTTCTTCTTTTCACAAAAGTTATAAATCCTTTGGACACATTTGGACACATATACTTAAATATATATTATATAATAAGACACTAAAAATACTTACTAAAAATATAATGGCCGTAATTGTATATAGTCTTGACAGTTTATTTTAAGACTATATTTTATTACATAATTATAATGTTTGAAACCGAAAAAATAAAAAAACAAGATACTTTTGTATTTTTTGTATAATAGCATTTAATATTACATTTCCTTAATATGGTAAATTTTATATATAAAATAAAATTTACTTTGATCATTTAGAATTTTTCCCATGGCCATGGTTTCATCAATATCCCTATGATTTGGATAATTCTTATATATTACTATATATAATAAATATTTTTTGGTTATCTATGTGTACGTGATCTTTTCAATCTATCATCTGATAGAAATCAACGCTTAATAGTTTACCTACAAATCTACAATTTTAGGCTGCGTATATGGAACACCTCGAGATAATTTACGTTGGAATAATTATCAAGTTACAAAAAAGGTATAATTATATAATTTGCAATTTCTTAAAATTTTAATAAATTTCTGTATTTTCAACACTGTAACACAGAGGTTAAAATTAAAATTAACAAATTGTAAGAAGATTTTTTCCATATACGCTGCACTGCGAGTTATCTTAAATCTTAAAATCCATAAATTTAACACAATAAAATAATGTTTATAATAATGAAATTTTTACTCTACTGTATGCGGGATGTGTAACAATCATTTTTATTACGTGCTAAAAAATTAAGACTATAAATAGGTCAATTGAAAAAAACTCTATTTTCTTTTATTATTTGTTATTTACTGTTTTTTTTTTTCTTATTTAGGATAACAAAAACTAAATGAGGAGGACTGTCAATTCATTTTTTTTTTTTTTTTTTTTTTTTTTCTATAGATTTATTTATAAACAGTAATTTATCAAAGTATTAAAAGTAAAACCGCACTTCAAAATAAATGTTATATATAAAATGGATATTGACCAAAAATTGTATTTATGTGTAAATTAATATTGATAAAATACAATAGTAAAATCAAAAAAAAAAAAAAAAGAATCTGTAACAAATTCTATAGAAAGTAAAGAAAGGTAGAAAGAAAAAAAAAATGGACTACTTTCGTAATGCGACCGAAAGTTATTTAACACATACACACAATATATGGTACAATGGATGAAAGAACAAAATTTACATAATTATGTGAGACATTTATTTTTTTTGCCTATGAAGTCAATGTAATCTGAATCGACATGTATTATGTTTGGGATGTAAAACTAGATCAAACATTTTCTATTGTTACTTATTATTCTTAGACACACACACACATACACACATAAGTGTATAAAGAAAAATGTATCAAATTGTATAACTTAACAATTTTAACAACATTTTATCCATTTATTTTTCATTTATAAAAATATATTTTATTTGGATATATTTTTTTTAAAGAATAAATTACAGATACTTAAATAATTTTTTTTCTTCCTAAAATTGTAACAATATTGGAAAGTGTGACAAAGCAGCAATGATTAATATTGTTTTGAAAAATGCCAGTTCCAGTTTTTTTTTTTTTTTTTATTGTTTGGTTTATTGGTTTAAATAAATTTATAATAAATGTAATTTAATATACGCATTTATCATTGATTTCAAAATTTATGTAACCGTAATAATGTGGTTTGCAATTACAATTTGTTTTCGTAATAGAAGTAATTTTTTTGTAAATTTGGTTTCTCATTTTATTTATTGTTCGATATATTATTTTACATGATCTAGATGATTTTGAACAATAAATAATAATAAAAATTTAGAAAACATAATAATTCATGAAAGTTTTATATTATTTAATAGAAGTATATTTATTTTATATATATATATAGTTATTTATTTATTGTGTGTATAAGACCAATGAAAATTTGCAGATAATTATTCGACTTTGTCTATATTTATATTTGTAAAAAGTGACGTTGAAAAGAATCATTTCATTTTATGTTTTATATTAACAATGATGATTATATTGATTTAATAAAATCAACAGTTGTGTATATGTATTAATTTTAATAATACAATATCAGCTTTCATATGGGAAACTTTTAAAACTATTGTATGTTTTCTTCTCGTATAATACGACGAGTATTTGCTTGCATAAATTTTCCTTTATTCGACGATTTTCCATAATTTAAATAAGTGATGGTAGCTATAGCTATAGCATTAATATATATATAACAATTGGTTAATAAAATAAATAATAAAAAAACTATACTAAACTATATATACCCAAGTTACTTTTATATGCACGAAATCAAATATTAAATTAGTTAGTTATACAAATAATATAAATAATAATATTATAATAATAATAATAATAAAATAATATAATATATATTTTGTACTTTGAAAACATGATTCGTGATGTAAATGTTGCACTTGAACTGTGTACGTCAACGATAAAGTTGTTAATTTGTAAATTAAAAATTTAATTTATTGCATTTTATGTATTGTACTTTGCCTTATGTATATTTATATATTACTATATTTATATAACAATTGTACATGATATAACCATTTATTATATATATTACGTGATATGTTATATAACTATATATATTATAACATATATATATATATTCAGGTTATATATAAATGATTTTATAGAATTTGTATATATTTATTTATATATGAACAATTTTGCAAATTGCATTTATATGTAATATTTATATATTGTTATA
This sequence comes from Bibio marci, assembly GCA_910594885.2. Lineage (NCBI taxonomy): Eukaryota > Metazoa > Arthropoda > Insecta > Diptera > Bibionidae > Bibio > Bibio marci. The sequence goes on along the minus strand of OU343114.1, from coordinate 23,637,575 downwards.
TTAAATTTTAACAATATATACTATATATGAAGAGACAAAGAGACGTGTGTTTATAATTGTAATCTTTATTGATATCAAATTGCGGTCATACAATAAGAATTTTAGTTTAGTATATGATGATAGCTGAGTATAATAAATAAATAAATAAATAAATAAATAAATAAATAAATAAATAAATATAAATAATTAAAATAAATATATATGAATGATGAATTTCAACAATTGTATAACATTTTATTTATTTATTGTTTTAATATTATTTGTTCACAAATTTATATATATGCGATGTTTTATTGTAAATATTATAAAAACATAATGCGTAGGTTTATTATATACACATTTAGTACATGATAAATTATTAATACACGTATATATAGAGAGAAATAGAGTGTCTAATTTTATGCTTATTTAATATCGATTAATTTATTATTTAAATCTTTGCTTAACATACGATCAAGTGTCATGGTATTGTATATATATTTTATGAAATAGTAAAGTTTAGTATAAATTTTATATTAAAATTCCAATAAAAAAATGCATATAAAAAAAATACGATTTCACTTTAAAAAGCGTTGAGCATAAATGTTACAAGGAAATTTTGAATAAAATAACAACAACAGTTACAATTGAGAGCTGCACCTTAATGTATTGTCAATGGAAAATAAAAATTATAATTTCTTATAGTTTTTGTTAATGGTCGCATTCGAAACAACAAATTTTTGATGATGATTTAATAATTGCCAAAATGTATTCATAAGTTTTTGAAAACGATATAAAATGTTAAGAAAATGTTGTTAAAAATATGACCCACAATTAAAATAATAATATCAAAGTTTTATTATCTTTTTTTTTTATATTTATATATTTTATATTTTTATATAAATAGAAAATTATTACTCAATGATTGTTTTTTACATCAGACAAATCTTTATAACTACGAGTACATATATATATATCGAAAAAAAAACAACAAATTGTATTTATGTATTCATTTCAGGTTTCAAAAACCTTTCAATATACATATTTACATTGCCTATGAATTTATATATTTATATATATATTGATATAATAATATACCTTCTTGTTTTATATTCGTGTATATTCATATAGCGATGAAATTTTATATATATATACGCACATGTTTTTCTCTGTATACCATATATAAATAAAGGTCAAATCTGTGTTACATAAATGAAATGTTGAAATGTTATTAAATGTCTATTGGGATATACCTTCGAACAAATACAAAATTGTGAACTTCTTATTTAGGTATACATTTTATATACCTCTAAATAATATAACAATATATGTATTTATATATATATAAAAAGAAAAGAATAATATTATCGATTTGGGATTTGCCAAATATACTCGTATACCATATATATATGCTAAAAATATAAAATGTAATAAATAATATACATTCTTATAGTTTTTCGTCAAATATAATATATAGGTACGGGCCTATATATATATGAAATAAGATAAATTTTTAATTGAAATTTATTGTATTGTTTACAAACATAATTCCTCAAAAATGCGTATATTATATCTGAATACAGGCTGATTTTAATTTCAGTTGTAATATTTATTGTTAACTTTTCTAATGTACAACTATGATTGATTGTACAATGGATTACTGCGATTATTGTTCGTTTTATGAAATGAATTATAAGATGGTTAATGAAACAATTAACTTATCTTCTAAATTTGAATGTCATCAGACACCATAAATTTGAAATATTTCAAATCTTAAACCTTGTATTGTTCGCCGGACCGGTTTACGACTTACAATAATTCTATATTGGCTGAATGTGAAGTTGTACCGTCTTGTTGCAGATTAATCAAGCCCAAAGCATTCAATTCTGGTGTCAAAAAGTTATCAATCATGTTACGATAACGTAACGAATTGAGGTTGATCGATTGTATTAAACACTTTCTAAGCAAACAGCAATGTTTTCAGTTGATCGTCTCTCGTACGTAAATGATAAATAGTGATTTTTGTTGGTACATTTTTTCTACCCAAATTTTTACGTAATTTTTTCGGTGTCACAATAATTTATGAAAACACGTTCGTTTATCGAATATTGTTTCATAACATATTGTCCAATTCTATACTTTATAACTGCCAAACATATGAACAATCGAAAAAATAAAATTTATATTTCAATTGTAAAACGTATTTGAAAAAAATGTATAATGGATAGCCCTTAAAAGAGAAAAAAAAAGGTATTTAAAAAAATGTATACATAAAATTATTACAATATAAATTATAATTGGTAAAAATATATAAATATCATATTTTAAAATATATATCCTGTAGATAGAAAATATCGCACACATCACATATTATATATATATATATATTTAGTGTAATTGGATATATAGTAATATAACTTCATCATTATTCGGCAAATAGAATAGAAATATTTAAAAGATCTACAGTCAACACAATACTGATTTTATATGGTTTATTTTTAAAGAGTTGCCGTAGAAATGATTTTCGTGTATGGGACAATACAGAAAGGTATTTTATCAAAAAATATTCTTGATTTCTTGTTAGGTCTCTTGCATAACTTCATGCTTTATGATTTTTAAGTTTTTTATATTAACTATTGTTATACGTTATATAAGCAAATACAAATAATCAAAATACATATTCAAAATGAAAATAAATATTTTTTAAAAAAAAATTGAATAAACATGTTGAATTTTTTTAGCATATAAATCTGTCAAATATTGTCTTCAACAACAATGAAAAAAAAAATAATAATATTTTGTTTTGCTCAATAGACTTCATTGGGTTTTTCTTTTTGTTGATTTTAAAAAGCGTATATACATGTTTTGTTTTTGTATCTATATTAGATATATTGTGTTACTATGGACATTCCATATCCTTATAGCATATAGCATATATATATATATATATATGAACCTACATATATTGTATGTAAAGTAAAAGAAAAAATTTAGTAAATAAATTCAATAGAAAAAATATAATAATAATATTTTCTATATTTTATTATTATTATAATATTAAAATTTTTCTCTATAAATTTCGTTCTATTCAAGTACGGGAATACTATAAGAAATTTAAGTTAAAATTTTTAATTGTACTTATGTACAAAATAAAGTCGGGTGGTGTATACGAAATGATGATTTCATTTTTTTATATTTTTTTTATCGAAATAAATTACAAATGGCAATTGCTTTGGTGAAAAAATACGCATATAATACATTTAAAAACTATTTTTGCGCTTAATACACAAATCTATAAAGACACACGACACCACACGCCTGTGAAGCTCATTGCCATGAAAATTAGTATATAACATGTATTTGAATACATATATTTTGTGAAAAAATTAAATACTCTCTATGCCTCAAATGTTTTATCGATACCAAAAATTTAAGCACATACTCATATACAACATTCTAAATTAGTATTCCACTACAATATATATATAATAAAATATAAACAATATACACGCATTTTATTTGATATGAGAGAGATTTAATTATACAATATACGACGAAAAATATCGATTCAATTCTTCATACAAAATATTAATTTTTTTAAATATTAAAATATTTATAAAAAAAATATATAATTTTTTTCAAATTCAAGTAGTTATCGTCTATAGAAGTGTCTACAAAATGATATTTGGTCAATGAATGTTACTAGTGAAACCCGTCACTAAGTCCGATACTATAATTTATAGTATTCCAATAACTTTATTATACTATTTTTGATGATCATTTGATGACAGGAAATGTTCCGCTATTGAATCATAGCAAAAAAACCACCAGCCGCAATACAAATGTCCAGTAAAAATTAAATTAAAATAAATATCTGGATATTCATTTGTCTGTGTTATATTAAGCGACGGTATAATAAATTTTACATACAATCTTAATTGAAATTCTGTTTTAAATAAATATCAATATTTTAAAAAGTTTTTCAATTAAACAATGTTTATAATTATAACAATCGCATTAGACTGATTGCGAATAATATGATTTAATAATTATAAAAATTTCAACTAATTTTTTTAATAATGGTTATTTTTAATATTATACGTAAAAAATAATTGTATTAAAATAACATTTTTTATATTATTAGGTCAAGAAAAGATTTTGTAAAATATTTGAAATAATCCATAGCGTTAAAACTGTATATAATGCGTGGATGTACCAGAAATGTCGACCTACACGTGAATTAAGACTATGTTTCTACTGAATTTGACAAACATATTCATATGCGTGTGATTAGATACGTATTTTACATGGAATCATGTGACATTAGTGTGGCTCAACGCAGTAAAACTCTACACAATTTCTCGCACAAATCAGTTTTGTATGAAAATTGTTAGTACTCCTCTAAACAAAAGATGATCGTTATTTAGTTATTTTATTGGTTTGGCTAAGTTTGGCAAGGTTGAAATAATTTTTTATCGATATTAAACAATATTTAGACGCTGTTAACCGTGCAGCAATATTTAATGAGTATTTAATTTAGTATCCCTTCATACACACAATTCATTCATATAGAATTTTACTGGGTTGGTGTGGTGTGGTGTGGCTAGATAAAATAACGTATGACGCATACGCATATGCATTTGTTTGTCATATCCTGTAAAAATATAGCCATAGAAATTATTCAGAATATTGATCAGAAAATGCTTCATATGCTTTTTAGACTTACATAGTCTAAAAAGCTTATATAAACGCAATTCAAAAATTATAAGTAAATTTATTTAAAGTTTTACAGAATTTTTTGAGTAGGCATATAAATTCGAGATAGTTAGAAAAAAGTTGGGTTTTTGTTACTATAAACAACAAACATTTTATATGAATTTTAAATAAATCAAAACGTACTAACTTAAACTTGCAGACAGCAATTGAGTATATTATTGTATTTTAAAATTTATAATCAGATATTAGTGTGTGCCAGGTAACTGCAAAAGGATACATAAAAGAAAATAGTAAAAAAAGAAAAATACAAAAACATAACTAAAATATTACTTACATAATTCCAAAATCCTTTAACAAAATGATAAGATTATCAATCATTAAACAATACATTTTTATTGATTTCAAATTATGCTTATTTATTTTAATTATGAAATGAAAATTTATCACTCCTTTTTTTTTTTTTTTTTATGAAACATATATGTAAGAAAACTATATTTTTCTAATTTTATTAAAACATTATTTGTAAACTAAAGCTTTCATTATTTCAAATCAAAAAAAAAAAATAATGATAATAATATAATAAATTACAATATTAATATAAAATACAAACAAACACACACACACACTTAATTTAGAGCAACAGCAAAAAAAACACAGGACTATAATTACATGAAATCGGATGGAAATTGATAAATTATAAATTGCACATTATTTATATTTCTATACACATACTTATGTAAATTTTAACATATTATTATTTTATATAACATACACTAACCACTACACACATTTGTGAACCCGTTTCCTTTCAATTTGAATTTAATTGTAATTGTTTTATACAGCATCTAATTAGTTTATATTTTAATATTGTAAAAATTTAAATTTAATGTGACTACATGAGCTGATATATTAAATTCATTGTTCTTGTACATACATTTTTGACAATTAACTTAAAAAATTATAGAATTACAATTTTTTCTGAATGCCACAACAAAATACAACAATACAAAAAAAATAAAACAAAACAAAACAAAGAAAAAAAAACCTTAATTAACAACAAAAAAAAAATTTTATATTTAATAACTATTAAAATTAGGTATATAATTTCAATATCACACTATTTCCCGCCTTTTCTTATCCTCTTTTTCTATCGTTAGTCTGGTTTTACGATAATAATCATAAAATAAAAATGTTTACAACCATTTATTTTGTCATAAAATTTTATGTTATATGTTTTTATATGAAACTAACAATAATACGGCATACATATCTACATATAAATATATAGTACAATTACATATACACTAATACATATATATTTATTTATATAACATTGATTTAATATAGTCTAAAGATGATATTTATGCACTATCACCACACAATACATGACATCATATAATATGTCTTTTACAAGTTGGTACTACAATAATAATAATCGTAATAATAATAATAATAATGATAATAATGCTAATAACAATAATAATGGTAATTAGAGGATAATAATAATAATAATAATCGTTCGGCAAATTTATGTATTATTTGAATTATTTTTGTTGTTGTATAAAATATTTTATTTATTTATTTATTCAAAAAGAAATGTGTATAATACATTTTTAATGTTTTGTTTATTAAAATAATGTCTTCTTTTTTTTTTATTTGTCAAAAAAAAACAATAAACACATTTAAAAATTTAAAGATGTTGATTACTTTACGACTTCTATGAAACTAACCCATAAACCATTCAATTCAACGTACATGTGGAAATACTGAAAGCTTAATCCATATATATATATAAATAGTATAGTAGTACATAAATATGTGATAAGTTGTATATATTCATTTTATTTATATATATTATATGTTACACATATATTTTATCAAGAACTATACACACAACAAAATTAAAGTTAAACATGTGTAAGTGTATGTATTGTATATTTTGTAATATATGTAATACCGTAATACACATATACATACGAAAACGATATATTTTGTAATAAATTTGTTAAAACGAGATACAAAGAGATGTAACTTATTATTAGTATTTTGTATATGGCCAGAAATATATAGATATTTTACGATCGTATGTGTGTAAATTAGAGTATATTTAATCGAAATGATTTTTCCGTTAGCTAATAAAAAATATATTATAAATACAATGAATGAATGCATATGTGTACGAACGAATGACATACACACATATAAATAAATTCACAAACACATATAAGTATGCACTCAATTCATTTGATACATAAATTTCACATATAGTAGTAAAGTGACTCCAAACAAATATAAAAAAATAAAAATAAACCATTTTATTCTCTTGTTATATATATATATATGCATATGTTGTTTTGCATTGAAGGAATATAGGCAAACAGAAATTTATTATACTCTTTAGCAAAAAACAAAATTTATAATTCTCTCAATGTATAATACACTCATTTTTCTTAAGTTTTGTCCGTTTTGTAAATGTTGCCATTGAGAGAGCACGAAAATACAAAAAAAAAAAGCACATATATTTTTAGGACATTTTTTTTACAGAGCGTAATGCTGAGAGAAATTCCAACAGAAAAGAAAAAAAAATATAGGAGGAGCAAACACATAAACCATCATGTGTGTAGGCTACAGAAAGATGGATGTTTTCGGGCAAAAGAGATAAAAATGGAAATTTATTAGATGCGGAAGAAAGACCAAATCATTGCGTGCAAGTGTGACGAATTGTACGGAATTTATCGGAAAAAAAAATTCTATATATAACTGTATATATGATATAGATATAGATATAGATATAAATATATAGATAGACTGACTCTAACTATATCTATATACATTATTATAATAATATAAAATACTATGTGAATTATTTTGAGAATATTTATGTGTGAGTTTTTTTTTTGTATTCACATGTTTTTGTTGTTGTACAAAAAAACTTTTATATACATTTTTGTTTTTACTTTTTTTTTTTCCTATATTTCCCCCTTAATATTTTGTTTCATTCGATTTATTATTATTTTGTATTTATACGTTTCAATTACTCTGCTGTAAAATATGAATATATATATATATATAGATATAAATTACACTGTAAATTAATAGGTTCACATATAAATAAATATATGAAACGTCAAGATAAAGAAGAAAAATAATGATAAATGATGTAGGATGAGTTCGTTGGCTAAGACACGAAATATAACCGATCTACATCGACGATCTTCATTTCATTGAAATTCAAAAAAAAAAAAAAAAAACAAACAAAAAACACATGTAGAGGCAATTTTTTCTTTTTCTTAATTGTTGTTGTTGTTTTGTTCTGCTGGAACTGCAGTATTATTTTATTTATTGAATTGACTCTGTAATCTGTATTATTTATTAATAATAACAAACGACGAAGTAGTAAATAAATTTTAAATTATTTCTTAATTTGAAGTTGAGAATTTAACACAAGAGTAGAAACAAAAAAAAAAAGAAAAAAAAAACAATTGAATTGTATAAATAAAAATTAAATAATTGTATTTGCTTATATTGGAATAAGATAAAGTATTGTGATGTATCTTGTAAATTTGGTTTACGGATTTTGTTAATGTTTAAATCTACCTACAAATTGGAGGCTCCAGCAACGCCAGAAGTGTGTCGTATAATATCTCGTCATTTACACTTTCACTCGCTATAGAGCTTTTGTTTCATATAATAATAAGGCAAATTTGCAAATTTGTCCTGTATGAGGTCATAAGCACTTAGCAAGAAAACGTCACCGTAACATCGCTTTCAGATTCTGAAATTGTTCTGATATGTATGTAACTTCGAAGATATGACTATTTAAGTGTATCCACCTCAGCAAAATATCAGCTGTTTTAAATGCATGTAAATCATTACATATAAGTGACACAGATCTAATAAAAAAATTTCCAAAATCGGAGCGGGTTAGTTTGAAAATTGATGTATTACTGGTCATTCTTAATGGATTCCCCTAATAGCATTATAGGTCACAAAATTTAATGATAATAAGACATTCTGTCGTGTATTCGTATGTATTTTTATAGTATTACATGATTATGTGAAAACATATTTAAAATTAGGTATAATAACACTAATATAGTAAAATAAATAATGTACCATATATAAAATATTAATAAACAAAGTTAATTGATTTAAATTACCCTATTATTTAGTCATGCATCCAGTTTATTATATATTTTTTCCTTTTTTTTTATTTTTATATGTGTTCTTCATAGTCATAATATTGTTATACAAAAAGTCGTTCATAAAATTTCTTTCTTTGTAAGTTTTAAAGTGAAAGTGTTTTTTTTTCCGTATGTACATTATGTTTGTGTACAGATATATACGGGTATATATACTTAACCAGTGAATAGAATACAGACTAAATTCTACAATGTTTGTACAATGATGCATATATATATATATATATACTGTTTAGTAAAGCTATATTATACATATGATAATACATATAAGTTTAATGTGTAATTGAGAGAAAACGTCCTTGCTATTATACTATAATATTGTCGTATATATAGTCAATTTAACGTTTATACATATCCGCATAACCACCAAACACTACACATGTATAGTACTGCATAGTCTTTATATATGAATATTTACATTATACATACGCTACAATATAAATATAAAAATATATATGCTTTGCTTACGCTATATAAACCGAGGATACAGAGAACGAAAACAAACAGCTAACTATATAAAGAATATATGGTATATATTTATACAAAATAGAAAATTGTCGACCCTTAAATGAGCATTACCAAACAAATTTGTTTGCATCATAAAAATGTCAGTATTGTAACATAAAAATAAATACGCACGTGTTGATATCGCAGTCTTATATATATATATGTACGTGTGTAATGTATTTTATATACTAACAGAAAACAATACCAATAGTGAATATTACATTGGTAATATAAAGTATAAAATAAAGTAATATTACTGATAATAATAATAAAAATAATATTAACTGACAAAATGATTTTCTACAATAAATAATATGGTGAATAAAATTTTTTCTAAAAACATAAAAATAATGACATAATCAATTCAATTTTATATCGGAGAAAAAGCTTTAGTGTGTGAAGCTTTTTATATATATATACATCAATAATAAAATTACCGATATACAACCATTGCAACTTATACATAAATGAAAATATTGAATTTTCAAATAGATTTATTCATCATCATTTGATAACAATTCACCGATTATTCTAATGTTTTTTCGAAATGTGTTAACACCCCTCGCCTTAGACCTCTCCATACCAAATGTTAAGAATTTTTGGAAATATTTTCCATTAAGTTCTTTAATCAATCAGATTACATTAATAGTTTCTTTATCAGTTGTGGACACAATTATTACGCAAAGCCATGTTTTTCAATAATTATAATTATACAATGTTCTATTATATTATACGAATAACGAAAACTTCTTGAATTTTCTCGATGTTTCGCATTGTGAGATTGAACCATCTCGGCCAATTGCTGAATTGTTAAATACTCTCGTATGGAGTAATATACCATTTTGACTGTAATTAATGTTTGATACATGCATTGGTTTAATATAACTATATGAGGAAAATTTTACAAGGCGACACTTGTAATAAAAATATTGAATTTCTTCTTACAGATAAAAATACATTCAAAAGAGTAATAAGAATGAAACGTTCTTTTGTTATCTTTAAAAAAAAATTACATCCTTTTTTCCTATTTTTTAGTACTATCAAAATTATTTCCTTTGAATGGATTCTTTATTTATAGAAAAATTAAATCTGATATGCGGATAAATTAAAATTGTTGAGTTATTATAAAATCAAAATAATTAAAAATAGGACAACAAATAGATGTTACAGTTGGTACAGTGGTCCGCACAGGTGTATATATAACAATTAACCAATTAATATTTGAAATTATCGAAAGATATATGTTACTTTTTTCTTTATTTTGATATTAGTGCATGATGGTCTATAATTATTTGAGCAGACATTGTAAATATTTGAGTTGCGTCGATCATAATATATTTTCAAAGATACACGTTTTTTATTCCATAAACGGATAAATAGGAAAACGCACGTAAATGATTTCACATAAAAATTTAGGGTACTCTATGCGATGGATTAATATGAACGCTATTCACTGTGGTGGTGTGTAAGTCTTCAGTTCTTCACCATAATAGAACTATATTTCAAATGTACACAAATATAAATATAAAATAATTCAAAAAAAAAAAATTCGCAAAATATTTCTTTTATAAAAAATTCTCTCACGTTATTTGTTTTAATTTTTTTTTTAATTAAACATACGCCGATATTCTATGGCATTTTGAATATAATCAGTAAATTAAGTTAAGTTTTCTATACAACAAGTGTTTTGTATAATTAATGTTTTTAACTTTCATTCGTTTTCGGAAAATATTTGAATAACAAATTTTTTATTAACATTTTTATCCATTTATTTATTATATGGTATTTCATAGTATATTTGTAAACTCGTATATTATGATAAAAATAATATATACGATAAGTAAATAGGTAAATGTGTGCGTACATACACAGGCTAACAGATAGAACAACACATTTCTTATAAAAATATAAATAATAATAATAGAAAATGGAACTCATTATTTAACGCAAAAAACTAATAATAATATTAATAATCATATAAGTTTATGTAAATAAATATATGTTTATATTTGTACACCAATTTTAATTAGAACATCATAGAATGCAAGTGGTATTAAAATAAAGTTTAATATATATTTTTTTTGGTATATAATCTATTCTCCCATTTATCTATGGTAAATGTAGTATCTTCTAAACTAAACTAAATATAAAAAATAATAATGTTGTTGACTATTCAAATTAATGAATTTATAATAATTAAGTATGTGTATGTTTTATTAATTATATATAAATATATGTATTCGAAATAAATAAATCAAATGATATTTGATATGATAATTAAGAAAAAAAAAATGTTATGTTCGTAAGTTAATTGCGAATTGATAAATTAGTTGTAATATGCAAGCTTTTTCGTTTTTAATATAAAGTGAACATATATTTTATTTGTAGAATAAAACAAAATAAATATTAGCAAACTTGTTTTTCTTTTGTATTTATTTGCAAATAAAAATTTTTAAGATTTATTTCTCTTTCTTAACATCATTTGCATTAATAATTACAAAATTTTGACAAACAATAATTAACAAAAATATAGATGCAGCAATAGTTCAATATCAACTAACTGAATTATTTTTGGAAATGCGATTTTTTGTTTATTTATAAATATTTATTTATTTATATTATAACAACAATCCAATGAAAACCAGTTTTTTGAAGTCAATACGAAACCAAATATAATAATTAAAAATCAATTTCTTCTACAGAAATTATGGTTTGTGAAATCAATATATGAAATGTTATTGCTAAAATTGTATGTCATATAATGTAAAGTGTAACAATTTAAATCCACTTCAGCCGTTATTTTGATACAAATAATTGGTTTGAATATTCATGAATTATAACATAACAGATCGGAACCAACTATTTGATCTAATAATATATAATTATTATGTTAATAAATTAAGTACACACACAAAAATGTGAACTTAGTTTGTCCTATTTTAACACTGTTTATTTATCACAAAAATTAAACGGTTATCCTTTATTAATTATTCTATATGAATACTTCCATATGTTAACCTTATGTTAACCATATTATGCACGGATATTTTTCAATATATTTGGATTTCTTAGAATATGGTGTATGTGTTTTGCCTATCTATATATATAGCATAAGTTAACATTATAACAAACGATAAATTAAATCAATTTCATACAATCTACGTTGTCGAATAAAAACAAAATTCATTTAAATTATTAACTCATACCAATTTCTTTTAGATTGCACTAAATTCACACCAAGGTGGTGTTATCGAATTTAGCATTCCTTTTTGGTTGCACACACGCATTGTTTATTGTTTCACGTTTTGACAAAATTTATCAAACACCTTTCGTTTAATATAAAAATAATATTAAATTACATTTGATATAAATAAATTAAATTATAGTTCTTATAAAAATCACACACAAGTTGTCGCATGACACACAACAAATTAAATTAAATTTATTAATGAAATGGAGAATATTTTAAATTTTAATGTACAAAGAAGTGTAATAAGATATACCAACTATTTATTTTAACTCCATATCAAAAAATTAATATCGAAACGATTTTTTTTGACCAAAATCTTTCCATGTTCGAAAAGATGTCATTAATCAAGCATGAAATTTCTTTGCTAACGAGTAAAGATTACGCCGCAGTCCTAACGAATATGAAATTCTTTCAAAACATATAATTTTAATATCAAATACATACTGCCGTATATAGTTTTGTATATCTTCACCTATACTATATTATTTATACATAAATTTTACCATATATTTCTTTTAAATGAAAAATGAAGTCAATTAATGCGACTTTCAAGTCATTGCTGATAAAAACAAAAAATAAAATAAAAATATCTACAATTTACTATAAAATATTATATTCAGTGTGTGTTTTGTATATATATTTTATTTATTCATTTTTTTATATACTTTTAGCGAAAAACAAATTAATGCAAATCGTAAAATGGTGTACAAAAGTGACATCAAATTAATTATCTACATAAAAGTACACTGCGTCAAAAATGATATGTTTGGTGTTATACAAATTTATATCATATACGTGTTTTAATATTAATATATATTTTATATTTATTCGTTCTGTTTTGAGAAGTAAAAATGTTGCGAGTGAGTATGAATATTTGAATGTATTTGTTGCAAATATATATATTCATCGGGGTTTTTTTTTTCACGTTTAAATATAGAAATAAATTAAGAAAATAACAACACAAAATTATTATTTTCATTATTATTTTTTCAGTTTTGTTAATATACGATATTCTTTTCATTGAGTGAGATATACCGATAATTTAAATTAGAAGTTAATGTATATACAATGGATAATGGGATAGAGTTTATATTATAACATTTCATTGGAATTAAAGTTATTTTTTTTTAAAAAAAAACAATAATGGACAAAATTTGATGAATGATTATTGCATTCAATTTAAAATTCAAAACAATACTTTAATTTAAATAAATAATGTATATAATTTAATATATTTTTATCTGATTTTGTAGTTTTATAAATATATACTGTAATAGTTAATAAATTAAAAATTTAAAATTTAAAGTTCCGTGAAATTTTTAAATAAATATGTTTAATAAGATACGAAAATGAAAAATGACTTTAACAATTATTGAATATTAAATTGTTTTTTGCCTTTTTTGCCAAATTGTGATGCAATTTTTATAATAAATTCGGTACTTGAATAAGTTTTTGATGTTCAACAATAATATATAGATGTCGAGAAATCGTTGTACTTTGTGAATGTTTTATGAAATAAAATTTGTTTATACTTTTCTTGAAGACGCGAATTAAATGAAAAATTTCCCAGAAAACCGGAAAATTTATTTCAAGCGTCAATTATCTCTTTCACACGATATTTATTTAAGTTCAACATTAAAAGTAAATCGATAGTTCCATTGATATTCTAAAGGGAAATTAAAAATACAACCGACAAAGTATGGTACTAAAAGGGTGTTTAGAATTTATCATCAATAATTTGCAAATTTAAAATATCTATACACAATATTGGATAAATTGTTTCTTATTTATTTAATTATCGAAATGTTTATATGAATTTGGGAAGCTTCCAGACGACGACATTAACGTTAAGCTCAACTGCATTCGCTAAATCTTCAGAACTTATCAAGTATTTATTTAGATTCTATATGGGGATGACGAAATGGAAATATTTGTTGGTAATATGGTAGGGATAATTTTAAAATACTTAGTCGCGCCGTAGTAGCTTTCATTCATCGAATCAATCGTGAAGTACCAAGTTTAATTACAGAAATTTATATGTGACATTTTTTGGTATTCATATTTTAATACTATATAATTTATCAACTGGACTGTAATGAATGTGCGGTACATGCCATATTAGCTTTTGACTTGCGTCGTTATAACATTTTACAAGAAATGTATATTGAATGTATACTTAAGATGCATTATTGTGAATTATTAATACTTGAATTAAATTTATCACAGCAACACATAAAATTGATAAAAATACTCTCATGTACCTCTACAGTCTATTCTCACAAAAATGATAAGAATATACAATATTAATATACAAAATATGTGTGTCTTTAATATAAAAATTCATAATAAATTTAAAATTAAAAATCCCTCACCATTTAAAGTAATTCCATATATTTTCTTACATTTATACTTTTAACTAATATTCATTTTTATAAAAAAAAAAAAAATTAAATTATAAATGTGTTGTAGGCCGGAATATTTATTGTTGTTGTTTGTGGGTATATAGTATTAACAGTCGAGCCATGTTGATTATAGGGATGGTAAAAATTGAAAATAATGAATCAGCTGTCAAATGGTTCCATTTTTATTCTGGTGTAAATTTATAATAATAATAAAAAAATTAAGCTTGATACCTTGACATTATAAAAAAAAAAAAATATTTGGTTTTTTTATGAAATATTCCTTGTGTTGTTCGTTGTTATTATTATTTATTTTTTTTTTCTTTGTATGTAGTTGTATATACCGAATACGAATACAAATATATATCATATTTTATTTTAGTCTTTTACACCAACAAAATAGCATGTTGTTATTTTATATATTTATACGATATCGGTATATGTATAAAAAAGATCAATTTGAAATTCAATAGTAATTCGCCTGCCGCTAAAAATACATATGGATGATATTATGGTAATATAGAAAGAGAATTGTATTATACAGAATATCTAGGTATATATTTCAAAAGGTATTTTATGTTTGAATAAAAAAAAAAAACAACAACAAAATTATGTTAAGGTATTTTTTATTCTAGAATAAATGCTGTTGTATAATATTTATTTTTTTATGCGGATATTCTTGTTTATACTTTATTCTGTGTGGTGAAGGTCAATTTATTTTTGTTTAAATTTATAAATTTAGTTTGTCGTTTGTATTTCAATAATGTTTAAGGGTTCGTTTACATTGGAGCGCCAGAAGCGCACAGCTGATCAATATTGTAATTAATTAAATTACATACACATTTAAGTGACTGTGTAAAGAAAACAATAATTCACTTATACAGCAGAATCTGCAGCGCTGATATACATATCCGATATAACTTACAGCAACTGTTTGGAGTGGTGTTTGGTATGGTGAAGTCCTATTGGTTCATACATCTTCGAAAATGAAGCTTGGAACCACGGAAACAATCGATTTTTTGAATCAGAAATTTGGTAACCGAATAATTTCTAAAAAGAGGAGATGTTAATTGGTCACCAAGACCATGCGATCTAGCACCATTATACTATTTTTTATTGTGTTTTTCTGAAGAGCGAAGTTTATGCACAAACCATTCAAAATCTGAAAAACAGACATAATTGAGCAAATCATGGAAAATTTTCCTAAAAGATTGACGGTTTGGAGAGTTGCAAGAAGTGGTCAATAAAATGACATTCTTTTCTGTTATTAACCGCAACATGTAATACAACTTTAAAATTCAATAATGATATCAGGTAATTTCGAATAAATTATGTGTTTTATTAAAAAAATTGAAAAGTAAACTCAAATTTGAACAAAACTGAGTTTTATATTTACATTTAATCTTCATACTTTCAATTGACACAAATTTCTATACGTTATGCGAAAATGTATCCTTATTGTTAAACTGCTAATTCAGCTACAAATTTAATTTCTATATCTTAATGGCAAATTAATTTGCATATACAATATAAAATTAAGATTTTGAAGAGATTTGCATTAAAATTGATGATTTTTTTTCTTTTTTCTCAATCAACATAACAGTGACGAGTTCTGTTTTAGTACTGTGTGAATACTGCGTTTACTGACAATCTGTATAGTATCAATGGGAAGGGTAAAACAAGAACAATTCGACACCTTTAAGTGATTTCATTGTTAATAATTAATTGTATAATAATAATTAATTATATAAAAAGCTGAATTGAATACTGAATGTTTATCTAGTTTCATTGAACATATTGAGATATGATAATAGTTTTTAATTTTATTACCTAAATATATATATATAATTTATTTAATGTGTATTGATTTTAATATATCACTACTAATTATTAAATTTATGGGTAATTGATAGTTACGTGGAATATTGAGTGGGCAATATGTCATTTTTAAATAAAATACGTAAAATAAATTATTTTCAAATAGACTCGTCAAAACTTTTATTTTCCACATACAATTCTACAATGTATTGATAAATTACACAAGGAGAATTTCTAATCATTCCTTCCTTCCATACCATTCACATTCATTTCATTTATATTTTAATTTTATAATATAATTTAAAGACACAAACCATATCGTTATCGTTCTATGGTAATATATATATATATCTTGAATTATTATGAAAATATATTCAATATTTATATTTATTTCTTTATTTATTATAAATGAATTTATCGATTTGTTATACCTTTTGTAAATTATTGTTTTTTCTTTTATATTTTTTTTTTTTTTTTGTAACATGTTTTTATTTATAGTTTTTTAAATTTTATTATTATTATTTATTTATTTATAGGGTAAGATTGGGTGTTATAACAAACCCGCACACTATTACATGGCAACTCGTAGCAAATTTTGATGAAATGAAAATGTTGAAGCATGCAAAATGTGTGGGCAAAAGTTACACAAACAAGAAACAACAAATATTTTAGAAAATTAAAATTTTTTTGGCTGACTTACAACGCAAAATGTAAATTTCTTGTCGTAACACCCAACCTTACCCTATGCAATGTTGTTATTTTTTTTTCTCATTTATTAAGTTTTTTCCTTAAACATTTGTATTTGCTTTTCCTTGTAAATGTTATATATATGCGTACATATAAACGTACGTATTTTATACGTTCAGTTCCTCAATATATATACGAATCGATTAAGTCATCACGTAATTTTATATATATATATATCTATGTATATTTTATTTATAGTATATTCGCATATAATGTGGTATAAGTATCGTTTCGCGTAACCATTAAAGACGTACGTATTTATAATACTATAATAAATATATTTATTGACTTTTATTTTTATATATATGTTATGAATAAAAACGAGATATACAAAGAACTTCGTTGAATTTTAATTTAAATCAACTTGTTAGTTGTTAATATTACTTTATTCTTTTTTGCATAATGAAGTTGACCTGTGAAGATTATATATATTATTTATGCTCTTCTTTCCTTCTGTTAGTTCTTAGTTTTATTTGATTTATAAATAAATTGTTAAAGTTATACACAAATATAAATAGAATATAAGTGTTCATTTAATAACATAATAAATTATTTGGGAAATTGCACTATAGTATCAATTTAAAAGATATTTATTTCTTTTATATACAATTATCTGAGCAATAGAGTATTCTTCATTAAATAATTTATTATCAATTAAGCAATTTTTTTATAATTAATTTTGTTGTGATCGCATAATAAATGTATATGTGAAATATGGAGTAGAGAGTTGTTGTGAATTTATATGTATAGTGGAATGCATGCAGGGTAACTAAATATGAAATATTATTTTTTTTTTGTTATACGATCATTTTCTCACAAGACAATAAAATAAATTTCTTATGATTCCATCGGATTGTCTACCATCCCGCAGAAATCCCATTCAGCACATGCGAATTATTTATCAACAAGACGTATTGTTTATTTTGAGTAATTTACATGTTTATCTTTTTGAAACGGTGCAGTTATCAATGGCGTTGCGTGCATGTAAATAAGGTAAACAGTGTTTACCATAAAAAAAAAAAATTCTTTTTTAACGAATATTTTTTATCAATATTTTTGACACTGGCTGTATTTTACAATTGGTTAAAGTTTATTAAAGTTTTTTCTTATGTTATAAATTAAAATATAAGTAAAATATCTCAAATAAACAATTAAAGTCATATATCATATAATAAAACGATATAAACGATAATTAAAATGTAATAAATAAAAGGGTGCTCACCAATTCATATTTCCCCAAATTAGCCGCAAATGAGGAGCCGGTAACAGAAGCATCAATATTCTGCACATACAGTTCAATTTGCAATTTCATTACACAAGTAACAAAATTGAAACGCGACACACATTTGCTATAGCTAAAAAGATAAAAAAGGAATAAATTAATTTTATTATTATTAGGTAAATTTAAATAAATGTATGAAATCAAATTAAATATAATTATTTTATTACTTTTTTTCGAAATAATTTGGTACAATTTTAAACATAAATACAAAAACGTCAACAGCTACAGCAACAAGAACAAGAACAACAACAACAACAACATTAAATGCTTATAAAATTTTCTGTTACCGCGGCGTCGCACAGAAAAAAGAACATTATTTTTTTTGTTTTGCGTATGCATATAGGAAAAAGTCAATATTGATATTATTAAAAAACTAAAAATGTATAACATCTTTTCTAATAAAATTAATTATTGAATAATTTGATAATTGTTGGGAAACAAATAAAATAGAAATAATTAAAACAATTACAATATTTACATGTATTAATGGATAAAATATAAATAAATGAGCAGCACCGCACTTACGCACATCATTAACAAACAAGGGAAAAAGAAAGTTAAAATTAATTGTAGGTATTTTTTAAACACACACTAACTAAACACTGTAATAATATATAGAAAGTAAAACTTAAATAATATTAAAGATTAATATTCGGTTTATAAATTTAAAATAATACATTATCTACTTTACATTAATTATTGAATATAAAATAATTAAATGATTAATGTGCAATTTTTTTTTCCTATTTTTCATTTACTACTACGCGATGTGACACAAGCAAAACAAAAACTAGCAATAATAAAAATCGAAAATATAAATGTGTGTCATATAAAAAATTGATGACACATGAGAAGAGAAAAAACAATTGAATTTATTTCGCCTATATAATAAATTCGAATTTATTTTTTATTATTATCGTAATTTTATTTATAATTTAACGAATTTTCAAATTTAAAAATTTGCTCTTTTTTGAAATTTATTCCAATAGATGTTGTCACTTATGCTTAATGCGATGATTTAATAATTTGATGTACTTTTATAGTAATGAAATTTGCTTACATTAAATAAATTTAAAGATTTTGATATTATTTAATATTATTTAAATTTTTGGTATTAGATAATTTTGAATTTTAACTTGATATAATTGAACCGATCTTCTCGTAATGGTATGTACCAGGCAAGACTGGGAAAATCATATGCACGATGTCATTATAGAGAAAAATCAATTATATATTGCATAAACATGAATTCAAAGAATTAATCATTCACACAGATGCTGCTAACAAACAAACTTTAAAATTAATTAATAATAACTCTTTCGCAATAAAAATGTTTCAATACATCCTATTTCGGTTAAGGCATACTCATATAGTTACATAAATTTATGATTTGAAAAATGTTTTTTTAAAATTGCAATTGTATTAAATTTTAACGATAAGCTATTTTTAGGTAATGGGATGAAAATATAGGATTTGTTTGCCTAATCGAAAAATTCAAGCGACACCGCTGGCAGTTATACATAACAAAAAAAAAAGACAAATTACTTTTCGGAAAAAAATAGCTACGATTTTCAAAAATTATTATTAAGTTAAATTAAAAAACGTATGAGTAAATTTAATAAATTAATATACTCGAATACATAGGAAAAAAAAATTTGCATATGAATGAAATAAATTAGTAAAATTTGTATAGAAAATTTATTATTAATTCGATAAATCGTATGAAAAATATTTAAACATAAGAGGAGTATATATTATTAAAATATAAATATTATCTCTCTGATAATGTATGAGCACCATTAGCAAATTTATATTCAATATTTTGTATTTTGATAATAATATATTTTAGTAACATTTTTTTTGTTTTGTGTTTATTGTTACTAAATTTATTATATTCTATGAATATATTTTGATATTTATATTATATTGAATACTCCATAATTTATTCGAAATGAATTACTATATATTTATAAACTTCGGGCGTATAACATATTTATACTAATCTATTGTAGAACAGAAAATCAATAAGTTAAACACCAAAATTTTCTTTGAAAACTTTTTCTCACGTTATGGCAGTTGAGATAACGTGAATAAAACAACAATAAAATATACGCAGAAACATTATAAATTACCAAATCATTTTCTTTAATATTTGCATACAATAAGTAACCCATTTTTGTATTAATTTATTTTTATTCGACTATATTCATCAATTTTTTAGGAATTATAATATTATAATTAAAAATTTACATATTTGATTAATATATAATTTAATATTTAGTAAATATTTGCCATATGTGTTATATACGTATTTTTTTTAACATAATCTTATATATATTTTAAAAAGTATTTCCCCATATTTGCATATTTACCTTTTTCAAATATAATACTATTATATAATACAGTATAATACTATTATATTGTGGGTATAAATTATATACTAACACATTTATAATAAATATTACGGGTTCAAAATTACATTTATTCGATTAAAATATATATTATTTATATTACAGTAATATATCTTACTTTGTGTGTCCTTTTATATTCACAAAGAATTTCAATTTGGTTATTAATCTGTATTTATATATATAAATTATGTGAATATATTATTATACATATATATATATATATAATTATATATTTTATATTTCATTTTATATTTTACTATCATTTTTTCAAGACTAGAATGAATCTTCCACATAGACACTTATATGCATTTTGATATAATACTAGAGATTCGCAAATAATTTTTGTTACCCTGATAAGTAAATATATACAAACAAATACATATAAATATATTACCTATCTACCATCATAAATACAAAACCATATACGCTTTCTCCTATACATACGTGGACTGCCCAATAAGTTTTCGGTAAAATTGTATAAATAATTCATCTTGCAATATATAATTTTGTTACAATGCAGAAAAGTTTTGATTATAGTTAAAACTTAAGCTATATATTTATGAGTGTCGAATTGGTTATTATTAATAAATCGAAATCCCATCTGATTGAATATTTTCCAATTGTTTTAAAAAAAACCTACACCGCAAATTTTGTACATCGATTTGTAATTATGACTGAACAGTCAGTGTATGGTAAACCAACTTATTTACAATTTTTTTTCGAATACTAAACTATAATAATTTTAATTATTTAGTTAAATATATATGGGAACAAAAAAAGTGAATATAGAATATATGGTACCAGTCTTTTGAAGAAACAGTTATCTGCTATCTCGAATGGCTGATAGACAGTTGACACACGAAACATTTAGACTATACATACTAATGTCTTATTGATACACACATAAACCATTGTTAAAAAAATGAATTGGTCAATAAAAAATGATAAATTCAAAATCACATTTTTCATTGTACGGCCAAGAATTTATTGGAGCAGCACACTTATTTAATATATATATTGTGTACGTACATATATATATATATATATTTTATGTTGTTATGAACGCACAAGTTAACAAAAATGTGTTTTTGTGATGTCCGGACTTTCGTTTGATGATAAATCATCCCCCTATATGAACCACGATATATTATAGAATATATATTACTCGCGGGGTTTGTTGTGAACGAACACAAGTATAGAATGAAAAATACAAAAATAAATATATATATTATACAAAGGCACAAAATAATATATGTTTGTAAAAGACATTCTTTTTTCCTGATGTCTACTTTCTTCATATCTTATATTTTTCTTCATTGTATCTATACATATACTATGTAATGTATGTATATATGAATATATATATATATATATATACATATTACGTATAGATAGGGTATATATATATATATGAAAATTGTACGTTATATCATTTGAAAGTATAGAAAAGAATGACGATGATTATAGTGATATGGAAAAAAAAAATGGATCTTAAATCATATAGATAAGAAAAAGAAAAAATGTATACATGCAATGTGTGGAATGAATGTAGGGTGCGATGGTCTTGACAACAACGACGATGAAAAACCAGAGAAAATCAAGTGATAAGGATGATATGAATGGAAAAATAAAAATGGGTATTAGTTTTTCGCTTGTTGTCGATAACTTTATTTCACTCACAATAAATATTTAATATATGTATCTATTCAATGTATAATGTATAATGTACATTGTATACATACGAATGTTTTGGATTGGACACATTTAGGGTTTCTCAAAAAGATATGTGTCTTTAAATTATTTTATATATTTATATAATATATTGTGTATTTAATATATAGAATTTATAAATATGATACATTATAATATTTTTATATTTAGCAATACCATTTTTTGAATGGATATGAATAACGACTTGTGTTCTGTATATTTATTAATAAACGCATATACGTATATTTAATTTATTTTTATAATATTAGAGTATATACTTATCATTGACATGTATGAAATATTATACACATTTTAATATTTTCAATTATATATGCAACTTTTATACATTACATAATAGATCTGCTACTGATATACGTAATAACATTTAAACAGATATATATGTGCCCCCTTTTTTCTATTTTGAATTTTTGATTCATCTTTTCAACACATAATGGCATAGATATAAAATTATATTCATATATATTGTAATTAATTGTTATATATATATATGAAGTTTTAATGAAAGTGTGAATTTATTATTTCAATTCAAATACATCATGTGTGTAAAAAATGTGTTCATTAAATAATTTATTATCACATCCAATCTGCTGTAGTAGTGTTGATATATACTTAACTCGCTTAACTATATATGTATTGCCTTAGAAAAAAAACACACATCTAAATTTTAAGATCGTAAAAATTGGACTAGTTAAGTTGGGTATTAGAATTTTAATTTTTTTTTTAAATATTAGCAATATGATCTATAATAAAATGTATAATTAGCATACTTTAGAAAAAAAATACCAAATAAAATAATTTTTACGAACAAAAGGTTATGTAGAAAGATAAATCGATTTTCATATGGCGTCTATAGATGTGCAACACACAGCACATATCATTAATATTAATACTATATTTTAGAATGCGTTTTTTTTTGTATTTATATTTTTAATATTATAATAATATTTCACATTTAAACAAAATATATAACATTCAAACTCTGTATACAAAATTACAACTTCATATATCGTATACAATTTCAATATATTATATCACAAATATAAATGTGTGTTTAGATGTACACGTATAATTTTGTATGTACATACAAACAAGGGGTAGAATGATAAGTATCCAGGTTGTATTTTATTTTACAAGAGAACAAATAAATAATATTGAATTACGCAATATCTTTGTTCTATACTGTTAAGTGGCAAAGTTTGAAGTGAATTACTAATTACTATATATACCGCAGTCATTCAACGAGAACATATGTTGCCTGTATGTGGCAAATTTCAGTACCGATTTGCGATTAAAATTATGTCTTTCGATATGGAAAAGCTAATGAGGAAATATAGGGAAAATGTTAAATGTTTGATGTAACAAATTATTAAGTAATAACGATTCCTGAAATTCAAATAAGAAATTTTTCAGCAAATGTAAAAAAAAAAGTAGTGAAATATATTTGCTTAAAAAGAAATATGTTTTCTTGTTACTTATAACTAAAGCTATACATTGCTTGTAATACACATTTATATAAAACATAAATATATTTATCAACATTATTTAGTCAATCGAATTGCAATTCATTTTTCATTCACAGTTGAATTGGCAATGTTCAATGTTTTCAAAAGTATCGATACATATTATATATATGTATTTATGTGTACGATTGTATACTTTCTATATATGGTAAATATATTGATATAAACATTAATATATTTTATATCTGGATGTACACTACGGACACTCATTGTTCATATATAGGTTTTTTTATTAAAATATATAGGTATATTTGTAGAAGAATTGTATTTATATATTGTTTGTTTGATATATCGATAAATTTGATGTTATAAAGAGATTATAGTTACACATAAACAATGTAAAACATAATAGAACACAAAATTATATCATATTCACATTTTTTTCGAGCGATCCTGAACCAACTGGCTTTAGCAAGTAATATTTTATAACATTTAATTATCATTCGGATAATCTTTAATAATTTCTATTACATCGATATTCTTTTAAAACATACGTTTGTAACGTTTTATAAAATCTATAGAAAAAAAATATTAAATTTACCAATTGATTTGCAATTATCGAAAGGTAGAAAGGTTTTCTTAATGCCATTATTTTCAGATGTGATGAGTGATTATAGGTTATTTATTGGTGATGAACAGATTTGAGTATCGTCGAACATTATATTTTCAAATATATCAGTTTTTTATTCCGCATAAACGAATAAATGATCACCCATAGTCATAAAATAAATACCGAAAATTTTGAATAATATAGCATGAACGTTATACACGTATTGCGTTACTTTATAATTAATTGTTAATTGTGTAAACTGCGTATAATAAAGTGTGGACGTTATTTCTTCTATTCTATATAAAATTCCACAAAAAATAAAATTTTAAAATTCGTCATTTTATGTTGATTACAATTATGTGACATCAACAATGTTAACAATGATTTTTCACATATTGGTGCATAATTTCGTCACGGCTTGAGTGCTTCGTCATATATATGGTACAGACAACTTTGCACGTATTTTTTGTCGATAAAATGTGACAAAATATGATCGGAAAATAAACATTTTTATCACTTTTTATTGTGACAATTCAATGGATCTTTGGTTGGGTATAAATATGAAATATTATCATATAATAAAAATTGGTACACTATTGAATCACAGTAAAAAGAAAATGTTAAATAAAAAAGACCGTATATGTGAATTATCTATATTTATCTTTAAATAAAATAAAATAATATTATTATATTTCTCTTACAATAAATTTATATTTGCATATATATTGAAAAAAATATATATAATATATATATAAACAAATGAATTATTAAATCGATCGATCAACCGAAAATTTTTCTATAAATGCACAATATATGGTATAATAATATATTGTAAAATAATATAAGTAATAATAATAATAATAATAATAATAATAATAATATATAAATATGAAGTTTATTGATTTATTGCATATGCTTTAAATGTTTAAATCCTTTATGGTCGCCGAGTCATTGTATATATATGTTCGAGAATGTATTATTTATATATATTATGTTGTATTTCACTTTATTTATGTACCATAAAACACTATATTATACTATATTATATGCACATATTTATGTATTTGTTATATCAATTGATGTAAATATTTTATACATGTGCTATATGAATATTCTGCTAGCATATTTTATCTATACATACATTATTTGTGCTATAAGAATAACAACAATAATATACATTTACTTGTTTATACGTAAATATATTATATATACGTAATATAGTAGTTACATATAAACTTTAAATTCGCTTTAAATCATTGATCTATCGTATCGTATAATTTTTATAATAAATTAAGTAATATTTGATTGCATTTTTTTACATTACACCGCAGTAAGCCTATAACTAATAAGTATATAAGAATGGAAGCAAGGATATTATCGTATATCTAATGTATCCTGTACCTCTGTTCTATATTACCACCATTATTATAAAAATCTTTAAAAAGGAAAAAATTTAGATTAAAATTACATAGACCGAACGTGTAACATTCTATTATGAAGGTACATAACTCCGTATATATTTTGAATTACTTTGAACTTTGAAGAGTTATATCACGAGCCATATTCACCTAATCTTACCCCTTCAGATTACCATTTGTTCCGAAATATACAGTCAGTCTTTTATGAAGCCCCATTCACTTCTTATATACGATATAGTATCACAATTTGACTGAATAATTGAGAGAGCAGTTGCACTAAAGATGGGCGATAATATGGTATGGCTTCAAATGGTGCATACTTTGAATAAATTTGTATTTTATTGTATTGTCTTTTATCCACCGCAAAAAAAAAGGGATGCAAATTCATATTTGTTGTTGGTCATAACTGCCGTGTTAAATGAGGGTTCTTCGCTGTTATTTCGAGACTATACATACCTCCCATTATAGTAAAATTATATTGTAAGAGCATTATTAAACATTGATAAGAAGAAGTTAATTGTATATCAAACTTATAAATAATTTGATATAAACCTAATAAATGTTCATAAATTAAACAAACACCAAGCTATTTTTTGTTTTTTGCAATAAATCTATTGTTAATTATTAATTCATTTTACACTTAATTAACAAAATTTTTCTAGTTAGTTAGTTTTCAGCGATGTGATAATTATTTTTAATTTGAATGATAAAATAAATATATTCTTATAATTTTATACAATTACATATAAAAAATACAATTTGGTATATTTTTATAGAAAATTTAAATTTAAATATATTATATAATTTACATAATTACGTATATATACCATAAATTGTATATATAGGGCTATATAGAGCCCTATATTAATATATATAAGGTACGCAACTCTGTACTATATAACTTCACATGAAAACAGCCGGGCATGAATATATTCAGAGGTGTACGCGTACGTTGACTTTTATAATTTCTGTATACAAATATATCTCCTATGTATATATGTAACAATTGAATACCAAGGTAATATAATCATATTTTGTATTATATCTTTATTTATAAAATATAGTATTTTAATATATAGGCTAAAATTAGCAAATTTATATATGAATGATTTTTGCAAACATTTTTTTTCAAACAATCTAATTCTAATTCTTATATTATTGTATATATTAGATGATGAATCTATATTATATTATACATATACATTTCTGCAACATCTCTTACTGTTACGGTTTTTTTTTTCTCCGCAAATGTATGCATTACACAAAGTATACATATTTATTATAGTATAAATTTGTAATGATTTCGTATATAAAGACCAACTCAATTTATAAAAATAAATTAAGAAAAATATCAGTTACAAAATAAGTGTTAATTATTGCGAATTCATATAAATAGATAATTTATACTAAAATCGAAATTTTTGGGTTTCTATAAATAACCACATATATATAATCATCTACTATATATATATATATATATATGTATATAGGTATTAAATATACATCTATATAGCTTTAACATATTTTCGCCCATATTTTGTGAACCCTCTATAAAAATAAAATATTTAGAATTCACGTGTTTTTCCTGTGCGGATACCTAAAGTGTATATGGGTAAGTTTATATTGTATATATATATATATAGTTATTTTTGGTACAGGTATATATTTGAAGAAAAATTGATGTAATATATGTGTAAAAGAATGTAAAAAAATAAAACTGAAAATATAATGGAAAAACAGAAACATCATTAATATAAAATCAACATTAATTTTCTGTAATCAAATTTGCTTTTTGTGGCCAACATAAGAACGTAAAGAATGCGAATATGTATTATACGGTTTTTTTTTTTTTCCATTTCGATATTTCTATATGGTATAGAATTTTTTTCCATCGTCATTGTGCTATATTTTTCTTCTCTATTGTTTTGTTCCATTTTTCTGTGAACACATTCACACACACACACACACAAACATTTCTTTAATATATACCATATATTATACCACTTCTTTATATAATACATATAGTATCATCATCATCGCATATATATATCCAACATACAATAATAAAACAAAAACCATATCATATAGCATTTATATATAAATATAATACTTATATATATATATATAGATATACTCAAATTTCTCTATACTTTAGTGTATACGACCACGATCGGGTCGATGGTAATAAATCAAGTGTTTGCAACTTTTTCGCGCGAGCTGTTGTTTCGAGGAAGTATAACTTTATGTACATACATTTTATATATATATATATAATATATATACATTTTAAATATGTATCTCTATCTATATAATATATAGACTATGGTATATGTGTGTATATATATATATAATTTGTATACTATATTGATAATGTAGAGTGGTAAGAGTATGTATTGTATATATATATAGTTTTTGGTAAAGAATAGAAAGAATGGAAAGAGTTTGGTGGCTGCCATTTGATAGGATAGACCTTGTGATATATTACATTTACTACAAATACATATATGTATATAAACATACATATTTATGAAGATATAGGAAAATATATTACAATACATATAAATTGTATATACAATATATAATAATATAGAATATATTCAACATTCGTTTTCGTTAAGTTTTTGGGAAGCCTAGTTATTTTTGAGGGTGGTCGCAGATGGCGCCCGGATCCCTTATTTGTAATCCGTCTTTTGCACCCTCCAAAATGTCGGTATAATACAATATATATTACTTGTTTATGCTATACATACCATATACAATAGCTCTTATAATTTTTTTTCTTCGTGCTTTTTTTTGTTTTTCTAATATATATGCGACTATATATGTATAACTATAACATCATATTATATACGTTATATATATAATATATTACACCATGTATATATGTATAATACAAAATACATATGTATTATTTATATAAAGCAATATAAAATATAAAATATATATTATATTCAATGTTATAAATACCATATAATAATAATATTATATACACTTTGTCTCTTCGGCTAATGTTTTGGTATATATACGATATATGTATACGTGTACACCTATCCTATTTATAACATATATTTATAAATTATATATTACATAGATAAATATATAGATACTAAAAATATATATTTTTGTTAAGTTTTATTTATAAATATAAGACGACACCTAAAATTGTTATTTCGTTGAATCGAAAATTTATGTGTGAATTTATCAAAAAATAAAGAAACGCAATTTCTCTAATGAATTTCAAATAAATTCAGAATTTTCTTTTACATATATATGGTATGCGGAATACGTGAATATTATTGAAAATATAATAAAGTATAAAATGTAAATGGTTTGGTGTTAAAACTTTTGTTCTTTTATACATAATATATATATATATACCATACGTACCTATATTTATAATACACCTATGTCTATGTATACATATGTTCATACCACACACGAATCCTCCATATATTGAACGCAATGAGTGCTTCCGTAAGAAAAATTCAAGTTTAGTATATATAGATATGAATAACAAAAAAAAAAAAATTCTAACTACATAGTAATAATTTTTTTTCTATATCATTTTATAAAACTCATACTAACATTTATTTACAATACACGTACCTAAACAAAAATAATTTTAAACACATGTTTTCTTATCTGTTTGCTATATATTATAGGTAAAACATACACATTCACACATAAATAAATTTTAAAACTAAAATCATATGTGTAGACAAATAGTGTGTTGTAAAGTTATTTGATGGATTGAGTCGATGCTACTCATTATTATCTATATTAATATAGTCTCTTACTTTGTTTTATATTATAGGCAAAACATACACATTTACATATTTATATATTATCTCCCTACTTTTTTAATATTAAAATCATATATATAGGCAAAAAAAGTACGTAGAAAAGTTATATGGTGGATTGAGTCGATGCCACTCATTATTATCTATCAATTTTGTCTGTTATCTTTCTTACAAATCAGAGGCAAAACATACACATTTACATATTTATTTGTATCTCCCTACTTTTTTAATATTAAAATCATATATATAGGCATAAAAATTACGTTGAAAAGTTATATGGTGGATTGAGTCGATGCCACTCATTATTATCTATCAATTTTGTATGTTATCTTTCTTACAAATCATAGCCAAAACATACACATTCACATATTTATATTTTCCCTTTCTACTATTTTAAAATTAAAATCATATGTATAGACATAAAAAGTACGTTGAAAAGTTATATGGTGGATTGAGTTGAATTCATTCATTCTTCTATTTAAATATTTTATGCTCTTTTTCTTACGCATTGTGTGATTTCAATACGTGAGGATGAGAAATAAATGGATTTATTTTGTATGTTTATTGTTATCTTTTTTTTCAAATATGTTGTATATTGCATATTTTAATTGGTAGTTATTTTGTATTTTTATTTTTGTATTACTCTTCTTCGTGTATTGCCTTTGTGACACTTGCATACAAAATCAAATATATACATATTTTTATTATGTTATTTATTATCAAAAATAGTGTCTTATTGTTTGAAACACATTTCAATTTAAATTTTTGGTTAAATAATTTTTTTATTTATAGATTTCGCATACGAATTTTTTTTATTTGTTAATACAATATATAATATTATCAGTAATAAAAAAGTTTTTATAAAAACTATTGTATTAGACACAATTAAAAAAAAGTTGTTTTCAAAACTAAATTTCTGGCTCTAAATTTTTTTAAATTTTGTAGTTGTTTATTACGCATTTAAAAATATGTTTTTTTCAAAACTAAATTTATGGCTTTAAATTTTTTTAAATTGTGCTATTGTTGTATATATTTTCACTCAGTTTCGCGATTAATCTTAATGAATTGTATATGTATATGTATATTAGATTATGCACTTGCAGTTCTAATAACATTTTATGGTGCTTCGGTAAAGAAAATTCTGACGCTTCGTGCCTGGTGCATACATATTGAAATAGTAACAATACTCTATTGTTGTTTTATTCTACAATAAAGTTTAATTAAATTAATTTGGTGGAGACGGTTACTTGTTCTTATATAGATAAATGTAAATGTTGAATCTAATCAATTAAGTTCTTATATAGTTTAACAGCTTATGAAATTGTAATATATTTTACAAAAAGATTTAATATTGCACATATACGAGTATATAGTTATTCCATAAAGTTTTAATGTTAATTCAGTTAAAGATTTTATTTATTATGTTTGTATTTATAATTTATAAAATGATAATAATATATTTTATATATGAACATATGTAAAATATTATTGCTAATAGCTGTTTATAAACATTTGGTTTTTTGTACAGTTTACATTTTTTAAATTATTTATACTTGGAGACACTGTGTTAACTTGGCATGTGAAAAATGTTAATGTAATGTTAAAGACTTTCAATTGCCAACTTATTCACCAATTAATACAAATAAATTGGTGCGAATTCCTCGACCTGCAATATCCTCCCACAAATATTTTACAACAGGTATATACTTGAGTAGATAACCCATTAACAGCTAGGACAAGTTATTTATGCACAGTATACAATATATTCTTTTATATTTTCGAAAATAAGTTTTTTCATTATGAGCGGTCGGAGCATGTTGTCAATATATTTTAAAATTCTATTTAGTATTTTTCATAGTATTTATATAGTTTGTATTATTTAGATGCTTAACATTAGCACTCATCTAATTTTCACTTTTGCACACGGTCAACTTTAGTTATTTTTAGTTTCATAATCAAATTATTAATCAGATCATATGCACGTTAATTTATTACGTTTATGGTTTTGTGTGTTATGTGGATCAATCAAAAGCAACGCCACAAATGAGCAGAATGATGTTAGTGTAAATTATAGTGTTAAATATTTCAAAGAAATCGAAAAGCAAATGTTTTCAAATCACTGCCTAACATTTACTAAATATTATATGATGAAATCATCAAATTAAAATTTGGTGGGAATGTAAAGAACCAACGTGAAAAAAGAAAGTGACGTATTATGTTGTTAATATTCCATTTATTTTGCTCACAAGTAGTACACCTCATTATGTAATAGCTTTTTCAAGATACTTTAATATGTCAGAGATATGCGAATAACGCACGAGTGGGAGTGCATATAGCTGTTCATTATACACACATTCAATTGTTACTTGGGATTGTATAATGCTTATGGTGATATTATTTTTATAAAAAAACACCAATGAAACTATGTGATTATTGAGACAATATGAATTTTATTTTACGCGTACTATCAACAAATCATATTGCCGTCATAGATTAATATTTTGAAAATTTAAACGGGAGAAAATATAATGAATAATATAACAAGAATATTATACATAAATTTATTATCGTATTATATATTTTTAAATCTTATCAATTTTAAGAATGTTTATAGTCGTTCCTTGTTTTTAGCCTTCTATATATTTTTGAATAAATTGTATACAAATTACGAATGTCTGTTCGCATTTGAATTAAATTACAGGGGTTGTTGTGACATTATAATAAAGTTATATATTAGGAAGTAAAGTTAATTATTGAAAGTATATAAAATTTTAATGGCACATTTTTTTCAGTAAAGTTAGCGTAATTTTAACTTTAAGATTTTTTATGTGTTTATCAATTAATTAATTATTTATGAGATAAATTATTGAATTATTCTCCAAAAATGATTCTCTTTTCAATTATAAAATTATTTCGCTGTCGATGAAAAACCATTTGAGTGACGAATACTTTTGTGATTATGTATACAAGTGAGTACAATGAATCGATGAACTAAATCGATTTCATACAATAAAATGTAGTAGTTATTTTGTATTCATAAATTAAATTGTATTAATTGTAATAAGTATTGGCTAAATATAAAATAACCTTTTTATAAAACGGTATCCAATAGGATAACGTTTTATCAGTAATTATATATTTAGAAAAATAAAAGCAGATATTATTAAGCACTTGACGTGACAATACGAATAATTATTGAAAATAGATATATTATGTAATACGTACATTATAGTTGTTATAAAAATTTAAGTGTTTAATAATTTTAATTAAGAAAATACTATAATTTATCAGAAGTGAGATAATTACCTACAGTTTAATAGAATTTCTTTTAATAAAAAAAAAAAAAAAAAAAAATAAATAAATAAATAAATAATAAAAAAAAAAAAAAGAATTTGGTTTAATTGTGTAATGGATCAGTGTATAGTGGAATTTTTTGAACGTGCAACAGTAAGGGAGTTAAAGCAACAATTATCAACTCTTAATTTAAACTCATCTGGAACTAAATCTGCATTAAAGGTACGTTTACAAGATGCTTGGTCTTCTTTATCTGTGGAAGAAGTTCAAGTGCATCTATTTAATATAAATAATGAGAATAATATTGAAATTGAAGACGATCCTCTAGAGAGCGTTGATGAAGAGTTAACACGTCTTAGAGAAATCGTTAATAAAAAAAAAGAAATTGCCTCATTAAAAAAACAATTAGCTGAACTTAACGGTACAGATGAAAAAATTTCTAGAACACCATTAAATTTTAGAGACATCGAAGAATTTTTAAATATTTTTACCGGTGATGACAATTATTCCATCCAGAAATGGATAGAACATTTTGAAGAATCCACTGAAATTTCATTTTGCGATAACAGAACAAAATTTGTCTACGCAAAAAGATTAATGTCCGGTACTGCAAAACTATTTCTACGTACGATATCCGTAAATTCTTATGAAGAGCTGAAAGATGTTTTACTGAGAGAATTTGATAAAAAAGTTTCTGGTGCAGACATACACAATAAGTTACGAAATACGAAAAAACAGCGCGATGAAACGTTCCATCAGTACATTTTAAAAATGCAGGAAATTGCAGCCCTTGCAAATATTGAAGAACGGGATATAATACAATATATTATTAGCGGCATATTAGACAGTAATGTTAACAAAATGCTTTTGTATACCGCTAATAATTTATTTGAATTAAAATTAGCTTTAATAAAATATGAAAAATTTAAAAATGCATCAAGCAATTATTTAAACAATTCAATTATAAATAATAATCAAAATATTCCATCAATAAAACATCAGCAAATCGAAATTAAAAATGTACCAGAATATAATAGTGCAAATAAATTTAAATGTTTTAATTGCAACAAAATTGGCCATATAAGTAAAAATTGTTCAGAGTTGAAACGAGATAAAGGTTCCTGTTTCAAGTGTGGAAAATTTGGTCATAAATATCAAAATTGTTCTTCAACTTCAGTTTTAATTTTGGAAAATTCATCAATGACAAAGGGTAAAGAACAAGAAAAAAAGGTATTGAATTTTATTTTAAATTTAAATAATAATGAATTCGAAAGCGCAATTAGATACAACTTTACCAGGAGCAATAATAACATGCAATCATTTTATTGTGAATTGATGTCATTGCTGGATTCTGGTAGTCCAATCAGCTTTATACAGCAACAATATGTACCTGCTTGTTTTGTAGAAAATATTAATACAGATAATTATAAATTCTATGGATTAAATAATAGTCAATTAAAAATTTTTGGTATTGTTAATTGTAGGGTAGATTTTAAAAATAATGTTGTTAATTTAAATGTTTGTGTTGTCAATAATAATAGTTCAAAATATCCAGTCGTGTTAGGACGCGATTTTTTAAATAGTTATGTTAAATATTCATGCAATCCGGTTGAATTTGATACGGCAAATAATTTCAAAATTTTATACGAGAATTTTGAAAATCAAATATTAAATGTAGATTTATTTGGTGAAAATGAAGACAAGTATGAATCCTTAAATTTAGGTGAAAATGTGTCTATTGAAAATAAACAGAAAATAGAGGAAATAATTTCGGAATCATTTTCTCATTTTGGTGAAAAGAAAAATAGTTCAATTGAGATGAACATACAATTAAATAAAGACGAAATATTTTATTGTTCCCCAAGACGGTTGTCATATTCCAAAAAGATCGGGTTGGAAAGTAAATTAAATGACTTAATCCCAAGTAATATTATTCGTGAAAGTACGTCCTCTCATGCATCACCAATAGTATTAGTAGAAAAAAAGAATCGTGAAATGCGTTTATGTGTCGATTACCGCACTTTAAATAAAAACACAGTTCGTGATGAGTTACAATCCTTTGAAAATTTAAAATCAAAACTTATGGGAAAAAATATAACACGAAATATTGATCGTGACTTATCCGAAATAAGGGAAAATGCATCCGAAAATATTATGAAAAAACAAAACAAGAATAAACAATACTTTGACAAAAGACACAAGCCAGCACATAGATATAAGATTGGTGATTATGTGTTAATCAAAAATCATATAACTATTAGTGGTGTAAACAAAAAGTTTTTACCGAAATATAAGGGTCCATATGAAGTGGCAAAGGTATTTGAAAACGACAGATATTTGTTGAAAGAGGTAGATGATATGCAAATATCAAGAATACCATATAATGGAATTTGTGCGCCACATAACATGAAACCATATTTAAATCTAGAGAAAAAAAATTAAATTGAAACTGGATATTAAAGACACTAGATTGCATAAATATATGTTTAGTTTAGTTAAAGAAAAAATTATTAACGAAATTTTATCAAATGAATGATTATTGTTAGACTATATATATATATCTATATGTAAACATTATAATAATTAAGAATTTATGTACGCATGTGTTATTATATAAGATTTTTTTTTTAATAATCGGGACGATTATTTTGTAGGATGGCCGAGTTGTAGTAGTTATTTTGTATTCATAAATTAAATTGTATTAATTGTAATAAGTATTGGCTAAATATAAAATAACCTTTTTATAAAACGGTATCCAATAGGATAACGTTTTATCAGTAATTATATATTTAGAAAAATAAAAGCAGATATTATTAAGCACTTGACGTGACAATACGAATAATTATTGTAAATAGATATATTTTGTAATACGTACATTATAGTTGTTATAAAAATTTAAGTGTTTAATAATTTTAATTAAGAAAATACTATAAAAACAAAATCTTTTTTTTAATAATTATAACTTTAAGATTAACCGTACGCACTAAATTGTATACCTCTACCGATATATAACTTTTATATACAAACATATATTATTGTATTGCCAAGTATGCATTTAAAACATTAGATATAGGTAGTATAAGTAGAAAAAAAAATATTATAATAAAAAAAATGAGGTATGACTTTATAAATCTTATTTGAGTAGGGGGTGTTTATGCCACCGTATCATGTTTAGTGTGTATTCTTCAATTTTTCAAAGACATTTTTTTTTTTCGTACCCCATTATATATATATGATTCCAAAAGTATACCACACCATAGTAATACAACTGCGTTAACATTACCGCACCATATCTATCTGATTATGTATTTTGTATAGTAATGTATATACGGCAATTCCGCATTATAAATCAAACGATTTTTGTAATTTTATGGGAACGTTTATTTTTTTTCAACTATATGATTACATTAGAATTTATTTTTATTTATGTTGAATGGCAATGACATTCTAAAATTAATGTTTCTTTCTACTAAACAATTAATTAATATGTTTCGCTTAAAATAAATACAGCAAAATATCAACATTTCATTCATATTTTTAGAAAAAAATATGAATAAATTACAAGTTTTATGACTGGTAGTGTATACGTATACACAAGTCATGTTACTCCAAGTAGAGCTTATATATATATAGCATTTACCAAACATTCATTACAGTCAAGTTGATCAATTATTCTGCATGGGAGTACAATGGGTATGCAATTGTCGAAAAGTAGATATTTCTTTAATTCCATAATGTTTGTATGAGTGATGAAGGCATTATAATCAAAATAATTGTTCGATACCAAAAAAATTCCATCTGATTCGTTTAAAAAGATGCATCAAATTTTCATATATTTATAGTTTAACCAATATAATTAATCGATTTTCAATGGCTTACAAATTTTGTAATCGTAATGACAGAAAAGTTAACAAATTTTATATATTGAGAAATATGTTTTTTCGATGTTTAATTATTAAATCTACAGCGGAGACTTAAGAGAAATCACTTTACATTTTTTATAGGTTGTGAACGATGTAAAAATATAGAACAAATAT
Organism: Bibio marci; assembly: GCA_910594885.2. NCBI lineage: Eukaryota > Metazoa > Arthropoda > Insecta > Diptera > Bibionidae > Bibio > Bibio marci. Next base: position 23,599,914 of record OU343114.1, on the reverse strand, counting down.
TAAATATTTGAAAAAAATAATACAAAAATCAGGATGTTCATCCTCAAAACTCGAAAATTTTTATTTATTCATCTCCAAACTTTATTCGATTTAATTTTAGCCCTTGGATTTCATTGATTATTTTTCTTTTCTAAAGAAAACATTCATCATACAATTGCAAAATTTGTAAGCAAATCTATTAATATTTGATTCGACTATAAATATATGCCAAAATTTCAGCGAACCAGATGGATTTTAATATGTCATCTCAAATATGTTAATGTTCAATCATATAGACAAAAAAAAAAACTGTGTCAGAAAATTACTAAAATCATTTGATTCAAAGTGGAATTTCCGTATATGTATACTATTATGTATATGCATACAAATATACACAACAAATATTTATTATAATAGCATAGAGAAATTGAAGAAGCCATTCGTTATTATTATCATTCATACAAAAAATTCACAAAAAAAAATATTAAATTCCTTAAGAATTATATAAGAAATATATATTAAGTATATTGTATACGCATTGAATATATGGTGGAATGGGATTCAAAATTATGTGTATATAAATATAGCTGTATAGAAGCGGTTTGTTAATGTATTTTTTATCTATTCATATATTACAATAAAGTGGTTTATGCATAAATTTTATTTTAGAAAAAAAAATGTGATGCATTTTAATTTTGATTTTTAACGCTGATATAATAGTTATACTTCTTTATATTGTTTATTATTGTAATATACATATATTTTTTATATTAACATGTATTAAAATACACTATCTCTTATTTAAAATACTGCCTATGTAACTTATATAAATATATCATTCATAAAAAATATTTAGTAAATTATATAAACTTAATTTATAGAAAAAATATATATATAGATTAAAATAATTTCCATATAAGAATTAATACAAAAATTCGAAACCATATTACCGGGGATAATAAATTATATTCTTGTGACATATAAAAGTTTCTATTATTTGTATAATATTATACAATTTTTCATTCTAAAATTTTAATTAATATATTTTTATATGTATATGTGATGAATGTACACGTCACACGGCGCATATATGTAAATATAATAGCAGAAGAAAATACTTTTATTATACAAATAATATTACAATTATATAAATAGAAAATTAAATTTTTATTAAATTTAAGTGAAGCGTAAAATTTTCTATAATATTCTAAAAAAAAAGGCTTACAATAATCATATTTTTGTGTGGTCCATTGTGTACTATATATTCATATATATATGCATTTTGTATGCACATGCCTTTTTCTATTCTAGTTTTTATTATTATAAATATTGTGTGTAGTATATTTGTGTGAACATCTTTTAAATTTAAATAATATGTTTTGTATATAAAGAGGTATATAAATTTATAATAATTCACCATCACACACACACACACACACACACCACTGGAAGTATGGATACAACTATCTACATATATCGAGTATATATATGCATCATCATTTTTCATATTGTACATATATGCAGATTCAAAAATGTAATATTTTATATAATGGAGTGTTAGAGGCAAAGAGGCATTCAAATTCAAATTATTTCACCCTTTTTATACTAATCCATAGGGATGAAAATGTATACTGTATATATATATATATAAAATGGATAGTACAAAAAAAGGGTTGATTTTGGTTTCGGTTTTTAGTTTCACTATATACTTTTACTATATATATATACCATATTATATGCATACAGTACACATTAATCTAGCTACATACATACACACACATACACACACACACATGTGTCTATATATCTATAAATATTCAAATTGTCTTTCCATATAATTTTATAAATATATACGCCATATTGATTATATGGACAAATGTGCATATATTTATGGTATATATATATGGCATAGAATGTGATTATATAAATACATATAACTCTTTGGCAAGATGCAGATTAAGCATTTCGGTATACTTCTATCTATATATCAAATATAACATATATATATATTTATAGTATCACATATTGGTTATTAGCATAAAATCCATGTTTATGAATTGTGTTGTATGTGGTGCATATAGTGCGAGAAATATATAATTGTATGTAATGTTGTATAGTAAAAGTATATAGGAAAAGTATATTATATAACTAATACAATATATAATATTAAAAATATATATGAATTTTATAAATTGTATAGAATTATTTGGGTTAGGTTTGCTTTTATTCTATTTTCAATTTTTTTTCTTTCTTTCTCGTTTTGCATTCGGTCGGGAAAATCAAATAAATCTTTTTTCCAGTGCAAAGGTTAAAAAAGTAATTTTTAGAGCATGAATCGTATTTTTATATGTGTATTATTATATTGTGTGTTATATATATATATATATATATATATATATGTTTTAAGTTGTTTATGTGAACATGCATATATGTGCACATTGAAAAGAATTATTAGTTGACAGTAGAAAATTTATGTGAAAAACACTGTTCAAAAATCGAACAAAAATAAAAAGAAAAGTGACTCTGCGTATCCGAATAGTTACGTATATTTTTCTATATGTATTCATTCATATATATGCATTATATGTTACATATATATTTAAAATAAAAGAAAAAACATACATTTTGTTATATTTCGAAATTCTTTTAATAGAGTTTTAATTATTTTACTTTGTATTGTGCATTTAGAAAAAAAATATTTAAAGCGCATCCGAACATATATAACAGAAATATTTATTGAATCTATTTTCAGAATATTATACAGATTCTAAATATAATATGATACAAAATACAGCTTTATTATAAAAATATTTCTATAAAATATTTCCAATTTAATGAGAATTTTTACGTTTGGTATATATTCAAAAATATTTTATATAAAATATATGAAAGTTTCCGCTCAGAACGTTAAACTTATATAGGCATTGCTATTCATCTATGTATATATCTTTTAACAAATGAATGGAATTAACGATGAACTTCATATTCGACCTTTCTCATAAAATACAGTCAGCAAACGTTCCGCTACGTGTAAATATTAATTTTATTTTATTCTGTTAAAAATGGAAAGCGATAAAGCGTTTTTTTTCTTTCAGATTGTCATTGTACTACATTGATTTTAGAAAAAGTGTAGCAGAAGTTTATCGATTGCTAGAGGAATGTTTTGATGATCAAGGTCCATCATGAACAATATATAAGGAGCGAATTAGATCTTGATATAAACGAATAATCAAGCTAAATAATTTCAGGTACAACGAATCGCAAGCGTTATTTAACGAAAATTCAACGTTTGGAGTACACAAACCCAAAAATTTTAGCTTTTGTATCAATGGGTAAAGGTGCTACTTTTTAATATTTGAAAAAAAAAACTTACTAACATTCAAATTTGTTTTATTGATACGATACCATACCACAATGCCAGAGAGCTAAGAGAAAGTTGTAGAAAATGAAGGAAATATTTTGAATAAAATAACTTGTACCAATTTTTGTAATGTTTCTTTTCAATCCAAAATGAGCGGAAATTCTTTATAATGATATTTTTTGATTATATAGAAATATCACATATTCGAGTAAAATTAGTATATAATAAATAAATATGATAGTAAAAGGAAGAAATTATTAATCATAGATCCGCGTGTGCTTTAAAATTTCTATAAATTGTGTGGAGCACTCGTATGTTTTTCCTAATATATAAATTGTATATAATTGCGTATTTTATTATATAAATTTAATATTTTGTATTAGGTGATGTTATTCTCTTATTCGAATTTTAATTTTTCGTGTATTTAAGTAAAGTGTATTTTAGAAAAAAATACTATAACTTTTTAACAAGTTATAGAATTTTAAATACGATAAAATTTATTTTGAGCAATACACGTGTCTACGGTTAAATCATTTTCCATTAAAATATATATATAAACGTATAATATTTTGAAAAAAACTATATATATATATATTATTCAATGCTAATATATTCATATAATGATGAAATATCATGTAAAATGTATGAATTACATATAATAAATAAATAATAAAATTTCCTGTATTTTCGTATAAATTATTTAAATTTTCAAATTAAAAAAAAAAAAAATATATATATAAATGAAGACAACATTCAAATGAATTAATTCTCAATTATAATTTTCATTATTATTACTATATCGTCTATATATATATATGTAATATTTATATATATATTGCTATTGTTATTATTATTATTATTATTATTCTTATTATTACTATATTATTTAAATTCTCCCTTCGATATATAATATGTTTTATAATAACTATTCAACTATTAAGGAAAAACGAAAAATTTAAGCATATGCAAGTTATGTTGTGTACCGTACATTCACATCGTACTTATGAATAATAAATGAAGTGAAATGAAAGCCATATTCAAATTTTCCTCACCACATAATTTGGCAATTTCAAATTACATGAGCAACAACAATAATAACAAATTTATAATAAAACCAATTATACTACAATATATTGTTTATATATCTCTATATCAAACTATTCCATATATATTACACTGCATAATCATTCTTATATATGCTATCAATGCTTCTATATATAATATATTTATCTATCCCTGACTCCCGGTTTTTTTTTTTTTTTGGTTTGTTTGTATGTTTGTTTTTCATATACATTGTATTATTTGTCTTGTTTTTATTTTATATGTTACATAACACGAGCTTTTGTATGCATATGCAAAAAAATAACATTTAAATATAATATATGGAAAGATTATAGATAGATATATAGATAGATATAATGTAGAGATAAGTAAATATGTATATGCTTATAATGTGTATATAAAACATTTATAAAATATATGGATACATTGTTTATGTACGACATAAAGCATCTGAACTTCAAAACTTTTAATTTGAGCTAGCGATAAATTTAAAAAATAATGCGGTCCAATTTACATCTTTATTGCTTGGAAGATTTAAGACTTTATATATGCAAATATTGTATTCATATATACTTATATAGCTACAGACAGATATATGTATGCAGTGGCGTTAACAGAAGCATAACAAAAAATTCATTTTTAACGAATATTTTGTATCAATATTTTTGACACTGGCAGTATTTTACAATTGATTAAAGTTTACTGTAGTTTTTCTTATGTTATAAATTAAAATATAGGTAAAAAATCGCAAATATATATTTTCTATAAACAATTAAAGTCATATAGTCGATAATTAAAATGTAATAAATCAAAGGGCACTCACCAATTAACTTTTCCCCAAATTAGCCGCAATTGAGGAGCCGGAAACAGAAGAATCAATATTCTGCATATACAGTTCAATTTGCAATTTCATTTCACAAATAATAAAATTGAACCGCGACACACATTTGCTATAGCTAAAAAGATAAAAAAAGGTATAAATTAATTTTATTATTAATATTATTATTATTAGGTAAATTTAAATAAATGTATCAAATCAAATTAAATATATTTATTTTATTACTTTTTTTCGAAATAATTTGGTACAATTTTAAACATAAATACAGAAACGTCAACAGCTACAGCAACAAGAACAACAACAACAACAACAACAACATTAAATGCTTATAACAATTTCTGTCACCGCGGCGTCGCACAGGCAAAATCACATTTTTTTTTTTTTGAGTATTTGCATATAGGAAAAAGTCAAAATTGCATTATTAAAAAACTAAAAAACTATACCATCTTTTCCACTAAAATTAATTATTGAATAATTTGATAATTGTTGGGAAACAAATAAAATAGAAATAATTAAAACAATTACAATATTTACATGTATTAATGGATAAAATATAAATAAATGAGCAGCATCGCACTTACGCACATCATTAACAAACAAGGGAAAAAGAAAGTTAAAATTGTAGGCATTTTTTAAACACACACTAACTAAACACTGTAATAATATATAGAAAGTAAAACTTAAATAATATTAAAGATTAATATTCGGTTTATGAATTTAAAATAATACATTTTCTACTTTACATTAATTATTAAATATAAAATAATGAAATGATTAATGTGTAATTTTTTTTTCCTATTTTTCATTTACTACTACGCGATGTGACACAAGCAAAACAAAAACTAGCAATAATAAAAATCGAAAATACAAATGTGTCATATAAAAAATTGATGACACATGAGAAGAGAAAAAACAATTGAATTTATTTCGCCTATATAAAAAATTCGAATTTATTTTTTATTATTATCGTAATTTTATTTATAATTTAACGAATTTTTAAATTTAAAAATTTGCTCTTTTTTGAAATTTGTTCCAATAGATGTTGTCACTTATGCTTAATGGGATGATTTAATAAATTGATGTACTTTTATAGTAATGAAATTTGATTACAAAATATATTTATCGATTTTGATATTATTTAATATTATTTAAATTTTTGGCATTAGATAATTTTGAATTTTAACTTGCTATAATTGAACAGATCTTCTCGTAATGGTATGTACCAGGCAAGACAGTGAAAATCATATGCACGATGTCATTATAGAGAAAAATCAATTATATATTGCATAAACATGAATTCAAAGAAATAATCATTCACACAGATGCTGCTAACAAACAAACTTTAAAATCAAATAATAATAAGTTGCTTGCATACTCATATAGTTACATAAATTTATGATTTGATAAATTTGTTTCTAAAATTGCAATTTTATTAAATTTTAACGATAAGCTATTTTTAGGTAATGGGATGAAAATATAGGATTTGTTTGCCTAATCGAAAAATTCAAACGACGCCGCTGTACGTATGTATAGATAGATAGATAAATGTATATGAATAAATAAATACGTAGGGTGTTAGTTTTTGGGAAATATAAACATTCTAAATAAATATAAATGTTTTTCTATACATGAATGTAAGATGTTTTAAAAGGTGATAGCCAACCATCCCCTATACTGTTTCTCTGATGAATAATTCTGAATCGAAATTACTATTTGACATTTTTTTTTATTTATAGCCATCACTTTACTATACAAGACCTCGCACTAATTATTTTAAACGATCAGAACAGGTTTAAAGGAATAACATTATCGTATCGTATTACAAATATACAAATATACAGCAGTATATCATTTAAGCATGCATAGTTTCTTCTAGTGTTACAAAATTATCAGAATTTTTCTATACTTAAAAGGCTGCTAGAAAAAGCTATCCGTATGATAATAAAATCAGAAACGGTCATATAATATAATTTCGACATTGATTTTATCATAAAAATGAACGTGAATAAAAATCATCAATTAATATATAGCTGGAGCTATGCATACATATATAGTTGAGATATATTTTTCAAAAATCTAAGTTTTTACATTATCCATCCTTAGTCCCACTTAGTCCTATAAATATGTAACATAAATGATGACAGTATTATTAAAAAACAATAATATTTTTCCTATTATATAAACATAAATTATCATAATCTTCTATTCCAAGTTTATGTAGTGTAAGTAATATTTTTAATGGTAAATGAGTAATATGATATTGAAGCAATTGAAAACAGGTGCTACTACGAACTAAAACAGATCCCATCAAAAATATTACAACGAGATCTAAAGTGTAAGCTGTACAAAACTTTAACACGTCCACAAACGAAAGGATTGGTGAATGTCACAGAACCATGAAGAATTAGTTCGAATCAATAGGATTAGACATATATTTGGACACGTATCACGTGAGGAGCATGAATGTGTGTAAAAAAAAAAAAGTTGAACAATGTTCCAGAAGAGAGAAGAAGAGCCGAAAAACCTAAGTCTAAATGACTAGATGCAGTAAACAGTGTTATTAGAATGCGGTTAACATTGGGTAACCTGAGTTTTAATACCATGCAGTAAGTAAGTAATAGCGTGTATGCATCTTATAAATTTATTATCTTGCTTATGCAATATATGAAATATAATAATTTATTGTGCAATCGCATATTATGAAGTGTCAACAGATGTAAATATCTAATAATAATTTTATGCACCTATTACATCTGTACACATTATATAGATTTATTTTACATATAGTTACACATTATATAATATATTATTATATACTCGTGTATTATGCAACGCAACTATACCATTAATATAATTTGTATATTAAGCATTTACACTTACACGTTACGGCCTTACACTGTATTTTCTTCTATAACATCTATTTATTATATTGAAAATATAATTTTATTATTTTATAATAAGTTTATTGACAGCAATAGTTTTGCTAATTGTTGTAAATTTATTATATCTATTATTATTACACTGACCATAATATAAAAACCAAAATTTAACATTTTAAAATATGATAAAAATCAACATAAAAAAATTCAATTAAATATTTTCTTTGTACAACAAAGTTGTTACCCCTAATAATTTAGCAGTGTTTGTTGTAATTTGCTTTACTCATCATTTACGTCCCTTATTCTGTACTTTATATATATATATATATTCTATATTATACGTGTACATATACCCATCAGTGTATCATTTATACATGTACGTACGTGCATATATATATGTTGTATAAAATCATCGTATATGATGTATATTGTTACAGTAGACAATATATTGTTAATATATATATAGAATACAATATATAAGAGATGCTATATTTAGTTCATAATGAAGCCACTAATTTTTAACGTGTTTTCGTATACACAAAATTTCTTACATTGACGTATTAAATTTTGTAATATGAAATTTTAGCATAAAATCAGTTAAAAGAATATTTGAGCTAAAATTCTTACTTTATTTATACTCAATAAACTAAATTCTGCATCTATCCAGTCGGCAATGTACCACCGAACGAATCTATCGGCAACAGGTAGGCAAGGCTCAGCACCGATAAACGCAAAAGTAACACCTTCAAAAAATGAGTTTGCTCACAAAGGTTCCTTGTCGGATTTATCAGCATGGAAATCGGTAGACATAAGAAAAAAAAAATACGCAATGGATCCTTCCACAATGAATAGATCATATAAAAGAAACGTTTTTGGTTTCATCTCTGAAACCAAGCGCTTCGTGAATTTACTCGTAGGGAGATGAAATATAATGATGAAAATTTCGATTAAGTACTGAGTTCATAATTTACGATTATCGTATGGGATGGAAATATTTTGAAAATGTATTGTAATATTTAAATGGTTTTCACAAATTTATTTTCTAAAACTGCCACTGGCTTCTTGTACATATACATGTTTTGTGTATATATTATATATAATTTAGTCATATAGTGTATATATATTCTATATTATGTATATCTGCACGAATATATTGGCTTTTGTTACCAGCACCCAGTATCATCCCAAGCGCCAACAATTCAGGCAACCAACCAGCAAACTATAAGCAGCTATATATATTATTATACGGTTATAGATGTTTCTATGTAAATGAATATATATTAAATAATTTAGTTAGTGTATGTTATACATAACACATCCACTTAATTAAGCGCAGCAAATTGAGAAATAATTTATGTATACCTTCAAATTAATTTTATTTTAATTTATTATATATGTATTATATAATTTGCGTAAACCAGAAAAAAAAAGTGATTAAAATACAACATTTTCGGTGAATAAATAATAACAAAATGCAGACAAAAATTGTAAATTTTTATATAAAAAATATTGTTTTATTTTGAAAAGTTATTATAAATTAACGCGAAACACTACATCTTCCTCTTGCGACTGAATATAATAATAAAATCTTTTTACTAATCCCCATATAGAGAGCATGCGTAATTCATTCATAAATATATAAATTATAAAAACCTATAATAATAGTATTTTATTTAATCTTTTTATGTGCCTAACACTTGTTATTAATGTGAAAATTACAGGACTATATGAGCAATAGTTAGCTTATCGTGAGTTATTTTGTTATTATAATTAAAATAAATTATTAATGGTATATTAATATAAATAACCATATTTAGTTAATTAAATTTTCTACAGTATATAGTTATATTATATTACATTGATTAGCCGATGTTTTAAATTTTAAGTTATCGTTGTATATACGATAACATCTTAATATTTTATTTAATCATTTATAGTTACATTTGAAAGAATATTTATGAAAAAAGCGATTGTGTAAAATAATTTTTTTACCATAACAATTTGAACAATTTCTGTATTAATTTCTCACTTGATTTATTATATACATAAATTATTGTACATAGTCCATTCCATTCACTATTTAGTTACAAATTAATTAAAAAAAAAATTCTAGTTAGACGACTCAAGACATAGACACAATGTATTGCATATAGAATTAAACATATGTACATGGAAATTTGCATTAACAGATACAATATTTTCTAATAATAATAATGAGAATATATTTAAAAGTTTATGAAAAGTTCTATTACAATTATACAATTGCATCTGCAAAACTTAATTGTATATAAAATTTGTGTATAACTTTTGCTGCCCCGACCACTACACAACAAACATATTCTTATAATGATGACAAGTTTTCTGTGCCATTATACACTTATTGTTAGTTATATACATAATTTCATATGTTGTTGTTCTATATATTGTATAAATAAATAGTAAGAGTCTATATATTTAGTATAAAATATATATTTTATGTAAACTAAAACAATTAGCTAAGCGTCGCGTCGTGTGAATTGTATATAAACATTACATTAAACTATCAGTGTTTAAGCAATTTGTAGGACAACACATTCTTATATAGTAACGAAACTGGTGAAAAAATATAAACACAAATGAGGACTACATTTTATAGAATAGATTCGTTTATGTAATTTGAATATACCATATTAGATTTTCTAAGGCTTCTCACTATTAATACAACAAATACAATTTTCTATGGAAAGTACTCTAACAGTTGATAGAAGATATTTGCATCAATGCTGAGTACCCCTTTTTTTATCTATAGATAAGTCACAAGATACATTGAGATAAATGATTTTATCTTACGGGGCTATTACTATAAAACTGAAGTTTACTTCAATAAACAGAACAGCCGTTTCATAAAGATACTTTGTTATTTTTTCTTATTGTAATTATCGAATTGTAAGTTAATATTTACTATATTTACGATAACAATTGAAAGATCATACGCAAGTAATGTTACTGCAGCTGGAGTTTATTAGGCATATCTACCAAATATTCATTATACAGTCAAGTTGGCCAATTATTTCGCAATAGAGTATATAACAATTCATCATTTGATCTGGAATTAATTCCTTAATTCTATTATTTTTATATAAATATTTAACCCATAATAGTGCAAACATTGTTGATCTTTGCATAGCATCAAAGACTATTTATTGAAAGAAGTGATTTCATTCGATAACTAAATAAATGGTATTCCAGCTGAAAAAATTTTAATTTTAAAATAAATGTCTAAAAATTTTACCACAGAGTGGTTTCTAATATTTTGAAACAATAATTGTACAGAAAGGGAATCTTATAAGAAATAATAATTCTCAGTATTTAATTATATTCCAAAAATAGTCCTTCATGTTTTGCAACACATTTTTCAATTATTATAATTAAAGTATTAAGAATAATTTACAAAAAAAACTGCAAAAAACTCAAAATATAAAATTGCAATAAAACTTTCTTTTTTCCCAAAGCATAAAATTTAAAAAAAAAATTAAATCCAAATAAAATTTTTTTTATAGTTGCCCACAGCGAAATTAAGGACTATATAAATTTACTGAATATAAAGCTTTTTTTTCCACATACATTTTTCTTTTTAAATTATTCTATATTATATACTTTATTTTGTTATGGTAGATTTTCTAGTATATATACCCGTGTACTGGCTATAGTACACATGACAGTACACACAGTTCGTAGTAAATATTTACTGTCTATGTACTATATGTACTCGTATATAGAAATATATCTTTAAAATATCACTAAAAAACTAAGCTTTTGTATTATATGTAACTACACCTATATGCATATAAACATAGTATAATATTCATATAAGTAGTGTATGTGCTTTTTTTAGTCTTATTTATGTACATATATATTTAAATAGTATACAATTCATAGTATAATAAATATTTCTCTTGTCTCTTTTTAACATTATTCAATTCTGCACAAAAGCAATTTATTGTACGTCTTTGGGCTTCTCCTTAAATCATTCCTATCAAGTATGGGTAAGAATGAGGCAACAAGAATAAATAAAATTCAAGCAAAAATACTGTATACTACATACACCTACTATACTATACTATATGTATAAGACCTAGAATCTCTGAGGATTCTATGTAAGTGTTGTAGTATATTTTTTCCATACATTCGTTTGAAAATTCCAAGTATCTCTCTGTATAATACTACACTTAGTACATTTATTATATTCTATATTTGTGTATATGTATCGAGAAATTCAAAGATAGTATATGGTTTTTTTTTTCTCTATACTATATAGTATATATATACACCATTCATATATTATAATATATACGTATTATAGTATAGGAATATACCATTCTTGCAATTTTGCTGTCGTATCTACTATAATAAATCAAGCTGATGCATGGCTTCGGCAAGACGAATGCTGCGGAGGGTGGCTACTCTATATATTTGTGTATATTATTATGTACATATATATATATATTTTAGTTTAGGGAATGAGAAATATATTTTATACATGTATAAATGTACTGGGAATAGTATTTATGTGTAAGAAATTGGTATACACAATTTGAAAAGATGGTGGAAAAAAGAAATACGGAAGATGAATAAAAATTCGAAAAAAAAAAAAAAAAAAACGGAAAAAAAATTACCAGAAACTAAACCAAAAAAACAAAGTATAAAAGCGAACTCTATGACTAAAGTACCGAAAAACCATATAAGAAATAAAGAAAATGTAGGTATTTACACTAAGAATTTATATGAATTTAATGCTAATTTAGTTCTTTTTATTTTGCAGTAAATATACATAGCTAAACCTATATATAGGTGCAGTACATTTATACTTTATATTGTGTGACGTAAAAGTTTGGTCAATAATTTATTGCAATTTTGTAATCAAATATCTTATTTTTTCTTGTTTATACATATATAAATAATAATAATTTAATAATTGGAAAAATTTTTCCCTATAAAAATACTATCGTTTATATAAGTTTTACTGGCACAAATTTTACATTTAGACCTTCTTTTGGATGAACAATAACGGAGTTAAATAAATATACCAGACCAGTCAGATAAAACTTATATATATGTATATAAGTGTTTTACTCACTTTATAATACATGTTTGTGATGCTTCAAGATTCCCTGCAATCAGATTATTGCTTCGAAAGAAATTTAGCAAACCATATTCATAGGCGTCTACAAAAACAAGACATTTGACATTTTTCCTTAATGGAAATAAAAATTTAAAACAAGAGGAAATTGTCTAATTTGATAAATGCCAAGTTTTAATCGGTGCTACTCAAAAAGTACACATTCAAATTTATGCTAATTGACAATTTAAGTACCAACTATAAAACAGCAATATTGGTTTAACATTTCGAACATGTAATAAACATACATTAATTTGTTTCAGTGGTGCAGTGGTTAAGGCGCACGTTACTTAATTCGAAGATAAATTGTTTAATCCACGGTATTGACATGAAAAATAGTACAGCAGTATGGGTGGTTATAAATGTATTATTAATTAACCCACATATGTAATTTACTTATGGTATATTTGATAATCAAAACTTTTAAATTACGTATTCATTAACAACAGTCAAAACATTAAATTAACAAATATCCAAAGGATGACCAAAGTAATACAGAGTATATATTAAATATTTATTTAAATATGAAATTCATTTGATTGGTTCTTCCGTCATATGGTACTGAACATTATTTTGAATATGTTATGTATGGGTTACCAGAATTCATAGTAACATAGTAACAATATCTATGTCTAAATTTATATGTTAACAATTGAAAATAATTGTTGTTTTATTTACAGAACTATTATAACACTCTTATTGTGTAAAAATAATTATTAATTTACCAATATATTATATAATATAAAGGGTAACCAAATATTTATTGAAAACTGAATAATAAATACACCGTATTTTAAATATAAACTAGTTAACATTTTCAATCAAAGGGTATGAAGGGGTTTAACACTACATGATATTTAACATCCATATCACAAATCTGAGGTTAATATTCTATTATACTTTAACAAGAAATGATAAATAATAATTATTTGGTTTTCAATAAATATTTGGAGTGCCCTGTATATAATATAGTGGTAAATTAATTACTATTTTTAAACAATAAGTGTTTTATAATATGCAGTTCTGTAAATAAAACAACAACTATTTTCTATTGTTAAAACAAAACGAAATTGTTTGCCATACATTTTAATACATAAAACTTTCCATAAAGTGTTAATAAAGTAAAAATTAGAATAGAACAAAATATATATTTAAAATAATGTATACAATCATAAATATATATATAAATTAATAAAAGTTGTAATTACTCACCTATACAACAAACATTCTATCCGTAACACAACAAACCGGTTATGCTGTGCTATATCATCTTTGGATCGTATACCGACATAACGATTGCCTACACCGACACCGAAACCGACACCGAAACCGACACCGACACCGACCCGAATTATGTATATTACGAATTATTAAATAATAAATAATTAATTTCAATGATGTCTGATATATTTCCTTGTCATGCGCGCACACAATGTTAAAAAAAAAAAAGTCATTGTTCTTTTTTTACAAGGAATTTTTTTCTTTTAATTTTCATCAAAACCAAAAAACTAATCTTTCTGAGAGGATAGATACTACAATTGGTGATGATTAATAATTTATTTTATGATAAATTTGTTAAAAAAAATGAAATAAAACACCTAATTAATTTATTATAAAAAAACAAATTAAAATAAAACACAAAAATATGTAAAACAAAAACAAAATATACGAGAAAAAGAAATTATTTACCTTTAACTTTTTACACATTTACACTTTACTTACGCAGTATAACTATTTTATTCATGTGTTTGTGTTAATATAAAATGTTAATTAATAATTTCTGCTTTATTTCACTAAACATTAAAAGAGTATTTAATTTATTTTTATAATATACCAACTATTTGATTTTTATATTTAGTACGAATTTTATTTATTACAAACAATACAAACGAAACGACGGACGTGTGTAAAATAACTGGTTTTAGTAACACAGAATTTGTCAGAATCGATTAATGAAATAAGATATAAATCAATTGACGGAAATAAACTGCGTTTACACAATGCAATTTTTGTATGCAGTTATTAATTACGTTTGAGCGCAGTGTCCACATAGAACTAAAAAAAAGGATTTGATAATTTCGCTGCTAGATGGCTACAATATTATACTTTTACTCGAAAGAAAACATCAAATGTATGTGAGAGATTTTTCTGGATATGATAACACAATGTAATTATTTATTCTAATTGCTGGTAATTTGTATTTTTTAATTGTGTACATAATTATTATTAATTATTAAAATTTTTTTTTTATAATATAATGACGTTGCTATTTGACCAAAATTTAACCTTCAAATTTTTTTACCATCAGAAATATTTTTAACAATTTTTTGTAATGCTGATTTTACTCGATGTGGAGACTAGCGCTTTACACGTTGAATATTTTTATGCAAATGGTGAGTCAACACTTCAAATTATATGAATTGATTTTTATGATTTCTAAATAAAAATAAACCGAATTTAGAAATCACATTTCATTAGCTGCTAATGTAGTAGCTACGTATTTTGACATTTAATAGTGGCGAAGGATTTACCCGTAGCACAACCATTTTGTGGTAAGAAGCTGCTAATATTGCTGATGTTAATAATAACATATAAAATTATTACTTCGAGGTTACTCAAAATTAATGATAATAATATTTGTTTTATTGGTTATTATTTATTTTATTATTATTCTAAATATTATTTATATGAATCAATGATATAAATTTGATCTGCACAAGCAGTTACTGAAATTTCAACTCTGAATTCACAATAAGCGCGTAAAAAGTTTTTCATACGAAACACGAGCGAACGATTTTTGAGAAGTATTTAATTTTTTTCTTTATATTTACATATTGTTGGTGGTGCAAAACGGGCGGTGCAGCCTTTGCAGAGAAAACATTGAAGTTTTCCCTGTCAGTACAAAATTGTCAACGAATTACTTGTGACAATTCAGTGGTAGTAATAAAAAATATATAACAAAAATATATAGCAATACAATAATGCAGTAATCAATGGAAATATCAACGTCACCTGTTTTTGTTAATTAAAAATGAAGTCATTGTCACTTAGTCAGCCATAGAATAAGCACACAAAATTCCTGTGTGTGTACAATACATCCATTTTGTATATTAAGTCAGCTTTACAAAAATTAAATTAAATATTTTTTGTAATTGTAATTACTTATAATTTTAATTTTGGCTGTTTTTTTTCTTCAGAAATTTTACTTTTTAAAAATGTAAAATGTAGTTAACTATCCTTTATGATCGCTGCAACATATTTTAATGATTTCTTTTTTGTATTATTTTTTATTTTCATATTTTTGAAGTCATATATTATTCCAAGTGGAGCTTGATGTTATCTAATAAACCTTTCATTACAGCCAAGTTGGTAAATTACTCCGCATAAGAGTATATAGAAATTTACCAATTATAATGCAATTATCGCAATATAAATGTTTTAGTGATGTGTGCGTGCTGTTTACTAAATCATTCGAATAAGCTGATTTTTTTTTTTACATCGAGGCCCGAGATACAAAGACCAATGATAATGAAATCGAAGTGTCTCCTTAAAGTAAAAACAAAAATGAATTTAAATAATATTAAACAATTTTATAATGAAGAGATTATTTTGAAATTGTTTATAAAATTGTTTTATATTATTTTAATTCATTATTTTTTACTTTAACACTAAGTGTCCGGTTACTGGTTCTCCTACCCTATATCAACTGTATATTCAATTGTTTTTTTTTTCAATCAATCAATCAATTTATTAAAATGTGTCATCTGAGATTTCATACTCATTTATGTTTTATTTTTACGCGTGTTACATCGTTATCGTAGATCGTAGTAAAAATCGTAGGAAAAAAAAATTAATTAAATACTAAAGTGTTATTATGTTAACTTACTAATTAGTAAAATATAGTAATAATTATTAATTAAAATTTATATTAATTATATTGTGTAGGTAAAGTGTAAATGTGTAAAAAGTTAAAGGTAAATAATTTCTTTTTCTTTTATATTTTGTTTTTGATTTTTTTTTTTCCATAATTTTGTGTTTTTTTATAATAAATTAATTAAGTGTTTTATTTCAAGTTTTTTAAACAAATTTATCATAAAACCAATTATTAATCATCACCAATTGTAGTATCTATCCTATCAGAAAGATTAGTTTTTTGGTTTTGATGAAAATTAAAAGAAAAAAATTCCTTGTAAAAAAAGAACAATGACTTTTTTTTTTTTTTAACATTGTGTGCGCGCATGACAAGGAAATATATCAGACATCATTGAAATTAATTATTTATTATTTAATAATGCGTCATATACATAATTCGGTTCGGTGTCGGCGTCGGTTTCGGTGTCGGCGTCGGTTTCGGTGACGGTGTAGGGAATCGTTATGTCGGTATACGATCCAAAGATGATATGGCACAGCATAACCGGTTTGTTGTGTTACGGATAGAATGTTTGTTGTATAGGTGAGTAATTACAACTTTTATTAATTTATATACATATTTATGATTGTGCACATTATTTTAAATATATATTTTGTTCTATTCTAATTTTTACTTTATTAACACTTTATGGAAAGTATTATGTATTAAAATGTATGGCAAACAATTTCGTTTTGTTTTAACAATAGAAAATAGTTGTTGTTTTATTTACAGAACTGTATATTATAAAACACTTATTGTTTTAAAAATAGTAATTAATTTACCACTATATTATATACAAGGTACTCCAAATAATTATTGAAAACCGAATAATTATTATTTATCATTTCTTGTAAAAGTATAACTGGCTTCTATCTGGATTACTCTTGAATGGCATAAGTCATCTCATCAGGCAATCTACCAGTATGTTAATATTTGAACCAGTTCCGCATATGTACTATGTTTGTAGATTAATAGTTTTGGTGAATTCGAAAGAGTGTTAAATTTCTTAAGAATCATATGTGTTAAACCCCTTCATAACCTTTGATTGAAAATGTTAATTAGTTTATATTTAAAATACGGTGTATTTATTATTCAGTTTTCAATAAATATTTGGTTACCCTTTATATTATATAATATATTGGTAAATTAATAATTATTTTTACACAATAAGAGTGTTATAATAGTTCTGTAAATAAAATAACAACTATTTTCAATTGTTAAAATATAAATTTAGACATAGATATTGTTACTATGTGACTATGAATTCTGGTAACCCATACATAACATATTCAAAATGATGTTCAGTATCATTTGACGGAAGAAACAATCAAATGAATTTGAATTTGACTGTTGTTAATAAATGCGTAATTTAAAAGCTCGTTGGTATAATGTGATAATTCATTCAGAATAATATTAATACGGAGGCATCATTATTAAATCAATTGTTTATTTTTTTATTTGGCTAATATTACAAATTAATTTATTTTTCTTATACATTTATTTTATGGAAATATGTTAATATGTTTTTGGCGTTGCCTTTATCAACTTTATTTAATAAATCGCCGGCAGGTTGTATATTTCTCAAAATGTATCAAACATTTTACATTATTCCTCCTTACAAAAAATACAGTAAAAATTTTCATTTATTGGCCCGATCGGAGGGTGCTATCTGCTATTTATAAAGATTAGCATAAAATTGATTTGTGTGTGTACACATGTAAATATTGCGGCAAATGATAAGTAGACTATATTGGTAAAGGAGAAATAGTACAAATCTCTCATTTTGTATATTCCAAAAGCAACAGTATAAATGTCTTATAAAAAATCAGATGAATTATTTTCAAATAAATTTTTACTCTTCATTTAAAAACCTTTTTGTAATTTTTACTATTTTAACTACTTTACTTTCGATGTAGTAACTTTACACTAAATTTTTTACTATTATTTTACTATATATTATAATGAATGCTTCATTCCAAAGAGTGTGTAGCTGCTATTTATTTTTTTCTTTCCCAGTATTTAAATGTATAAGCTACATAATATTTTCGATACTTTGTTTATGTTTATACGCATATTTAACATATTTTTATTTTTATCTGAAAGGTGGAACCGATCGTTGATTAATTGATGGTTAAAATATTACGTCGTCTATTCTATAAAAATATTAAAAATTTTTCACTGTAATAAATTTTCACAATTTTTTTTTTCCTCCTTTAAAAAAAATAAATACTACTTAACTGTTACATTTATGTAGATATAATTAAATACTCACGTGTTTACACGTATAACCAATTTTAATATAATATAGTAGTTGTATACTATATTTTTTATAGTATATTATACATTTCATTCCCATTTCCCATACATACTTAGCTATTAACATTATGTACAAATGGAAAACATAGATATATATATAAATAACAATATACCGCAACTAAATGAGTTTCAAAAAAGGAAAGGGTTGTAAAAATTAAAGGATGTAATTTTAAATTGTAATTGTAATTTGGTGACGACATGAAATATGAATGAATGAAATGAATGAAACCAATGTTCAAGTGGTTGTCTTGTTGTTTTGTGGCCATATTAAATTATGTTTTTCATTTGTTCGTAAAGTTTTTTTTTTATTACATATATTTCTCTGTTTTTTTTTTTTTTTGTGCTGCATATTAAATTATAAATTATCAAAAAAAAAAAAAAATAAAACAAAATAAAATATATTAGCAACAACAATACCATTATCAAAACAACAACAGCGAGACATGAACACAAAAAAAAAAAAAAAACTGTAACACAAATTAAAATTTATGGAGTGCGAGCTTTTTTTTATTTTTTAATATAATGAAATAAGTTTTATGTGTGTGTGTGTGTGTGTAGTGTTAAATTTATGTTATAAAAAATTTATTTATTATCATTTTCTTTTTTTTTGTGTATGTTTTGTTTTTGGTGTTTTGTTATTTTATTTTTTTAATTTTTTTTGTTTTTTGAATAATAAATGATTAAAATTTAATTAAAAATTTATTTTTTAAAAATATTAATAAATATAAAGCTGTCATGTAGTTTTACGCGAAAAAAAAAAAAAATTACATGTCAACACAATTTTATATTAAATCGAAATTTAAATTTTAAAATAAAAACTAATTTATCATCAGGTATAGTAATTATTTATATATAAATATAATACATTGTGTAAATAAATACAATATTAAATAAATTAAATAAAATTTGGCAAAATAACACAGGCGCCTATATGTGTGCGGGCGCATTTATTAATTTTAAATTCTTTCTTACTGAAAATCATTTTTTGGATTGGTAATTGGAAATTCAAAAATTCCTATTTTCAAAAAAGTGTTAAATAATAAGCTGTTACAAATTATCTCAGTATTCTTCAACTTTTTGGATATATTCTCATTGCAAGTAAGGCAAAACAAAGTTACTTCACTATAATGAGTGAATAGTCATTGGTCAACGGTTTCTTTCTTAAAAATTCAATATATTAATATATTCGATAACATCTCAGTTCAACTAAATGTCAATTATTTATTTTCAAAATTATAAAAAAAAATACTGAATAAAAATTAACACATGCGTCAATAGATTGTTTTCGTATCGAAAGAAATATTGATTATAAATATAATTATTTATACACTAATTTATAACACGAAATAATGACACCATATATGCTACATTCGACATTCTTTTCAAACTCCTTCATTGGGGAAACATCTCAATTAGATTTTCAGAATGTGCAAATTCCACAGATCCAAAAAAGTCTGGTTTTTTATAGAGGCAATTCGAACAAATTGCGCCTATTTAATTATTTATTATTTATATATAATTTAATCAAAGTATATAGTCCATTGAAAGCTACCAATTTTGTTCATCTTTCAGGTAATTATTGTTTGAAGAATTACTCTTCTTTTGATCCGATCCATTCATCCAGTCAATTTTTCTGATGATTTCATGTGAAGTGTTAAGTACGTTTAGAAGGGCTTACTGCATTAACCGGAATAAATGTCAGTTTGACGGAGCTATGTCTGGTGAATACGGTGGCTTGGATAAAACTACACAGTTTTGACCTTGCAAATAGTTTTTAACTACATTTTTTTTCAGTATGAAGTTTGACATTCAAAACTAACTATGATCTTAAATAATTTTCATGTTTAAATAAAAATTAAGTATACACATAAAATTGTGACGCTATAGTTGAGCCCTATCTTGTAATACTGTATATTTTTCATACAAAAATAATGGTTATTCTTACAACTTATTCTATATTGTTAACCATATTATTCACGGATATTTAACATACACCTCCATGAATTTCAATATATTTCAACTTAGAATATGATGTATATATTGTGAATATCAATATATCATAATTTAACATTACCACACGATGCACAAACGATTAAATTAAATCAATTTCATTATAAATATTATTGATCAATATAAAAATTAAATAAATATTAAACAGGTTTAAAACCAGAAATTATGAGCAAATTTTTTTTTTATCAGAACTAACTCACTATGATTTTGAGATTTGAAAATTTTATATTGTTTATTAAATTATGGTAATTCGATATTTATTTATTTATTTATCCATTGCTAATTCAATTTTTTTGAAATTATGAAAAGTATAAATATAAATACTAAACATAAAATGTTGGCTTGTTTAATACTATTTATTTCTAGTAAAATATAATATTTATTGAATTTAATTTCTATAAATTAAATTAAAATTATATTACATAAAATATATACATATATATATATAGCTTTAATAAACCAATCCACCTTGTATTTATATGGAAACGTTTGTATAGTATATGAGAAAGAGAAATATTTATAAATGTTTGTATATATATATTCAAATTTATTTGCACAAAATTGTCCAACTAATGTATTTAGTATAGAAATATAAACGATATACAGATAAATTCAAATATTCACATACATTTGTATTTGTAACTTGTATATCTAATGTATAAGTGTATAAATAAATATATAGTATAATATTATTCCAATTATATTCATACATAGCTATACATATAGTTTCTATCTATATCATTTATGGAATCCATACGTAAATTTATATATAGAAACGAATCTTATATCTAAATCTAATATAAACCGCCGTTCAACCATTATTTATCCTGGATTGAAATTAATCCCTTAAACGAATATCATTCCCTTATTTCAATTGTATATATATTATTCTATACAAATACATATATATGTAATATCCATCTTGCCACCATTTATACACTCACCATCATAATAATATGCATAGGTACAATATATATAGATAGATGATTCAACTAAATTTAAATTTTGAATTTTATCCCTCATATTTTACTATTTTTTTTCTATTAAATCCTATATATATATATACGAGAGTATAAAATATTTATTGTCTGTCTACTTGTACATCGGATCAGTATGGAACAGTTGCACCTTTTCAATGAATGAATTATTTATTGATTATAATGTTTTTAGAGGGGGTTAACTTAAAAATAGAAAAATTTATTAGTGACAACAAAATTAAAGAACGAAAAAAAATGAATTTAAATATTATACGTGTTTTTTACTACACACAATTACCTACGCAATAACTCATTTATTAACAAAATATGCGGTTGATTAATTATTACTATATTTTTTAAACATATGCAATAAATGTATGCGGCATTGTATTTTAAAATTAATTATTATTAGAAGTAGCGCTGAACACAGCATATATTTCATTCTTTTATAATTTTTGTTTTAAATATAAATACATAAATTACATTGAAATAATAGATTATTGATTTAACGAAATCTACCTTATGTGTGAATGTATTGTGTATGTACTATATACAATATATATAAAATAGATGGTTGTATTAAATTTTCCCGAATATATAATGACAAAGATTTTCCGGACAAATAAATAGTCCAGCTAACATTTTAGGTGATATTTATTAAGTAACTCATTGACGTATCATTTAATTATGCAACACAAACTAAACTAAATTATCTAGAAATACCATTAGAGAGTTATAATGGAAGATGTTATAAATGAACTGAAATGTGAAAACCCGAAACAGAATACAATTCCTTTTTTTTTTGTTTTTTGAAAGTAAAACGCATATTTGCGAATTAAAAGTAATTTCGATTTATTAACATTTTTATTTAAATATTTTAAAATAAAATAAATTTCAATAAAATAGACTTTGAAATATTGTTAAACGAAGTGCGAAATAAATTTTAAACGTTAAATGTTTATATGATATCTCTTCCGGTTTGTATACCAACATTTAACTTTCATTTTCAATTTTGTTATTAGTTTATATAAATCAGATAACTATCTTACACTGTTCGCGATATTAAACCATCTATTGAGTAATGGTTTTTATATTAATCTGGAATTTTAAGGATCGTTTATTTATCATTTACTCCATCTAGCCATTTAACTTTAGATTTTTCGGCTCTTCGTCTACGTTCTGGAACAGTTTTTATGATAATCTTTCATCTTCCGTACGTGATACATGAGCAAAGTCATTTCAATATCTATTTATTTCTGTTGTTCTGATTATATTTAGTTCCCCGTCCTAGTATATACACGAACTAATATGAGCTATTATATAAGCTGGTGTACATCACTTTTTTCATCGTCTAAAGATTATTAAATCAATATATACGTTATCGATAGAATATAATCGATTTTCAGCAGATACAGAATATAAAACTAAATTTTGTTGTGCTTATGTATTAAGTAAATGCTAATATAAATGTATGGCAGGAACATTATTGCTTCCAATTTTTAGTGTTAAAAATGAATGGATCTCATTATGGGAGCAGCATGTTCCGCACACGAAAAAGTGTAAAAAGGAATGTGCACATATGGTAATTTTTTATTAAAGAATTTGTATTGTATGTAAGGCAAACTCGAGTTTAACACTAAATTTCGGCGGCTTGTGCACATTTTTTTCAAGAGTTTATTAGTCATATACCAATCACTCTATGCAGATTGAATGTTTATAATATTTAGTAAACGTGTATGCCATTCAATAAACATTTTATTGTTAGTTGGGCAAAGAATAATGATGAAAATATAAATGTGACATCGTATAACATTAATATTTTGATCACACTATAAATAATTCTATATAAATGTTCATATTTAGTCATTCATGTGATGATTAATATTTGAATATTCAATGAATATATAAGTTGTATTACATACCATATATATAGTGTAGTTTTATATACGCATACATTAACAATTATACACTTGCTCACCCAAAACCCGATAAAAAAAAAAGGATTTGAAAATTATGATTTTCTATAAGGTATGCGTAAGATAGCCATTCTTAAATTGGTAACTATACATTTAATAATGTGTGTAGGTCAGATTAGAATATTCCAAATGAAGAATAAATACAATTTTTTTTTAACTAAAATATATAATACACCAAATTAAATATATAGTAAAATTCAAATATATAATTTTTAGTTTATCTCTAAAATTTGTATATTATTTTTACAAAACATTGTATATAATACGAATTACATATGTTTTCACTCGTTTTGCAATAAATTATGTTAACTGCATTTATTCAATTTATTTAATGATATATGATGGTAACATTGTGCACAGAAATTCATTCGTTTTAATGTGTTATTTTTTATTTATTTATTTTTTTTTTGTAAATAATTGCATTTAAAGTAGGTATACGCGCATATAAGCACGAAAAAAAAATAGTTATTTCTATAAGTATAAGTAACATTTCAAAAATTGTACGAGTATATATTGTTATATATATGAAATA
This sequence comes from Bibio marci, assembly GCA_910594885.2. Lineage (NCBI taxonomy): Eukaryota > Metazoa > Arthropoda > Insecta > Diptera > Bibionidae > Bibio > Bibio marci. The sequence goes on along the minus strand of OU343114.1, from coordinate 23,574,916 downwards.
AATAATTGTATGCGCGATATTCTCAGATAAATTGTATTTTAAAATACTTTACTTTAATATTTATATACTCGTATATAGCAGCCAGTCAAAAGTAATTAATCATATCCACCACATTTGTTGTTGGATATATATTTATATTGTTATTATTGTATTTAACTGAAACAGAGTTTTGATAAATATTATAATGTACCTATATAGATATTGTATATGCATCCAGTCATATAGTCATATAGTCATATATATATATAGTGTATCTGCATAATGTATATTGTAATAAATGCATGCATATATACTACTTGATGTGTAATTAATATAAAATATATGTATTTGTAAATGTTTATATATAGAATAGGAGCATTTGTGTGATACTTAAACATTGAATATATAACGTATTATTTATAAGTGCTTTTTTTTTTGATAAGACAATTATAATATACATATATATTTATGCCATTTCACTATTGTATAATAATATTCTGGCATTTTATAAATTTTCATATTTTCTTCCTTAGAATAAAAGTATAATTACATTCTGATTTATATAACCAGCTTACCCATCATCAAAACATATATATATATATTCTATTATCTATATTTCACGTATATAGATTAAATCCTTTTAGTAAAAAGTAAGACACAAATTTTATTCGAAATAGTACTACATAAATTTATATTAAACATTATAGTATATATAGTAATATGTGTATGATCAATCCAAGACACAATCGGTACCAAAATCATATATACACTTGAATGTCAAACGTTCTTGTCACATCTAATTAAAATTTAAATTATTTTTCAGCATTAACATCTTCCGACGGTAAATTAAAACAAATTCAATATTGTATGTAGTTGACTGACTGACACATTATTTTCATATTTATCTTAATTGTTATATTTTTATAATAAAAAATTTAGTACCTCAATTTATTAATCAACAAATTTTTTTTATTTTTTTCATCTAAAACACTATATACAAATACAATTTTCATTCATATCCGATTAAATAACAATGTACAATTTTTTTTTGTATTAACTTTTATTCATTTTGTTGCTATATCTAATAGATTAATCTTCCATTGTATATAAATTTAAATATATTTACAAAATATTCTATGTATATGATATTATCATCAGTCACATAAATTTAACTTGCGTATATGCATATAATAGTGATTGCATAGTCATCGTGTAGTGTACATATTCAGACATATATGAAAATAATAATAATGCATTGATTATTTGAAATTTTGATGCATGGCATTATGCGTCCATCAATGTATGCAGTAAAATATATATATATATATATATAAAGATACAGTCCGATATATTGTATAGTAACACTCACCCGTGCAAACTAAAATAATTGCATTTCATATTTTATATACACATTCATATAGTCATTTATCAAAATTTATTTATTTAGATATATTGTATATGTGTAGGGTGATCTAAATAAAATATGGACAGTAAAATGGTCAATTGCATGTGTGTGCTATCACCAAGAGGGGTTTAAAAATAATTTATAGTGCACTTACTCACCAGACACTGTACCGGTACAACTACCAACTAACAATAATAATTAAAATTCGGTTAAAAGAAATTGAAAATTTAAACATTGCCCTAGCTAAACGATAAACACCATGGAAATGGATACGGATGAACCTAGGCGGAATTCTTTGTTATGTATATTAGTTAAATTAACGTCTTTTTAGAACAATGCAGAGTTATCGAACATTCTTAGTCGTAATGCCTAATTAATTCTTTGTATAGCAAAATTTGCCGTATAACGATATACAAAATGAGAATAATTTATAAATTCATATACGAAATTTGAAAAATAATTATATTAGCATGATCGGTATCGTGTATTAGTGACGAATATTGTTTTTTATAAAATTGGGAATTTCAACAAAATTCAGAATAAAAATTGAACAATATATATATATAGAAACTTTCATAGAGTATAAGAACGTAAAAATTTAAGTTAAAAAATGATTGTTAAGTAAACAAAATATTTTTCATTTAACAAATCCTTCATTATTAATAAAATCATGTTATACAATATAATATATAAAACACATAAGCGTCTAAATGAAAATTGTGGTAATGTAACAAATGCAAACTTATAACAGTGCAGAAGAAAATAAATAAAGATAAATTTAAATTATTTTTCTATAATCATGTGTACATAGATCGAATTTTGTTTAAATCACCACATATACGCAAATGTAATATACAAATTAAGCCTTGTCTTCCTTTTGCTATATATATACATTTTGTTAAAATTTCATCAAACCTATATTTCTATGCGCAAATATTGAAATTAAATCCTAGCAATCCTTTTGAAATTATATTTCATTTATGAAAATTTACCTATATAGTCATTTATAATTTTCGTATATATTTATATGTAAATAATCGTACATTGCATATGCACTGCATGAACGAATATATTTATGGGTATTGTGTAATTGTATAATGATAATTGTATACATACGCCTATACAATATGACTATATACCCTATTCTTTTTTTACGCTATCCAGCATATACTCCTCCACGCGGTTAATAATATTCTATCGCTTTAAGACGCATATAGCACTGATAGTAGATATATATTGAATATTCATTTTGTTATTTGCAAAGTAAAATTAATTTTCAACGTTTCACAGAAGAGATTATTAAAATCGTTTAACACATTCAAAAGATATAGCCAATTTTCCATTCGATGTTAGTGGAAATTCAAATGAAGTTGTGCTATTAAACATAAAGTGAACATGGCACAATAAATTTACACATTGAACTCGTAAAGCGATTTTAAAAATATCTTCTATATAAGAAAAATTGGTGATTGATTATAATTTACAAATCTTGTTTACAATTTCTTAAAAGGTTATTATCTGGTAAATTTTGGCATTCGAATTTCTTTTCAAAATCTAGTCTATTTTCAATTCGACCACCAGGAAAACATATAGGGATAATGTCATCTGAAAACATTTTTTCAACAAAACTGTTAAAAAGCAACCCCGTTTATATACTGGAACAAATTGTATATCGTAAAAAAAGAATAGTATGTATATTAAATGCATATCTAAATAATTAGTATATACATTTATATAAAGGTAAAGGATTGGAATATATAGTACTGTGTGAATTTTAATAATATAAAATATAATATTGAAAATAGAAAGTTAATACTTTTACATATTTAGAAAAACTTTAATATAAATATGTATGTGTGTTCATCAACAATAATTTATTATAATGTTAAACCAATACACTCCATAATATAAAAAATAATTATGTTAATTTTCAACCCTTCTTAAATTCTAATGTATGTTATAGGTATATCTTACGAAAAAAAAACAAACAAAACGAAAAACCTAACATAAAAATAAAAATATGATTCTATTCAATTGAATTAAACCACAATTATTGTAAATCAATGAACTCACTATAAAATAAAATGTATCTACTATACATTTTATATAAATTTGTTACATAATATGTTAAATAAATACATAAACTAAAAATCAGGATATTCTCCCTCGTATAATATACTTAAATTTCTTTTTATTATTTTCTAACGTGTGCAATAATATATATACCAAATACGTAGAATTTTTACACTGAAAGCTGTACAGCCAAAGAGAAAACAAAACACACTCCACAAACTAGAATATATATGTCTTAAGTCTATATATATATTTATAAAATAAATAAATGTATATATCTATATAATATACGTAAAACAGAACATCCATAACGATAAAAACATAAAATTTATATGGTGTATTTGGTTCTGTATATAGTGTATACGACGAGGAGGATACACACGGCGAATCCCTTTATACATATTACATAGGGTTGAGCCGGCACTCCTAGTTGTCCTGAATCACATTTAGAATAGAAATTTAGACAGACATCTACGAAAAAATTAAGTTAGTCATTCAAACTTATATATAAACCATGAAAATTTTAGCTGAAATTGTCAATAAAATGTATAAAAAAATGGCGTAAAGCGTATTTTTTACCCATCAATTGAATATTTTAAAAGTAATCATAAATTAAATAAAATTATACAGAGGATCTGCCAACAACAAATGGGACGGACAATAGTCGTCACATATGTATGCGAAAACTGGTTCAATAAGTTTTTAAATAAGTTAAATCAACCTACAGCAATGGTTACAAAAGTGGCGAATCACAGACATATAAGGTCAAATATATGGTAATACAACTAGATAGATAGGAGACTCGCATGGAAAGAACAGATACAGACAAAAAGATGGCAGCTTGGTTGAAAGATCAGTAAATAAAATGTACTGTTGAATTGGTCACAAGACATAGTTATCAATGGAGAAGAATTTGCTATTATATATGGCCATAAAAATAAAACCTATATGGATTACAACTGTGGGGTATAGCCAGTAATTCCAACGCGGGCATACTACAAATATTCCAATCAAATGCATTAAGGGTTGTGTTGGGTGCATCATTGGTTCGTCAGCAATGAAATTATTCAAAGAAATTGTGGCAAGTATTAATTGCGGTTTACATATACCACCCAAATAGATTAGCCAAAATTCTGTTAACTAGCGACTTAACATCTTCGATTTTTGCCAAGTAAAAATATTATTGTATTAAAAAAAAGTAAATATTTTTATTGTATAATTTTCAATGGTGCACTGGGTTTTTTTTTCAAACTATCTGCTTGAAAATAACTCTTTAGCTATTAGTTTATAAATAATAGCTAACTAGGAGAATGTTGTTTTATGAAATGTTGCACAAGAACACAAATTTCACATACACGTTTCGTAAATTTTAAAAATTTAACATGGACAGTGAGATATGATCCGAAATATCAAAAATTCAGCAAGATCGCCGGGTTTACCCTACTATTTATACTCGCATAAACATATATTATTATATATAACAAAAAATAGTAAAGCAGATACACACGCGTGTTGTTTTATAATAATATATTTCGTACAGTGTTTATACATATAAAATATACGTGTGCATAAAAATGTTACTGTGGGTTCTTTTTTATATTTGGATAGGGCAATCACTTAACAAGTAATATCATAACTAAAATTTTCTACACTTAAGAAAATTTCTTATTTAGATAAAGTGTTGTTGGTGGGAAAGAAAAACGTTTTTCCCATCGTAAATATTTTTGATTTTATTGTGCGAAAATTATTTATTACAACGTAACGTATTATAATATAGCCGCCACCTATTTATTTAATTCATAACGTATGTTCGTTTATGTGCTATTATTTCAATATAGAAAATTTTATGTAAATTTAAATTGATAATGGTATTTTTTTCAATTTTTTTCTTTAATTATGCTAATTAATGTACTATTCAATGTCAAAAAAATCAATTAATAAAAATTTATTATTACAAAAAAAATTGTGAATGTAAATATTATTACAATATTGTTATACAAACATAAAAACGATAATCTTAATTTATTCTCATCACTTGCATTTTCCATTTATATTTATACAAAAAGCATATTGTATTTGTATATGTGTGTGTGTGTGTGTGTTATGTATGGATATTGTATTTTATATATATATATGATAAAGAGCAAACGGTGGCTCTTTAACCAAACGATTTAAGTGGTCATAAAATAAATATTTTATGTCATTTTTATTATTATGTGAAAGATTGAAAGCTGCTTAAATTATAATTTTAGTATAATAAAATTATGCATTATTATATACTTATGTTTTGATTATGATAATATCATTAAATTAATTTGATGGTTTGATTGAGCAATATTTATTCCTGTTTGGAAATTATGTGCGTAGATTTTAAGTGATTTTTAAATGTTTGTTGTCTGGACGTTTTTTTATTAAATTTATTTTTAAATAACTTGTTGATCTATAAATAATTTTAAGCATTTATTTATTATGAACATATATTTTTATATTATGAACATATAAATAGAATATATTATTAACAGTACGTCGTGTACCATATATAGTGAGTGCACTATTATTCTTTAACATCAACAAACGTATTTTAAATATTCCCTTTAATTGATACATAAACATATTAACACTTTTTTAATGTTTGAAAATTAGATATGATGTTATATTATATAATCATCATAAACAATTCATCTTACTTCATACTTACTCTGCATGCTAGAATATAATTTACCATCTTGTATGCAATTATTAAATTCCATTATATTTAAACAACTATAAGATCATTATATATGTGAGGTTTTGTACTGTAAATAGATAAATACGTTTTTTAAAGTTTTTTTTTCAAAGTTTATACAATGGTGGTACTAATCAAATGATGAAAGACGTAAAGTGACTAAAGACAATAATTGTTAAATGTTGTTGTTTTATATTGTTATTTTTATAACAAATTACCAATGCTCACGGTGAAATTTTTACAAAAAACATAATTGAAATGGAAATCATGTGAAATGCCACTTTATAATTGATTGGAAAAAGTTAATTACTATGTAATGTAATGTAAACACATCATTTTTATAGATTCCAAATGCCTTTGTAAACCTTAATTTTTTTATTACACATTATTAATATCATATATACGCGATAGAGTAAAAGCCAAAATATTGGTACATGACTATTTGATGTATGGGAATGATTAAAGATCACTTTTACACTTCTTTTTTGAATGCTAAATTACACTCTCTTTCCAAATCCCCTTTACTTTATTTAAAAGCAAAATTTCCATTTTTTAATAAATGAACATTTTTGTTCATCTTTAAAGTTTTATCACATTTTCATAGCAACAAAATTTATCAACGATAGCCAAATTTCATTTAACTTTACAAAAACAATATGTTTTTATAATTTTATCTCTCTATATATAAGTATTATTATACAACTATCTATCTATAGATATAGAGATAAGAAAGCATATAGTGTTATAAATATATACAAAAGTGGTAGCAAAGCAGAAATTTATATATAATTTTCAAATATATAACACCTCAACATAAATCTATAATCATATTTATGTATCAAAAACATGATATTTTCAACTAAAATTTTGTATAACATATATATATATATAGTTATATATCTATACATCATACATATATCATACGATATTTATATACAAACTATACATACATTTATTTGCAAAGAGTCTTCTTCATCTTAAATATATATAAGATATGTGTATATATCTGTATATTTTATATTATATTATATTATATTATATTATATATATATATTTTATATGTATATCCATATATTTTGTTATGTTGTTATACTCTTGTTAATTAGTAAAGCTTTCGCTTCTGTTTAATGATGTAATTAATTTTGTAAGCATCAGATTCCAAACTAACAATATGATTCCTTTTCACAATGTCTTAAATCTTCTGTTCATAAATAAATTATATATGAATATAAATTATAAATTTTATTCATGAGTTAGTTTATAAATGTATATATATATATAATAAGTAAATATATGTATTTTATATATATATATATATATATTTATATACACAGATGGATATATACATAAATTCATACTTCTACTATATATCTGCTGGATGTTATTATAACATTTATATTCACCATATATTGTGACTGTATATATATATGTAATAGTATACATATCATAATATTTGCGCAAAGAGTTTGTCTTTATATATATATATATATAATATGTAGATCATATACAATATATTGTATATATATATATAACATTTAAATAATTATTATATACATTGTGTATATATTTATATAATAATATTAGACAGTTTTCATGTTACATAAATGATATAGGAGATACAAGTGCCAATAAAATATCGCATTCATATAAGAATAATGAACCATATACATATAACACAAAAAGAGTATATAATATATAAAAAAAAGTATGTACATACAATATAATTATATATATAAAAATATATATAAGAGTGAAACTAAAAAGGATCCTCTAATATGCATAAGAATGTATATATACTTGCATATATTATAAACATATATATATATAGGGAACAACATAAAAAATTCAATATATTTTCAATTGGAATACAGCCAAAATAAATGCGTCTATATTATGATTTTACTTTTTATACATATCAACGTCATTATTTTATTTGTATTTTTATTTTGTCTATAATAATAATTTTATATAAATATATATAGACTATTTGAGTTTTAAGAAACGAAACGATTGAGATATATATTTTTTTATGTCTGATAAATTTCGTTTTTTTTTTATTTACTTTTAATTTGAATAAATAAAAAAAAAATATCTTAAGTGATTTAAACAAAATGAAAAAGTTTTGACTGTATAAATATATCCATGTAATTTTCTTATCATATATAGAATATAAAATATATCATTGTATAATTTATTCTTTATATTATTGTATAGACGATAGTATGTTTTTTTTTTTATATTGATCTATTATTATTATACATTTTAGACTTAAATATATAAAATTAAAATATATATATAACCACAAAAATTGAACCAAATTTATTAATTATATCAATTTTTACGGAAAGCAACATATATTTACAATATCATAAATTTTTAATGATCATTTACCGTTTGCTGTTGATTTGTATTTAAAGTTAATTATTTTCGTGCATTTTACACAATCGGAATAATATTCTTATATATCATGTGATAGACATTATTGTTGCACATACAACAAGTATTATGATTAGTGTAAGAAAATCGTTTTAGTGGACATAAAAAATTGAACTTTATTACAGTATTGAGTGAGTATTATTATTTTTTCTGTGTTATTTAATCTTTGAATAGCATCCAAACCGCATTCGTTTTCTGATTTTATGAACAAAGAAAATATTAATTCAGTTGTATAATTTTTAGTGTGAAAAATACTGATAAAATTTTTTCCCATTTTATATCTTGTCGGATTGAAAATGAGCGCAATGACAATGTAACAAATGTTAAATTCTTTATTTCTGTATATATGTGAGTGGGAAATCAATTAAACTTTGCAAATTAATTGAATAAGCACTAAAATTGTAATAAGAAAGGCAATAAACTGTTTTAAAGTAACTAATGAAATTAAAACAAGTTGAGATTGATATATTAATGAATAATTAGATATCATTAAGTTTTATTAGTTTTTATTGTAATAATAAAAAGCAGAGATAAATGTTTTTTATTATATATAATATTTTATATATTGATATTTATCGATTTAAACTTTTATTGTAATTAGTTTTTAAATGCGCTGTATAACTTGAAATGATTTTATGAATTGTGACCCAATTTCATTCAGATCCAATATATATACAAAACTTCTATTTGTTATTAAATTAAATACTGTGTGTGTGTGCAGTGCTAGAGAATTATCTGCCGTATTTTGTCTGTTATCTTATCTATACTTATATTATTTGTGATATTTTGAACTTGGTGGTTTCCAACTCAGCCCACTCTTCTGTAGTCTCATACGGAATGAAAGAATATAGTGTTAATATACCTAAAAGCTATAAGTGTTTGTGAGAAATCAAATAGAAGATAGAATTTCTCTACTGGACTCACCGGACGGTAATATACTTACTATCCTATATTAATGTATATATGCAAAAATGTATTATCAATAAATATTATAACGATGTCAAAAATTTATATATTTATTTCCACCCTAGTAGCTATTTTTGTCCGTACTTTGAAAAATGAGGCAAATTTCCGTGGAAAAAATTCACATATTTTCCATGGAAAAAATATATTGGAATTTGTCCAAAGAATGTCCATAGATTTTCCACTTAATATAATAGTATTTATTGAAATTTTTGGATGATCAGCATCAGCATATATCCGCGCTATTGAATTCATAATTTATTTCACCAATTATCCAAAACATTGGTTTTACAATTTTACAATTAAATTATTTTTTGCATAAGAAAATATAAATATAATACTTTTTATTTATTTCTTACGTATTTAATACATTAAATTTTGTTTCAACAAGTTTACAAACTGTTATAACAAAATTTTTGTTCGAGTGCATTTGTCGCTGTCGCATTACGTATTTTTGTCAAAATCCGTGGTTCTGCTAACAAAAAATATGAATATAGATTGTACGGATATTCTGTGGAATAATAGCAATCAGAAACAAATCTATAAGGAAAATCCTTAGAAATTATCATCGGAAATATACGGACACTCCAAGGACATTTTTTATTAAAATCCATGGACAGGGTTGCGCTTATCATGGAAAATTCCAATGGGCATCCGTAAGAAATCCATAGAATCCTCGGATTGAAACTACAAACTACTACATATAATACGGAAATTTTGCGAACAAACTACGGACAGTGTTACTATAGGTGTACGAACGAATATTTTGTATACAAATAAATTCAATTTCATAATGATAAGTTGATAACTGCGTATCACTTATTGTATTATTCCTAATTTCAAATATGAATAAATATAGTATAAACATGAATATCTCGATACACAATCTTATAATTATTTTATAACATATAATATTTTGTATTTATATGTATTTGTAAATGATGGCGTTATAATACATTTATAGTGTTTATATAGATATTATTGTAAAATTTATAACTCATTCTATATATATATATATTCTGGCTGGATATAACAAACTCGTATATTAATTTTATGAGTATATATGCAGTCAAAATAACATTGTTATTACTACGTAATAAAACAGGTGGGTGATAACCATTGAAATTGTTATATATACTTATATGGTAATCACACACAGTGTTCTATCATATATATATTTAATATTATATTGCATGCACATATGTACATAAATACAAAGTATATTTATACGCATTTAAATATACAACTATATATATATATGATTTTAAATTAATTGTAATTTATAACACATGCAGAGTAGTGTACGTATATAAGATATATGAAGTTTGAAGTTATATAATTTATAACCATATATATATATATAAAAACTATATGTAAATAAAGTATAAATATTTTTAAGATTGTGTAAATATATAATTAAAATTCTTATTTAGTATATATTTTATATTTATAATTATAAATTTTAAATTATAAATCGATTGATATTATTTTTTTCAAATATTTCAAAGAATATTTTTTAAGTATTTTTATCACAATATAAAAACATTTTCAAAAATCTGTTTATTGTAAAATATTCATATTGTGCATTAAATATAGCGATATATATATGTATGTACACACTCGGTCCGAAAAATAACCGCGAAATGTGACTTTATCCTTTTTACGTATATGAAAAAGTATCCAGCCGGAAAGTGATTTGCATTAAATTCCGAAGTAATAGACAAATGCCTATATTTTGTTGAGCCCTATGTAAATACTATTATTTCGAATGGATCAAAAAAATTTGCATAGCATTGTAAAAAGTGTATCGAGCTGTAAAAGGAGATTATGTTGAAAGATACATTGATACATATTTTTAGACCTATGTTCAAAAACTGCAGTCACTAGTTGTCGATTCAATGTTTATAATACATAAATCAATAGATGACTTAACCACATCCATTAAAAACAATTTTCGATATTTTTCGGACAAATTATATATACTTAAAATTATTTTTTGTATTTTATATTTCTATATAAATATGTAATATAGTTATTTATAAATATTCCATTCTAAAAGTACTTATAAATAATTATATAGAAATAAATCATATGAAAATTAGTCACTTCAAAAGTACAAAAAACGTAAAAAAAAACCATATTTTTTTGTTTTTTTGTAATCTTATGCGCGCATACAACAATATATTAAAAATATGTAATTTTATTCTCATGTGTTTTCACATTTGTTCATGGGGCACCGCCATTTTAATATTATAACTTTTTCTTTTATATATGACTTTTCATATATAATTAATTTCCATAAATCAAAATACTAACGAGATCAAGTTTTATGAAATTATAAAATATTTTATTTTATTTTAAATGCGTAATGTATTTGCTGCTATATCTTCTTTATGTTGTGCGTACACCGAGATATTTCTATACCATATAAATATTAATTATTTTAATTTAAAGTTTTCCTATATATGAGTCGATGTATATATAATAAATATTGCACAATCAAAATATTTATATTTTTTGGTAGTATATTTTAAAAAATAAAATTTACTTCAAATCCAGCAATCATGAAATATTTATATTGGACTATTGGTCATTCATAGCATAATAATCGTTTCTTTTTCAAAAATATTTTCATAGTACTAGTATTATTTATAGTAAATTTAATAAAATTTTTAGAATTTCTAACATTTTAAATACTGACAATTATTTTCATTCTCTAATTTTCAAAATAAATCTATATCCAAAAGGTCGGTTACATCATAAAAATAAAGAAAAAAAAAAACTTTTTCTATGCGAGTATAATGTGAAACTTCATATAGAAAATTCAACAAGTATATACCGACAAAAAAAAATTTAACTTCTGTATTATTTAATGTAATTGGAAGATTTATTTTGTCACCATAGCTCAATATTTATAATAGATACAATAGAATCGTATCTAATTTAAAATATAAAAATAACATAAATCAAATTAATGTGTTAAATTTAAAAAAAACTATATCGCAATAAATTACATCAAATCAAAATATATTTTGATTTTTGGTAAACTGTTGCAAACACATTTATATTTTTTGTTCAATCCAATGTTTTGTTTAAAAGATATTCAAATATTTACTCTAGCAATTCTATGTATATGTTTTGTTATTGATACACTATTGTAACAAAATCTGTGTCAATATATATATATTGTTTCGTTGTATATAATAACAATTGTTCTTATTTATATTTTATTCTTTTATTATTATTATTATTATTATTATTATTATTATATTCGTCATATTTGAAGTTAAGAAATAAAAAAATACAAAACAAACTATATAAATAAAAGATATCCTTATCCGCTAAAGAAATTATATACAATATTTTACATATTGACATTTTATATATAGATAGATTATATTATATACTATGTACATGTGTGTGTGAATGAAAGAAATATTCTTTATTTAATACCTATACATTTTATATCTTTTTCTGGTTGCTTTGTGAACCTCTCCATAAAATATATGTTATGTATATGACTTTTTAAATTGACTGTATTTTGTATATAAAAATTTTACAGACTCATTTATATAACTTATATTATATAGACTATATAAAAATATACGAGTATATAACCAGCAATATTGCTATATACTTACTACTATGCCGTCGTTGCCGTCAACGGCGTCTCGTTATTTTATGGCAATTTTTATGTTATTTTATGTGGTGTAAACGGCCCATAATCGTAAAGACATCATAACAAATCGTAAATTCGACATTCTTTTCGATTTGTGGTGACTGAAAGTCACGTGCCAATGTTTGTAAGTTTATTTAACTGCTTTTTTTATTTCATTTTCATATGCACATATAAGATTTTACATAATATAATACATATACGTATGTGTTGGATATGTACATATAATATAGATATAATAATAATAATAATAATAATAATAATAATAATATAACGAATGTACTCGTACTCGTTTATAAATGAAATTTGTGCTCGACTGTGCTATAAAATAAAAATCTTATATAGGGTAAAAGTGATGTTAGTTTGTCGACACTTATCGTTAGTTAATATATATTGTTCACATTTAAATTAAATAGTAGTATTTTATTAACAAATAGATAGATAATTTTCTTTTGAATTTTAAGTATAAACTATAATATGTATTCTTTAAAATGTACTAACAATTAGCATATTTAATAAATAAAATAAAACAGAAATAGGAAAAATAAAAACTATTATAAAAAGCTATTGACAGAAAATTATAAAATTGATTGTAGTTTGATGATTGTCCGGTCCAAAGTGGAGTAAATACATGTTGATGGCTATAACAAAAAACTAGAGAATATGCTTTGAGTGTTTTACATGCAAAACTATTTAAATATTTACTTCTTAACATATGAATATTAAAATTGTAATGATAACTTATCTAATTGTAGTTATATATAAATGTTATAATTCTGTAGCATTTGTTATTGTTTATTGACAATGAGAAAAAAAAATGTAAATATATTTAAGATTATATTTAAAAATTATAAAAATGAAAAATCGTACACCAGGTGCTGGGTGACCATTTGTTAGTTTATGGAATAAAATGGAAAAACGGATATCTTTGAAAATATGTTGTTGGACGCATCACTATGGACTAATCACCCATATACAAATAATAGTATTTTGAAAACATATATCTTTCGTTAATTACAGTACAATTGGTAAATTGTTATATACTTCCATGCGGAGTAATTTACCAACTTGGCTTTAATGAAAGGTTTATTAGATGACATAAAGCTCCACTTGGAACAATATATGATTTTAAAAAAAAAAAAAAATAATATGCAGCATATACACAAATTAGCACTTTTACCCTATACGTTTCTTTTTTATTTTATTATAAATATACAACTTTATTTTTACGACACAAGGTCACATACGTTTTTCTAATCATTGGCACATATGCCACTATATAAATATAAATATTGTATATACATGTATTATACGTTGTGTATACAATTTATAATTTAATTTAGGATTGAGAATTTTGGTAATATTTAAATTTGATTTAAATTTGGGCAGGACGACGGACGGTGGTTTATATATAATATTTTTATTTACACGATTCAAATGACTATTCGCATATAATAGCTCGCATGTAATAATAACTAATATAATACATATGGCGTAATCAGGGGTCATTGCTATACATTTTCTATGGCAACCGTGACTGTTTATTATTCTTAACTATATTCACAAATTTAAGAAACGCGTTTAATTTCCTTATGGCAATATTTATGTTATTTATTATATACGATTGAAATTTATTATTAGAAATTGTAGTACTCGTAAATACATTACATTAAATATATATTTATAATATTATATATATCGTTAGATTTTAATTGCAATGAACTCCGTCGGTAAAAGGTGTCACTCGGGCGTGATTTTTATAGTAAAATTTAATATATATATATTATTTATAAGAATGCACATTATTTTTGTACAAATTTTTATATTTAATGTGCAGTAATACTTTCGGATTTAATATACATACTAGAAATCTCAGTGCATCACTTTGCTAAATATGCACGTGTCGTCACTGCATTTTATACACTATATGTATCAATAATTATATATTTGTCTGTCATTGTACATATGCTATATAGTAGACTATACCTATACATGATCGTATAAGTTATGTAATAATAAAAATTATAATTAATATATTATCAATTTTAATAATCAAATAAAATTAGTAGCTATATAATTATTTTATACTATATACAAATCAATTATAAAACAATTAAAATTTTAATTTAATGTTTGTTTGTCTAACTTTGTGTTACACATAAATTATGATTGATAATCTTTTGACAACAAATTAACGTGTTTCATTGTAATATATTATTAAATTACATTTTGTTATACAAATATTCATTTGCAATTATTTCATAACAGTAAAGAAAATGGCATGTTTTAATATAATAAAAAAAAAATGAATTAATACGTTTATTTATAAATTGCACACATATACAAGATATAATTAAATTTATACATTTATTTATACTATGCAACTATGTAAATCATTACATATATATATATATATATATTAATAAATTATAAATAAATAATCATCTATCACAATCGAGATAATAGTAATAATATACAAATACTTACATCCTTTTTTTATATAGTGTTAATTAGTGTAAAATTATTCTCTTTGTTGAACCCAAAATGGAACTGAGTATATAACAACAATTAAATAATAATATATGCGATCATTTTTACAACATTTTATTCATTGTTTTGTATATATTTTACATATGTATAATGATATATAATTTAGTAGTAATTTTTTCAAGAAGGTAAATTTAAATACATTTTTATCCATTTATAATATGGGTACCAATCAAAGTATTTATTCACGCAATTACATTGAAACGTGCCATTTTAATTGTCATACATTTATAAAAATACTATAATGGAATAAAATTATGTATACATAGTTTTTATGTACCTATTCATATATGGAAAACGAAGTATAGTGATCTGTAATATATAGAGTGTATTAAATAACTATTGTGTATAAAATGCAGAAAGTGCAAGGATATTTAATTGTCTATATTGTTTATATGTGAAATAAAATTAAATATATTTTTCCATTTTACCGCTTTTTTTTTTATTAATCTTTTAGTCACGCAATTTTACAGACATACAACAAAGTAATAAAACATTTTATAATAATATACTTACTTAAACGCACTACACATATATATTGTATTATTTAGTGATAACTTAATTTTATATACCTACTTTGAATCTTTTTATATTTAATTTTTTTTTATTAACAGATTAAATAATAAACAGCTGGTAGAAATTATTCATTTTTTTTACTTGATGATATGTTTTAAATATAGCTTAAATATGAATTGCAAATTTAGCAATCTCTAGCAATAATATTTTGGAAGAGTTTTAAATTTATTGAGAATAAATATATGTTTGCACGTAGTTTAACAATATTATATATCGTGTATGTTTATCAAAATGATCGTGAAGCACCGGTTTTAATCCAAATAAGAAAAAGTGAAGGTGTTGGATGCCTATTCAGATTGATAAACATTAGATTTAACTTAAACCCAATTGGCAATATATATCTATAATCACTCATAAACAAATAACTGGATTAAGATAATATCAGCTTTAGAAAATATTTCCAGATTACATAACATCACAATTTTTTTCTAGTAGCCGAGTAATAAAGTTGACAACATTATGAAAAAAATATTTGAAAGTACAGCTACTAAATTTTACGGAAAATCGAATAAATTAAATATATAAATTATCATCTTTTTTAATTACCGGCCATAGTTCTAACTAATTTCTATTTATGTATACGGTATTGAAAAATATAATCAATGTTTCATAGAATATAGATTGTTGAGATTTTCCGCATTTGATTTCAGTGAAATTTTGTATGAAATATTGACACTTAATATATTCTACTTTATACGCTGTATCACAAATTTCTTTGAACGTTCACTAACATCGATTGGAAAATCTTTTATATATCTTTTAAAAATTTATTCTCTAAAATTTCGGTAATTAATTAAATTTGTTAATTATGTGAACAAAAATGGAAATCCCTTTATAAATACTCTAATTTTGCCTATAAATGCTCACCAATCATCGGGAACTATATTTACTATGTGCATGCATGTTTGTTAGTATAATCATATGTTTCATTTACAAATTTATGAGAATTTAATAAACTTTTCAATTTGCAAAAATTATAAATATAACAAAAAAAACGAAAAAATAATAAAAATAAACCAATTCAATTATTCAATGTTTAAATAGCATATTAACATAAGCATTCAACAGTTGTTATCATAAAAATCTTTTGTATATATACTCGTATATATAAATACATATTACATGACAATAACCGCATACCACATTTAATATAATTTTCTATATAATCCATAAACACTCACTTAACAGGTAACGTTTTCATGTAATAAAGCTATTTGCCATGAATTTAAAAAAAAAAAAAATATGGATAAATGACTTAAATTATTTTTATTATTATTATTATTATTATTATTATTATTATTATTATTATTATTATTATTATTATTATTACAATTAGCTAGTAATAAAATGTATGTTATTATCATCATATTAAATCCGGAAAAAAAAAACTGGTATAGTGTTTTCTTTGCATTTGAACAATATACTTAATAATAACAATTTTGTAAAAGTGCCAATAATTTTCACCCTTATATTTATATAATCGCATTCAAGTTAAAAAGAGTATTATTATATTTTCTTTCTTTTTTATTATGCTTTTACACTGTGATATAACCACCGCACACCGTAATAAAAACCATGAAGCAAGGTTAAAATTTAATGTGTATAAAATAACATAGAAAGGATATGTGTTATATATTGAAAGAAGTGCGAAAGACAATATATAACATACAAACATATAATTGTATATAAAAAAATATATGTATAGAGAAAAGAACAGAAAACAAAAACAATATAGAACACCAGGAAGTTAAGATTTTAATTGTCTTATGTATATCCTTATATAAATATAAATATATATTTATATATCAATGTAATAATACAGCGACGGGAGATTTTCTATATATTTTTGACTTTTGTTCACAATATTTACATTGTTATTACAACAACAGGATAGAAAAAGAAATAAACCTATATTATTGTATATATACTTTTGCATTGTAAGTATTTTAAATTGCAAAAATAATTTTCTATTAAATTTTCAAGTACATTGCAATAAAAATAATTGTTGATTGGTTGTTATGTTGTATTTGACTTTATAATATGGTACATACACTTAATCTCGTTTAGTTGCTTAATTATTTTTAAAAATTGTTTTATTTTTCCTTAAATTATTTTATATTTTGTTGTATTGTTCACCACATCCTATGTTTGTGTTTATAAATACATGGCATTTGAAATGTTTATACAATATATGACGATATGTATATAAACAAACCTCCATTCCACACTCCCGTTTCGCCAATCTATTATCTATCGAGTGTACATTACAGTTTGATGACACAGAAATACTACTCCAAACAAACAGCCACTTCTAAAGTGTTCCACGAAGTATGAACATCTATCTGACATTGTAATCAAGTAAATAACATCAAATGGTCTTCAATTATATTTCTATATATGTTTTATTAATTTCAATTATTGTTATGTATATCTGGTTGAGTTGTCCATAATGTTGTGTGTATGTAGACAGTGTTGATCTCTCAAGCTGAACAGTGTTCCAAGCAAATGGTAATTCATTTAAGTATTTTCAATGTGAGAAATTTCTTGTCAGTATTATGGAGAAATTGAACTTGCAACCATATCATTATATACATTAACAATATCCCTTAAAAATATACGGTAAAATTATTTTATTTTTAATGCGGGGGGTCATTTGGCATATCACTATTAATTTATTAGTTATTAATTGATACAATGGTTATATAATATAATTTATTGATAGCAAACTGTTATGTGTTAATGATATACATTTTATACATATATATATATGTGAAAATAACAAAGAGAGATAGTGTAACTATATAATGAAATGTTGTATCGATTCATTGAAATTATTAAATCAATTTATATATGCGATTTAAGAAGATATTTTTAAATACATATAATTAAAACTAAACTATTATATAATCATATCTAATGTATTTAATGAGTATTTATTGCCGCATTCTATATTTCATTGTGTTAGAAGTAGAAGATCTATATAATAATGTTATAATATTATTGATACTAATAATAATAATAATAATAATAATATTAATAATGATTTATTGTTGAATTACTTATTTATATATACGTACAATTCGTATACATGCAATGAAATTTATGTTATGCAATTATTTACAGAAAAAATTAATTTTATATTAATTGTTTAAATGATTTGTATATAACTAAATATTAGATATAGAAATTGTTAGCTAATTTAAAAATAAAATATTCATTTCATCATATAAATTAGCATTAAAGTTATATAGTTAACACTTTAGCAGCATACCTGGGTTATACGAATAACATTTTAGTATGTATATATATAGTCGCTTAAATATTATTTTAATTTTACAGTATGTGTTTTGTAATGATTATTTATAAATTGGAACGAAAATTTTCTCAGATTAAGTTCATCAGAAATTAATAATTAAATAAATATTTAACTAAAAATATACAATTATAAAATAATATTGTTTTTAAATGCAGCTCCACCTAATGCAAAACATATTATTGTACAGATTAATATAATATAATATTAATGCTATATGATATATTTTAAATGTGTGCAATACATACATAAATATGCTAATTATTTTAACAGAGAAAAATTCTAATGTACACTATTTTTGTATTTGTATGTCATAAATTAAATATATATATATGTTAGTAATATATAAATATAATAATATTGTTAACATATATTAAATTATGATATATAATGTACAGCAGAAATTTCCGAGCTAATATAATTAGTATATTTATGTATTGGCACACATTGAAAATTTATCATATAGTATTAAAATGTTATATTATTAATCTATTTGTGTGATATGAGCTAAAGTGTAGATGCATTTAAATACAATATTAAATAATATTAAATTAAAAAAAAAATTTGTTGGATATAACCTACTCAAAATAGATACTTTTTAATTATACAGAAAAATTTAATTTTGATATAAAACAAAATGAAACAAATGTTTAAATGAATACTTGAAACTATACGTATTAAATAATTAATATGAACCAGTCGATGCACATAACGATACACAATGGTGGATTTCGAGCTCAAACATTTTTTCATATGAATGCATTATAAACTTAAAATGTTTCTGGAAATTATAAATTATTTCTAGAGTTTATATATATACGAATTACTAAAAAATTAACCATATATTCGATAAATTTTATTGCAATCTATTTTAATTGTTAGCTCCGAATGCAATAATGTACTAAAGTTAAGTGTGATTTATTAAGAAAAATTCTTCTCTCTTTTATTACACGCCAAATTTCAATATTTAAAGTCAAATTTAAATATATACATTTGTTTACTATATGACAGAATTTGTGTAAATTATATATTAGAAGAAAAGACGTTTTTATTTTTTTGTTTATAATATATGATGGCAAAAGATTCCATCCATATGATAAATACAAATTAATAATCTTTTATTAGAATAAAAATATAATATACATTTGCATACAAATGTATTTTTCATTATATCTGTATAATATTTACAGTGAATATTTGTAATGTATGTACTATTGTGTTTTATGCAAAAAAAAATAAATAAATTAATGTGTTGTTTTAATGACTGTTGACACAAAATATATTAAATTTAATAAAAACAGAATAAAAACAAACAAATAACTGACACAGAGATTAATTACATAGGATTTCATAAAAAATATATATAAATAAATATTGTACAATATATAGTAAAACAACCAACCAAACCATAAAGTATGTGTATTTAATTATTTTGAAAATATTTTAAATGGTTTTGTAAATTATGTATGTCTACAAATTACAACAACAAAATAATGATTGATGACTATAATTTTCTTATTCACAACATTTTTTTATTTGATGTTGAACCGTATATAAAAAAACGTTTGATTTTCCTTTTGAATTTAAAACAAAAAAAAAAGAATACATTTATTGTAGAAAGTTATTTTCGTAATTGTTGTGCAAAAGACATTTATAAAATAATATGTGAATATTATGACATTTCGATTATATGTTTTACCAGGCATTCTGTAAAACGATAAAGGTATACGCGTACACAATGTATTCACATTAATAAAAATTTTCTTAATAAAATTTATAACTTTATAGAAAAAATGAATACATTCTGAAATGAAATTAAACTACAATTATTAATACCTTTCTTTGTAACTACATAAATTTCCAAAAGAATTTACATAAATTAAATCATTCTCATATACAAATTGAGTTCAAATGTATTTTTAAATAGTATTTAACTAATAATAACAAATATTTGTATTTATTAAAAATATGTCATATAAAATACAATAATATCTAATTTCTGTAACTTAACCATATACATATAAATTTAGCACCCGGCCGTCGGCAAACGAATTTTTTTTATATTACTTTTGAAATGTTTTTATATATACTTAAAGTTTATATCTAGATAAACATAATATTAATTTATATAACACAGAATATACTCTATATTGCACATTTCAGTATTTGTGTGAAATGAATAAATTTATAATCTATGGTTTCCATAGAATTTATATAGAATTTAAAAAAAACTCAGAACTGAAATTATCAATAAATAAAGAACGTTTATGGAAGATATAATATAATTTTATATATATGCGACTTACAATAATAATGATGAATAACATAAATATAATATATATATTACGATTCGGCATAATCAAGCTTATGAACGAAAACTAAAAACATAAACATTCATAATATACTGTTAATAAACTATATAATTTCTATAAAGATTGATATTATTTTTAAAATTTCACAATACATAGTTATT
The DNA here is from genome assembly GCA_910594885.2 of Bibio marci. NCBI lineage: Eukaryota > Metazoa > Arthropoda > Insecta > Diptera > Bibionidae > Bibio > Bibio marci. The sequence continues at coordinate 23,552,750 of OU343114.1, read as the reverse complement.
ATATAATGTAATTGTTATATTATCACACAACTCATAAATTTAAATTTTATTTCTATAAAAATAAAATAAAAACCAGCAGTCAGTCAGGTATATCGATTTTTAAAATACAAGCTAAAAAGTATTCCATCCATGTACATATATATATATGACTTCTTTTATTCACCAATTTCAACTATTATTATAGGTGTATAAAAATACATTTACATTTATATAAATGGCATACACGAAAATTGTGTACCTGTTGATATCTCCATTATTATTATGATATTGTCGGAGTAAATATATGGAAAGAGTATATAAACAGGACATACGAAATGTTCAAATATAATATGTATAGGTATGTAATATAATATACGCTCATATAGATATAGAGTATATACACTTTTTGAGATTTTATATTGAAAATTACTAATTTTATTTAATTTCTAGCAAATTAAAATTACTAGATTATACCGATACACTTTATATATATATATATTTTTTTTTTTAATAATTCATTTTATATAATTAATTTTATTATAATTAATTTTAATTTTATTAATATTTACGTATAATTTATGGATGCTGCAACGATATATATAATAATATTAAATTATATAATAAATAAAAGAAAAAAAATTCTTACAGTGTACAAGAAAAAAAAAACATCTTCCATCATTTCTCTAATTTATTTATATTTCATTTACTCCATAACTTTCACCATTTCCCCATCTTTATCATATATATATATTGTAGTTTATGGTTATTTCCAACTTTTTCATACATTTATTAATCACTTTACAGTTTCTCTTTCACATATCGAAAATATTTATGGCCGCGTTATGCACATTTATATATATACTGTCACATTTCCGCATATATATAATATACAACATATATATATAATACACACGTATATGCATTCAAACGTAATAATAAATTTATACATATATATATGGTATATACTTGACATGTGCACAAACGATGTGCTGGAATATCCACATGGTAACTATATGATGACTACTGTGCTGTTGTTGTTGTTGCAACCACTATATATATATATATAATATCAAAATATATATTTTCGTATTATAATATAATTTTCATGTTGATGGAAAATTGCACACACACACACACACACACACGCTTAAAATAAAAATTACGTGAATAAAACAAAAATAACAAAAAAGAAATCATGTGTCTATATAGAAAAACTGTTCGCACAAATGTTTTATGGCTACAACCAATGCTTTATTACCTATTTCTAGTACTGCCGTCCCAAAGGTCGTAAACAATAACAAGTGAAATAAGGAACGAGCGATATCATATATAAATTTATGTGAGAGTCTCCGCCTTTTGTATATTGAGCATTGAGCATATAGTTATAATAAAACAATATTTTGAGTATGCGATGCAAATAATATAATATATAAATTTTCGTTTTATAGAATCTTTCTCTGTTGTTTGTACTGATTTTAACGCACTGGCGTAAGAAAGATGACTTTTCTCTGGAAAGGAAAAAAAAAAATAAAAAAATTATTGACTTGTTTATGGGCGTTTTCAGATACGGAAGGAAATAAATGAGCTTTTATTATTTCTGTTTTTTTTGTTCACATCGTATTTCTGTGAGTTACTTTCAGTATTTTTTCTTATTTATTTTCAATTTTATTTATTTTTTTTTTTATTATTTTGCTTTCTCTTATTTTCTTTCCGTATACCGAACTAATAGAATGAATATGAGAATTGCACTTGACACACAACTATAACTCTTCTTACGTTATACATATAAGGATGGATATATATATATACATTTTATATTATTGTATATATATAGATGGTATATAAAATGTAATGTGGAGAATATTTGTGTGGAGAAGAATATAAAGATAAAAGCTTATTGTTGTTGTTATTGTTTGGTTTCTTTTTATTTTATACTTGTTTTATTTTATTGTCTTTTTTTTGTCTTCTTGTTATTCATTCAAAAATTAGGTGTTTTATTAGATGGGAATCGTTTTAAAATAATAATATATTATATTGTTTATTTTTGTGTGTACGTATATTTTGATTGATTATTATAGCTATTATTTTCCACTTCGATTTATTATATTTTGTTCACACGGTATGTTTACTATGTGTGTGTGTGTGTGTGTGTTTGTGTGGAGGATTTTTGATCCTTTGACAGCAATTATGGAATTGTGTTTCCAAAATGTCTGTATATGCTCTACTATTATTATTGATCATTGATCCTTGAAGGAGTTATAATATATTTGCTTGGTAAAATTTTACAAATATTTTCAATAGAATCATTTCAAAATTTTTTTTTAAATTTTTCGTTATAACCAATTATTGTTTTATTTTGTATGCCATTGAATTTTTCTTAAAAATTAAATCTGAACTGTTGACTGATAAGAGTCCTAAGGATATGTAGAATTATGTGACATTAACCCCAACACTAAACTACACCACGCCAGGGCGGCTGCTTGAAATAAACAATAAATCAACAAGAACTATATTATTTATTCTTCTATTATATACGAAAAAGCGTGCATATATAGATTGCCTAGTAATTTAACCTAATTTGACTGGGACAATCCCTTTTTAGTTTCGTTCTATCTTACATCCGTGCACAAGTTTACTCTTTATTGCCTATAATGGAAAACTTTTCTATTTGTTATCACAGTCAATAATTGACTCTGAATTCAATCAATTCAACCATAATATATAAGAGATGACAAAATGCAGATACATACACATCTTTTACTGTAGTTTGCACCTATATGCATTTAATAAAACAAAATAAAAATTTACTTATGCATTGGATACCCAATTATTGAAGAAAAAAATACTAAATATTATAGTATAATAAAGGTAAAACAAATTTAAAAAATTTGGCACCATTCATGTTTTAATGTACAAAGATAAAACATCTAACGACAATAAAAACACAAAACAATTAATAAATATAAAAGACACGTATTTTTGTATATTTTTTAAAGGTAACAAAATAATAATGTCAAAAGTATATTTAGAATAAAAAAAACAAAAAACCATAAGCTTTTTTAATAATATCATTTTAAAATACGTTAAACAAAATTATCACTATAATAAACAATTTGAATCATTTTTGGCACAAACTTTAATACGGAAACAAAAAAACAAAAAAATAACTGATAAATATATTTGTATATAATAAATAATTTTGGTCTTATCACAGATAACAATTATAAAAAAATTTGTAAAAAATTTGTTGGAATCATCTTATCCGAAATTATATGGGATATAGAGATCATTGTATTGCGTGTATTATACCTTATTATATATATATATATATATTGTATATGTGAAGGTTATTGTACATAATAATTTATGAAAAGATTAGTCTTTTCGACTTTGTTTTCCTTCCGAACTTTTTTTTATATTTTAGGTTTACATGTGTATATAATAATAGATGTGAGTTCTGGTTGTGGGAATTAGTTTGTAATGTTTTTACGGTACATTGCTACTGCTTTACAAATAATAAATATATTTTGTTTTATATTAAAATAATTTCCATCACATGTGCAGTTGAATTTTTTTTTTGATATTCCACCAGATACGAAATTGTTTATATATTTAAAAACAATTTATTTATCGATCGTTTTTCGAATATTAGAGACTGTAGCGTTTAATATATAATTTTTAATTAATATGTGAACACTAATTCCCACACCTAATAATATACTAATATAAATGGTATAAGCACATCTCATAATAAATTGTTCGTTTTGGTATATGTATACAACATATACACCAAAATATATGTATAAGGCTATGTATTTGTACAATTTGCCTCCAGAAAGCAATAATTATACGATTATATCTTTTTACAAAAATTGTGTAATATACCTATATGTTGCTACCTCTATATATATATATATGACATAAAAGTTGTATATGGATAATTCAAATAAAAACGAAATGAAATGAAATGAAAAAAAAAATGAAAATATACGTATAATTTGCAAACGATATTTTGTGACTTTTTTCATTTCGTTTTTTTTTTATTTTATATTTTATTTTTAAAGGGTATTTAGTTATATTATTTTTAAAACATAAATGAGCTCTGATAGAATCATAAATCTTGTCGACCTTTTGTGTATAGTTATATTATATACAATATATGAATACTACAAACCATCTATATCTATATTCTTATTTATTTTTACCATTCTTTCTCTATAATAATATGAATAAGAGTTTTTATTTGTATATAATATACATACGCATATTTATGTATGTGTGTGTGTGTGTATATATATATTTTATAAAAATATATAGAAAACGTAGATGAATAAGAAAAAAAGGTCAAAATACTTTATAAAATATCACACCATATTTAAATTCGGTTACAAAAGAATGCATCTTATAAAGTATAAATTTGTAATAGCTTTTATGTTTTGTTTTTTTTTTGTATATGGGGTTCTAATCACTCATATTTATATTAATCATAATGAAAATTTAAGGAAACATCTATATATTTTTCTATAATTGAAGACCAAATTTTAAATTGTAATAACGCACGAGAATAATAAGGACAATTTTCTATATAAAAGAGAATTAAACAAAAATTCGAATACAGGAATGATAATGTTGTTTCAAGGATCAAATTGTAGTAGTTGTGCTGCATCTAATATGAAAGATAATTTAACAGGAAATTGAATACTATCCTGTAGTTTCGGGTTACAAGGATATTTCAAGGAAATTTTGTATGGATAATTTTAATATTTCCGGATATTATGTGGCATCACTATTTAAAACGTAAATACAGTCTTCTTCTATTTTCAATCTCTTGTTTATTCATTAATAATTATTGATCGTTTGGAAAAACAAACAATAATATATTTATAATAGCACTCTAAACACCTTTACCATATTTCTTACAAAATTAACCAAAAGATGATCCAGTACTACAATTTGTGGTCAAACAAAGATTTGTACAGAATAATATATACAGTGTGTTGGAACTTGTCATAAACTATACCTGTATCTTATTGTATATTCTCATAGCTATACCAATGTATCAGGAATGTTGTAATTAAAAAATATATATAGTCTTACTTAAATGTGACTTTACACTTACAATTAAACATATTTGTGGAAAAAATTGTAATTTTATATTTAGAGGATTTTAAATTTAATTTTTACTGGTCGTAATTATACAATTATTCAATAATTATCAAAATTTGTTTTGACTTTTAAATGACATGAAAAATATTATTGAATGTCATTATTTTTTTTTTTATCGAAAATCATGCATGTGCTATTGTAAAAGTTAAGTATTTGAATTATTGGTAAAAATTGTAATAATTCACATATGTTTAATACTGATTATTAAGGCTAACAACTGCAAAACGTAATATATATATAGAAAAAGGATTTTTATATTTAGAATGAATCCACAATTTCTGTATATAAATATATTGTTGTACTTGTATTATATACATTCGCCTATTAAATATTCAAATACTTGTAATTGTTTTGCACGTATATATGGATGTTTCGATATATACATTATATCGTTACAAACATATTGCTAATCTGTGAAAAATATCCAAAACAATTTTTATTTTATTATTCTTTAAACGAACTAATGACAACTAAACTAATATAAAAAATTATCATTGCTCAAGTGTGTCATGTACAACTACAACTGCACCATTTGTATTGTTTTATGTTACACAGTTTTAACAGTGCGAAAAAATTATATCAAAAGTTATTTCTTTAATTTTCCCGTCAATTTGTTTTTCGTATATATTAAAAATGCTTGAAACAACTGCGATATTAAATTATGCACATCGATCAAATTATATGCTAAATACTTTCGGAGTTGTCTTATTTAATATTAATTTTCAAAAGTATTCTATTTTTTTCATTTCACATTTGATCCATATATGAACTAATATTTTATATGACATATTCACATGGATTTTGAATATATGGTATTTGAATATTAATATATGGCGAGATGTAATACCAATGTAAAGTATATATATATATGTAAATATATATGATATTTAAAATTCTTTAATGTTAAGTGAAGCCATTAATAACTCTTTTATTTGTTTTTTTTCTTTTTTTTTTTTACAAAAATATTATCAGAAAACCCACACGTCATATTTACAAAAAAAAATGAATAGAAGATGATAAAATGAAGAAAAAAACTTATTCGAAAAATATATTTCTTCTCAGTGTGTACTATATAAAATTGCTGTATATAAGAAAATTCTCTCAAAATTCATATTTTGATTTATGACATTAATATGAAAATGCGGACATTATACAATTTATGTTTGAATGAAAATTTATGGTAGAAACTCGCTCTGACATATTCTTTATATATATACGAACGAGTATATGTATAATTTTTTTTTTTTTGCCGTTGTTTGAAAAATAATATATAATAAAAGAAGAATATACATGTACTTTTAATATAAATATATGAATATATATATATATGTACGTTATTTGCTCCGCCATCAATGTGAATATATTATGATGTATTATTTTATTTCTTATATATTGGGTTTTTTATTTTTAGTATTGCGTTATAATATGTAACATGAATTTTTTTGTTATTTTTTTTTTGTTCCTTTCATTTTATATTATATGTGAAATACACCAGAAATCATGTGGCCAAAATAAAATAGTATACCACGCACAATAAATACATATAATTTTTAAGTATAAAATAACTTTATATCATCCGCAAAAGTATCATCGCATCATTGCGTGCACATGTTAAGAAAAAAAATTTAACAAGGGGTGATTGCGCGGATTTCACCATATATTTACCATCATCAATATGTATTACAAAATCATATATATATATATATATATATATTGTATATATATCACACACGAATCCTCCATATATTGAACGGAATGAGTGCTTCCGTAAGAAAAATTCAAGTTTAGTGTATATAAATATGAATAAACAAAAAAAAAATACTAACTACTATATCATTTTATAAAACTCATACTAACATTTATTTACACACATATACGCTACAATTCACGTACGTAAACAAAAATAATTTTAAACACATGTTTTCTTATCTGTTTGCTACATATTATAGGTAAAACATACACATTCACACATAAATATGTTTTAAAATTAAAATCATATGTGTAGACAAATAGTGTGTTGTAAAGTTATATGATGGATTGAGTCAATGCTATTCATTATTATCTATATTAATATTGTCTCTTACTTTGTTATATATTATAGGCAAAACATACACATTTACATATTTATTTTTTATCTTCCTACTTTTTTAATATTAAAATCATATATATAGGCAAAAAAAAGTACGTTGAAAAGTTATATGGTGGATTGAGTCGATGCCACTCATTATTATCTATCAATTTTGTATGTTATCTTTCTTACAAATCATAGGCAAAACATACACATTTACATATTTATTTTTTATCTCCCTACTTTTTTAATATTAAAATCATATATATAGGCAAAAAAAAGTACGTTGAAAAGTTATATGGTGGATTGAGTCGATGCCACTCATTATTATCTATCAATTTTGTCGGTTATCTTTCTTACAAATCATAGGCAAAACATACACATTTACATATTTATTTGTATCTATCTACTTTTTTAATATTAAAATCATATATATAGGCAAAAAAAAGTACGTAGAAAAGTTATATGGTGGATTGAGTCGATGCCACTCATTATTATCTAACAATTTTGTCTGTTATCTTTGAGTTGAATTCATTCATTCTTCTATTTAAATTTTTTATGCTCTTTTACTTACGCATGTGTGTGATTTCAATATGTGAGGATGAGAAAAAAATGAATTTATTTTGTATGTTTATTGTTATCTTTTTTTTCAAATATGTTGTATATTGCATATTTTATTTGGTAGTTATTTTGTATTTTTATTTTATATTACTCTTCTTCGTGCATGGCTATTGCCTTTGTGACACTTGCATACAAAATCAAATATATACATATTTTTATTATGATATTTATTATCAAAAATCGTGTCTTATTGTTTGAAACAGATTTCAATTTAAATTTTTGGTTAAATAATTTTTTTATTTATAGATTTCGCATACGAATTTTTTTATTTGTTAATACAATATATAATATTATCAATAATAAAAAAGTTTTTATAAAAACTATTGTATTAGACACAATTAAAAAAAAGTTGTTTTCAAAACTAAATTTCTGGCTCTAAATTTTTTTAAATTTTGTAGTTGTTTATTACGCATTTAAAAATATATTTTTTTTTAAACTAAATTTATGGCTTTAAATTTTTTTAAATTGTGCTATTGTTGTATATATTTTCAATCAGTTTCGCGATTAATCTTAATGAATTTTATATGTATATGTATATTAGTTTATGCACTTCTGCAGTTCTAATAACATTTTATGGTGCTTCCGTAAAGAAAATTCTTACGCTTCGTGCCTGATATATATATATATATATAAGCTTCTTATGCGTATATTTGACTTTCGTATTATATGTTTTTATATATAGAAATGCGATACTATATCCGTATATTAATATATGTACGTTCCTATAAATATTTTATATAATATATACAATATATGATGGGACAGAGAATACAAAAAAAAAACTGAAATAACATCATTATTATTTCCGATACAACACCTATCATATATCATTGGGGATCTCCTTGTAAATGGTTTATAAGCTTGAAACAAGACGATGATGTATGTGCTCGTAATTCTTTTCTTTAGGTCTTCTCTTAACTTATATATATATATATATATGTATTACCTAAATATGTATATATATATATATTATTTTTATTTATACATATATATTATCTAAAAGAATTTAAAAAGTTTTCCTTTTTATTTTTTTTGCCATTATTTTTATGACAGTTATTGCTTTTTTTCCAAGTATACAAAAAAAAAAAAAACACACACACACACACCCATATATATCTATAAAATAACATTTCATTTTTCCATTTGATAACATTTTTCCTATATATATATTATATTCTACAAAAATTTTCTTTGTATATATTTATATTTATCTTACAATATAAAATATAATAACTTAATAAAAATTTATTGAAATATTTTAACAAATTTATAGTCTAAAAATATGAAAATATGTATTATAAAATTTATTAAAAAAAAATTGAACAAAATAAAACTTTTGATCTTTATAAAATAATTTTATTTTTTTTTTTCTATATATAATTTTCTTCTTATTTTTAATAAATAAAAAAATTAATAATAATAAATAACATTTTTTATTTAGAATTTAATTTAGTGAAAATTTTTCTATATTTGTATATTGTATACATTTTTCAGATTTTTATCGGTTATAGTAAGCCTGGCTATAAAGTTAACGGTTACTTACTTATTTACTGCATGGCATGAAAATTCAATTGTGCGACTTAAGCTTTCGCCAACATGCTTTTGTAAACGGACATATATATATGCAGTTAACGTCTTCCAATCCAGATATTCTATAATATTAATCATAATACAAATTTGAAAGTTTCATATCCAGAAATAATCGTGTAGAGTAAAAATTGTAAATAAATTTGATGCATTACACGTCTATAATATAATGGCAGTTGACGGATTAACTTCGCATAACATTAGGTTCAATAAAAAATAAGCTAAACTGTTATATAGAAATTCTATTGATAACAATTAATCATTATACCCGAAATGAGAGGGAATGCGTGGTGTATGAAATTTTTAGCATCACTATATAAAGTATAAGGGAATTAAAATAAATCATTTTAATAAAATCGGATAAAACGGTTTTTTTATCATTAAATAATTAAGTTCAAAATTTTAATGGGATCAATATTTTTGTGTGTGTTTAAATGGCTATATAGCCATTTACTTTAAAAGTTTAAATACACATTTTTTAATTTACGATTGGATTGATTGATATTTTGTAATTGTTACTCCCTCCATCTTATAATTATTTTAAATTATATAACTCTACTTATTTATACTTATGTATTTGGTAGTAAGATAAATAATTGCTGGTTGTATAGGAACATTATGGGCTACTCACTGATATATATATATATATATACATTTATATAGCTTCAATCTTTCATTAATTGCAGAATAATTAATGAATTAGTAGTTCCATGCCGAGTAATTTACCACTTTGACTTGTCTGCAATGAATGTTTAGTATATATATTCCATATGCTCCACATGACTTGCTGATGATCATAAATTGTCTATCCGACAACGATTAACCTATATGTCTGCCTGCATCATTATAATCTATTCACACATATACAAATATTGGCAGAAAATATCCATATTTCGATAATTGTGTAACAATTGGAAGTAGAAGTTGAGGTTTAGATTTATTTAATTGATCTTACACTTTTCTATTATTTTGTGTTATTTTGTGTATAAGGTAGTTGGCAGAATTTCTGTCGGTGTCTCATTGCCAGTCTTTGTTGAATTCAAACTAATTTTATTGTTTAAATAACCAATTTTCTCGTTCATCAATGTTTAGAAATTACTCAATTACGTATAGAGAATAGTTTTACATAGACATGACAGACATGGGTGCATACACATTTTTGCCCGACAAATATTGTTATATTTGGTATATTATATATTTAAGTTATTTATCTGAAATAAAATATGAAAATAATAATAATTAAAGTAATATATAAAATTAAATCCGGGATCATTATTATTATAGTAGAAAAGTGAAAATTGCCTTAATATGGCTGCGATTACTACCTGTTGTATAAAATTAAATGAATACCATGTGACTATATGTAATAAAGTTGATGAACATTTTCAAATAATCTTCCAAATTTGACCATAATGGCTTCATCTGTGTTTGATGTGACAATGATCTGATGAATTAAATTAAATTGAAAACATCGTTGATTTAAGGGTCAGATTTTTGTAACACTTTTATCGAGAAAACAAACAAATTTTAAAATATTGAAAATCATCAAACAAACTGTTAAACGGTTCGTATAGGCATTTTGATAACATTTGGAATAATTATTTGTACCTATGAATGGATATAGCGATTTATTACTTTATCGAGAAATACTTTCGGACTGTTATATTTTATATTTATTATATGGCTGTTATATATCTATATCCATCAATGTACCGACGCCGTGCTTATTTATAATTATAATTAAATAAAATTATTAATATTTCATAGAAATTAATTAATTCATTTAATAGAACTTTAAGTGTTTTATTTTTCGGTTTACTATATAATTGTACAGAATTTTAAAGATAAATTAATTACATAAAAAAAAAAAAAAAAAATTAATTTTTAATGAAAATTAGTTTAACATTTTTACCAGGAAAACAAATCTCCCTAAGCTCCGCTTAGTAATTTTTTTTTTTTGCAATATTTTTCTTCATTATATAATTTATTTAACCAAGAAAGAATATTTGTTTTTTAAGTCACCGGTGTGGTCTTAATCACCATATAGCCTCAGTTCACAAGATATTATCGCAAAGAAAAATCACATATACATTTTTTTCGTTCATCATCATGTTGTTTTTTTATTTTTTTTCCATTATCATTCCTAAGCTATATTATATATATATATATGACTTAACTATTACACCACTATTATTATTATTATTATTATTTGTGTGTATATAAAAAAGTAAAAAGTTAATTTTTTATTTCTTGGAAATATGAGTATAAGTTTACAATCTCATATACATAACATTTTATACATTGTATTTACGTATGTATTTTATATTATAAAAATTTAAATACATATAGTTGGTCTGTTATTTATATAAAAACAAAACTAAAAAAACATATCAATTTTACACTCTTATTATTATTATTATTATTATTATTATTATTATTATTAATTTATTTTTTCATTTACTACTTACATCTCAGAAATTATACTTACACGAAAAATGAAGTTTTTTTTTTTTTTTAAACAACCTCTTTTTTCCTTTCCTTTTGCTATATTGCGCCTATATATAAAGATTACACACACACACAAAATTATAAACATAATTCAGAACCAAATTAAAATTGTTTTGTAAATACAATTAAAAAAATTAAAAAAATTAAAAAATATGTCCAATTATAAATTTGCATAATTTATGACAACAGTGTATTTTAATACATTTATATATATATATAACTATATATCACATATTATAATATATATTTCAACATATTTAAGTTACATACGCATATATGGTTAATATTACAAGGAACAACAAAAAAAAAATAAATAAATACATATTATAATATGATACAATAAATATAATATTATATATGTGCATCTGTCAAAAAAAGACCTCGTAATTCATTTAAGTGGTCAAAGGTGTGATACCATGGACCTCCATTTTTTTTTTTTTTTTCTTTTTATTTAACCATATAAAATACCATTTCAGTATTGTAGGTATATTTTAGTTTGTTCTTCTTATACAACATATATATATATATATCTTTGTTGAAATCTTCAGAAAAAATAAAAGAAAAATGAATTGAAATAAAACCAAATAATAAAAAAAAACCAAAAAAAACGATAAAAAAAAATAAAACAGAACTTATTTCGAGTAAACAACATATACATACACACAACAAACTATATAATATATATATATATCTACCTGGTTATAAATCTCTAAACTAAAAATGTTATTCAGAAATCTCTGATTTATTTCTATTTAAGAAAAACATATATATGGATATTTTTATACATATATTTACAAAAACAAAAAAAAATAAAAAAAATGACTATATATTTTACATTTTGAGGTTATGTAAATTTTGTGATTTATATTATAATTTTAAGTTAGATTTTTTTATATATACAACGATCCAACTTAAATACAAAAAACAACACAAAAAAAATTATAAAAAAAAATAATACAATAAAATAAAATAAAAACATAATAAAATAATAATATTTTTTTTGTTAGTGTATTCATATTATTTTCATTTCATAATACTCGACTGTATTATAGAAATGAATATAAGAAACTATTTTGGTGTGATAATAAATAGGGTGTGTCAGGTGATTGTAATTAATTTCTCAAAATGTTTATCCATATTTTTCTTTTTATACTAAATTTATAAAATTTAATAAAATTTAATAAAATATTTTTAGAGAGATAAACTATTTGATTAAAAAATACTAAATGCGCGTATTATTATTATTGTATTTTTTTTTTAAGTACATTTTAGAAAATATTTTGTTACTTAAATGTCTCGTCGTTTGTTTAAACTTTTAATTTAATTATTCACATTATAACTGCCCATATAAATACTGCATTATTGAACGTTTTGATAAAATAATTAATCTATAGTTAAATTCAATTGATTTCAAACAAAAATTTAAAAATTCTTATATTGTATTTTTTGATTAATTATTAAGTAAAATGAACTATTGCCAAAATATCCATTCCAGTATACATTTCGATTGAAATTACTGTGTGTTATCGAAAATCTATATTAGTAAAATCGGTTAGTTTAATATATAATACATTTTTGCTAAACTGTTATATGGAATTTCAGTTAAATTTATTCAACTTTATTTATTATACGATGCCATTGTTGGGAAGAAGAAAAATAATCAGTTAACAATATACGTATTTCAAATAGAAATGAACAGCATTCAAATTTTTAAAAATTATAATGGTAAAACAGTTGTGGTAAATAATGAAGCAATAATTTTTGAATGGACTTCATGAATATTTGATGTCATTTTCTATTTTCAGAATTGTGAGAACATATTTTTAATAAATTTGATTTTGTTGTCAAAATTTTTTTCTCATTTTTTCTTATTTCTTTAATTATGACATTATTGAACGCATCAAATCTTTGTAAATTATATATTTTATTGGATATACAGAAATTATTTTGCAATTCCTATACGGATTACTAACAGCTCTGATGATACCCTAGTAACAATTCGTCAGTACTTTGAAAAATGAGGAAAATTTCCGTGGAAAAAATACACTATTTTTTTTTTTCGATGGAAAAGATATATTGGAATTTGGCCAAAGAATGTTCATAGATTTTCCACTTAATATAATAGTATTTTATTAAGATCAATTGAAATATTTGGATTGTCAGGGTAATGTGTCCAACATATATTCGCGGTATTGTATTCATAAATTATTTCACCAATTATCCAAGACAGTGATTTTTAATATTGTATATTTCACTTATCTATAGATATAATCCTTACTCTTTTTAAATTATTTTCATAATTTTTAAAACAACCAGCAACTCAAATCGATTTATTTCCGAGGAATTTTGTAAGACTCTTCATAGATTTTATCATCGGTTTTTTTTTTCTTGTTTATTACACAAAAAAATGCATAATCGATGAATTTTTGCCATCGTTTCGGGCAATGTATTCATTTCGTTTTCATAGAAATTCTCTTGTATCGGTAAAAACTGAATCAAACCGGAATTCGATTGGATTCAGATATTATTATAGATAACACGTTCCTTCAAAATTGATTCACAGAGCAGTTCTATTAAACAGATTGTATGTATGAATTATTTACTGATAAATTTCGTTGATGTTTTTAGAATGGGAATACGAGTATACAAATTTTTCATTAGAAATGCCCGGGGTAGTTATAAAAACCAATTTGCATAACTTTTAGTAGTTGATAACTATATAGTTCTATCAAATTTGATAACTATATGACAGATCGGTTCACCAGATTGCGTAACTCTTTAAACTCCTGTCTTATTTTTATGAAATTGTACGGCCTTGTATCGCCAATTTAATTTAAATTGACAGTTCTGTAATCGTATATAAGTACATGTGAAGGAAAGTAAAAATTTTCAAGGAATTTGTTAGAAAGCAATGTTATAATCAAAAATATGTGTTTTTATAATATGTTAATTTTAATAGAAAAAAATGTGATTTATTGATTAGTTCGCGTTTTTTCAATAAAACATTAGTTTTTATATAAAGCAACAAAAAAAAAAATTACATAATTTTAAATGTCTCATTTTATTATATCAATTCCATTCAAATAAAGAAATAAATAGCAAAAATTATAAAATAAATATACTACAATAATATTGGATGCGGTTATTTGGTCGCCAACAAATTTTCCGTAAACATTATTAAGATTTACTAATCTTCTATTGGTTTTTCCTTTTTATTTTTTTTTTTTTTTTATATATTTGTTATGTTGAAAACATATTGTTGTAAGCAAAAAAACTTTTGAAATAATTTATTATATTGTATATTTGCTTTTATCAAAAATAATCGCATCATTGCATTTATACCTCATCCAAATAAATATTGAATGAAAAAAAAAACTACCAAATACATATACTTAAAAATCCATAATCAGATATACATTCAGCCAAATAAGTACCCGGAAATTCTCATTTTTAATTTTCTCTCTGAGAATATTTAAAAAAAATTTTTTTCTCAGGTTGACACAACTGTCAGCCACCATTCTGTGAATTTTTATTGCTATGTGTGATTTAGTTTGCTTACGGCGTCATTAGGAACAAGTCAACCTTTTGTGTGCGTTGCGATTTTTACTATGGATAAAAATATCGATCAAAGAGTTTGTGTGAAATTTTGTGTTTCAAACGAAATTTCTTGTGTCAAAACATTGGAAATGTTGAAAAAAACATTTGGTGATTCAACCATGTCGAAAACTCAAGTTTACGATTGGTATAAATCGTTCAAAGAGGGGCGAGAAGAAGTGAACGATTTGCCACGTTCAGGACGGCCTTCGACCTCTTCAACTGAAGAAAACGTCGACAAAATAAAGGTAATGGTGCTCGAAAATCGTCATAATAGTTTGCGAGAGATAGCCAAAGAAATGAACATGTCTCATGAGACCGCTCGTCATATTTTGGTTGATGTTTTGGGTATGCGGAAAGTCGCAGCGCGATTGGTGCCAAAAGATCTGAATTTTCTTCAAAAAATGAATCGCAGTAAGGTGGCTGAAGACATGCTTGAACGCGTAAATTCAGATCCAACGTTCATCGAACGCATCATAACTGGTGACGAGACATGGGTTTACGAGTACGACATGCAAACAAGTCAACAATCATCGGAATGGCGCGCCAAAAATGAGCCGAAACCGAAAAAACCGCGCCAAAGCAAATCGAAAATCAAGGTGATGCTGACCGTTTTCTTCGATATTCGTGGTGTTGTTCATTCGGAATTCTTACCGGAGGGACAAACCGTCAATAAAGAATATTATCTTGGCGTTATGAAGCGTTTGAGAGAGAATGTTCGTCGCAAAAGACCAGATTTGTGGCGGAACAACAGTTGGATTTTGCACCACGATAATGCACCAGCGCACAAAGCGATCATTGTTAACGAGTTTTTGAACAAAAATTCAACAAATATCATCGAACAACCACCGTACTCTCCAGATATGGCACCATGTGACTTTTTCCTGTTTCCAAAACTCAAATTACCACTTCGTGGAACCCGTTTTGAGAGCATTGAAGACATCAAAACTAATTCGCAACGAGAATTGAAGGCCATCTCGGAATATAGCTTTAAAAAGTGTTTCGATGATTGGATTGTTCGTTGGAAGAAGTGTATTGCCTCAGAAGGGGCCTATTTTGAAGGGGATATAATAAATTTAGATGATTGATAAGTTGTTTGTGTTTTATTTCAAATTTCCGGGTACTTATTTGACTGAATGTATTTAGACTGATTAACATATAAATGATCCGTGACCCATTTGGAAAAAAAAAAAAACTTTCGTCTACCAGACAAAGTATATGTAAGTACATGAATATGTGGTACATAAAGTACAAACATTCTGAAAGGAGTTTTCATTTATGAGAATAGTTATGAATGTAGTTCTGCATTTATACACTGTCGCTCAAAATAATGAACATATGTGTATGAATGTAAAGTATACGCGAATCTCTTAAAAGTAATATTATTAACGATAACTTAAAACTAAAGATTTGTCATTATGTATTATTTAATGGATGGAACGACTATCATACTATAAAGTTCGTGTGCCACATTATTATATTATTTTTTAAGACATAGCTTAAAATAATTGAAAAAATTCAGTTTTTCTTATGTAATTTGAACATTCACTGACAATTTTATGTAAAATAATATTATGCGCTATATGAGATAAAATTAGAGTTTAATAATATCTTAAAATCTTTTGTAAAACAAATTTAGTAAAATAATAAAATGAAATTGATCATTTACAATTTAAGGATACAAATTTTAACAATTATTTTACTGATATACTTTATTTTGAGCAATGGTGTTTAGTATTTACTTTTAAGAACTGGTCACGAATCTTCTGTCGGCCTGTCGCATAAATCTAACAATTGCAGATTCAAGAAATAGTCAGAAAATTCATATTATATTCAAATAAAAAAAAATTGTAAATGAGTTATTTTACAATTAGACGAGCTATGATGTATTGAAGTCAAGCTAAGATCAAATTAATATAAAAATCTGAAAAAAGAAATGGTAATACGAAATACGTGGAAAATTCGCTTCATTTAAAACTGTTAAGAAAATTTAAAAGAAATTAATTAAAAGTATATGTATCACCTAAGGACTAAAGACATTAAAAAAAAAATGTTGGAATGATTGGGTGACAAGTGATAAAAAATTAATGTTTGTACAAATTCACAAAATTTTACATGTATTTAGTTTTAAAAATTTGTATTCAATAAATGTTATTCTGGGAAATTTTCGCGACCTGTCCTTATTTATTTAAATATACTATAATACTCGGATACCAATGTGGTGCCGAAAATTAAATTTATCTGTTGATATTTATTTATATAAACTTTTATTTTTAACTACACATAACTTTATATCTACCGTGTATTTCATAGTATTTCATAGTGTAATTTTTTTGTAAGCTATTTCATAAAAAGGAAGAATCTCAAAATTTGTTTCTCTTTTTATTAATTTGTTTAATGAATTTTTATGAAAAATCCATAAATTGTTTTTGAATTTCTCGTTTGTTTCCCAGAGTTTCTTTTTGATAACATTTTTAATTAAACTGTTATGAGAAACAATCGCTCATCGGGAGTTAAATTTTACTTCACAATAATATTATATATATTTATTGAGAACGGTTGCAATATTGTATTTGTAATTTATGTAAAAATTACTCATTGGTAAACTGATTGATTACCTATATTCTAAAATCTACATAACTTATCAAATTGTAGTAAATTTCTCTATTAGTCGAACATTTCCATATGGTTTCATTGCTAACAATATACATCCCCATTGTTGAGTATATGTAAATAATACAAGAGTTCCTCATCGATGTGGAGACTATTCCTTCTATAATGGTTTAGCAACTATAATTTTTAAAGTTTTATAAATACAAAATAGATATTGTAAAAAAAAAAAACCAAATTGTTAAAAATTTTAAAATAAAAATCATTGAATTATATGTTACCTTCAGAGTATTTTGTATATAAATTATAAATTAATGAATTGAAAAGTAAACTATTTGGATGACATATTATCTCCGTATATATATATATATATATGAGGTCGAATTGTATGTTATCGTTATATAATAACAAAATATATTGTAACTGCGGTGTTCCTGTTTAATAATTATCATTCATTTTCATCAAAAGTTATGTTCGTATATTTATATATTTTACAATTTATTATAAATTATAAATGCATTGGCACGTATGCATTATAGTATATTGTAGTATTTTTTTAAATTATAATTATCATAAAAATGTAATACACACGCGTATGTTATACCAATTACAATATAATTATAAATATAATATAAGATAATAGTAATAATACAACACTTAAAAAAACATTTGTAATATATGTTATACGAATTTAAAATGAAAATATAGAAATATCAATAAATTATTCATAAATGCAATGTGAATAATAATGCATAATTTTATTGATGATAATAATTGCATTTTTTCTTTTTGTTGTTGTTGTCATTTTTTTTTATATATAATGCAAATTTTGAAATCAAAAGAATATAGGAAGAGAAATAAAAGACAAACAAAAAATATAATCATAGTAATAATATTAAGCACGTGAAATAAAGGTACAATTACCATTGTTGAAATTACATTATTTTACTAATCAAATTCAACGTAAATGTAAAAAGGTTATTTAACAAAATTGAATTCTTCATAGCTTCATATATGAACTTGTACAGCTTAAGCGTCTATAATATCATTGTGAAATTAAAATAACTATAATATACCTACATTTACCTTTTTTCTTCCATAAATGTGAATATATGAAAATAATACATAATAATTTACAGAATTTACATAAAAAAAAATTTATAATTTTATTAATTCCATTGTCGTACAATTTGTACAAATGATTTGATTTTGACAATTCCAATGACATGGTAATATATATATATATAATGTATCTGGTATATTTTAATACATATTATTATACAATAACAATAATAATAATAATAATAATAATATTAATTGTATATATTACATAAATATATATATATATTTGCAATGATTCATACCATACTTATAATGCAATTTATTATTATAATTTATTATAGCCGCGTATATATGAACAAAGAATATATATATTATATAAGATTTTTGTGTGGCAATATGTGTTTGTTTTTGCATATGTGTGTGTGTCCGTGTCTCCGTGTGTATGTGTAAAATGGAAAAAAAAAATATAATAATAATAATAATAATAATACAAAATAAAATAAAATGAAAATTTATAAGAAGTGTTTGCGAGATAAATTATTTATATATATTTTCTTTTGAGCTCTTTTTGCATTTAATTTATTCATGTAAACGAAATATATATAGTACAAGAAACCATATATTTATTTTTTATATATATATAATAGGTATATTATAGTTTATAAACAAATACACACATTGACTATATATATATATAGATATTATACACCTATGTTTTGTATATAATTTATTTATATATGTGTTTGTATACAAATAACACACAAAATACAAACAAAAAAATATTTCTATTTATAAAAAAGAAAAAAAAACACAAAAAAAAAGTAAAATATATTTTCACAAAGTCTTAGAAAATGTCTTACTTGCTTTTTAAAATGCCCAATAAAAATTGCCGACACACTCTTGCAATATTTCTTCGGAATCCTATATAAATCACAATGTAATCCCTCATGCTATATCATTACCCACCATGGTTTTCGTGCGAAATATTTTTTTCCTTATTTTCTTCGGTATTTTTTTTTTCATGAACTGGTATGTTGTTTCAAATTAAAATGTTACGTAATTTAATTTTTTTTTTTTTTTCTAACTTTATTTTTCTCATTCAATAAAATTTGCATATATAAATTTTTTACTATATATAAATTTAATAAATTTGCTATGGATCGGGATCGCAAAATGTAAATAATGAATAGCGAATATAAATTTTCATTTTTTTTTCCTTTCCCAGTAATGTTATGTGTTGGTACATAAAATACAATATATTACTATGGAAAAAATGTGTTTGTTGTATTTGTGAAATTTGGCTGAATATATAATGTTTTGTATAATGGTAAATTTTTTACCTATATATATTAACTTTTGAAGATGGGTTTTTGATTCGACTTATTTTTATTATATAAAACCTAAGCAATTAACTTCAATCAATATGTGCTTGAATATATATATAGTGTGTGCGTATACCGTATAATCTTATATAAATGTAATTTTAAATATGTTAAGTGTGATGAGCTTTATATTTTTTAATCATCATTATAACTATATTTTTTGACTTACATCACTTACATATATATATAGATTATGGGGTACGTTAAGTTTTGAAAATAATGGGCAGTTAAGGTGTACAAAAATTTAATTATACACTTTATCGTATATAAATTATTTGATTAAGTTTGAAAATTAATGAATATTTAATGTTGTTAACAAAGATATATTATTCTTATTTTCATCAGTATAATGAAGCGTGAGAAATAGCCGTCAGTTTTCTCAATATTTTTCTTATAAAACCTGGAGAGGAATCATGTAAGGTGATAAGTGACAGTCACTGCTGTGATATTCGAAAGTGATCACTTATTTATTTGGCATAATGTAAGGTAATCATTTTTAAAATCACCGGAAGGTAATTTTTATAATGTCATTCGAATCGGTGGTGAGAAAAAAATATATTTTGACATGTTTTTTTTTTATGTTATTTGGCTAAAGAAAATAAAATCTACAAATTAAGCATAGAATTATAAAATAAAAATCAAGATAATAAAATTTTAACGTTAATAAAAAATATAAATGTATAGTTCACTTTCGATTGAATTATATTCTTCAGAGACTAAGGAACACAATGGTTTAGGATTTGATCGTAATCCGCAATGACCAATTTTATTTTTACAAATAAAACCATTACAAGTTTACGAATTAAAATAATTTGTAAACAATTTAAAATATTTATATTGAATTTTCGGTTGTGAATGTAGCAAATATTATACCATTATTTTTCTTTTAACACAACTATAGAATATATCTATTGGTTATTGCCTTAAGAAAATTGATAAAATATATTGCTAAACCATACTTAAAAACGCGCAAGTACAAATATTTGATAAAACATATTTTTTCTTTGTTAATGTTAACAAAAAAATTACGAAATGTATTCTTGAATATAATATGAAAACTAAATATTTTCCTTTAATTTATTTTAATATTTTGCGTAGCACACCGATCCACACAAACTGATTTTCAATATTTGTCATACTAAAAAATTACTCAACTTAATTATCATTTATTGGTTTATAAAAAAATCAAAAAGCGCCAATATCTATCAAAATATAAATACAAACGAATTGGTTAATTATTATAAAATTATATATGAAGTAATTTACTATAGCTATGACTGCAAAGTGGAGGATATGATTTGACATATATGTCTGAGAAATTAACCCAGTAACCCAATGTATTATAACAAAAAAAAAAAACTTTCCAATAAAATAGATATTTATTCTTTTATTGATGATCTACAAATGTGTTCACGGAACAGCAACAGAAATATAAATAAATATGATTTTAATATTCAATATAAGAATAAATCAATATCTGTAGAGAGTAGAATTTGTTAATTTTACTTGATATACTTTTAATATAAATCAAAATTTGTAACCTTAACTTTTTATGATTAAACATTTAATTTATATTCAAATCATAGTAAAACAATTAACCGTGTACATTTAAAATATTTGTTGTTATTGTTCATTAAACTACATACATTCCTGTTTTTATTAAATATATACATGTTTCATTGTATAAATATATATTTTTATAATTTAAAATAATTTCGAACACTATACATAATGAATAAATAAAATATATCCGTGTTTTGGGGTACAAATGAATTCGCTTGAATTAATATAATTTTATTTAATCCTTATATGAAAGTGTAATTATGGTACATTCAAAAAACGTAATATACTTCGGCAAAATATCTTTGGCATACTTATGCAAAACATTGATCCTATACAAATCGATAATTCATATACAGTTACTACCGTAAAAATGAATCAAAACATATATCATTTTCTGTATTGTGGAATGTAATGGTCTTTGTTACTGTGTTCCTCTGCGCCGATCTGATGCACTTCAAAGACCTACGTAATTATCTCACGAATAATGGAGTTATTAAAATCTATATATAATATATATGCAACATTCGGAATTAAATTGCACACCTATAATATGCAAACTATATTGTAATATATTAATGCATTCATTTTCAGATGATGCAAAACAAAACAGAAATAATAAATAAATAAATAAATAAATAAATAAATAAATAAATAAATAAAAAGAAATATATACAAAAATAAAAGTCATAAATATAAACAATGAATATAAATTAAATATAAAATGGCTAATTCGGCAGATAATAATTCACTTCAGTTCACTTTATTATGTGCAAAATTTATAGTGTATATATATATATAGTTTTCTCTCAATACTTCAACACAACACAAAATAGTGAATTTATACTGAATAGAGATTAACAATGCAATCTCAAAATATTATTGTATTTATGGGTTACATGTTATACCATATATATATACAATATATTTTTACATTATTATTATGCTGTGTTATATATGGTATAACCAACATTTATAGAAATAATAGTTATGTATATAGTTCATTATTTGGAAAGAGTTATATGTTTTAAATATAGAGAATTATAATATGAATGAAGTTAGCTATATATATAAATATATATAAAGTTTTAATAATGTTAAATTGAATCAAATTATCGTAAATAACAAATACATTTTTTGTTCGTGTTTTACACTCTTTATTAGTTGTTGTTTATATTATTTTAGTTAGGGGTTGCATTCATATTTTATCCAATAATAAATTTTATAAATTAATTAGAATATTCATAATAATATCGTATACATATACAAAAAATATAAAACGTATATATATGTATTAAAAATATAGTTAATATAATAAATAAATTTTCAATAACATTATACATAAATAAACAAATAAAATATTATAATGTTATCATCACACATCATATCCGCGATACAATATAATTTAAAATCAATTATACAATTTATTATTTATTTATTACACATTGATTTTATTGATAAAATATTATAAAAACATATATATCAAATATTTTATATATTTATTATATTTTAATAATTTTTTTTTATTTCATTTGTCATATATTTTTCGCATATAAATTTAAACTTTATTTTACACCAATTTTTTGTATTTCATTTTTATAATATTAAATTGTATATTATCCATATAAATAAATACAATTTTTTATTTGATTTGAAAAAAGTGACATTAATTTATTATCCAAAAAATATTAACATGAAGTGTATTAATATGAGAATGTTTTGCATGCATACGACGAACACTGTATAATATATTTTTACCCATAGAGATAAATTTTTGTGACTGCTATATTTATTTATTAGTTTTCCCGTAAATAAATTATATAACCGCTGTGAAATAAGATAAATTATGGATTTGTCGTATTTTTATAAATATTTATAATGGATATATATTACACACATGATATTACCTACCCAATGTATTCAACATATATGTTGAAAAAAATTGTATAAACGTATGCGTGCATACGCATATTATCATCATAATATTACAATTTATATGTTACATATATATATAAATTATGTAACTTAAGCACATATTTTTGGTGGCCATATATTGAAACTAATCGTGGTATAAAAATAAAACATAGTTTTATAGTTTTATATTCTAATAATTTAAATAAATAAAATATTATATTTGTGTATTGATAAGCGAATTGTAATTTTATATTTATACCTTATGTGTATTTAATGTAATATTGAAATACAAAATTTAGAAAAGATTTCACTTCTAATACATTACACAAGACTATAAATAATGTCTCACAAAATGAGTTAACAATAAAATCAGGCGTATTGGTTAAATGAGGTGTTTTCAGAGGACTAGTCATTTTTTGTGGTTTAGATGAGTATCTGAAAATAAATTTTAATATTCTACCTTTTTCGGAGTATCTGATTTTAAAAATATATGTTTGTAACGAAAAAAAAAATAAATAAAAAATAATTGATTGGTGTACTGTATCCCTTAACAAAATATTACACTACATAGTATATTTAATTTTTGAAATAGAGTTATTGATTTTTTTGCTGACAACATTTTTATCAATTTCAATAAATTATTAGCTACTGTTGTAAATACATATTTCTTCTTATACCTTATTATAATTATATCATATGAAATGTAATAAATTTAATTCTACATACTTTGTATTATAATGAAGAAAATAAATATTTTATAATATCCATTGTATATAGGGTAGAGTATCTGCATCAGTAACGTTTTTGTATTTTAACGATTATGAGTTGGCAAGAAAGAATTTGTGTGCAATAATACACAACATATATCCTTGGACGAATATTCCTTTGATAAGAAATGAGAAATGGTAATTCCCATCGTATGATAAAATAATACTAAAAAAATATCATCATAAATTACAAAACCATCGCGCACACATAGAATTTAGAATGAAAAATAGTTTGAGAATAATTTGGTTTAAAAATCGCTTAAAAAAAATCCGTGGTGGAATTATCATTCAATCTGTTTTTATATGTGAAATATAAATTAGAAAATATTCCACTTTGTTATTGGTTTAAATTTTGCAAAAAACAAACTAAATAAATGGTAATGTGATTGCGTTATTTTATGGATGTGGCACCACAAAATTAACAAAACACCACAGTAATTGCTGCCAAGTGACCCCAAATATGTGTGACAAGGTATTATTGCTCTTCACTTAACCAGTATGGTAACTTCTTATCAAATTATATATAACGTGACATTTTGTTTATATAAATAACTATAACTAAAAAAAACAATTAGGTACCAAAATAAACGAAGTTCCATATTACCATATGTGAAACATAAAATACTTGATACATTTTTATATACGTGATGTTTGATATTTTTTCAATATATATATAATAAATTGTAAACATTTAAAATAGATAACGTCGTACGACCGATAATAGTTATATAGAGAGACCTACCGCATTACAAATAATTTATAATTTTTTATTTAAATTTTTTTATTTTTTTTTTGCGCAAATTTGTGAACATTTTTTAATCAAAATTCTATTCATACATTCCCAATGTGAATAACATAAAAATATAATTTTGTATATTTACAATATAGGATTTTGTAATTTATATATTGTATATACAACACAAATTAATTAATTTATACGAAAATTGATTTATTGTTTTCTCTTTTGTAAACTATTAAAACACCTTTCTATTTAAGTCATATTAAAAAGACAATATTTTCTTTAAATGATTTACTCGTTTTTTATTACATTTAGTGTATCGGTATGTATTTTATGTCCAATTGTACGCATGAATATTAAATGGCTTTCCTTTTTAAAATCTTGTATATAGAAGTATAATTTTAATAACTGTGTCACGTATATATAATTAGTGCAAATATAAAATTTTTACGATCGTTTACGTGACACTGAAATTATTTTAAAAGTCGATAATATATATACGTATGTATATGTCGGTGTTTAATATAAAAATATTATAAAGGGATCAATGTAGAAGGAATTTTTTTTCTAATTTATTCTTATACTGATTATACGGAAACTAAACTAAAGTTAATTATATAGTATTATAGATTGGGTTGGTTGTTTTGACAGTTTCGATGAACTCTTCATTCCTTTATCTTGTGCAGAGATAACTATAAATCTAACTGTAAAAGTAAACAAAAATGCGACCGCGAAATAATTCTTATATTTTATTTTAAAATTTAATTTTTGTAAATTTTAATATATCGACCTGAGTTGTACTACTATTTTAAATAATTAGAATATATATAATATTATATATAAATAAATAGAGAATTTAAAATGTTAATGCTTAAAATAAATTTTTATATTGACATTAACAACTTACAAATCTTCACTGCGGTATAGCAACTTCCTGATTTTTATGTTAATTAAAATAATTAACCTTTTAAATCTTAACACAATATGTGTAATAGGAATTAGATTTTGTGTGATAAAAATTTACCATTATGGTTTTATATAAAAAGTGAAGTTTATAATATAGGGTGTTTTTTTAAGCTAAACACAGAATTTTGAATTTATATAAAAACGCGGAAACTGTGGAAAATAATTAATTGTTCAGAATACAAATCATAATGGAACATTAAAAAATACAATAAATTTTTGCAATTTTATTTTAAAAATCATCATTATTGAACCGCATTGATCGCATACACGTAAATGTACCAGCAATAGCCGATGTAGTGAACATTTATCAGATATTATTTTTCACAAAACAAATGTAATCCATCAATGTTTAAAATAAAAAAAGCTCTATTTAATTACATATTAAACAGTTTGTGTTTTGTATAAATTTAAAATTCTGTCACGTTTAAAACAACACATTGTATATATATTTAATTAAAGTAAGATTTTCATTTTTATACATATACATAGAGTAAACACTGTGTGTCCGAAAATAAATCGGCGAATGACTTTCTATAATATATGGAGATGTTGTAACGTCATTTATTGGCCCCTGATTGTGATTTATACATTGTGAACGGTGCTTAACAAACTTCGTCTATGACATTTCCTTAATTGTCGGCCAAAATACAAATCGCAATAAAAGAACGAACATTTAATTTTGTTAAATATACCGAAACCATTGAAATTTCAATACAATGAAACAATTGTTTATCCAAAAGCATAAATTTTGAATGGCCTCGACGATTCGATGTATTCCATTTGAAGTAGATAATATTTCGAATATATCGGATAATATGACTTCAAAAAATTATCGGAATCTTTCTTTGTATAAAAATGTTTGATGTTATTTGTCGGACAGAGCTTGTATGTACCATTTTTTATATTTAAATTGGATACATATATATATATATTTGTACTATCTGTATGTATATAAAGCTATATATACATATATTTATTTATAAATGTTCATATATGCACAGATTTAAAAGAATGAAAGAAATCAAAATAAGCTATATACAAACAAAATAAAAGAAAACTAATAAATTTTGTTAAGCGAAAGGTATATATATTTTGGTATTTGTATTTGTAATAAAATGTCCAAAATAATATATACTATAGATTTTGTTTAGTACATAAATATATATTATATGAATGTGTATATATAGATCATAGTACTTTTACTTATACACACATATATATATATAGCAATTTATGTATAATAATAATAATAATAATAATAATATACATACGAGTATTCCATATATATATGGTATAGAAATCCAAATATATACAATATACAATTTTATACCCAATGATATATTATTTCAAATACTGCAGTATTTTCTTCTATATATTTGTTTCTAAAACGTCAGCCTTTTCAAAGATTATATAAATAAATTTCAGATCCTATAATTTGTTTCAATTTCAACTTAAAATCCTTTTTAAATCCTTTATATATATATATATATATATATATATATATCTGTATAGCTTTCTCTTGTTTAAAAATAGGGTTGTATATTCATTGTGTATTCATTGTGTATTTGTATTTTAACAGAAATATTTTTACTAATATATAAATAGTAAAGTTAAATAAATAAATGTATATTCAGTACGTTTAGTGTAAATTCAAAATGATGGTAGCTATATTGCTATACCATATCTATATATTATATAAGGTGATATATACACATTTTGAAATCTAAATATATTTATGTGCCAATATACCAAAAGTAGGTAACGACGAAATCAATATAAGATTTTAAGTATTGTATATAAAAAGTAAAAAATAAAACAAATAAAATAACAAAAATAAATCTGATGCGTATATGTATTTGTAACTATAATCTAATGGTGTTTTCATTTAATAATATTACATATATAATCGTATTTGAAGCGCTTAATGGTCAAACACACAAATTTAAATTTATTACTAAGAATATTGCAAAATTAAATACATCAACTTTAAAAATGTAAAATTGAAATTTTTATAATTGCTTTCAATATCTAATAATTATCTATAATAATTGTGAATTTTAATTATTATATGGACATTTATATAAATAAAAAGTATTTGAAACATACTCCAACATCTTCTCTCTATAACTAACTTTAAATTCTATTCATTTTATTTAACTAATTATTATATACATTTTTTTTATTTTTGTTTAATAAATTTATAATTTCAAAAATAAAAAGTAATAATTCACCTTTTTTACTTTTTTTTTTACAATATGTGTATGTATATGTTTTTTGTATTTACTTCTACATTTATTATAAATAGAAGAAAACGAAAGAACAGTGTAAGAGGTATATAATATAGATTCTTCAGAGTTGAATTTAATTCCAACGCAAAATAAAAAGTAAAGAAAATGTCAAACATAAATCTTTCTATTTTTTTTTTTTTTCATCTAACAACGTAAACATAAAATACATATACATTTCCTTACAAAAAATTATAATTTAAAATGCAGGTATTCTTATCTCAACTAAGGTGTATTGTATGTATATACCATATATAGTACAGAATGAATTATGTTCATATTTTTATTGTCCTGATACATGTTCGGTATTCGTTTTTATATAAAATATAATTATATATATATAAAAGGATCTATTATTATATAATAAAATGCCGAAAAATAGTAAAACGAATAATATATAGAAATTTTTGATTTGTATATAGAAAATTTAGGTAAAATACATCCGACCCATGATTTACACGGTTTTGAATTATCATGAGTACGATACGATCATATATGAGTTATATGTGTAGTTGGAATCAATGAAATGTGTATGGTTTTGATAAAAATGATTTTGTGCATTTATCATTTATCTGATCGCTGTATAATATAGAGACAACTAAAATATTGAATTTCTAAATATCACCGCGTGTGTAAATCGGGCATGAATTGTAAAGACTTTTCTATTTAATTTTAATTTTATTTTTATACTATATTAATATTTTATGTTATTTTACAATCTCATTATTTGACAATGCTTATTTTATGTTTATATTGTTATTTTTTCTTTTAATATTTTTTTTTTTTTTAGGTAGCCGATATATATATATTGAATTGTTGAATTGACATTTTTAGCAATTTTTAATATTTTTAAATATCATTGTATTTGATTTGGTAATAAATCAATTTAGGAATATCAAGTTCTACACTTGTATAATGAGACAATAATACTAGAATTTTATCGTTTTTTGAAATGCACCATTTATCATAATATAGTAGCGTTATTTCATAATTTTTATATCACATTTGTGAATATGAATATTTACAGATATACGGACAGTCGAACAGGTGAACGAATAAAACTAACGAAAAATATATTAACAAAATGAATTCAATTGAATTTCTGATAAATTCGGTAGTTTAGAAAAGAATAAATTTTAATTTTATCATTGACGAATCGTTTATAATGTATGGTAAGAGCCCCATAACATTAGGTTAGATTATAAAATGTTCTATCTATAATGTTCTACCCCACATTTCAAAAGCTGCCATAGTATAGCGAAGTTATTCTATGGGTTATTTTTTCTAAATTTTTTAAAGTCCACACAATAATGTGGCGACCGATGTAGAAAGATATTGTTTATCTATCTGAATATAGCGTCCAATACCATATCATAGATAATTTAGATTTTTAATTCCAATAATAAACAAATTAACTTACAATCATTTAAAAAAAAATTTGTGATTATGAGTGAGTAATTTATTTATTATATAATAAAAATTTTCAATTCGGCATTTATTTCTAAACCTTAATTTTGAGAGATGTATTTTGATCTACTTCGGATTTTCGAACGAAAGGTACTCCGTGGCATATTTGGTCCCGTCAAAGAACAGAATGGTTGGAGGCGACGATACAATTTTGAATTAGACAAGTTGTACGGTCAACCAAATATTGTCAAAACAATCAAGATCAATAGATTGAGATGGCTTGGACACGTAGAACGCATGGAGGAGGAGCGTGTGCCAAAAAAACTGTTAAATGGTAAACCGGAGGGTAGAGAGGAGAGCCGGAAGACCTAAGGCGAGTTGGCTAGATGCAGTAAGCTGTGATATAAAGATCCTAAAAATTCGGGATTGGAAGACATTAACTGCGGATAGGTCAGGTTGGAAAAGCGTGTTGGAGAAGGCTAAAACCGCACCCGGGTTGTAACGCCATGGAGTAGAGTAGTAGTAGTAGTAGATTTTGAGTAATTTTAATTGGAAAATTAGCGTATTGGATTATGGTATATAGTCGACTGAATATGAAAGTGTTTAATACGAATCTCTATTCAAAATCAAAAAAATTTCAAAAAATTAATTTCTTTTTTATTGATAATTGTTATTATATCATTTATTTTTTCGTGCTTCTAATTGAAAACGATGATAGTTGTTGCTTGACACTCCATATTAGTTTCTTTGGAAAAATACTTTCTTTTAAGTATTAATTTTTATATGGTTAGTGTGTGATCTCAGTTGGGAAAAAATGTGTACAATGGGGGGAGATGATGTTTTTCGATTAATTATAATATATATTGTAGGCAGTCCAAAAGATGTAAACATTTCAAAAAATAATCATTGTTTTAACAACATTTTTTAATGTTAATAGAAATAGTGACATATTTACATGCATTAGTACTTATACATCAACTGAAAAAAATTTCATCATCTGTGTACTTTTCAAATATGATTTCAAATATATCGTTCACAAATACAAACAACACAAACATAAACATTTTAAATGTTAAATAAATTCATTATTCCAAAAATTTAATTGTAACCATTTTTATATAAATTCCAAAAATTATATTTTTCGGACTAAAAAAGATATGTATAGAATCCAGTTTTCACCATATACATCGCATTGACAATGAACTTTATAAAAATAAAATTAATGTTAATATTATTTTATATATATTAACTATACCGCCATGTTTATGAACTTACTATATATTCTTTCTTAATGTACTTCATAATATATATATATATATATATAACAAGAACAAGAACATATACAGAATTTAATTAACGTACGGTAATTTTGATAACAAAAATAATTATAATTAATCATCATATTTTGTTTTTCTTTTAACCATATAATGTATATCCTTGTTGTATCCTTTTTTATTTATGTATAATAGGAGTATATATTATATTATATACAACTTAAATTACATCATTAATGCTTTCATTCTTTTCTATTATTTTTTTTTTTTTTGTTGCATATGCCTTAAATTCATTATGTACATACAAACAATCATACAATATATAATATATATATATTCCTACCTACATATAATATATGTGCGGTGTATATATATACACAATATATTAGTATCACTTAAAGTCGTAAATTTAATCAAAGGGATAATGACCTAAATTTAGTTTTTGTTCATTTTTCTATAAAACAAGGATAAATGTACAAGGATATATACGCATAATATATTATGAATTTTCGTAAATATATAACAATATAAATGTATTTTATTCTTCTTGTCCTAAAATCCCTCTTTATTCCATTGAGTTTTATTCATCTCTCTATAGTTACAATATATTATTTTCTACGTAAATTTGTTCATTTTTCATTGTTCATATATTTTGAACATAGTGTAACCAGACTGCGTATTTAATTTTAAGGATTTTTGTGTATATAAACAATCTTCTTCTATGCTATTAATTGATCAGAAGCAATAGTGTTTTATAAATTAATTTGAACGCGAGTAAATGGCAATTACAAAAATTTTAAATATGTAACTGCTATTTTTGAATTCCTTTCGAAAATCGTATATTAATTATTTTTATTTCTATTCCCTTTTTACGTATTTTTCTGATAAATAAATTTATAAAACATCAAAAAATGTAAGATTGCTGTTATTACGTCACAAGATGTTTCTGGTATGTGTCTGACGAACTTTTCGACGACTTTGCATCGTAATATTATCTTAAAATTGATAGCAATAGATTGTTAAATTTAAATTGAATTAGGTCATATGTAAGTTTCGTCTTATATGTAATGTAATGCCCAGCTATAATAACGTTTAAGTTATGTAAAATTACATAAATCGACTAATTCTTTTGACCAAATTATTAAGAAATAAAACAAAAACATATTTATTTTTTGTTTTAATTTTAGTAATACCATAATTTTATTAATGTTTTTTACTGAAAAATTACTTGGTGAAATAAACAATTACAATATAAATTTATAATTTAATCATAAATTTCACAAAATATCATAACTTAAAAACTATTTTTTTTTTAAATATACAGAACAACGCGTGTCGCTCATTATTACCAACAATTATATATTTATGTCAACAGTTTGTTTTAATTTTAGTTTAGTATTTTATGTAAATCGTACATTAGATTTATAGTTAAATCACCTATTGCTACTTCGACCTAGTTTAAGTAATTTTAGTAGTGATTTTTGATAGAAATTTCATTAAAGGAATATATAGAGTTAAAAATAGATATTAGTAATTTGCAACAATTAGTTCCACTTAAATATCTTGCCAACTATACGTATTTACGTTTTTCGGAATTAATAATAATAATAATAATAATAATAATAATAATAATAATAATAATAATAATAATAATAATAATAATAATAATATCTATTATTATAAGAATAAGAAGACTTAACAGTAAACTTATTTAGCAAGTATTGTCTATCTATACGAATATATACAAATATTCTGTACACTTTAACTATATATTATATAAGAAGAAATGAAAGATGAAGCAACTGCGTCTATATATATATATATTGTCTATTTAGGTGTTCATATATATATATATATATAAAATAATATAAAAAACCAGAATATTATAAGAACTTTGAAAACATTCATAATTCACTACTTTCTGCCATATATCTTTTATGTATATGTATATATATTTATGCATATAACAATGTTTTTTAGCCCATATGTCCATCCCTAATTTTTATCCTTTTTGCCATACATTGTATACTGTATATATGATTATACAAAGTTCTTTGCAGCTCCCCTAAATGTATACATAATATATATATATATATATATAATATAACATCGAGAACAAAAACCAAAATACAAGAAAAAATATTAAAAGGAAGCATACAGAATATATAAGGGAAAAAAAAGCATAAAAGAAAAATTACCACTTAAAGTGACACAAAAAGTATACGAGTGGGTGGTTCATTATACAACAATATATTATTATTTTACATAATGTTGACAAGGGGTTCTATATTGTTCTCAATTTATAACATAAAATTTTTTCAAATTAACTATGTGCTTAATAATATAAAATAGAAAATATTTATAAAAGAAATTCTTTTTTTCCTTTATATTTAATTATAATTGATTTTTTATTGATCTATATATACTCTTTACAAACAAATAATAACACAATGTAATATGTATAATATAATAATAATAACAATATATTATTGAAAGTATATGTACGAGGATGTGTTTGTGTATCTGTATAATATGTAAGTTTTTCATTATATATATATATTTCAAAGTAATAAATCTTTCATACAACATATAGACAACACAAAATGGTAAGCATAGACTTTACATTTCATACCGAACATTAATCAATTTGGTACGTACCTACGTATGGTCAAATATTCATTTTAATATAACTAATATATACAATACTATATATAGGCTTATATGCATAGGCTGTATTCTAGTATTATTATTCACCTTGAATAGAAAAGATACATTATTATATTTATATTTAATACCAAAAGTTTTTAGGCTGTACCATTCTAAAGTTTTGTGTTTTTTACACACATAATAAATTTTTTACCACTTTTATTATGAATTTAAAATATATTATATTATTTCGATAACCTAAATTAATTTAATAAATGGACTTGATGTAATGATTATCTTTCAATATAAATACTATAAATAATTGCGTCATAATTATTATGAAAAAATTGGATTAAATTGTAACATTTACATTATAAATGATATTATAATATATATTTATTTTTAATATTTAACAATCCCAAACATAATCGAATACTGCAATACAAATTATATATAAATAAGAAGGTGTATATTATTGCATAGAGATGGCATCGAAAAATTTTGAAAAAAATTATGAAACGTGTCTATAAGAAGAATATTGATTAAAATAAAATTTAAATTCAAATTTTATTATTATATAGAAATCTTGTTACAAATAAGTACAAAGACAATTTACCAACTCATATCGCGTAGATTTTTATCTATTACATATGTTAATTTAATTTTTTAAACATAATATGAATGACACATTAACCTTAAGAATTTGTTTTGTTCAAAATATGGTTATGCTTTTTTATATGAATTTATTTGTTGTTTGTCTGTTTTTTTTTTGTTTCATTCATACAGTCACACAACAAATCGATGGAATAATAAAATGGTTTAATTAAAATTTAATTTGTTGGTTAAAATTATATAAACTCATATTTATTATTAAATTAATAATTATAAAAATAATTATAAAAATTAACATCGTTATTATAATATTTTTTATATGTCCTTTATAGAAGAAAAATTAATTTAAATTCGTATTATATTTCTCAAAATTAAAATAACAATTACTTACACAACGGAAAATGATATTCGGAAAATTGAATGGTATTATACGATCTGATTGAAGTCAAATTAACAAGTATTTTTTTAAAAAAAAAATGGAAAAAATGATAATTTCTACGGCACGTTGCTGAAAATTAGAGAATATGTATGTTTAAAATGGGGTTATATAATTACTTAAAAAATGGGTTTATACGGATAGTTCCTAAAAACTTACTTGAATATTGATAGTCGAATATTTCTAGAAAATAGATTCATTACAAAATAGATTATTTTATTGCTTTATCAAATTCGTACAAATTAGGTATCTATATTTTTTAAATTCGAATACAAATTCTTCGTAAATTGGAAGTCGAGAGATGTTTAGAAAGTTTTTTTTCAGACTCCATAGCCATTTCTTGACCAAAATTATTCGTCCAAAATGGGTTGTTAAATTTTTTACTTTCTTAGATTTTTCAGGTGCTTGGTGCTGTGGCTAGGAAGACCTTATGAACTTCTCACATATTATTTTATAAATATATTGTACAAATAATATTTAACCTAGTTTAATAAGAAATAAACAAATTTTCCAGTTTCTTGTAGGATTTTAAAATCTAGCATGTCTTTGACGATTATCATTTTTTAACATCTTCATAATAATTTTTCTTATAATCCCATTATAAATCTTATGTGTATCAATTTTAAGTAACTACTTATCGTAAAATCTAATAGATAAATACAACCTGTTATACAACAAAATCTTTTTGTAAACATACAAACAAATCCGCAATGACCAATCTGTTTCCTGAAATCTAGTATTTGGAGATATGACAATATTATTAGTATAAACATCCATACAAAATATCATCGAAATCCATAAATTGTGTTATGTAAATATTAGATATTGAATCTAGTACTTCAAAATCGATTTTAGCATGAACGTTACGCGCTATGAGTGTTTCATTTATACATTTATCCCAGTATCTATAATATATATTTAATATATCTTGAATATTTTGTTACCAAAATGTTATTTAAAATTATTTAACCTTTGTACGCAAACATTTTTGGTTTACTGTATGTATGAACATGTATTATTTTTTATTACGAAATGAAAAACTGTACGTATTGCAAAATTTACAAAAATTTTATATTGCATATGTAAAATTATTATAAGATTTTTTTTCTTTTGCAAAAAATGTTGTACCATAATTTTGATATTATAATAACGTAACAAAATGCAAAATAAACCATATATACAATTACTTTTTGAGAAATGTTAAATTTTAATGGCCTATTGTTTCCCGATTAAAGTTCCAAATAAAATACAATAATAATAATATAATTTATCATATTCACAAGTATGCGCATATGTACATATTGTAACAATTAATATTTGATAATTATTTAATGTATATGATTAACAACATACGACTCTTAAAAATATATTTATTTATGAAACATAATACAAAAAATTGTTGTTGTTGTTGTTGTTGTTAAAATATTTAATTTATTTTAAAATAATTTATATATTATATGCGAACATATTACACAATTAAAATGCTGCGCTATGAAAATACAAAAACGTTGCACTATTTTTACATTTTGCATTCCATATTAAAGTGCCTATAGTTAACAAAAAATTATGTATTCTATGACAGATTAGAAATACGACAAAATAAATAAACTTAAAATGAATAATACAATAGTTTTTTTTTTGTTTTTTCTGTCTATTTTTATTGCTTTTTTACACCTATGTGCTTTTACGATTACGTTTAGTGTATGATAAATTAAAAAAAAAAAAGCAACAAACACATCATCATTCAGTTCAACGCATTCATATACAAATTTTATTTTTTTTTTGTATATAAACTAAAACGACTTTTTGTGGGGTCTCGC
This sequence comes from Bibio marci, assembly GCA_910594885.2. Taxonomy (NCBI): domain Eukaryota; kingdom Metazoa; phylum Arthropoda; class Insecta; order Diptera; family Bibionidae; genus Bibio; species Bibio marci. The sequence goes on along the minus strand of OU343114.1, from coordinate 23,515,747 downwards.
ACATATAATCAATAAAAATTCTTGCATATATCTAAAATAAAACGAATATAAATAAAACTTATATTGAATGTTAAATATATTTTTATATACGATTATTTATGTATTTATTATTAAATTTAATTTTGGTAAAAAAAAAATGATGAATGAGCGATTATTTTCTCATATTTGGACATATACTCAAATTAAATTAATTCATACCCTAGTAACACTGTCCGTAGTTTGTCCGCAAAATTTCCGCATTATATGTAGTAGTTTGTAGTTTCAATCCAAGGAAATATCTATGAATTTCTTACGGATGTCCGATGGAATTTTATATGATGAGTGTAACCCTGTTCATGGATTTTTATAAAAAATTTCCTTGGATTATCCGTATATTTTCGATTATAATTTCTACAGATTCTCCTTAGAAGTATTTCTCGTCGCTATTATTTCACAGAATATTCATAGAATTTATATTCATATTTTGTGTGAGCAGTTCCACGGAAAAATATCTTTGTCCAATGTATTTTTGCAAGTAATACCCGTGAATTGAATTGTCCGTATTAACAGAATAAATTTTCATATGACGATGATGTCAAATCGCGGTTTGATTCAGTTTTTTTTACCGATAGACCAGAAAGTTTAGGCAAAAATTCATCGATTGTGAATTTTTTATTTGTAATAAACAAGAAAAAAAAAACCGTGAGAATAAAATCTATGAAAAGTTTTACAAAATTTCTCGGAAATATATCGATTTGAGTTGCTGGTTGTTTTAAAAATTATTAAAAATAATTAAAAAGAGTGAGGATTATATTTAGATAGTCGAAATATACAAAATTTGAGCATTTTGAATAATTGATGAAATAAATTATGAATGCAATACCACGGATATATGTTGGAAATATTAACCAGACACTCCAAAGATTTCAATTGACCTTAATAAAATACAATTATATTAAGTGGAAAATCAATGGACATTCTTTGGCCAAATTTCAATATATCTTTTGCATGGAAAATGTGTGGATTTTTTCCACGGAAATTTTCCTCATTTTTTAAAGTACGAACAAATTGTTATTAGGGTATATAAGTGCAAATTTGGAAATCATTATTTATTTGCCAGAAGAAGTAGTTTGTGTTTTTCAAAAAGTTAAAATTCCATTTTATATAATAAATTTAAAAAGTAATAATATATAATTTATTGTTTTACATATGTTTTTAGCTATACACTATTTACAATCATATGTTCTATATTTTGTTTTTTTTACTCAGTGTCGTCTCTATATGAAATTTTTACTAGTGCAATCACATCATTAATTAAAATTTCGTTTAGTTCGTTATATTAATAGATATATTTTCATAATTTTATAAAAAAAAAGTAATAGTAAATAATCTTCAAAACAATATTCGTTTTCTAGTTATTGATCATTTTGAAGTATACTTGACGAGATCACTAACGTTCTAGAGTATGGCTCACAATCAGTTATGTTATATAATTATAAGATTAAGAATTCTTGGTATATAATATAAAATACCATATATTTTGTCCCATTGCAATAATTTCGTTACACTCACTGAAGGCATATTGAATACTTGGATCAAATGTCACTGATATTATATATACCACACTTTAATCCAATTTGCATCAAATTATTTTTTTAGTTTTTTTATTACATATTTTATACTTTAATCAACTTTCAAAAATTCTATACATGTTTCACTTACATAGATTTATTTATTATAATTTACTATACTGTATTAACATTAGGTGTATATGTGAGAATGTGATATGTATACAAAAACACCCCTAATTTAATTTAACAAGAATAAAAGAAGAAACACAAAAAAAAAAAAAAAAATGGACAACTTGCGTGTCCTTATACCATAAAGGGGATTAAAATATAAATCCGTTTGTATAAAAATAGTATGTGATCCATATTCATTGTGGTATATAGTTTTTGCATTTTCTAATACATTTATCCATATATATATTAATTGTATACATATAAAAGTCTTCGCACATATATACTCCTTTTTATTTATAATATATTGTTGTAGGTACATATACACGAGTATACATATTTCAATGTGAATATATGTATATATATATATGAGTATAAAGGAAGATATTTTGTTAAGAACATCCCGAACGGATGCTGAGATTATATAATTCTGTTCAATTGATAAAGTCTTATACACAGTATATAAATAATAATAGTAATAATAATAATAATAGTATTTATTATTATTATTATTATTATTTTGGTTACTATATATATATTCAGATATACTATTTTTTGCGTGATAAAATATCATTTCGCGAATTAGATTTCATTATTTTATACACGCACATAATATATATATATATATACACTTAAATTTATTACATAATACTGTGATACATCATTTATACCCTATATTATATTATAGAATTACATATTCTATATGTATTATTCTTTCTATTTTTTTACACAATATCTATGTATAAATATACTCGTACCTATTTTCTTTAACACATAAATGTATATTTTTGTTGAAATAATTAAATTTGAGATTTTATACATATTTATATAATTTATATATGTTTTACGAGAGGGAACTTAAGGTAATTTATAAATTGTTTATTCACTTATATAATACCATATATACATATTGTTGTTGTAGTATGGTTTAGTATAATATATCAAAATAAATTAAATAAAATACATATATTATAGGATTAAATGTATGTAATATATATGTACAATACAATATATGGTATAAAATATAACCTTATTATTCTAATAAAAAAAAATTCAAACTGTGTGCGCCATTTACCGATTATTAAAGATACATTTTATTATGAAAAATGGTGTATGGTGTAAAGTTTTGTAAACGCGTATGCAATCAAACCTTTAATAATATAATGTTTCAGTTTGATTTAATTATTCTTAAAAAATATATAATATGCATATGTGGACAATTACTTCTAAATTTAAATATATAGTATTCATTTTTATTAAACAATTAACAATTTTATAATTGGAATGGATGTACTGTTAAAATAATTACATAAAGAACTATGAAAATTTTATGAATTGCTATGGTTTGTTTCTAGCCTCCCAATCATGAAGCAAAAAAGAAATTACTATAGCATCATACCTTGTTTTGCCATTAACTTATGAATTTGAGGAGATTTTGTGGAAGTTAATTTTTTAAGAATTTATTTATAACTCGCAAAGCATCGTCGAATGATAGTCCTCAGTGATTGTTCTATATAATTATAGTATATATTTGTCATACCGCAGTTACCAATATCTATCCAATTTTCATAAATCTGTTATTTTATATATAAGGTTGTCAACTATCTCCCTTCCGCCTTTTTGCTCTTTATTCAATGCTTTATAAAAAGTGTTACAGTAATCGGATTTAGTTCAAATATGCGCCGTTTTGTTCGATAATCTGTTTCCATCTAGACTGCAACTTCATAATACCTCCCTCGTAGAAGCCCCCCTCCTTATTTGCGAAGAACTCGGACAGCCACTTTTCACAAGCCTCTTTTGAGATCAACTTTACACCACCAAGGGCGTTCGCCATGGACAGGAACAGGTGGTAATCACTTGGCGCTATGTCTGGGCTATATGGTGGATGCGATAAAACCTCCCATCCGAGCTCCCGTAGCTTCTGACGAGTCATCAACGAAGTGTGTGGTCTGGCGTTGTCCTGGTGGAACACTACACCCTTCCTTTTGGCCAATTCTGGACGCTTCTGGTCGATCGCCTGCTTCAAGCGGTCCAGTTGTTCGCAGTAGATGGTAGAATTAAGCGTCTGGCCATATGGGAGCAGCTCATAGTGGATGATTCCCTTCCAATCCCACCAAACACACAGCAAAACCTTCCTGGCCGTCAATCCCGGCTTGGCCACTGTTTGGGACGATTCACCGGCCTGCGACCACGACCGTTTTCGCTTGATATTGTCGTATGTGATCCATTTTTCGTCGCCAGTCACCATCCGCTTCAAGAATGGGTCGAGTTCGTTCCGTTTCAGCAGCATTTCGCAAATGGAAATTCGGTCCATTAGATTTTTCACTGTTAATTCATGTGGCACCCAAACATCAAGCTTTTTTTTGTATCCAGCCTTCTGCAGATGGTTTAAAATGGTTTGGTGACTAACTCCCATCTCCTGGGCGATGTCACGAGATGCCACATGCCGGTCTAACTCGATGTATTCCATGATTTGATCGGTATTTGTCGTCACAGGTCTTCCGCCGGCTGGCTTATCCATGGTGTCGTTTTCACCGGCTCTGAATCGTCGAAACCATTCCTCCGCGGTTCGAAGTGATAGAGTACCATCCCCCAAAACACCATTAATCTCACGGAACGTTTCTCTAGCGGATTTGCCTTTAACGAAGGAAAACTTTAAAATAGCGCGAATTTCGGCGTTAGTGAACTCCATGTTTACACGTCTATAACTGTTGAACGCAATATCCAAACTAATCATACATAGCGTCGTTTTGTTTGTTATGTCAAGAGCTTTCAAATTATGTACAGTGTTGCCAGATACGAGCTCTGTAGCGCTTTGTACATAGCCGCGAAATTAAAAAGACAAAAAGGCGGAAGGGAGATATTTGACAACCTAATATTATATACATTTGTTATATTTTCAAAATTATTAATTTTTTTCGATCCCTTATCCTTATGGTTTATTTCTAGCCTCCCAATCATGAAGCAAAAAAAAAATTACTATAGCATGATACCTTGTTTTGCTATTAACTTATGAATTTGATGAGATTTTGTGGAAGTTAATTTTTTAAGATTTTATTTATAACTCGCAAGGCATCGTCGAATGATATTCCTCAGTGATTGTTCCATATAGTATATATTTGTCATACCGCAGTTACCAATATCTATCCAATTTTCATAAATCTGTTATTTTATATATTATATACATTTGTTATATAATTCAAAGTTATTAATTTTTTTCGATCCCATTCATATATTTATATACCAACAAATCGGTATTTCATTTGAATAATTTTCAATTAGAAATATATTTACAATTTTTACTCATATAGATTTTTGACAACACCGGAAATCATGCGTACCCTCCGCATAGAATAACATGTGCGCGCTTTACATACATTTCGCCACTTTTGTTAATCAATATATCTTCGCGGATATATAGAGTCGATGAATTTTACATATAGTAATTATATTATTTATAAACAATATTATATTATTATAACAAAAAAAGTTAAATAACTTTACTATATATTTATTTAATATTATAGAATATATTTATATTTATTACTTTATTATAATTTAGAATTCGAATAATTAAATTCATATTTCAAAATTTCCCCCATAATTCGCGTCGTATAATACACATTTGCGAATATAACATATTACATTGTTCCAACGAATAACCAATATAATACCGTGTACCACAATAGTAAAATAATAAATAATAAATCATTAATTGTATATTATGTCATTTATTTTCGGTTTTTTTTTAACTTTTTAAATCATCAAATATATATGAAATTGTTAGTATATCATAACTATATATATATAGGTATACTTTCAAATGCGTGTATATCAATTAAATTGACATTAATATTTTGTATCTATATCTATATCTATATATATATATATAATAGCTAAAATAATGTGTATATGAATGAGAACTCACCTTTCCACATATTATTGTAATATAATATTTCATTTACATATACATATAATATGTATTTATTATATGCTGCATGAGTTCATGTATATATATTATATATAGAAATATATAGATATTTGAACATCCCAATAATATTATAAATTTGCTTATGATTTACTAATGTTTAATATTGTTGTTATTATTATTATTATTGTTTTTGTTGGTTTCCCTTTTACATAATAATATGTATATAAAATCATGTATAGTTTTATATACAAGTACCTATATACTATTATAATATATAAATATATAGATACGCGTATACTATATATAACTCTAAATATTTAGGTATATATATATGTATAGCATATGATAAATAAAACGCGCGCGGCATACACATATTTTACACAGCCACATGAAAATTTATGAGTTTATAAACTTGTACTTAATATATAATAAAATATATCTATATATATATATAACATGTATATGCATGTACATTTATATATAATATATTACATTATATTGCACAATATTAGAATGAGAATATATAAAATATTATATATATTTGAAATATATATATATATGTGAATAAAATATATATATATATATATATTTATATGGATGTTCAATGTGTTACAACAATCCTGAAACATTCGCCAAAACGAAAACGTCATGTTCAAATGCCCCATGATGTATTGTTTTCATTTTCTTTATCTCTATGAACTCTTTCACTGTATTTGTGTTATATTTCTACTATTACATATATATATTGTATATACAATATATGTATAAATAAATATTTATATATAGTAAAATATTATAAATATACTATGGTATGTATATAGAAAATAATATATAACTGATATTTTGGTATTTGTAATATTATTGTATATATATATGTTATATATATTATATACGCAAACAATGAATTATGTACATATAGTGTAAAATATCTAGCATTACCATCTCTAGATAGATTTTAGGATACAATTCTTTATATTATATATTACGGTATTTTTGGTATGCGGTATGTATACATGCGATGCTATATATATATATATATATATATATATATATAGATTCTTTACTCGTACGATGTTAAAAATACAATATGCACACTATGCCTATATATATATATGGTACATTTATATGTACTATTGAGTTTTTCTCATAAGGACCAAAGAAAAATTGCATGTAACATAGAATGAAATAGAAAGAAAAAAGTTCTTCTACCATATATCTGAAATATAAAATATGTATTTTCTGAATAATTTAATATATTTCTTTATATTTATTATAGCTTTATTATATCGCGTCGAATATGAAAATGCACATAAGTTAAACTTATATAAAATATATATATATATATAATTTACAATTGATATTCTGATCTTGTTTTAATATATATACAATAATATATATATATATATATATATATATACACATATTGGTACACATATACATTTTTTGTCGCATTGAATACAGAATAGAATACATGAAAATATTTTAATGGTTTTTAATAAAAAATTATGAAACTATAAAGGTGTAATATTGATTAAAAGAATAATGTATTTTAATTTAGTCAGTCAAAAATATGACGCACAAAATAAAAACAGGAAATACATATATATGTATTTTGTTCCTCCTTGCTATCTTTTCAATATCACAAATATTTTGCAAATATAAATATAATATGTTTTCCATAAAATTCCCATTTATTTTCAATTATTTGAAACTTCCACTTTTTAGAGAAACTAACAAATCTATATCTATATATATGTTTATATGTTGTATATTCAAATACAGTAAGGATCCGATAAGTGTCATCCTGCCCTCATCAATCAATTTTGTAAAAAATATATTGACATTAATATAGGATTTTGTGACACTTATTTTTGGATCATATGGTATAGAAATCCTGAATTTTACGTTTTTCAAAAAATTTTGATAGAATATGTACTGCTAGTTCAAACAAGGATACAAGTAGAATTGATATTTTCAAGAATTAAAAAAATTTCAAGGACTTTACAAAAATATTTTTTGAAATAATGCATGCGATACCTAATGTGGAAGAGAATTCAACAAGAATTCGAGTAGAATTAGTCTTTCGTGGATTAAGGACATTTCCAGTACCTTACAAGGATATTTTTGGAAATTGTGTATGCAAACATCAAATGTGAAAGAGAATTAAATATGAAATTGATTACAACTTATGTTTTACGGATCAAGGGTATTTCTACGACTTTACTATGATACAATTTGAAATTGTATGTGCGATGTACTTCATAACAAAGAAGAAATGATAATGCTCTGCCATATAATTTTAAATTATTTAAAAGTATGTGAACATATCAAATGCGTATTCATACACTAGTGGATGGATCTTTCTACATTTTATTGGCAATAATTTGGGAGACCAATTCTACTCAATTTTTTGCTTGTTTCTCTTTTATGTGAGATATCGCATGCATAATTAAAAAATTGATTATTAGAAGGTCCTTGAAATGTCCTTAATCCTTGATTCATTAATTCCACTCAAAAACATTTTCTTGAAATATATTAATCCTGATTACTATTAACATTAACATATTTCAAAATTTATATAATATAATTGTTTTTAGAATATATGCAAGAGTGACACTTATCATATATGCAAATAATTTGTGACATTTATACGAGGTAACACCGATCGAATCTTGAATGAAACTTATCAGATCTTTACTGTACTATATATATATATTGTATATATGCATATGTATAATATATAGAGAAAAATATTTTTCAAATATATAGTTTTTCTGGAATAAATATATTTATTTGTGCCAAAAATTTTAACAAATAATAAAAAAAAAATGCGAAATAAGTGAAAATCTGTATATTTTTCAAAATAAATTCCTCTTTTGTTATCATGAATGATTTATAGCTTTCCTTTTTTTTTTTTTTTTTTTTGTCAGTTCCCATACAAGGAACTTTATTCGTTTTATTTTGAAGCTTTTAAACAACAACTTTAGCTCCTACATGAATAATATATATAGCGCGGTGCACTTAAAAAAATATAAAATCACATATATTTTTTATTTTATTTTAAATAATTTTACAGGGTAATGCGTAAAAGTATAAAATACTATGTGATATACATAAATACTATATGGATATCAGTATAAAATAGATATGTATAGAGAGAGAATTGTGTAGTATCAATAAATTAATGTTTAACACCTAAAAACAACTGAAATTGTTTGTCCAGTTAAACACTCAGTATTCTATTTATATATAAACGATTTTTTCATGTAATATATTATATTCTTGAGTTTGTTTAAAATTTATGCTTATAAAGGATATTATATTTGTATTATACATATATATATACATACACACGCGGACGTTGATTTAGTATATGTAATGTATGTTATATATAAAATAGTTTATATAAAGACCGATAATAAATTACATTCAAATGATATGTTTACTATGCCAATTTTAATACGTCATCTCATGACTATAAATATAAAAGTAATTGTATATATGCATTTATGGATTCGTATATTGGTTTCAGTTTCATTCAGCAATAAAATTATAAGGATAACTTACAATCATTATTCTTAGTTCACATATATGCGTGTCATTAAGAGGCAGACGGTAGTATGTGGATTTATTCTATACTTGGGTGAAATTTTTGCAAATCCTAGTAACAATATGTTCGTACTTTGAAAAATTTGGAAAATTTCCGTGCAAAAAATCCACATATTTTCCATGGACAAAATTTATTGGAATTTGTCCAAAGAATGTCCATAGATTTTCCACTTAATATTATAGTATTTTATTTAGGTCAATTAAAATCTTGGATTGTCAGGGTATTATGTCCAACATATATCAACGCGGTATTGTATTCATAATTTATTTCACCAATTATTCAAGTCAGTGGAGTTCAAATTTTGTATATTTCGTTTATCTAAATATAATCCTTACTCTTTTTAATTTATTTTCATAATTTTTAAAACAACCAGCAACAACTCAAGTCTATATATTTCTTAGGAATTTTGTAAGACTTTTCATGGATTTTATCCGCATTTATTTTAGTTGTTTATTACAAAAAAAAAAAAAAATTCACCATCGATGAATTGTTGCATCTTCATTCCGTGCTCATAGAACTTCTGGTCAATCAGTAAAAAACTGATTTGGCATCATCGTCATTAGAAACATGGAAGATCCAAAGATATTTTTGTCAAAATCTGTGGATCTGATCACAAAAAATATGAATATAAATTCTATGAATATTCTGTGAAATAATAGCAACGAGAAATACTTCTAAGGACAATTCGTAGAAATTATCATCGGAAATATACGGATAATCCAAGGAAATTTTTTATAAAAACCGATGTACAGGGTTGCACTCATCATATAAAATTTCAACGGACATCCCAAAGAAATTCATAGATATATTTTCGGATTGAAATTACCGACATATAATCCGGAAATTTTACGGACAAACTACGGACAGTGTTGCTAGGGCGTCGAAGAACAATCACACAAAATACTTTTTTTTTGTAATAGAGAAAATCACTTTGATTGTATTTGGTTGTTTTTTTTTCGGATGCAGGGTTAAAAAAAATATGCTGCTATATAATGCTAATTACCGAGTTAGAAATCTAATTGAAAATATTTAATTATTAATATGTAATAAATACGTAAATATATAATGTAATCAAATAATTCAGGTATATTTTCGAAAAAATTTGCGTATTAAAATGTTGTAGTTGTTAGTGAATAAAATTTTAGCACAATATTCACATTAATAATTGTGGATTTGAGGATGCCTATAGAGAATGTTAGGTTGACTTAGCTTGCTAGCTGCCGTTGTGATCAAGGATGTGACCATATATCTTATATATATTATTTACATGCAAACAATAAACTTACAAAACAATTTTTGAACTGTAAATTTTGTTTTAAAATTAAATATAATTAATGGTATATAAATTTAAAGTACAAACCGGGACACACCTACAGTCACTCGTGCAGATCCGCAAATTAAATTTTAATAATGATGGATTAAATTGTATGTCAAGGCTTACGGAATGCAGACGCTTAACAACCAACAAACTAGTATTTGTATATATGTTTTTTTTTTAAATAACCCACTCTATTTAGTTATAATTATAAATAACTCAAATTAATTAAGAATATAAATCAAACACCCTGTCTTCTTGTATTTTGTATTATATATTTATGTGTGAATATATGAATATTGTGAATATTATCAACTTTATTTTATTGTATTGTATATATCATATAAATTATATATATTATATAGAATATATATATATAATATATATACCAAATATAAAAGTATATAAATATTTATTTTTATAAAAATATAAATAGAAACTTTTTACTCGTAAAGCTTTCTTTTTGCTGTATATTTTCAAAATACATAGTTTTCATTTCATACAATTTTTTTGTGTTTTTTTTTTTATTCATCTTTATATTGTATATGTGTTTTGTTGATGTTGAATGAATGAATATATTTTTATGCGAGTATATTATGTATAAAAACAGAAACTAAAGTATGAGTAAAACTTGCAATAAATATATAACAAATAATGTAAAAATATATTAATTTTTTCTTCTTTTTATATTTTTGTTTTATTTCACATTTTTTTCATTTTTTTTTTTAATTTTCTTCATCCTCAAGCTATTATTTGTTGAAAAAGTCTTCATCTTTTCTCAACAAAGTTTTTGTATTAGTTTTGCAAATAAGCAAATATATTATACATATATATATATATACGTATGGTATGTATATCACAATCTGATGTATATATGCACATATACGTACGTATTTTATGTGTATAGATGATGAAAATTTTATTTATATATATAAGAAGAACTAACAAACCATTCGTAGAAGCTGGAATAGATTTATGTGAAAAGTCCAGACATTATGTCTACTTTGTTTCTGAATAAAAGAAACTATATTGTATATATATATGTATTACATTTATATATAATATATAATATAGTATGTATTTATAAGAAAATACGAATTACTTTCAATGTTATTTATTGCTGTTTATAATAAATTTAGAAATTGTTTATCCTTCTTTTCACATATATAGTATATATACGTATATATACATAATGCATGAATATATATTATATAAATACATGAAACTATATATAAGTATATAGTATAGATAGGTATGTTATTATATGTACATATGACAAACACTTAATATGAAAATATAACTTCAGCTCACTTTAGAAAGGTATATATGTGACACTTATGTTGATATATATATATAATTGTGGTTGTTATATTATATATATATATAATTTATATATATATATAATTTATATATAATGTATGGTAAAATATAATAATAATAATATTAATAATGGTAATATGAGAAATTGAAATATTTGCTTATAAACTGTTTCACGATCTGAATACTACATTTGCATATACTCTCACATTATAATAAATGTATGTTGTCAATGATTTATAAATGCAATTAATTATTTTCGTTGTGTATAAAGTGTCATATCAGAATTAAGAAAAAAAAATTAATTAATTATTATCATGAGTATTTTAATTCAAATATATTTTGCTATGCGTAAAATAAGTTAAAGAAATAAATAAATAAATAAATATTTTTTTTATAATTATATTTAATTTTATTGTTCTTTTTTTCCGCACCCAATTAATAAATTTCCATATTTATATACAATAAATACATTGCTTATGCAATTGATTAATTACACATATAATTATGGAAATGGGATATAAAACATATGTATTATGTGTTACATAAATATCATTGTATATTACATATATATTTTATATTAGTATAAATACTCTTACCGAATCTATATATAAAAATATACATGCAAGAGACATTGAATTTATGCAGGACGAATAAACTTTATTATCATAAGAAGACTTAAGTCTTCTATTATACATTTCTCTCTGTATGTATAGTATACCAGAAAATAATATCATATACCATATTAATATATTTTGTGTTTGACGTGGCGTAACAATTTTATATCGTATTTATTTGAAATCAAACGTCTTATATGTCTATTTTATTCATTTTTTATTCCTATATATATATATATTTTGCAATTTATATATATATATATATATATATAGTAAAATATATTAAACAAGGATAAGGAAGGAATAACAGAATAAGTAGACATAATAAGTAATGTATATAAAATAATATATTCTATGTATAGATATATGTGTGTGTATGTATGTTGGAGGATACGCGATCCATATAAAAACCATTTTTAATATTTCCATTTCCAATGATTTCTGATTTTTCTTTTATCTTTTTTTTTTTATTCACATTATATCAAAGTTAATATTAATATATTGATTGTAAAATGTATATTTATATAAATTGCATATACAATATAAATATTTCATTTTAGTAAGCAATACAAAAATACATAATGTTTAATTCAATAAAATAAAATTTATTCATTTTTGTTTTTAAATACAATACATAAGTCATTTATTTTATGTAGAAGTTTTTATATCTCTTTAAGTGATATTTATAACGGGCGTGATTCTTTGGAAACTGGAATGAGCTTAGAAAAATATATTATAGACAATATTTTAATGGATAGCTGGTGTAATGTGTTCTTATATTATTTTAGCGAGTCATTAGCAGCTGTACCGCTTGAAATTTAAGATTAGGTAAACAAATCCTATTTTCATCCCATTAACTAAAAATTGCTTATCGTTAAAATTTAATACAATTGTAATTTTAGAAAAAAATTTATCAAATCATAAATTTATGTAACTATATTCGTTTGCAATAATCGAAATTGGATGTATTGAAACATTTTTACTGTGAAAGAGTTACTATTAATTAATTTTATGGTTTGTTTGTTAGCAGCATCTATGTCAATGATTATTTCTTTGAATTGATATTTATACGGCATATAAATGATTTTTCTCTATAATGACATCGTGCATATGAATTTCACAGTCTTGCCTAGTGTATACCATTACAAGAAGATCGGTACAATTATAGCAAGTTAAAATTCAAAATTATCTAATACCAAAAATTTAAATAATATTAAATAATATCAAAATCTATAAATTTATTTAATGTAATCAAATTTCATTACTATAAAAGTACATCAAATTATTAAATCATCGCATTAAGCATAAGTGACAACATCTATTGGAATAAATTTCAAAAAAGAGCAAATTTTTAAATTTGAAAATTCGTTAAATTATAAATAAAATTACGATAATAATAAAAAATAAATTCAAATTTTTTATATAGGCGAAATAAATTCAATTGTTTTTCACTTCTCCATGTGTCACATCAATTATTTATGACACATTTATAATTTCGATTTTTATTATTGCTAGTTTTTGTTTTTCTTGTGTCAGTCACGTCGTGGTAAATGAAAAATATAGGAAAAAAAAAAATTGCACATTAATCATTTAATTATTTTATATTTAATATTTAATGTAAAGTAGATTATGTATTATTTTAAAATTATTAACCCAATATTAATCTTTAATATTATTTAAGTTTTACTTTCTATATACATATTACAGTGTTTAGTTAGTGTGTGTTTAAAAAATGCCTACAATTTTAACTTTCTTTTTCCCATGTTTGTTAATGATGTGCGTAAGTGCGATGCTCCTCATTTATTTATATTTTATCCATTAATACATGTAAATATTGTAATTGTTTTAATTATTTTTATTTTATTTGTTTCCCAACAATTATCAAATTATTCAATAATTAATTTTAGTGAAAAAGATGGTATAGTTTTTTAGTTTTTTAATAATATCAATTTTGACTTTTTCCTATATGCAAATACGCAAAAAAAAAAAAAATGTGATTTTGTCTATGCGACGCCGCGGTGACAGAAATTTTTATAAGCATTTAATGTTGTTGTTGTTGTTCTTGTTGCTGTAGCTGTTGACGTTTTTGTATTTATGTTTAAAATTGTACCAAATTATTTCGAAAAAAAGTAATAAAATAAATATATTTAATTTGATTTGATACATTTATTTAAATTTACCTAATAATAATAATATTAGTAATAAAATTAATTTATTCCTTTTTTTATCTTTTTAGCTATAGCAAATGTGTGTCGCGTTTCAATTTTGTTACTTGTGTAATGAAATTGCAAATTGAACTGTATGTGCAGAATATTGTTTCTTCTGTGACCGGCTCCTCAATTGCGGCTAATTTGAGGATAAGTGAATTGGTGAGTAACCTTTTATTTATTACATTTTAATTATCGTTTATATTGTTTTATTATATAATATTAATATATATGACTTTAATTGTTTATGGAAAGTATATATTTGCGATATTTTACCTATATTTTAATTTATAACATAAGAAAAAACTTTAGTTAAATTTAACCAATTGTTAAAAACAGCCAGTGTCTAAAATATTGATACAAAATATTCGATAAAAAAGAATTTTTTTTTTTATGGTAAACACTTATAAATAAGTCAAGAAAATGTTAGTTGTTGGAGTAGTAAAATTGTTATAACAATTTATATGACACAATCCATTGTCAGTTATTATAGTTAATCCATTTCAATTCTTCATTTCTTATAACATAGGCAGTGTTTGTTGGGCAACATACAAATTGAATGGAAATTATGAATAAAAAATTTGCAAATATGAATAAAAATGTTAAAGTAAATTATAAAAATATTTGATTTTACTAAAAAAATCAGGAAAGAATGAATTTATACTGAATATTTGTATTGTTCATTGGATTTTTTCTGAAAATTAAATTATCGCAAACACTGCATCGAATATTTATGTATATATTTTCTTGAGACCAAATATGTGATTGAACAACAATCATGAAAATTCTCATATATATGTAATAAAGATTTCCTTGATTTGTTAATAGGAAAATTATGTTGTTAATTTTATTGAAAATTCGCTACAGTTTTTGATGTTCCCTTTTGTTTACAATACTACATATTCAAAACATTTTAAATTATAAAATAATATAAAAATTATCATATGCGGACATAAAAAAATTAGTCAGCATATAGCATATAGCTTGTTTATATAAGGATCTAAATATTCTTAATCTTTTGTTCAATGTCTAGTATTTGCAGTCAACATTAAAATTAATAAATATATTTAAGATAAATTTCATTATTATATATTGTTATGTAGTAAGAAAGCATAGAAAGTAAAGTAAAATAATTAGGATGATATTCAGTATACAATATATAATATAATATATGTATGCGTATACAACAAGCAGTCATGGACATTATATGGCAACAAAGTATACAATTTATTACATTGAGTATAATAAAAATAAAGATAAATAAAGGAATGGTTTCTAATTTTCTGCTACCTTTTTTTTTTTTTTTGCTTATTACATTATTTTTCTTCGTTTTTCTATATGCAATTAGTTATATTTGTACATATAATATATCTAAATAAATATTACCTATAATATACAGTGGATTCTCTCCATTCTCTTCATCTATTCTAACTATAAAACAACTCACAGAGTCACAGTAAACAATTTTGAGATATTTTCACACTGAAATATCATATAAAAATAATGGAATTAAGACACTATTTTTATTTCGATTATTGTCTACAGATTTATTATATACAATAATTTCATACGCAGTAATTTACCAATTTGACGGTAATCTATGTTTCATATATATTTTGCTCCACTTGGTGTAACATGAATTGATCACGTATATATAGCCAGAAGTATATAACAATTCCTTTTAAGGACATTCAACTGCAAATAATATTTCATTGTTTTTATGTTATTCTTGTTCATCCATACTCAGTTTTATTTATTCTGTAAAGAATTTTTTAACTATATACAAAATGTATACCAAATAATATAAAATATAGACGAATATATGTAGATTACATATATCCGCCTATATAGAGCTCTATACTATACTACTGATAACAATATAACCATTTTATTCCTTATGTACGCAAATAATTTATTAATATGCCAATATACAGGGTGTCCCAATTATCGACGGCAATACGAAAACACTAGATTCTCTGGGTCATTTTGCGTCGAAAATATCATATAACATTTTGGCCGATTCGACTTCGGTACCAAGTTACACGCAAATAACCAAATTTTCAATCAGACCATGTTTTGCACTCTACTGGGATCAATATCTCAACAACTAATTAACCGATTTTTAATTTTTGATACACTATTAGCATTAGCATACCGAGATCTTTAATTTGACGTTAAGATAAGGCAATTCGGACATGTGGTTATCCAGATACTTACAGAAATGTTGACAGTTAGCTGAACGCCATTTTTCTTTTTTAAAGTTTGTTCAAGCATAAGTGGAAAAATCATGATGAAAAAATTTTTTCGGTATAAGTTTAAAAACTGGCCACATTCATAAGCTTTCGTTTAAGCTATAACATTACGATAGTTCTCAACTGGTTCCAAAGATATACACAAATAACTACAACGATGTAGGCATAAAATTGATTTTCGCTATGGAAAAATTTTATCTTTTTTTTGTTTTTTCCAGAACCAACAATATGGACGTGACAGATAATTGATTCCATACACTCCTATGCATTCACACAAACCTTCACACACACACAAACGATCTCACACACAAAGGCCTACACACATAAACCCACAAAAGCACACGCACTCATATCACCACAGTTTTAAACAAACAAAGCCTAAAGTAATTGCTGAAAATGTGCTCCTTAAGCTCGAATACATAGACAACAATGCTTTTCAATAGACCGAACCAATTTAAGTGTTTGCTGCTGCTTGTGGCGAAGGTCTTGAATACAGTCTTCAATAAGCTGAATTAACTCTTCAAGTGAATTAATCACAGTTGCATAGACTTTTTCTTTAAGGCAACTCCATAAATAGAAATCTAATGGATTTAATTCTGGAGAACTTGGCGACCATCTTATGGGCTCACCTCTGCCAATCCATCTTTGATAAAAGATCGCGTCCAGTCAGCATTTAACATTCCCTCCATAGTGCGCTGGGCCACCATCATGTTGAAACCACATCTGCACTCGTTCAACGATGGATTGTCAGAGGTGGGCCCATAAGCTGGTCGCCACATTCTCCAGACTTAAACCCGTTTGATTTCGATTTATGGGGTTGCTTTGAAGAAAAAGTCTATGCAACTGTGATTAATTCACGTGAAGAGTTGATTCAGCGTACTGAAGACTGTATCCAAGAATTTCGCCACAAGTCACAACAAACACCTAGATTGATTCGGTCTATTGAAAAGCATTGTTGTCTATGTATTCGAGCTGAAGGAGCACATTTTCAGCAATTACTTTAGGCATTGTTTGTTTCAAACTGTGGAGATATGCGTGTGTGTGCTTTCGTGGGTTTATGTGTGTGGGCCTTTGTGTGTTAGATCGTTTGTGTGTGTGTGAAGGTTTGTGTGAATGCATAGGAGTGTATGGAATCAATTATCTATCACGTCCATATTGTTGGTTCTGGATAAAGCCAAAAAAGATGAAATTTTTCCATAGCGAAAATCAATTTTATGCCTACATCGTTGTAGTTGTTTGTGAATATCTTTGGAACCAGTTGAGACCTATCGTAATTTTATAGCTTAAATGAAAGCTTATGAATGTGGCCAGTTTTTAAACTTATACCGAAAAAATTTTTTCATCATGATTTTTCGACTTATGCTTGAACAAACTTTCAAAAAGAAAAATGGCGTTCATCAAATTGTCAACATTCCTGTAAGTATCTCGATAACCACATGTCCGAATTGCCTTATCTTAACGTCAAATTAAAGATCTCGGTATGCTAATGCTAATAGTGTATCAAAAATTTAAAATCGGTTAATTAGTTATTGAGATATTGATCCCAGTAGAGTGCAAAACATGGTCTGATTGAAAATTTGGTTATTTGCGTGTAACTTGGTACCGAAGTCGAATCGGCCAAAATGTTATATGATATTTTCGACGCAAAATGACCCAGAGAATCTAGTGTTTTCGTATTGCCGTCGATAATTGGGACACCCTGTATACATATAACAATATTATATGTGGGTAAAGATACAGATGGCAATGAGATGAGATGAGATAAATGTAGACAGAATCATAATTACTATATATTTATTTAAAACAAAAACACACATAGGTATACTATGAAAAATAGCTTTTATAGGCAAACAATGTTCAGATAAAAATTTTGTTATTTATGTTTTATTTCACTATGACTTATCAAACAGCCCTTGTACTACATTGTTATTTTTAACATTTAAATTCTAGCTAATTCATCGATATGGCTATTATCACATATAAATATTTTCATTGTTTTGTAACTATTTTTAATGTCATACAATCATTGTGTCAATAACAAAATATATTTTATACTGACATAAAGTTTTCGTTTATATTCTCAAAGATGTGTTTTTATGTATATTTTATTAAAATACATGATGATACAGAAGAGATATATGTATAGTTAGATAGACGAGGACATATATGACAATATGCGATGATAAAAATACAAACAAAAAAAATAATAAGAAATAGAAATAAATATCACAAATAGAATGAAGAAAAAAAAAAAGGTTTATTTTATATATATTTAGACAGAGTACAATGTTGTACTATAGAAAATAACATTGAATCACATAAATATTTTCTTGTGCAATTGATGCCAAACTTTAGATAAGATAAGCAGTATACATTGCCAACCAACCTACAAATAATAAATCACTTTAAAGACGCCAAATATAGAAAAATTTATTTCATATATATGTTATATTGTCAATATATATTGTATTATATATGCACATAAACTAAATATACTTTATGTGAGATGTAAATATACAAACACATCAATTTTCCATATATATAAACATATGTAATGTATTTAAATAAACTTGGGAAAATTTAGTGAAAAATATGGTTTTTTTCCTACTATATCATATCAGTTATTTACATATTCACAAAATTAAGTAAAAATCTGTTCAAAAATTTTATCCATAATCATTATATGTTGTCCATCTTCCGGTCAACGAATTGATTCCGTCATAAAAGAATTGTTTTATTTGTTGAAGCGCTTTGCCGCTGAACGATTCATTTCTTCCCAAAAAGAATTGAATGAGTGGTAAAACTATACCCAATCAAGATCTTCAATATAAAGTTTTTTATGCTGCAAAATAAATTTGTAATATTATACTTGGCGGTTCCTATACATGAACGGTGTTGTTGTAATTGCTCGCTGCTCAATTGTATAAATTGTGAAATCACATTTCATAACCGCAGTATTCAGTAACAATTGGAAGCGAAAATTCCTTTTTTTACGAATTTTGGTTTTCATGTATTATATGACAACTATTCTTATCTTTGAATCGTTTCTATTAATTTTAGATGTTGCTATGGGTAATATTTTATGTGACAACAAATTCCGATTGTGTTTCGCCAGGGATCTTTCTAAAGTAATGTTTCTAATTGTTTATTAACTCTTATGGTTTTCCATACTCTTTATCGGTGTAACTTTTGTCCATGCGAGTTTTACACTTAACCAGTCAATTTCAGTTTTACTACATGTGTAAGGCTCAATTTGTTCACACATTATCTCAGGAAGCATGCTAGATAGAAACATGAACTTCATGCAGTGGCTGAAAGGTTGAACTCTCTGGTGCATATTCTAATATATTGTAGAATGTTTCTATGTAATC
Source organism: Bibio marci (assembly GCA_910594885.2). Lineage (NCBI taxonomy): Eukaryota > Metazoa > Arthropoda > Insecta > Diptera > Bibionidae > Bibio > Bibio marci. Next base: position 23,495,409 of record OU343114.1, on the reverse strand, counting down.
TGAATATTTTGGAAGTTCTGTGATTTTAAGTAACCATTGCTTTGCCGTATAGAGAAATTACCCTGTGTGACCAAATTCAAGAATTTTATGCGGAGAACTGTTTATATATTTCTATTTTCTAGCTGCATTTAAAAAATTTGTTTACCATATGACACAAGAAATACCATATTATTGAACAATATGGCACCTTAATATTGCTTAAAATTCCAGAACTTCCAAAATATCTAGATTATAGAAATATGCTATACCATAATATGAATTAGGAATTTAACCCTTTTAGTCACTGTTGTGTTAATGTTTGTATCTACTACTACTAACAATTTGTCCGTACTTTGAAAAATGAGGGAAATTTCCGTAGAAAAAATTCACATATTTTCCATGGAAAAGATATATTGAAATTTGTTCAAAGAATGTCCATATATATATAGTATTTTATTTAGATCAATTGAAATCTTTAGATTTTCAGGGTAATAAGTCCAACATATATTCGTCTTATTGTATTCATAATTTATTTCACCAAATATCAATATTCAAATTTTGTATATTTCGCTTATCTAGATATAATCCTGACTCATTTTAATTTATTTTCAAAATTTTTAATACAACCAGCAACTCAAATCTATATATTTCTTAGAAATTTTATAAGACTTTTCATTGATTTTATCCGCAGTTTATTTTTACTTGTATATTACAAAAAAAAAATGCGCAATTGATGAATTGTTGCCATCGTTCAGCATCTTCATTCCGTGCTCATAGAACTGCTGGTCAACCCACGCTATATGACATCACCGTCATAAGAAAATTTATTCTGCTAATACGGACAATTCACGGGTATCACTTACCAAAATAAATGGACGATCCAAAGATATTTTTGTTAAAATCCGTGAATCTTATCACAAAAAAATATGAATATAAATTCTATAGATATTCTGTGGAATAATAGCGACGAGAAATACTTCTAACGGAAATATGTAGAAATTATTATGGGAAATATACGGATAATCTAAGAATATTTATTTATAAAAATCCATGGACAGGGTTGCACTGATCATATAAAATTCCAGCAGACATCCGTAAGAAATCCATAGATATTTCTTCGGGTTGAAACTACGGATATACTGCATATAATGCAGAAATTTTGCAGACAATCTACGGACAGTGTTATCAGTGTCTGTCTGGTTCCTGCGATAATTTATTAACAAGTGCAAACTTACACATTTAAGTCTGCGGTGTTAACTGCTGGAAGCTGTAAATTATAAAATTGAATTTGGGTCACCCTTTAAAACAATCAAGAAAGATTTTTTTTTTTTTTAATATATTTATTTCTTATTAGTTTGGAAGTTATACTAAAAAATTCAAGTCGACTGACCTTTCGTTTTCATAGCGGTTTTAAATTTGAAAAGTAAAATCTTATACATGTATATATAGGTTCGAATTGACAGAAGGGTTAAATAACATCACATATATATATATGACATTTATAAAATAAATAATGGTATATTCTACTATAAATCCACAAATATATATAGTTTTTATATCGATACATCTAACATAACATTCATATATTATCAATAATGTTTTCAACCATCAAATAAATATCAATTATTTATTGGTACAAATATTTTTCTTCCAAACTTAACAAAATTTATCTTTTGATAAAATATATAACAATATTATATAATACATTAAAAATGTACATATATAGGTATATATTTATGATTTCATATATATATGTATAGAAATACTTTTATATATGTATTTTGTATGTTTATAGATAACTTGTAAGTCATATATAATATTAGAAAAATTCAAAGAACATTTTCGCAAGCAATATATATAAGTATAGGAGTAATTTTGAGACAACTGGTACGTATATACAAAAAATACAAGAATAAGAAAGTAATACGAAAAACTTTTCATCATACTGTGAACGTTTTCTTTTTTTTTTTTTTTGTGTGGATTGAACGTGCATCTCTGTTATCCTACGATAACGAAAAACCTATACATTTTCTATATATATACAATATATTTATACATACAATATATATAACGCTCTCTAGATCATACCATTCTATGGATAATATAATATATATGTAGATTCATTTATGTCGTGTATATATATTTTATTTTTGGGGGTATATAAATATTGCCATATAGATATAGAAATATATTTAGTGAATTTGTTAAAAAGGGAATGGATGGTGAAAGAAGAGAAAGAAGGGAACAAGATAAAGCAATATCTCCTGTCAGAAATTTAATTTGATAATAAATCTTTTCGCAGCATATACGTAAATATATATTTAGATATATAGTCTTCTTTTTTTTCTGTATATATATATAACGCTATATGCTTTCTGCTTTATAATAGATAGTGTATAGGGGTAACAGAACATAAAATAATATAAAAAAAAAATAAAAAAAAAACTGTATAAAAGAAATAAGAAATGTGGCCGCCAAGACACCAAACGAAGAAATGGATAAGCTTTTTTTTATTTTTAAATTTTTCTTTCTTTCACTTCTTTTATTTATTATATTATTACATTTGTACACTTGAAATATATTTTATTTTTTTTGCACTCTGAATATTATAATACATGCTTTTTTTTCCGCCTTTGAATTTACGCATATTTTATATATAATTATATTTATATTTATATATTGTTAAATGACCGACATATGTATGTAAATATAATTATTGAATATAATAAATGTTAAAAATTATTATATAATGGCAAGAATAACATATGTTTTTATACATAATATTTAATAAATTAAATTAATTATAATTTTTTAACATATTATATTTGTGAAAAAGTATATCTCCTCCACAATTGCTTTCATAATTCAGTTCGTACGGATAACAAAAACCACAACATATTGTACAACAAGATTTTCTTAAATTGAACGTAAATTCAAATTAAAAAGTAATATTAAGGGTTGTTAATAAAGCGGAGGATATGTGTATTACAATATATATACATGTTTGCAAACCCCAATTCTCGACCACTGTGATAAAATGATGCACCAATTGCTTGGTGGCTTTGTAAAGAAATACTTGAGGAACTATTTTATTGATTATCGATAAACAATCAGTCAATGATGAATATACAAAACATATATTATAATATATACAAAAAACGCGCGAACTAAGTAATATATATAAAATGGTTAAGTTCAATTGTTCAAATTTTCAAAGTGTCCTGATCATTGAAATATCGGGACACACACATTGATTCGCAATAAAATTTAATTAATAGTTAATCTGGTATGCCAACATTTCTCTAATTAAATTTTCGTGTGGGGGGTCTTTCGCACTACTTGCAGATAATTAGAATTCCTCATAAAATAATTAAGTTGATAAGTTAAAATAAGTTAACTTCTATTTCTATTCATCATTTTGCTAAAGACGAGACAGCCTGAGTTCATTTTCCTTAAATTATGATTAAGTGCCGTCAAGCTATGATTCAACAGTAAAGTAGAACTGAGTAGTGCTCTTTAAATAGCCCAACCAATATAAGTGAACAACGTAGTAATCTTATTCACTACTTCAAATTCGCTATGGAACATTCATTCCCTATTGTACATTGTTCTTTCATCCCCTCTCTGTGCCATAACTACAATAATACAATTAAAAGAAAATAAATATTATGTAATATTATTATTTTCGTTATAAAAGATTTATTACAATAATTTATACTTTTCCAATTATTTTAATATATAATATATAATATACCATACACGATACACCTCTGTAATAAATATGTATATGTAGAAATTTTCCTACTCAACTTTTCCTATTAGGAGTAAAGAAAAATTTTTCTTTTAATTTTATTAATTTTATGTGTAAATTTTAAATAAATAAACCAAAAGTATAAGATGTAATAAGAAATTTAAGAAAATAAATGATTGAATAAAATTGTATCTGGTGTATGTTTCAGAGACATACAATTATATAAACAAACCACACTTTACCGTGTACTGTATCAATAATATTTGAACTCTATAAGACATTCAAGTTTTTTGTAAAGAAAGAAACATCTTCAATTCATATATAATATAATGTTACCCTAGCCAGCTATAAAACTATTTTCAGTGACAATATCAATATTACATTGTTTATGATGGCATATTTTTCTATAGGTATCATACTTATCATATGGCTACCACACACATCTCTATATAGTATCAATATAATGTATATATATTCTTAAAATTATATTGAGAACTAATTATTATAAAAATTAATTTATTTATTTATTTAACAATAATTTACTGTAACATAATTTTTCCTTATATAAAATCCTATCCAAACTCAAAATATTGCATTCACGTTACCCCCCTCCGGTGATGCCTTCTATATTTTCCAAACAATATATAAAATATTTCTTTTGTATCTAAGCGTAAATACGTCTATATAAATATACGCAACCTTCATGAACGCATAAAGAAATTATATTATTGACAGTATGTTTCATTCATGTGTATAAATATAACCACGAAAATTTGAATTAGTTTATATACCCTAAAAAATTTATCATAATATTCAAAATAATAAACCTCAATTTATATGTAGAGACATCTTCACAAAACCGTATGTACTTAATAACATAACATTATTTTATCATTGTATAACAATAGGAGTAAGAACAAAACTATAATGATAAATTTATAAAAAGATACAAAATGTAAAACAAATTAAAAATAAATAACTTAAGTAAAACCTGTTTTAAGAATACTGAAAAAATACAGGAAGATATAAGAAAAAAAAAAAAAAAATTAAATTTTATATTTTCATTGTCAATTGGGTACTTAAAAATAATTTCGTATTGTAAACACTTGTGTGTACGTATAATAAATATTTGGTAAAAGAAAATCTCCCATATAAATTTTCAAAGCAATAATAACAAATAATAAAATCAACACAGTCACACATTCAATTCATTCATAAAATTTGAATTGTGTGTACGATAGTGTGCGTCGCACCAGCACCACGTTTTATAGTATTTTTTCTCTTTTGTGGCGATCACATGTTTTGTGTTTATGTTTTTGTTTTTTTTTTTAGCATAAAAATAATGGTATAATGACAAAAACCACGTGTTTTTTTACAAATCACATAACTCTTATTTTAATGGCTGACAAGCCCCGCCTTTATTTTATTCTAATGGGTGTAGCCGTATTTTAGTTTGGCTATTGTTTTATAGAGTGCAGCAGACTGTGGAATGTACATAAATTAGAGGGTGTTTCAAAGAATTTATTATTTTTTTTCTAATTATTTTATTGTTTTTGTTAAGTATCAAATATTTAGAAAATTAATATTCTATAATTTATTTTGTACTATTTTTTTTTCTCTCAATGAAAAGTGTAATTTTTATAGTATTTAAAATACTAATATTGTTTTTTGTTTAGACATTATTGTGAATATGACTTGTTTATATATATATTATATACACTTTTATTATATACATGTGGGTGATTAAGTTTCAAAGCTAGGTATATAGATAGAATATTGTTCGAATACGTATTTAGTTTTTTTTAGTATGCAAGGAAACATGTTAGAATAAAGTTTTATTATATGATTTTTTTTTATATTTTATTGTAATATTTTCGTCATTCTGTATAAGAATAATATATATTATTTAATTTTATCCTTTTATCGTAAGTTAGTTATAGTTATTTTAACATTTAATAATATTAAGGTATATGGCACGTATGCATTTCATGATATTGATTTAAAATTTTGTACGAAGATATTTGTATTTTATAGTTTGTACTGTAGTTTTGTACAATTGACATTACGTATGGACTAATTTAATTCAATTTTAATTAATAATTAATTTTTGAAATTGATTATGACCATATTTAATTGATTATTTATAACATTAGTGATGTATATATGTATTATATGCGGTATGTGTTTTCTAAATCAATTAAAATACCACGTATACCCATCTAATATGGATCATACGATAGATAAGGTTGTATATATGAACCTTCGGTGTAGTGAAACCATTATAAATTATATATAATCATAATATTAATTATTGTCTACACACGGTACACGTTAATCGCCACGATAATATCAGAAAAATTTTCACATGGGCCATGGTAACTTTATTAGATCGCGTACGTCAGACATATATGTCTAACATGGCTCATGTAGACCTTCTTAGCGTCAGATTCATATGACTGACATGGCGATTAACGTGTTAAATACAGATATGATTACTATTATGATTATTTATGTTATTATAATTGTTTCGCTACACCTTATCCTATCGTTACAATTAATGTAAATGTGTATTTGTAAAGTATAGAGAACTCAAAGCAAACTTTTTAATTTAATAATGATATTTTCATAGGCTATAATTTCAGTAATAAAATCTTCAATTAAACTTAAGATATGTTACACTTAAAAATATTTTGTGTGAATTATTTTGCATATACCAAGCCAATACTTAATAATTTAAATTGAAATTTTTCTGTTATATGTTGATAGTGTGTGTTGATAGATAGTGTTAACAGAGAAAACGTAAATTTATTATATTTTTCAAATTTTATATAAGGTCGAGCTAGAGCATAAGAATAATTTTTGAAGAATTGAGTAAAATTTACGAATACTCACTGGACATTTGTAATGTATCATCTGAATAAATTTGGGTTGGTTAATGCATATTTTGCAATGAGTAAATCGATACCACGGAACATTTTTTCAAAACCTCATCGTCTTTCTCGACACTATGGCAAAACAGAAGGATGTACGTTTGGAACTATTCCATTAACGAAATCAGATTGAAAGATCTGAATGTATAATGTGTTGTCCAATACTTTAGTGTATGGAATATATTTTAGAAACAATTGTGTTCACAATAGACATTTTATTTTGTAGTAGACGTAAAGAGAACCAATTAAGTTCAAGTATTTACTTTAAAGTATTTTATTACCTTAAAGCAGATGTCCATTGAAACCTGCAAAATAATGTTAAATCAAATTCTAGATGTTTCCAACAATATCGAATTAATAATTTGAATTTTTATTAATACGAAATATTGTTTTTCTTTTAATTCATCAGAAACTAGTTTTAATTCAACCTTTGGATAATTTTGTTATATTATAATATATGAAATGTATATGCATTTCGTATTTTTTGTTAGGTGCTCCTCACCGCACTGCAACTCTTTTAACTGCACATGTAAATATTATATATATATAAAATTGTTAATTATTTTGACATTTCATTTGTTGAAGCTTTTAAAGTTGGCATAATGAACATTCATACATTCAGCCGAATAAATTTGTACCAAATTTATATATTTATTATCTTTTCGTATTTAATTATTTATTTAAAATAATACATAAATTATTTATTGATTGCTGCATTTATTAAGCGCTATATATCAATGTAAATTCCATGTATATGATTAAAATATAAAAATGTATACAATGTTAAAGTTTATAAAATAATAAAATACGAAAATAAAATACATAAAAGGAAACAGATGAATATATTTATTTTAAAAACAAAAATCATTTAAAAACAAAACCAAAACTAAAAAACGGTATCACGAATTGTTTGTATATAATAAATATTAATATATATATGCATTAGATTATTAGTCATATATTAAATATACATACAATATACACCATATATATATATATATCATAATTAATGGAACTTCATATATTTACCCCCAAACCAAACTGTTTCAACATTTCATTATTAGCATTAAAATTAAACTCTGTATATACTTATTATTATATATATAATACAAATAATATTGTATATAACGTAATACATATATAGATAGTATAAGTATATAACATTGTATGGTATATATCAACATAGACATGATACGAAACAAAAATTGTCTAATTTACATATTTATTTTTATAAAATGGAATTTTATTAATTAAGCAATTTTTGAGGTTTGCATATATTAAATTTTTTTTTGTTATTATATTTTATGTTTTGTTTTAATTTCTGGTATAACAAACAAATGAGAAAGAGGCAAATTTTAAATGTATAAATAATAAATTGTAAAGTTTTATAAGAATAATAATATATTGTATTTGAATGAATAAATATAAAAACATATACGTATTTTTTAAATAAATTGAGATTGTGGAGACCTTGTTAAAATATGTTTTAATTATCTATAAATATAAATAAATTATAAAATTATAAATCAATTATATATTATTATAGTTAATGAATTAATTATTTATTTGAATTTATTATTTAATTTTATATGTAAATTTTACAAATAATTTAACTTATTTTATTAAGTTATTTAAAATTAATTTATATTGATGATATTTGATGTAATCGGATTGGATGTAAAGTTGAAATTGAAAATTAATTAAATTTCTCTATACGTAAACAGTATAATTTTAACTGTAATATTATGTAAATACTATTATGAATTTCTAAGAAATGTTGAATTGAAGCTTATAGATGAAAAAAAATGGTTTAAACTGGTCTGAAACATTTAATTCCATGTTTTTCAAATGTGTTTAATCGATAGAAATTCATAAAATATACCATATGCAGGTTTTGCACCTTTAAAAAAATTCTCGGACTGAAATACAAATGCCGTATACAATTACTAAAAAACGGTTTGAAATACTGAAATCTAAATTCTTAAATATACATATAATTATTCGCGTGAATGAACTGAAATTAAAAATACTGTATCCTAATTCTCAAATACACCAGAAAAAATCCGGAAAAAACTATTACAATTTATGTTATGTAGCATAAGTACTATTGCCTGCAATCTATCGAACACTGTATAAGTTCTTAATTATACCAGATATAATTTCGGAGAATAATACTGCCTGTGCACAATTATTCTCTTCTAATTTAATTCTTAAAAATGGTTGGTACGCCTGAATTCTATGTATTTAAATATACTAGAATGAAATTCGGAAAAAAACTACCACCTGCAGATCTCCTGATATAAATTCTCGGCAATGGTGTGAAATATTAAATTCTATATGTTCTTAGCTATTGAAAAAAGAGTTACTGAAAATATCGCGTATTGCAGATTACTTTATCTTGTCCTAACACAAATTTCTGAGAATGGTTTGGAAAAACTGAATTATAAATTCTTAAATATATTAGAAATAATTTCATAAATTACTTACTTATTTACTGCAGAACATTAAAAACCGGATGCGATTATAGCCTACTTCAACATACTTCCGCAACCGGACCTATTTGTAACTGACGTCGTTCAACGCCAAATTTTATGGATCTTAATATCTCAGACCATCTAACCTTATGTCTTCCGGCTATTCTTTTTCCTTCTTGATTATAAATTCAACATATTTTTTGGTACTTTTCCATACGTAATACGTGATCCAAGCCATATTAATCTATTGATTTTGATTGTTTTAACAATATTTAGTCCACCATCCACCAAGTTGTTTATTTCAAAATTGTATCGTCATCGCCAACCATTTTGTTCTTTGACGAAACCATATATACCACGGAGTATCCTTCGTTGAAAAATTCGAAATAATTGTTATTGCAGCTCTGTGCCATATGTTTTATGCAGTTTGCACATTAGATCTCGTTTTAATATTTTTGAGTGGAATGGTTTTTTTTTTTAGCCCATAGTAGCATCTGCTTCCAATTGTTATTCTACGGTGAGTTTCCTCTTAAATATCATTTTCCACATTTACCAACGATCTATTTACAAAGTTCAAAATTATATATTAACAGTCTGACCTAAAAATTCCTGATGCATACGTTGACACCATATATTATGTTTTATAAAACCTATGCCTCCTTGTTTAACGATTCAATAGCATCTTTAACAACCACCATATTTCGACCCATTAAGTCAATTTTCATAAAATACTAGATTGTCTGCAAATTATCGTCTCTTCATTCGAATTTTGGAAAATGGCATTTGCCGATTTTAAAAATACGATAGAAATAATTTCTAAAATTTTGCTGACATCGCAAATTATGCTCAAAGTCTGATATTCTTGTTTATTTAAACATCTACTATTACTTTGCTATACATGTGCACTCTACAAGGTTTCAATAATGAAAATAAATTGAAGGTTTTATAAATTAAAAAATGGACAGAAAAATGGAAATAAATAAATCAAAAACAATTAATTTTCCATTTATTACATTTTATTGACAAAGAAAATTTTTTAATTCAACGTTTTTTATTTGTTTATTTTCGTTTGTGTGTAACGTTTAATTTTTGTATTTCATTTATTTTATTTATTTAGTTTTTATTATTTTTTTTATTTTTTTTGTAATAATAATAATAGTTAAAAATTTACAATTTTTCTTAATTTTTTTTTTTTTGTTTTTTTGTTTTTTTTTTTTACTTTTGTCACTTTTTCTTTTATTTATATTTTTTTTTTTCTTTAATGTTTTATTTAATTAAAATATTTGTATAAATAATATAATTATAATTATGAAAATCAAATGTGTAATAATAATATTAATAATAATAATAATAATAATAATAATAATTATTATTATTATTATTATAAATAGTATACTAAAATAAGTATAATTTATATTTAATTACACATAATTATTATTAATTCATTTATTTATATTATTATTACAGTATTAATTTAATAATTTGAAAAATTATAATTTAAAATTTAACTTTTTGTTTTGTAATTTCTATAATTATTATGCTTATTTTTTTTTGTTTGTTTTTTAAATTTAATTAAATAAAATACTTAACATCTAATTTACGTATACATCATATTACAACTGAAGATTGTTTAGTTTTTTTTAATATTCAATTTTAATATTTATTTCAGATTGCTTTTTATATTTTGCAAATAATAATAATAATAATAATAATAATAATAATAATAATAATTAATATCTAATAATAATAATGATTAATAATAATTATAATAATAATTATAATAATAATCATAATAATAATAATATCTAATAATAATAATAATAATAAACTGACTATATCTTTGCTTATATAAATCAATTATATAATTAATTATTATTTAAAAAGAAAAAAATTGTTTGTATTTTTGTGTTGCACATAAATTTAATTTTAACTAATTTTTTTTTTTATACATTTATAATAAGTAATTATTCCTGATTTTATATTTTATTTTACGTATATTTTTTTATTACTATTTTTATTTTAATTGTTTTTTTTCTTTTTTATTAGTATACTATTCATTTATTTGTTTTTTGCACATAACAATTTAAAATAATATTTAATTTCTATTTTAAATAATAATATTTTTAATTAACTAAATTACAATACTTTTAAATTTATTATTCATATTTTTATAGTTTATTAAAATTTATAATCATTTTCGTTTGAGAAATTCTGAAAAGAACGGCGGTGAGTGTGAAAGATAATAATGTAAGCACCGTCCCAACGTGAATTTGGGAATTTCAATAATTTTTGGAAATATTAATGTGTACTGAAAAATAAGATAAATAAACAAATTGTTGTATACTTGTTAAACTCAAAATCTATAGTGAATAAAGTGAACATATTTTCTAGTTTATTTTTAATTTTTAAAATATGATTAAAATGATAATAATTAAACCAACTGAATTTTATGGAAAATATCATTGTACGGGTGTGCAGTGAAATAGTATTTTTTGTAATATTTTCCAACTCTACCTTTTCATATTATATTATATTAACCTACGGAGAGCCGACGTTTTTTCCTTCAGCGGAAAACTGATACAATGTCGCAAATTTCCAAATAAGTGTTCCTCAACGACTGCTAGATATGTGACCATCAGATAGTTAATGTATTGGTTTAATTTCATAAAATTCAATTATCGTAATTGTTTTTTTATATATTAATTTTGCAAACTAAATAAAAGTACATTGATTTTATTACCTTCGATATTTATTTGCTGTGCCTCAATGTGTATATGTAACTACAACATGTATAAAACAATAAGCACTTTCGGATAGTATGTTCTTGTTCAGACATTTATATTGTTAAAATGAAAAAACACTATTTTATAAATAAATAGATAATTTTATTTATTTTAAATTAAAAATGATAAGTTAACACTTTAAATATTAAAGAGTTTGTAATGAATATTATATTTTTTGTGAATGGCAGTTATAGTGTGGACATATATATATAGACATAATCGCAATATTTGATAATTGACGGGATCCATGAAATTTTTTTCACAATATAGTATGTCAAAATATAAGAAATGAGTATAAAAAAGGGATATTAAATATTACAACCGTGACAAAATTGTTTCAAATGACTGCTAACCAACCTTGAATCAACGATGTTTAAATTAAATAAAAATAATCAATTAAAAAGAGATTTACTCGAATTCATAATCGCGCATTAAATTCTAAAAAAAATGTAGTTTTTGAAAATCGTATGTGGTGACAAACGCAAATGGATATACTGGTTATCATATTTATTGTAATAATCCTCTGTAGTCGGTCAATACCATTAGTTATAATAAACTATAAGTATTTTTCTGAAAGAAAAAACCTCTCCTTAATTTATGAAATAAATTTTAAAAACAAATAAAATGAAGCTGTTATAAATATTATTTAATATTTAAATTTCCATTTGTTGTACAATAATTTTTGTCATCTACTAAAGCCCCCTTTAAATGTTATTATATAACATTATAAAAGTTATAATACTATTTTGAGAAAAAAACTGATTATAGACAAAATATCAAATATTCATAAAAATATAACTTTATTCACTCACACTTTTTACCATAAGATAATTCAGAATTCGTATAGCCTATAGCAATACAAAGATTATTGCCTTTCAGAATTTGATAATTAAAATGAAATTTTACTCAATCAAAACTCAGAATCAATAGTAACAGGTATAAAAAAAAAAAACCTATAAATTGCAGAAATTTCTACAAATAAAAAGAGCTTATTTGAACAAATGAAGAAATTAAAGAATAATAAACTACTACTACCAATAAATTTGAATTTTTTTATATTTTAAAATGAATAATATATGTATTTTTGTCGATCGTTTCAAACCATTAATATATTTCTGTGTGTAAATTTAGAAAAATATCTGTGTTTACTTTTTTTAATGTTTTTTGCTCATATTTAACTTTGTTAACAATATAGCAATTATGATGAGAAGGAGGACGTTAAACGTATCTTATTTCAATTTTATATGTTATTTTTTTGAAATTATTACATAAATATATATGAAAATAGAAAATGTTTAATTGTTTTTTAATCTTTTTACTATAAAATTGTCTGCGTATTCAACAAACTAATTTTCTTTTAATTGTTGCAACATTTATTCGTGTGAAATATTTCTTTTTTTTTTTAATTTTTAATAAATACATTTATTCAATTAATTCTATACATACAAAAAATTTAAAATTAATAATGAATTTATCAAAAAATGAAAACAAAACAAACTAAAATGATGGCAATTAAAAAATGTAAAATTATTTATTTATAATTTAAGTACTTTGATAATTCTTAAAAGTAATATTAATATTTTAATATTATAATATTATATTTTAAAATTTAGTTTTTTAAGTATATAAATGTTCACAGTTTTCTTTTACGTATTTTAGTTTATTTTATTTTAGTTTTTTTTTTATTTTATATACTATATATTTTATTAATTACTGTATATTCTGATTTCACATATGTATTATTAATCGCGAATTTAAAATTTTATTTAAATTATTATAATTTAAAGCTTCTTAAATTAAAAAAAAAAAAATAAAAAACAAAAAAACAAACCAAATGCATTCATAATTTTACTCTACACTCTACATTGTATATTAATTAATTTATTTAATTTTTAATTTTTAATTTATTTTTTATTTTTATTTTGTTTTATTTTTTTTTTTTGCAAAGGACATATTGTTACATTAATTATTTTGTTATTATCATTATATTAATTTTTATATTTACAATTAATTTATTTTCTTTAATTAATTATTATATAAATAAAAAATATAACTTTTTGTCTTTAGATAAATTAAAAAAAATATATAATAATAATAATTATAATAATAATAATAATAATATTAATAATAATAATAATAATAATTAGAAATATAACTAATAAAAATAACAAATTTTATTAAATAAACAAATGAAAACATTGGAGATTTTTTAATTATTTTTATTTATTGCAATTAGTTCTAAATAAATTAAATAAAATTATTATATAAATTGAATATTTTAATATATATTATGTTGAAGAAGATGAATTAAAGAAAGAAATATTTAATTTAATTGTTTTTTTTTTATTGTATTATATTATATTAAAATAAGGGTATAAAAATTAAACAACAAAATAAAAAAAAAATTATATTTATTTGCACACACAAAAATAAAGATGAAATTTGGATAATTTTGTTTACTGCAGAAATAAAAATGTCAAACTATTATAATTTACGAGGTCAAATACGTTGTACGAAACACTTTTTGTATACGTACAAAATTATATAAATTTAATTTTTTTTAGAAATTGATCATGACGTCTACAATACATTTTATTACTTAGTTTTTTTTTTCTATTTTAATTTTTAATTTTTTAATTATTTATTTTTCACATATACATTATACATTACGCACACGCCAGCATTCACATATTACAAACATATATATATTTATACGTATTTGGTACCCTATTTTGTACAGCAGAAATATTCTTATTTATTTATTTATTTATAAATAATTTATTTATTTTCTTAATTTTAATTATCCATATATTTTTTCAATACAAACGATTTGTTTTTAAATATAAATAAATTGTATATTTTATTTTAAATTATTATCAAAGAGATACACCACTCTACGCACATAATTCCTAAATATTAAAAAATAATCGTATTTATAATTTTTTGTAATTTTAGTATTACAATTAAAATTGCCACATATGATTTTTTTTAATATATATACAATTGTTAGTTTTTTCTATTTTTTTTTTGAGAATATTGTAGGCGCCTATACAAGTGAATTTAGAATAATTTCAATTTATTTTATTTTTTTAACAAATATATTATATAAAATTAATTAAATAATAAAATATTTGCCATTGGATCCGGAACTGAACTGAATACTTTTTATTTTAAATTTAATTATTACAATGAAATGATATATGTTAATTTTCGTATTGCATTTTGTTTTGAAGTTTTCGTAATGCAAATAATTTTTTTGTTATATTTTTAATATTTTAATTATTAAATTTAAATAGAAAAGTATTCGCAATTTATGGTTTCATTATTTAAAATATATATAGAAATTTGAAGTTTTTTTCTTTTTTTTCTAAATTCACCTATATAGCTAAAATAAAAAAAATCTACATATTTTGTATTAATTTGTTGTTTGATGCGAATTCAATATATATTGATAAAATATGTTGTTAATAATAATTATAAAATGATCGATTCAAAAACGACAATTGAGAATATTATGAATAATAAATATACAAATTGATAAAATAAGTATAAATTACTGCGTAAGCCTTTTAAATAATTATTGCATATATATGGTATTTCAATTTTCAAAACATAAAATATAATGAATACCAAAAATTTTCCATAATAAAAAGATAGTTTTAAATTGTCTAGCATTTTACTATGCATAAGTATTATATTGTAAGCATATACAATAAATTTATTTAAATCTAATAAATCATTAAAAATCTAATATGGCTTCTTTGTATTAGAGTATAGTATCGCCACAATTGGATAACCATAAAAAGAAAAACAAATATGGCTGATGATAAAATGGAAAAGAAAAAACAATAAAAAATTAAAAACATGGCGTCACCATTTTTATTATGCGGCAACTACATAAACTTGATCCTTTTTCGTTTATTTCTCATCACTACGCATCCGCATACACACAAACACACATCCTAAAAATATTATGCCATTGTATATATTTGTATGTGAATGTAATAATTTGATACTATTATAATATAACTGTTATACACACACTGAACGAATTTGAAAATTTTGTAAATGCTATATTTCTTTTTTTTAAAATAAAATAAATAATAAAGTAATAAAATTTAATTAAAAGAAAATTTAATAATTACATAAATATACAAAAATTTTTAAAAAAATAAATTATAAAAATATATTTTATACATGCGTTATAACTTATAATCTAAAAAATTTTAATTTATTTTAATTAATTTTGTATGAAGCAGGGCTCTTTTTTGTTCGCGCGAATTTTTATTTTTTATAAATTTAATAAATCGAAAAATATTAATGTATAAAAAAATCAAATAAATTTTTATTTTATAATACAATAATTACAAAAGCAAAGAAAAAAAAATTAAAATAAAATAAAAAATATATTTTATTTTAATTTAATTTTCTTTTTATTTTTTTCGTAAAGAAAATTTAGAAAAAATAAAAAAAATAAAAACAATTAAAATATTATTACAGCATAAAAAATATATTAATTTAATTTTTTTTTAATTTAATTTTTATTTTATCTATATTAAATAAAATAAGCTTAATATATCTAAATTTAAAATAATATTTTTTTTTTAATTTACATATTACATATTCAATATAATTAATAAAATTTACAATAAAATTATTTATGCTGAAATTTATTAATTAAGCAAAAGCAGTTTGAGGGGCCCAAAGTTAAAATAAGAAATTAAATAATTAGCTGTTTGTTTATTCAAAAATATTGTAAATAGAATTTATACTCACTAAGTTTTAGAATTCAATTTTTAGTATTTAGTAGTAAGTGTATCTTTATTTGCTCTTTTAAATTTACAATTAAAATATATAATTTTATAGTGCATCTGTAAATGTTTGTGTTGTGTTAAAGCGCATCCATCGTACATCATGGCATTGGTTTACGAAATTAAACAATTGGACATTTTTCTTATGTTTTGTCAAATGAAAAGTATGGAAAACCATAAATGTTAAATGTGTTATAAATGTTATTTGTCATTTTTATTAATAAGAAACGATGCGTGAAAATGTATATTGTTAATCAGTCATTATTTATGTGTCAATTTATTGAATTTCTATAAATTATAAATGGAAAAATGTGTCGATCGCATAACTAATGCAAATTATTACAAATTTTATATTTAATCAATTTACCATAAAATCATATCGATTACTTTATTTTTTTTAAAATTATACTAAAATATACATGAAAAAAAAATTCACATAATAGAAAAATTAGGAAAAGTTCAATGGCGATCGCTTTTTTTATTCACTTTAATTTTAATTATATAATTTGTCGTATACAATTTTGTCTTTTGCCGAAATTTAAAATAGATATAAGATTAAAACTATTTAAATATATTCATAAAATATTATATACTTACTAAAATTGAGAAAATCATCTCCCAACACTACCACATCGAAATACATAAAATTATTTAATTAGGCATTACATTTTGTTAACAATTGTAATTTGTAAGATATAGCAATTGACCGTATTATAAAACAATACTATTTTTTATAATAATAAACATTTTATCAACAGTATAAATGATCATTTTCAATTGTTTTAGTAAGTTTTCCAATCGATCTTCATAAAAATTATTAACAACATTTATGTCAAAATCAGAGATATTCTTCATTTTCATTTTTACATGGAACACAGTAAAACAATATAAACAAACAATAAAATACACAATATAAAAATTTTACAATACAAATTGTTTGTTAATTTTATATACAATTCTAAAAAAAATTCCTATTGATACATATAGCAAACAAAAATCAAAATAACAAAAAAAGGAAGTCACTAATTTTCAAAATTAATGCTTTTATGTTTACTATTTATTAAATTAATTGTAATAGTTTATACTTATATTTATTTAAAAATCATCGGATATATAAATGTTAATGTCAGTTTTTACTACAATACAAAAAAAAAAAAAAAATGTTTAATTTAATTTTTTCCTTAAACAAAAGGAAAAGAAATTAACTATAAATATTATTTATAAGATGCAATTTTTCTTTCTTGAATAATAATAATAATTATAATATAAATTATTATTATTAATAATAATAATAATATTAATAATATTAATAATAATAATAATAATAATAATAATAATAATAATAATAATAATAATAATAATAATATTAATAATAATAGAAATATAATTAATACAATTTTCATTCTTATATTTATTCTTTTATAATTTAAAAATAAAAAACAATAATTAGGTATAAAGAAATAATAAAAAATAATAATAAACTATTAATTTTTTAAACAAATTTACATAAAAGGGAAAATACTTGAATTTTTCTTCATCTTATTTATATTATTATTATTATTATTATTATTATTATTATTATTTATGTTATTATTATTATTATTATTATTATTATTATTATTTATATTATTATTAATCATCATATTCACATTATTAACATTATTATTAAAATTATTATTAATATTATAATTATTTTTATTATTCAGTTTTAGCTAATTATTTTGATCGGATATGACTTGCTGCTGTTGTTGTTGTTGTTGTTGCTGGACAGCCGCAACAGCAGCTTTTTGTGCTTGCGCTTGTTTTTCTTGTTCATTTAATTCTTTTATTGCTTGAATTTCTTTTTTTAATTTCATACGTCGATTTTGAAACCATATTTTTATTTGTCGTTCTGTTAAACATAATGCATGTGCCATTTCGATGCGTCGTCGTCGTGTCAAATAATGATTTGTATGAAATTCTTTTTCCAATTCCAATGTTTGATACCTTGTATATGTTTGTCTACCACGTCGCCTTAAACCATTGGCACCTGTATAAGTAATCAAATAAAATTGTAATCGTTAAATTAAATTAATTTTTAATTGTTTAATATCGATATATTATTTATAAGTGAGCAATTATATATTTATATAAGAAACTATTTAATGAAATATTTTTATGGAATAATATGGTTAGAAAAATTTAATGAAAAGTAATTATTTTATAATAAAATATCTTTTATATTTTAATTATTTAAAAAAAAAATAATATATAAAACTGGATATAAATAAATAAATAAATTAAATTCTAAAGTGATAATGCATTATTAAGGTTGCATATATATATATATATATTTCAGTGTTTAAGCGTTATTCTCTTATTATAAATAACATTAAATTAAATTTGACAATATAGCCATATAAAAATAAAAAAGCAAGACGTCGATGCGCAGATGTTTTAGTACATTTAGGCATTTTTTAATGCCTATATTTATCTTATAAAAAACGAAATAACATCCTTCAATAAAATCTTTCACCTCATTAAATACTCATTATTTATTTATATTTATTGTATTATTTCAAATTACATTTATATTTATTATCCATAATATATTTATCTTATCACATATACGGATTTAATATTATGCATTACATATTAAATTGACTATATTGTTTGTTTGTTTATTGTATACGCGCACATATTGTATTTGAAAAATAAGCACATATAATATTTATTAAAACACTCCATAAAACAATTTCGATAAAATCTCATTAAACATTTTATTGTAATATATATATGTTTAATAGACAGATAGACGGATATTTTTTCGATTGAAAAATTTTTCCAAATATATAAACTTTTTCAATTTTTCTTACTATTACATATATAAAATATTAACATTTCACAACACAATACACATGCAGACGTATAGAATATTTTTTTTTTATACACATCGAATATTTATTATTATTATATGCGTATATCCCAATTGAAACATTGAATATCAATAGAATAATAATAATAATAATAATAATAATAATAATAATAATAATAATAATAATAATAGCTAATCCACAGAGTAAATATTGCTCAAATTTCGCATCGTCTGTATCAATTTAACTTCGTTTATTTTATACTACCAAAAAAAGTATCCTATTAATGTAAGCTTTGTCAATTTACGTTATATACTTTGTATGCCGAATGTATACACGTAAGAGTGTATATAGCATAACCAACCCTCTAACTAAGTGTATATATTTTATAGTATTTCTCTATAAAGAGAAAAAAATGTTATATATATATAGAACAAAATTATCCTTGGCAGTAATATAATATGGGAAAAATCAGTTATAAAACGTATATATATATATAGAAATATTTGTGTTGGTTGAAATCTTTTTGTTTTTACATTGTATATATAGTTGTTGGTTGGTAGAGGTAATGTAAATGTTTATCAATTTAGTTATTTTTTGTTTTACAAAGTCTCATTTTATTATTGTAGGAAAAAAAAAAATTATATATAATGCATAAAAGTCGAATTGAAACAATATAAAAATAATATTGAATTTGTGAATGAAATTGCGATAATAAAAAAATATATAAATTCCAATTATTTTGTGTTTGTTTATTTTTATTCAAATAGAATCGTAGAATTGTATGATAATTGTTTTCATTAAATATTAAACATATATTTTGTAGCATAATATAAATCAATTTTTAACAAAACTTTGCTTATTTTTCGGAAAACATTTGAAAAACAATATTTGACTATATAAATGTATTTTGTTATCAAACAATTTACGAAAGAAATTCAACCCTAACCAAGAAACGCATAAAAAAAACAATTTGTCTTCAATTTCATACCTCATTAAATAATGTTATTGCTATATATATATATATATATATGCTACTGGACATGTGGAAGTTATTCATCTGTGCGTATATATACAATATATAAAAAGTTTGTTCAATAAATTGATATGAGTTTCAAATTGAAAAATATTCAATTGAATTTTTCTTGTTTTTATATAGTTTATATATATATATATATGTAATTTATAAAAGTATTCATTTCAGTTTCTGAACCATTTTACATATATTTATGTATTTTTATGTATATATATCTAACCTTTTATTAAGTTTTTGTTATCGAGAATACATTTTTTGAACATATACCTTTTGATAATTATATTGAAGGAGATACTTCATGGAAAATAATTCTCAATATATTACAAATAAAA
Organism: Bibio marci; assembly: GCA_910594885.2. Classification (NCBI taxonomy): domain Eukaryota; kingdom Metazoa; phylum Arthropoda; class Insecta; order Diptera; family Bibionidae; genus Bibio; species Bibio marci. The sequence goes on along the minus strand of OU343114.1, from coordinate 23,474,461 downwards.
TCTTCGTATTCATTTTTGCTGAAAATTAAATACTTTCAAACTTATACTTAAAATTACATTAAATACTGAAATTTACACGACAGTAATTCATCCGTATAGCCAAATTTTCTCGTTAAACCAATCTTTCTCGTAACTAACAACTAACAATTACAATTTCAACTCACTACATGTTGTTAAAAACTGTTACAATTTAAGAATTTAGCAACTATTCTTAACATTGCTATGAAAAAGATTATGACACTGTTTTTCAGTTCAAGCAAACATGTATAAGCTGCGCACATCTAAAATTATTATTATTATTATTATTATTATTGGTTTGGTTATAATAATATATGTTGAACAACAATAATAATTGAATAAGTAATTCAATTGTTAGATGTTGAGAATCGTTCAACATCATATTTTCAAGGATATTCGTTTTTTTATTCTATAAACGAACAAATGCGGTAGTAACCCAGTTGAAAAATTTCAATAATAAAAGAAATACCAAAAAATTATATTATATATTTTCCATATAATTTTCGGAAATTGAAATCGCAGTATTTTACACGATACATTTTGCCATTAACACTATCCATTGACTAAAAATAATTAAATTAAAAACGTAGGCTTTAAAAAAAAAAATGTATAATCACCTGTTTGATACACCATCAAACTATGAAATAAAACCAATTATATATTAATGTTTTAAACGCATAAATTTTAATTTAACCATATAATCCTTTTTATCGACGATACACAGTCTCACATTCATATAAAAATTAATTAATATTATATATTTTAACATTTGAGTTCAATGATTTTTCGTTTTTTCCATACTAAAAATAAGTAACAAAATTAAAATTAAACAAATTAAAAAATATGCTCGCTAACAGTGGTCACTATTCATCAGAGGCCACACAATTAAATACCGGGCGTGGTTACATGATAATATATAACGCATATGCGTGTATACGCAGCAGGAAAAACATTAAAAATAAATTTAACCAGAACGAAAAAGAAAAAAATTAAATAAAAAAACTATATGAATAAATAAATTTTTAACGTTAAGTCAAATGTATGTGCTATTTTTTTTTTTTTTTTTTTGTTTACATGCGAGCAACCAGCATCATATCAATTGCTGCACTTAATAAAATGTGTAATTATTAGAAAGGAAGAAAAAAAGAAAAACACACGACATACGCACAAAAGTTAATAACACCCGAAAAATAAAGATAATAATAAAAGCAAAATATACATGTGCAAATTAATTATATAGTAATAAATTTATAACAAAATTAAAGTGTTTCACATTATGACGTTTGATATGCAGTTTGTTTGATGTAATATAAATATATAGACGTCAAAAATGATTACTCTTTGGTAGTGAAAAACAATTTAATTTAATTTATTTGTATTCAAAAATTTATTATATCGATACACATATACAATAACAATGCATATGTAGTGTTACCTGTTTGCACAAATCAAATTTATAATACAAAAACTATACATTACTACCATGCCAATAAAACAAGTAATATAAGAAAAATTGGATAATTAAATAAACAAACTAAAGTCTGTACCTTTAAGGCAAATATCTTTTCATTTATTTATTCTGAATATGCAAATATAAATATTATAAATATGTAATATAAATTTTTGCGTTAGGGCACATTAATCGATAATGAATTTGAAAAAAAAAAAAAAAACACGAAGATTATCTTTAATAACACACTTAAAGATATTGTAGTTAGTATATTACATTTATTATATATTAATATATAAACAGTTTCAATATAGTATGCATTTGCTTATATTATTATTAATATTGTTTTCAGTTCATTTCAATATAAATAATCTAGATACATGAGTTTGGAATGTCTGATCTCTTTTCAAATACCATTGCTTGTGTACCTTCATAAATAATATAATTTTATTATATGTATTTGTATTATATACTCAACTTGTATATAAATATAATCTTAAACATTATATAATATGTGTATAAAATTTTTATAGAACAATAAAATAAATGAAAATGTTTTTATTGAAATCACCGCCATCGTCACGTTTGATGCTGCTGCTTTATATAGCTATATTTATATTTGTATTGTATATTATATACAAACCAACATATATATATATAAGAAAGTACATGTATTATAAATATGTATTATGAATATATATACATGTTTTACGTGCAAACCCAATAAATAACAATATAATAACAACAACAACAACAACAACAACAACAAAAATAACAACTGAAATTAATGAGATTTAAATTAATATAATAAATCAAAGTGTTATAAATGTTATTATATTATTAAATTATTCATGTTATGTATTTGTTGTTAAATATATGTATGTAATGCGTATGTATATAATAATATACAGGGTGATTCAATTGAAATGTATATAGTATACAGTAAATATTGAAATATTTGCATTTTAAAAATTAGTATAAGATACAAAATATGTTTATATATGATAAATGTGTTTATTAGATGATTTCAACATTCCAAAATCATTCATACATAATCACTTTTATACAGCCAAAAATTCGCATCAAACAGTGTCCTTATATGTATATAGGTACAACATCTAATGTCCTGTGAAATTGCTCCCATATAGCCAGCATTTATAAATTATCTATTTTCGATAATTAAGCGGCGTATATAACCACCTTCAAATTCTGCAATTTAAATTGGATAACATCGTAATATACTATTTGTATAATAGAAAACTGTTCCATATGTAGGTTTGAGCGGCGAATAAGGGATGTACCATAATTCCGTAAATTGTATTGAATTTATACAGTTCCAGAGGATATATACAATAAATTATACACATAATATTTCTTTATATATTTTAGCATAGGACTTGTTTAAAATATTATTGTACATATATTCTTGTAAAGGCCTTATGATTTATTATCTCTTAATTCTTATATATTTTGAAATATAATCATATAAATTATGTACGTATATGAACATAAAACTGTATATAAGAATAATTTTTGGATAAATTATATAATTGCATCATCATTAATATATATATAAGAATATTTTTCATGAATCTTTTTTCGTGCGCATGTGAGTACATATAATTTATGAACAATTTTATTTAAAATAAAAATTATCATATTATCTTATCGTATAAATAAAAAATATAAGTTGCAGTTTTTTTTTCTTATATATACTCGAGTCGCATATGTAAATATATAATGATTTTTATTTTAAAGTATATGGAAAAATAATTGAAAAATAACGGTTTCTTTTCTTCTTTTACCATAAAAGGAATAAAAAAAAATTGAAAATTTAAATATGTTTTTAAAAGATCATTTAAAAGTTTATTTACGTGCATGTACATACCTTTTATTTTTCATTACCAATAAGATTATATATTTTTTTACATATTATATTATATTTTATATAATATGAATTTATCATACACATATTTGCTGCTTTTTTAATTTGAGAAAAATATTTTTTCATTATTTTAATATAATTATATTTAATAATTGTACACACTTTATATATGTATGAACTTATGAGTGAAAAGTATATATAACCTACTAAATCAATATAATTTTATCACTTCATTTAGATAAAACATTAAAATAAAAGCTTTTAAAAGCACAATTTAATTTTGAAGAATAGTATTTAAAATTACAAGCGCACACAATGTGAAATTGTAATGTTTTGTATTGACATGGTTTACATTAAAGTATGTAAAGTATGTAAAGTATGGTACAATTTTAATTGATTATCTTAATATATAAAAAAAAAAAATACTGTAATACTTGAACACGGAAGTAAATAAAATATTTCTATGTTTGATGCCAAACATATTTTAAATATAATGTAGTATTGTATAAGTATAATGGAAAAAGAAATAGAATTTTAAAATTTATGCTTCATTATTATATTCGAATTAGTATTAAAATTGGAACAAACTTATTGAAAAAAATGCTTTGAAATCATTTCAATTGATGAAGCAAATTTACAGTGATTTATTTGTTTAGATAGATCAGAATTTTCCCTGTGACACAAACGTCCCAAACTATTGTTCACAGATTTTGATAAAAAAATAATGTTTGTTTGTTCAATGTAATCGCATGATTTAGCACCGACTTATCACGTTATAACCAAAAACATTTATAATGAAGTTAAAATTGTTTTATTTTGATTATATGTTTCCAGCATGCAAACGGCTTTGTATATAGGAAATTCCGCAAAATGAACTACATCAATCATTCATTATTAAGTTGCCGTAACTGTAAGTGTATTGAAGTCGGTCGACGCTTATTTGGGATAAAAAATCATAACAAATAAAATAGTATAAACTTGTTTCCATTTCATTTTACATATCCATACAGAGACATAAAATTTCTTTGACACACTGTGTATATTATTATAAAAAAGATTTGATATAGTAAAAGTAAATGTATATTTGCTGAAAAATGGTAGCAGTTTAATAATAAATTATATAAACAGTTTTTATATATTTTCAATATATATTATATTATATTATATTATAATGAAATATTATAATTTATACGAATAATATTCAAATATTTATTGTACAACATATAGCATATATATATATATGATTTATATAATTTAAAAATATTAATCATATATTATATAATATTCGCGTCTACAAAATACTCTCTGTATGGTTAAATAAAACTAATCATGCAGCATATATATAAAATATATAAAGTATAACTAAATTGTAATAAATTTTCATCTTCATCGTTCTCTCTGCGATAAATCCATTCATGTATATACACATTACATTATACAATACAATATATAGGTACATATATTTACAGTATATGTGTGTATATATAGAATAATATTTATAAATCATATCTTGTCCAATAAATTACTACCACATCAAATATCAGTATAAAATAATCTTTATATAATATAACAATATACATATATATATAATATATAGCTATATATATATGCTCAAAATATTTCTATATATATATATATTATTATATGTGCATGTATATCAAATATATTTCAATGATGCTGTTCGAGTCGCCTTTAATTCTTTATTAGAATATAAAATGTTATATCGTTTTTTTGCTTTTTCTATAGTTGCTGTTTATAATATTATATTATATAGTATAAAGTAAATAAATGTTCGTTTTTTCAGATAAATATGCTGGTGGATTTTATATAAACTAAATAAAAATGTAAAAGAAAACCGAAAACTTTATTTATATTATGTCCTCCATGTAAATCATTAATTTAAAATAAAAAAAAAACACCATGACATTTTATCTTCCCACATAATGTAATAACACAGTTTCAAAGGACACATTATTATCAGATAATTACCACCTAAAAATCCTAATATATAATTTCATCAATACTATGTATTATGTATAGAAAAAACGGAAACCGGTAAATGCGGAGAAAATGTATAATGTGACACAACCAACCAACAACAATTTCTAAAAGAACATATCTCACATGTTACCCAATACATGTATATACATATATATATAACCTTATACGCAATATATTGTCGACATACTCGTATTCATATATACAATACTATATATATATATATATATATATATTGTTAAAGTATACTTTTAAAACACAATTTTACCTCATTATTTTACTATATATTTATTTTTTCGTGTTGTTATTTAGTTTTTTTATACAAAAAAAAAAGAAAACAGAATTGTGTAATTTAACACCCAAGATTCAAACCCCATAATTTTATCCCTCATCCTGTTGTCAATGTAAAAAATATACAATGATAATATATCCTTTTCAATGTGTACATATTTATGTATATATATATATATATATTTTATATATTGTATCCTTATACATACCTATATGTATATAGGTATATATGGTATATGAATTGTTGTGTGTAAATTTATATACGAAAAAATAAACCTATATATTTCTATATACACTTAAAAACCTATATAAATATACTATATAATGTAAATGTATATACTGGGATAATATACATATATTTTACCTTAGTCTATCTATATACCTAACTAAAAAGTATATAATAATGTGTAATGTATATAATACGGAGGAATACAATATGCAATATAGTATTTTATAGAAAAGCAAAAAGAATGAAACGTATTATACACACACACACACACACACATACAAAAAGCGATTTATGTTTTTGCTTTAATTGGGTGCCACCCTCTTATTTATTATGCAATTTTTATTATATAATATATACATTTTTAAATACTTTGACTTGGTTAAAATCACATTAAATTGGTTTAGTTGATTAAAGTATATGTTTATTTTATGTATTGTGTATATTATATACAACAATACACTTCATCTATATACTCGTATATATATGTAATATCTTTTTCCTTCTGTTGTAATTATTATATTGTTATTATAATTTTATTCATTATTATTATTATTATTATTATTATTTTATTATTATAAGCCTTATAAAACATGCTTTTTATTGTATGAATTATTAATTATTGTAATAAAAGTGCACAAATTTAAGAACAGGTGAATTCATTGTTTAGGTATACATTAATTAAATATACACGTAGTGTTTTTTTTAATTTATTAATAAAATTGTTGGGTATATAAATTCTATATATATATTATTTTGAATTTTAAGAGATAAATTTAAATGTAATGAATTTGAGCAGATTTAATCATTCATAATATATGTATAACATATATATATATATTATATTATATATTATCATATACATGCCATAACTAATTTAATAATAACATTTTGTAATTATTATTATTATTAATATTATTATTATGAATTATGTAAAAAATATATAAATATGCTAAATTATAAATATTTAATTAATTTTCTTGTATAAATAAATTAAAAAAATGAAAAGAAAAATTTAATTATAATAAACCTGCGCAAAAACTATAATACATATATTAAATTTATTGCAAAACCTGCACTATGATAATTGAAATTATTATTAATATTTATTTAATTTATAAATAAATAAGTGGTAAAAGTATAATAATAATAAACATGGAAAAATTGAATAAAATTATAGTTTTTAATGATGCATTGTACTTTAGAAGGTGTAGAATGAAATGTACTAGCAATTAAAATGTTTATCTATATGGTAATCTTTATATTTATATTTACACTTACAATATGTTGAGTGTTGATATTTTTACGAACCGAATAATACGAATATTACGAAGGATGGTATTCGTTCTTCTAATTCAATTTTAAGCTTTACCGGTTCATAAATATGCCTATATATAAAGCACAGATAATAATTAACAAACGGCTATAATTTTATGCCAACAACGATCGTACATTTTGTATGAAAAAAATACCAATATAGTGTCCATATTAAGGGTTTGACATTAATTTTACAATTCTTATGTTGCTTAAAATGTTACTTTTTGGTGTGTGACTTTTTCTGAGAAATAATCAAAAAGCCACAAATGAAATTGATGGAAAAATGGCAATACATGGAACAGTTTCTAACAATCAAACCGAATGAGAACTTCACAATTTATCAATAAATTTTAATAATGGAATATTTTCATATTTTAAAATTTAAAAATTAGTTCACATAAGATAAATTATTAAGGTGTAAGAATATTTTATGAAAGTAACTGATACTGTTTTTTTTATTATATATTTAGTTATTAGTTATTCTGGTATTATGTATATAAAAACTTTTATATTTCAAGTACATGCCAATAGAAATTTGTTCTTTTTTCTCATATAACAACCGTCATTTTAGTATATGTTTTTATTAATTATATAGTTAATTTATTATTATTATATATTTAACCATTTTAAATATATAAATATAAGTTTTTCGATAGAAATAAATGAGATATATATATACAGTCTAATTAATAATGACATACCGAAATCAATTTATTTTCTAGTTTATTCTACACTATATATATACTACATACATACATATATGGATGAATATTATAGTCCGAAGGTAACGCTGAAAATGTTTTCCAATTAGCTATATATATATATATCTTTTTTAACATTTTATTATTGAAATTGATGCAGTCAATGTTAAAACAAAAAAATTATAGCTATAATTTTTTGGTTCCATTGATTTGATAACTTTAACTTTTGGTGAATGTTTTGGACAATTGATTTTGATTGAGTTTTATTCATTAATTTTTTACAATTTATTTTTGAACATCTGTTAAATTGTGGGACATGAAATTTATCGTCCTTTAGTATTAATCGTCCCTTGAGATTTTTTCATAACAGTGAATATACTTTAATATCACTTTAGTAATTATGTCACACTGATTGAGTTTTCTTCATTAATTTGTTACAATTTACATTTGAACATTTGTTAAATTGTGGGACATAACATGTATCGTCCTTTCCCATAATTGTCCAATGAGATTTTGTCATACCAGTGATTATACTTTAATATCACTTTAGTAATTATGTCACACTCATGTTTTTAATTTATGTATATATGGTGGAAAGAATTATCTTTTCTATATATAGTTATTTTTGTTTCTTTTCAAAATATTGGGCATTCAGATATGCACTTTAATACATGTATAATTTCTCATATATTCTAGTTATTTTTTTATTTGAACAGTTGATAATTGTAAAAAATATTTGCACATAAAGTTCATTAGCCATAAATATTCAAGTTATTAATGTTAAATTCCAAAAACTTTCAGCGATTCCTGTATATATACGTAACGCATAGAAAATATATAAGAAAAGACTCAACAACGATATATTTTACAAGATTATACAACTGTGTGACATGACATATTTAGTTGTTTTTGTTCTTATATTATATAAATATCGTATTTTTATGTTATACAAATATAAATATACATATATCGTATATTTTCTATGTTTTAATTATATATATAATTTTACCGTTTGTGTTATTTTCATTTTCGCATCATTATATTCGGTATACCATATATTTATGTATATTTTCTCCAAATAGATATTTTTCTTATAAAATTGTATATCTATACTAAATTGAGTGAAATCACCCTCTAAATGTTATTGTTCTGATGGTATAGGTATATACATATTTCTTTGTATACAAACACATACACATACATCTTTCTATATTTTTTTTTTATTCTTATAAAAACTTCATCCCTTAGTTTATGCCCAAGAGAAAGTTCACATATATATACTAACATATTCTATATATATATATATATGCATTGCATATACTATATTATAATATATATACGCGTTTATAACAAATATGGTATATATATATATATATATATTCTTATAATATATAAATAAATTTCTTTTTACAGAAATCCATATATGTAATATATAACAGAAAGATATGTATTTAGAACAATATTTCACTTCGTTTTCTGTTTCACAAAATGTATATACATATATATAAAAATGCCTACGCCTTAGATATTTATGTAAGTATATATACACAATAACTTACAAGATTTTTAGATTGGTTGCTTACGCGTGATATTTTTTATTTTCAGGCTTTTGTTTTGTTTTATATATATACGTATTTGGAATATATATATAAACTTTAGCAAAAGGCCATATGCCCTAATTTTATACTTTAACGTCTAAAAAATATATTGAATGAATGAGATATATTAGATTTCTTTTCTTAACACATTTTTTTTTTTTTTTTTGTTCTATACATCCTCTTAATATTTAATATAAGAAATAGTTAAGAAAGTTATAGTAGAAACATATTAGCAATATATGTAATAAATTAATGATTATTATGTATAAGGAGTACGTAACGCCATATATTTATGCAGCAAGTGTCATTAACTTTCTGTGTTTTCATTTATTCATTTAACAATAATATTTACTTTAAAAAAATATGGTTAATCCATATTAACATTGAAAACAATTTTTAAACAACAATAAATTATAGTTTCAAAGGTAATTTTTTTCAATGCGAAATTAATTTCAATTTATATTTAAAAATACGCTTATTTCAAATTATTTATTAATATTAATTTTAAATTATTTTTAAATTCATCTACCTTTTTTCTGAAGAATTTTATACTAACGAAAAAGATTTTTTATATTTATTTTAATGTTGGTTGTGTGAAATGAATATAATACACTATACCAGTAAAACTTTGCAAGTGTATAGACATCATGCCATCATTTAATATATATATTTTTTCCGAATTCAGTTGTTTTTTAAACTGGAGACGCATTTAATAACATACAGAATTTGTTCAGAAAGAAATTGTTATTGGACTATTTTCAAATACCGTATGCTTTATAGTGAAGCAATTCAACGATTTTATCTTACATTTATATTTTTGAACTATTAACGCACATGCTATTGATGCTATTTAAATTAGACATACATGCATATCATATTAGTCCAAGTGGAGCTAATGTTGGCAGTCAAAAATTCATTAAAATTAAATAGATAAATTACTCCTCATATGTGAGTTTATATAATAATTCACCAATTGAACTCCAATCATAGAAAGTTAAATGTTTTAAGCAAAATTCTGAAATAATTCTCACGTTATTTTAGACAAAATTGATTTAAATTTTTTAAACAATATGTGCAAATAATTTCGTTTTTGTTGAATTTCAACAAACTAAAAAATTTATATGTTCCAAACTTTTTACGTGAATGTGTGTGTGTGTTCAGTATATGTATATAAGAAAAATAAACCTTAACTTAAAGCAACTAAAAATTCTAAATCATTCTTTAAACAAAAAGAAAACTTAACAAGTGAACCAAAAAAAAATTGGGTAGAAAAACCACAAAAGTCACGTGCGTTTTGTATTATATATAACAAAACTTTTCGGTAGAAATTTTTCTCTTATATTTTTTTTTTTGTTGAAATTTTCTGCTGCATAATTCAAAAGTTTAATTGGGGGCCATATACACAAGAGAGAATGGTAATCGTAGTATAAATATATATATATATATATGTTTTATATACATACACAATAATGGAACCTGTAAGCTTTTTTTTTATAAACGGAGTGTTATATAGAGTACAAAATATATAATGAGATACATATAAACAAATGTATATAGAAAAAGCAGAATAATGGTATGAGAACATTAGTAATTACCTTCTCAGAAGAATTTATTGTATTAAATGTTATCCTTATGTATACTGTACGTATTTTATGGGTGAGGGGAATCAGGGGACTTTGTAAAAAATAAAAAAAAACGAAGTAATATTATTTATTATTAACCATTAAAAATGTTTAGTTTATCATGAATAAAAATATACAGTATATATTTTTTATATAGGTATAACAATAAGTACGATGAAAATGTGACAATACTTTTTGGTATATAAGTTTTTTGTCTTCGCACGCACATTTATAATAATTATAATTATTATTAGAGAAAAACCTTAAACAAAAAATGTTGTGTGTTTTTTATTTTTTCGTTTCATTTATTTAATTATTATATAGAAATTATAAACCTTTATTTATAAGTATATAATATTATAATATATATATCTACCAAATATATATTTGATAATTGACGTAAGTAACACATATAATATTTTTAGTTTGTTTGGTATATGTATATAGAGGTTTTTTTTTGTTCGTTACTCATTTTCTTGAAGACGTCGCATTTTTCTTTTGGTTTTGAGCATTTATTTTTTTTTTTATTTTTCTTCGTTAGATTTATATTTTTGTTTTTTTGGGGGGAGAGGGTGTGGTTCCTATGTTATTTCATATATATATTTGGTATATTTTACGTATATAAATGTTACACAAGGGACACATTTCGATGAAATATTTCTGTCACATACTTTTGTACGCCTATATATATATTTTGTTGTAGAATCGTATCGTATACATAAATCTTATTATCTATTTCTGTATTATATATATATATGTATATAGGTGCATATTTATTTATATACGTACAAAGGGAAAAGAACACTATATATATATACGTATATAAGACGTTCAGTATTCCTCAAAGAATATATGTATATATATTATATGTGAAACATATATGGTTGAATATTTTGATTATATAATAAGACTATAACGAAAAAAATATTCATATATTACACATCATATTTGTGTGTTATTTGTATATATATAGAAAAATTACAATATCTTTATCATCGCAGATATATTTAATATATTTGTATGCATATATGTAAAATTATTCTCATAAATACAAGTTATACTTAGAACATACATGCAATACGTATTAGACGCATTCTTTCGATAGTATATATTTCTTAAATAAATGTAAATTATTATTGTATATATAATTGTATATACTATTAAAATTCATCAATTCATATGTATATATTGCGGGTATACACAAGTCAGGTTAGGCTATTATTGTAGCTTATTACATCTGTCAAACATTCGTTCGTAAATTACCTTGTATGGGTAGTATATAATAATTCACCAATAGGTCTAGATTTTCTTCTTTCTTCTATTATTATTGTAATTTATTATTTTTAAATTAATATTTTATATACCATAGATTTATATATATTTTATATCGATATATAATTAATTTAATAATGGAATATAATATTATATATGAATTTAAATATAATATATATACAATATTAAAATCAAAAATCTAAAATTTAATAAATAAATTTCTTAATAAATAAATACAATTTTTTTTTTTTTTTATTTATTACAATATGAATAAAATTTTTGAATATTTTTTTAAATTCCAAAATTCGCTCATAAATACCACATAAAATCCATATAAATTTTCTATCTATGATCATTATAACATATATATATATACGCGCATATGTATACGTTATATACAAATTGTACTATGTAAAATTCCATTTATTTATGTATGTATAGTGAATTTTATGCCCTCAAACTATAAATAAATTTTATATAAATATATAAATAAATTCTATAAAATATATATTAACCACCAACCCCAAAAATTCTGTTGTTCAATAAATGAGATTTCTCGTATAATGTACGTGTTGTTTAGGACAATAAATAACAATCAATATCTACATATCATGATATATGTTTTTATATTATATACTATATATATTTATATATATATATATATATAATGTATTATGTGTGTGTATATTTGTATATATTTGTACGATTTGTAAATGTTTTTATATATACAATATAGAGGCCATCTCTACTTTTTTTAAGTCCCGAATGACCAATAAAATTTATCCAAAATTCAAACATCGAACATATATGAAATTATATAAAACCATATATACCAAAAATACCATCAATATCAATATAACCATATTGCTTTATACCACTATTTATATACAGACTATATTTTTATTTATAAATATATATTACAAAACAAGTATACAATCACCGCCAAAATACTATCGATAATAACAATAATAAATTGGTAATATTGACAAATTTATATATAGTGGACAATAATATATAATATATAAATCATTTATATATCAAATATATATATAGTCGAATATATAGTAACATCGATAAAAAGAACATTATATATGCATTTATATTTTTTTATAAAAATAATATATACACTATATGCATGTGAATGTATGTGTGTATGCATGTATTCAGTCAGATGAAAAAATAAAGGATTTTAATCATATAAATTTCTATTAATATTTTTCAACTAAATTATCATAGTTTGTTTATGAAATCTGAATATCTTTGAAAATATGGTGTTGTACACTATTCAAATAGATTAACAATGTCTCTACGCACACAACACTATCGACTAATCACATATATATATAAATATGACGATAATTGAATAAATGAAACATACATAAAAACATATGATTACCAATCAATTGGTGAATTGTGTAATACCTTCCATCATATATACGGTACCATACCATACATCATACTGAAATCTTAAAATTATTAGCTGTAAATATATAAATACGTAATCCATAATTGGGAAAATCTTTCAAATATATCAGCAGTTTTAGGCATACACCAATTTTTTATTAATTCAAATATAATATATATTTTATTCCTTTCAATTTTCACATTGTTATTCTTCTACGAAAATGGTAACCCTTTTCTGAAACATTATCCATTAGATCGCGGTGTGCTTAAAATTATAAAATTATTTGTAAAAAGCAAAAATAAAAACAAATTTAATATACAAATAAACCCTCATTGTAAATAGTATACGCAGTTAATATCAAATTAGGTAAATTTATAATTCATTATATTTTGTACATATATTTATGCAAAACAGAAATAAAAATGATCATAAAATTATGTTTTGGGTATAAAATCATTTAATGTACGCCGCACAGAAGGAGGCATATATATACCATTAAAAAGAAATAATATTTAGAGTCACATTATTATATACAATATATTATTATAAACACCAATGTATGTATTAAGGTGGTGGATATACAATTGCCTAGTCGCTAAAATTCTATATATAGCCTTTAAAATACCATTTCTTATATATTTCAGGATAGATTCATATATGAAATGTATATATATATAGACAACGATAGACAATTTTCGAATAAATGGTTTGGTGAATTAGGTTTTTGCTTATAATTTAGTGGTTGTTTGTTAACTGTTTGGCAATTTTTTACTGTTCACATTTGACATTTTAACAAAGGAAAATAATATTTTCAGAAGAAAATTTTATTATTTTATATGAAATTGTTTAACATTTAAATTTATATGAAATTTATTTATTTATTAATTTTTTTTTTTTGTAAGGATAGATATTTGAGTTAAATTTTTTCAATCTATATTATTTTATAGAACATTGAAAAATCAAAAATATTTTATTCAAAATAACTTCCATCGCTTTCTACACATTTTAACCACCTTTCAGGCAATTTTCGTATACCACGTCGAAAAAATGGTGTTGCTTTGGACGAAAACCATTCAGATAGCCAATTTTCAACTTCTTCAGATGTTTTGAAGTGCTGTTCTTTCAAAGCATGTCCCATCGATGAAAACAAATGGTAGTCCGAAGGAGCCAAGTCTGGTGAATAAGGCGGGTGTGATAACAGCTCCCATCCAAGCGACTTTATCGTATCCTGAACTGGTTTTTGCCTTGTGTGCTAGTGCATTATCATGTTGCAAAATTACCTTAACAGATTTTTTCTTTCTTTCTGTCCATTCTGGTCGGTTATCTAATAATGCATGGTTCAAATCGATTATTTGTTGTTGGTAGCGAACCGTATTAACAGTTTCACCAGGTTTCAGAAGTTCATGATACACCACACCTTCCTAATCCCACCAAACGCAAAGCATTCTCTTCTTACCGAATCGTTTTGGTTTTGCAGTCGATGTTGCTGCTTTACCTGGTGTAATACATGATTCTTTTTTGCGTTTAGGATTCTCAAAATATATCCACTTTTCATCACCAGTCACGATTCGATGCAATAAAGACTTCCTTTTGTATTGTTGACGGGTGCAATTCACAAATGGTTTTTCGATTTTCTTGTTGCCTTTCAGTCAATTCATGTGGAACCCATTTTCCACACTTTTGAATCTTTCCCATTGCTTTTAAACGATTAGAAATTGTTTTTTGATCTACATTTAAAGCTTCTGCAAGTTGTTTTTGAGTTTGTGTATCATCTTCGTCCAACAATGCTTGCAATTCACTGTCTTCAAACTTTTTTGGTGGTCTTCCACGTTCTTCATTTCTCAAATCAAAATCTTTGTCTCTAAATTGTTGAAACCATCGTTTGCATGTTGCTAATGATAGAGCATGATCACCAAAAGCTTCTACAAGCATTCGTTGAGATTCAGCTGCGTTTTTCTTTAAATGATAACAAAAAACTAATGCAAATCCGCAAATCGTTTGTTGAAGGCACAAAATTAGACATTTTTAACACGATAAAATTTTATGTTGTTGTATTACAAATGGAATTTACCACACTGAATGTTGTTAACAGATGTCAAAACAATAAAAAAAAACATCGTATTAAGGCTCTTTCACAATTACTAATATAAGTACAGCCATTTATTGGCAGCGGCTCGCTTCATACTCCTATACCTGGTATGTTTCACAACATATAAGTTTTCTATCCACATCCATACATATGGGCCTATATGCGAATTGATTTTTTTTTTTTTTTTCACAATGAGTCCTTTAAATTTATGTCCGGAAAATTTTCAATGTACATAAAGAAAATTGTTTTACAGTGATGTTTTTTCACTGTAATAAAATTTCATTTCTTTGCATATGTAATTTATATTCATGTAACATATATATATATATATATAGTGAAAAAATAAACTATATATATATAATATTTTTAAATTTATACTAACTATATATATATATATCTAGGGTATAAGGTATGTATGACATACTTATTCTACAGTTATAATTCATTTTGGAACCCATTTTTCTCACCCTTTTATTTATTCATCATCTATGTATATGTATATGTAAATGGATATACGTATTTATAATTATATATATATATATATATAATTTAATTTATTATATAACAAACAACAAGAAAAACTAAATTCATTTTATATAAAATATATAATGTTTTATATGTTATATATATATATATATATATATACATATTTATAATACGTAAAAGTAAATGTACATAAGTTATAGAAGATTGAGGTAACAAAATAAGGGATGGCGCATGTTATGGGACCTCCCCATACGTCTTAGGAATTCCACCAGCGACAAGAACAATAAATCACATCTCATACCATTTACGTACTTTTATATATATATATATATATATATATAGTTATACTTTATATATATATTAAATATATGTACAATAAAATATATAATTTCCTATATATATACATAAACCCTCGCATTTCTCTTGCCATACACTACCACCCTATATATATATATATAGGTAGACGATTTTTTTTTCTTGATATATACACACCATCATCAAACCCATAGAAAATTTGTCTTCTAATATATTATTCCACAACTTATACTTGCCATAATACATACATACAAACACACACACATATATATATATATATATAAATATATTATATAATACAATGTATAAATTATAGAAAAGCTGGATCGCAGCAAAAGCAAATTTATACGTATACGTATATATTAAGCAAAACGTTGTATTTAGTTATTTTTTCAGTTACTTTTTCTTCCTTATTTTTTGTCCTTTAAAAAAACAGTTTTTTTATTTTCTCCTTTTTGTATTTACCATATATATATATATTTGTGCATATGGTTGGCAAAAATAGAAAAAAATATGGTATTTATATACGCAAACAAAATGTTATAATAATGTATAGAAAATAAATGTACTTTCTATTTCTATATATTATAAATGTTCGTTTAAATATTGCCTGTATAACATGTATGTACATATTTTATTCCTCATTGTTATTCATATATAAATGCATTATATATATATATTAGATATTATTTGAATGCAACGCCGCAAATTATTATATATAAATACTTATATTACAATTTTTGTTCTTAAATAAGATTTCAGTATATTAAATAAACATTATATATACAATATACAGACAATATTTTTATGTGGACAACCCCAAATGGGGAAAAAATAATATGTATATATAAAAGAGATTTATATATGTGTGTATATGAGAATATTGCAAATTTTAGGAAAAAATGTATTCGTAGGTTTAGTAATATTATATATTGTTATTTATTATATAATATAAAAACGGATATATTAGACATAAGTGTATAATATGTCTGATATTTTTTTCGGAATTATATAACATATTAAAATAATATAGTAAATTTTTATATTCTTAACGATTTCTATTAATTTTAAATACTAATGAACATTTTTTTGTTGTTTTATACTTAGATAAAAATGTTAGCAGATTTGATTACAACAATGATTTGTCAACAAATATAATGATGAAAAAAAATGTTTTTACAAATTGGTAAGTTTTAAAACTTAAAATTTTTGTATTTATTATTTATATATCACATCATCAATTTTTAAAATATAATAATTTTATGGTTATATCAAACACATACAAGAATAATGTACGCACTCAATTTTTGTGATCAATATTATTTTTGTATATGTCACAGGTCGGAGTGGGTTAAAAACCACAAATATTTATAGATATATTTTTAATTCTGTTGTATCTAATACATTGTAATTTGTTGAATGTAGCAATTATGTTGCAATTAAAATCGATGTTATATTCCTTAAAGTAGCAATTAAACACAAATATACAGTTAGACAGGGTCTTAAGTGATGTATTATTAAACTACATAGAAGAAAAATTTGTATATATATATGTTAAGTTTTTGAACAAATAAAAAGTTATAAATACAAATCAATGAAAATGTAATTATATTACAGTACAGCTATGCTAGTTGAACACACATATATATAAATGTATATATGCAATGCATTTATTTTTTTAAAATTCGTTTAAGTAAAATTACATAAAATATATACACGAATGAACTTTGATATTGCATTGTTCAAAATTCTATGAATAAAATCATTAAAAATCTTTTTATGTAACAAATATAAATATAGAAAAGCTTTGTTCTTTTTATATAAATATCCATACATGCACCACATTTAGTTATAAATATATATATATATATACGTATTTTATATAGTATCCATAAAGTAGAATAATATTTAACTATATATTATATATATGTTGTATATATATACATATATATGCTATACTTGAAATACAAACTCTAATTCCCAGTAGAAAAACCATATGCGGTATAAAAACTTATATAATGTTTTTTGCATTTTGAATATAAATCCTTCATTCTAGTCGTATATATATTGTATGTGTGTGTGTGTAAGTAATTGTATACAGTTATAAATTGTAATATAAATGTATAAAAGCACGTGTAGATATAAAACTTATATAACTTCACATGCACCATATATAAGTGGAAAATTATAAAGAAAAATCATATATGAGCACAGCGAATGTGCTGGAGATTGTGATACAACATTATATATATGTATATAACTATATACATATATAGAGAAAGAGTATTACATATAGATTTGCAGATGTAAAGATGAAAATATATGTGTACAAGAAATAAAAATATTAAAGAAATGTGAAAAAAAAAATAATTTAAATGAATAATAATGATTTTTTTATATTGTGTATTTCATATTTTATTGTATATACTTAAGATTTTCTGATTAATATTCCAAATACTGATAGTTACTACATTTATTTTATGTGAAAATTAATCCTTTTTCGATACATAACGAAAGAACAAATATTAAACGTATATAAACAAATTATTTTTCTGTATTTTTATGATGCGAGTACTTATGTATGTATTATTTTCATTGTCATATTCTATTTCCTCACTTACTTCAATAATAATATACATATAAATAGTACCATTATAAAACTATATAAATTGCTTAAATATTATCTGGATATATAGAGGCTATCGAGAAAAAAATATGGTTACTGTCATTTTCTGTGAACAAATAAAGTATATTTAGAAAATATTGTAAGGTACATCAGATCCAATAAAATTTAAGGGAAAATAATATTACATTGACAATTTATACAAATTCACTTTTTATTATATTAAATTAAAATTAATTTATTGAATGCTGACCCAATAACGTTTGTTATAAGAATATTTAATGAAATCATTTTACTATCCCCTTTCAATGTAACAACAATCAAATTTTAATTATACCTGAATTTTTATATATTTTATATATTAGTTCGAATAAAATATATATTATAATATTTGTTATATTATAAATTAAATTGTTAGTAAAGGATATAGGAAACTATAAAATAATATTTATTAATTTATTGTAAATTCTAAAACTAATGCTGCGCGTTTGTGTGGTATGACGGGGATGGGGTGGACCTAAAAACAATACAATATATAATTATGTACAAATATAATATATACCATATATAGTCTACATACTACAATTATTTAAATAATAATGATTTCAAATTTTAATTTATGTTATATCCTTTTTGTTATTTCGGGAAATGCTATGAACAACAACAAAAAATAATAGTAAATTCTCCAAAAAAAAAAAAAAAAAAAAGGAAGCCATAAAATACATTATAATTGAATTTGAATATATACATACATATGGGAAACACATCATTTGTGGTTAAACATAATTATTTTCTTATATAGATATCTTCATGAAAAACAAAATAAAATAATTTATATATGTTTTCATAATTTAAATTCATGTTATTTTTATCATATATTGTGTATTATCTATATATGTTAGATATATTTTATGGTGTTGTAGTTATACAAATACTATATTTTAGTTACACTACGTCTAATTGGTTATATATATACTGACATTTTTACAAGTAAGATTTTAAGTGTTATATTTCATATGTTTTTGTCTGTTTTTTCAAAAGAAATTTATAATGAAAAGAAATTTATAGTATACGCATACAAATGAGAGATTTAATAGATTTAGATGAAAGTGTGATTTATTATATTTGAGTAAAATATTATGGGTAAGAAAAAAAAAAATGATGTGTGTGTTAGTATGCGTAGTGGATGCAGTAAATAAAAACTATATATATGGGTTGTATGTGTACTCAAATTATGGAAGTAACAAATATATAGAGATACACTTTATTTATGGTGTACATATATACAATCTGGTTATAAATACATATAATTTATAGAATTTCATTTTTATTAAGATATAACGATATCTATATATACAATATATTATATGTATAAAGAAAGAAAGATAAATATATGTATATAAGAAATTCTTTTTGGTAACATATGTACCATATGTAAGCCATAAACTAGATATGTTGTCAACCCAAAAAAAAAAACACAAAAAACAATGAGTGGTATACGCATTTATAGAGAAATTATATATAGAAAAAGAGGCGACATCAACCGAAAAACCGAAAGAAAAAATTGAATATCCTTTGAAAATATTAAAACATTGCGCCTTTCTTGTAATATAATATTGTAGTGTGGTATACTCGTACTTGTGTGCGTATATATGTTATATATATGTATTATAGAACTTTTTTTTACGAATCTTAGATATATATATATATATGTTAACATTATTTTTGAATTATTGCACCAACACCTTTTAACATATTGCCTCCCTCACTCGCTTACTTTGTACCTAAATTTCATATTTATGTAACATAAATAACTTAAATGTATTTTTATTTGATTTTTGTCGTTATAAGTTATTTATTATTTGTTGTACTAATATTTGTTATACTTTCATTGATAGTTATACAAATATAATATTAATAATTTATTATTATTAGTATACTTTTAATGATTCATTTTATGGTTGTAATATACTTGTACACCTATTGATTTGTTATTATTTGTGTTATAAAATGGATTTGTTTTTATAAATTTGCTATATAATAATTGCTATCATGTAAATAATTAAATTCATCGTTTTGATATCATTTTAGAAATTGCGGTTAAACGCATAGGAAATATACATTATTACATACTATTTCCGTCTTCACCATAATCTCCTATTAGCTCGATACACACTTTTTACAACTGATAGAATTCATTGTGTTCTTCAAAATAGGCGTTGCGTTGCGTCGATTACTTTTGGAATTTTATGCAATTCTCTTTCCAGTTAGATACTTTACTTTTAATGATGGTGCATTAATGTCATGAAATATGTACATCCCAAAAATTAGTCAGCATCAATTGTTGTGTTTGTACTACCACATTTGAATTCATTATATACGAATTGTAAACAGTTATTTTTGATGCAGCCCAAAAGTTATTTTTGAAGTCATCGATGATTTTTTGAGTCTTTAATCGTTTCAAAAATGAATCACTGTGCCCGAATTTCGGATTTTCTATTTCGCAACAAAACTAAAAATTCACTTTAATGACTGTATCTTGTAAACAAATCGATGGAATGTCATTAAATCATTTAACAGCAGTCGTTTGAATGATTGCACTTTCTAAAAATAATATTCATTTATTTACGTGATTTCATATCTATTATGTGGATACCGGAAAATTATAATTCCATGTAGTAATTGTTAATAAAAATTCCAAATTTTTAAATCGAATCCGGTTGATAAATGGTACAAAATTGTATGCCTTTACAAGATCAATGTCAAAGAATAAAATTATAATATTTTTATATTCTTAAATAAAATGTTGTCATCATTAAAAAGCATCTATAATATTATAATGTTTGGCGATATGCGTACGAAAAAATTATGTTTGTAATATATATATGTGTGATAATAAAGTTTTAACAGAGATCTGTATATCAAACAAGCACAATGAAAATTAAAAAAATAAAATTAATAATTTTTCTAAAATAACAAAGACAATCGGTATTCAATAATTTAATTTACATTATGCTACATTATTTATATAGAAAATATGTACCTTTATACAACAAATTTGTACTATATAATATTATTATAAATATTATAATAAAAATACAATCAAATTATAAATGTGTCAATTAAATTAAATACAATATATAGTTACAATATTTTAAAATAATAAAACCAATCAATTCAATATTTAAATTTAAGTGTAAAATTTTACAATAATATATGATAATAATAATAATAATAATAATAATAATAATAATAATAATCATTAAATTTTCATTTATTATTATTTATGTATTAGGTCATAAATTGCGAAAACTATATATATATAGGAAATATTTGTATTATATATTTAGTTATACAATAGTAAATACAATATATATTACTATATATACCATACATACGATAAACGATATATAAGGTTGTCAAATATCTCCCTTCCGCCTTTTTGTCTTTTTAATTTCGCGGCTATGTACAAAGCGCTACAGAGCTCGTATCTGGCAACACTGTACATAATTTGAAAGCTCTTGACATAACAAACAAAACGACGCTATGTATGATTAGTTTGGATATTGCGTTCAACAGTTATAGACGTGTAAACATGGAGTTCACTAACGCCGAAATTCGCGCTATTTTAAAGTTTTCCTTCGTTAAAGGCAAATCCGCTAGAGAAACGTTCCGTGAGATTAATGGTGTTTTGGGGGATGGTACTCTATCACTTCGAACCGCGGAGGAATGGTTTCGACGATTCAGAGCCGGTGAAAACGACACCATGGATAAGCCAGCCGGCGGAAGACCTGTGACGACAAATACCGATCAAATCATGGAATACATCGAGTTAGACCGGCATGTGGCATCTCGTGACATCGCCCAAGAGATGGGAGTTAGTCACCAAACCATTTTAAACCATCTGCAGAAGGCTGGATACAAAAAAAAGCTTGATGTTTGGGTGCCACATGAATTAACAGTGAAAAATCTAATGGACCGAATTTCCATTTGCGAAATGCTGCTGAAACGGAACGAACTCGACCCATTCTTGAAGCGGATGGTGACTGGCGACGAAAAATGGATCACATACGACAATATCAAGCGAAAACGGTCGTGGTCGCAGGCCGGTGAATCGTCCCAAACAGTGGCCAAGCCGGGATTGACGGCCAGGAAGGTTTTGCTGTGTGTTTGGTGGGATTGGAAGGGAATCATCCACTATGAGCTGCTCCCATATGGCCAGACGCTTAATTCTACCATCTACTGCGAACAACTGGACCGCTTGAAGCAGGCGATCGACCAGAAGCGTCCAGAATTGGCCAAAAGGAAGGGTGTAGTGTTCCACCAGGACAACGCCAGACCACACACTTCGTTGATGACTCGTCAGAAGCTACGGGAGCTCGGATGGGAGGTTTTATCGCATCCACCATATAGCCCGGACATAGTGCCAAGTGATTACCACCTGTTCCTGTCCATGGCGAACGCCCTTGGTGGTGTAAAGTTGATCTCAAAAGAGGCTTGTGAAAAGTGGCTGTCCGAGTTCTTCGCAAATAAGGAGGGGGGCTTCTACGAGGGAGGTATTATGAAGTTGCAGTCTAGATGGAAACAGATTATCGAACAAAACGGCGCATATTTGAACTAAATCCGATTACTGTAACACTTTTTATAAAGCATTGAATAAAGAGCAAAAAGGCGGAAGGGAGATAGTTGACAACCTAATATAAAGTTAAGTTTTACATGTATTGCATATATAATATATAAAATATTCTACAATATATATATTATTTACCATTTTACATGAACAATATTTATAGTCCTCATGCACACATTTTATCACAAAATAAATTTATTTAATTTTATTGTTCTTTTCTCTTCATTTTATTCTTCTCTGCAATATAATAACCAGGGCTAATAAAGTAATTGTTTATATATTATATATTGTATATATATATAAATATATATACTTTTTAAATATATTTTCCGAAGTAACGCGGACCTAACAGTCAGGAGCAGTTTTTGTGACAAAACCAGTTGAATTGATTTATATAATTTGAATAGTTTGCAATTAATTAAATGATGGGCGGCTAATCACTTATATAAAAATAATGGAATTCAGCAAACATCTATATAGCTTTTCGACAATTGCAGACTATAACTAAATTCCATATGTCGAGTAATTTACCCACTTGACTCTAATGAATGTTTGTTAGATGCTATAAAATTTTCACTTGAAGTAACATGAATTTTGTAATATATATATATATATATATATGTAAATGTACATCAATAGGTTTTACACTTTCCTGTGTAACAAAATAAATGTCAATAAAATTCTATATGTATTATAGTACGTGTGTTACCTATTTTTAGACCCTGTCCTATTTTTACAATACCAAACAAAACGAAAAAAAACAAAAACACATATATAATATGGTCGACGTTTTGTAATTCATTATTATGAAAATAAATTATTCGAATTCATTTCTTTCTCGTCGTCTGTGTATTTCCATATATATATATATATATAATATAGCAATATATATATATAGGTATTATATATATAAAATATATATATATATATATATATTAAAATA
This sequence comes from Bibio marci, assembly GCA_910594885.2. Classification (NCBI taxonomy): domain Eukaryota; kingdom Metazoa; phylum Arthropoda; class Insecta; order Diptera; family Bibionidae; genus Bibio; species Bibio marci. Next base: position 23,449,592 of record OU343114.1, on the reverse strand, counting down.
ACCCATTGAAATGAAAGAAGTACGACCAACAACAAATGCTATATATGTGCGAAAGAAAATACATACACACACATATATAATTTCCAATAGAAAAAACAGAAACTCTATTATGTTTATATCCAAGTTATATCCATCTATACATACTTTATATATATTATATGTGAATAGTGCAAATACAAATTGTGGAGCGTTTTATAGGTAAATGCATATATTCATATATGAAAAATTAAAGATGATGATGATGATGATACTATTTATACATATATACAATATATTCTTTCAGAAAAGGGTCAAAGACATAAAAGTACTTTTATTTTTCCTTTTATGTTTTTGAATCCTGTTTTGGTTTTTTTTTTATTTTGCTGATGATTTTATTTTGCTGCTGTTATATTACATTACATTTCTCATTGAAACAATATATATATATATACTTTGTTTTTTCCTCTCTTTTGAATCGTGTGCATGCATTTTTACTTGTTGTTTTCGTATATATTTTTCAAGAATAACATAAGAAATTTTTTTTTTTTTTGTTCTTGTATACTTATTGTACATTTTCTTATATATATTTTTAATTGAATAAATTACAATAAATCTATATAGGTACATATTAAGGTGAATTTGATTAGGTAAAGATACACAGAATATAAATTAAGAGTATATACGGCACATGTTTATAAAATATATTATATATATCTTATCGTTATATATATATATATATTTGGTTATAGCTAGACAGTATTTATATGCAAAATAAACATATTTAATATTAATATATTATTTTTTTTTTGTAAATATTTATGTATGAATTTACCATTATTATTTATTTAATATATTATTTATCTTAAAAAATTGTGACCTAAACTTTCATATACAGAAACGTGTTTATATATATAATCATATTTTGTTATAATATTATAATGGATATGCACATATAATTGTACGAGTATATAGAAGTAATTTATATAAATAATATTATTTATAACAATATAAATAATAATGTAATTTTATATTATGTGTAAAAATTAAACATTTATTACTTATATAAATAATATAAACGTTATATATATATATATATATAGTATTTATACTTATATATACAGTTAATTTAATAATAATAATAATAATAATAATTTTATTACCTATTCAACACCTCTTTTCAATAAAGACATAATAAAGATTTTCATCAAGTTGTCCGTATAAATGCGCACATAAAATATTTATCTTTCTTATTAATAACAATGTTACTAATATTAATAATAATAATAATAATAATAATAATAATAATAATAATAATAATAATAATAATAATAATAATAATAATAATAATAATAATAATAATAATAATAATGATTGGATATAACTAAATACAGTCACAAACACCTATATATTGATACATATAATATATTATGTCTACACTATATAGTTTATTCGCATAATAACACAAATACATATTCAGTTGCTTGAATATAGTAAGAACACCGCAAATATTATTCAAATTTAATATAATAATAATAATAATAATAATAATATATTATATGGAAATATGTATAATATATAAAAGGTATATGTGTACACACGATACAGAAGAGCGTTAATCTTGCAAATCCAAGTGCTGTATGCGGTATTATGCGAAAATTTATCTGATTTAACACCTAATATACAATAACTTAATATATACGTATAATACACAGACACACACACGTTGTTCATATACCTTCTACATGTTCAGATAGTTATTATATTATAAATAAATATATGAATATATATTTTCTATATAATATTTATATAAACTTCATATATAAATACATACAACTAATATATAATATTGTAAATAATGTAAAATTATATAAAATTATATAAATTGTATATGTATATACCTCTATCTATATACAATATATTGTAATTTAATATATATATATATGATAATATTTATAGATCTCTCGTGTGTATATTGTTTTCAAATATCTCATATACTATATGCATTTATAATATAAATATAATGGAAACATATATTAACATCGTGATAATATATATAATTTTAATATGAAAAATTATACATATATAAATATAAAATGATTTTCATTGTAATTTGATTGATCGATAAGAGATATAATATAATATTGCTCCTTACAGGCATTTTAAGCGTTTTCAAACATCAACATACATAAAAAAAACACTATTTATAGCATAATGAATTATTTTGTTTGTTTTTTTTTATGATATTTGTTCGTAAATTTAACAAATTAATTTTTATGGATAAAGTCAATTTTTTAATTTTATTTTTAAAATTTAAAATTATTAATAAGCAAATTAACTGCGTGGTCTACTGGTAAAAAAAATTTACTTATATTATAATTCGGATTATTTTAATTTGAAAAGATATTTTCTATATATATCTATAGTATAGCTGATTCGATTTTATCGGCAATCCAAATTATATCCAATAATATAATATTAATAAAAATCAATTCAAAATTTACATTTGAAAAATTGTATATTTTTCAGACAGTTTATACGCACAAATTATGCAAAAATAAAGAAAATCCATTTAATTAATTTTCATATTATATTATTATTTGTCTTTTAAATACGCAGCGACATAAAAGTTAGTAATTTACACATTTTATAATCACTCAGTCGATGAAAATTAGTATTCATTAATAAAATATTTTATATATACTCAATTAACAAATTAGTCAGTGGCGGCTCCTGAGAAATATTTGAACATATTATTGAAATTCTATAAAATATGCGTGTATTACAAAATGTCAATCAATTTTCATTTCATAGAAGAAATTTTTTAAATTCTATAACCCCATTAGAAAATATGGTCGAAATTTTATTAGTAAACCTAAAAATTATCAATTTAACAAATTCTACTCAAAAATCAGTCAAAAATTATTTCATTCATTATTTATTATTCTGAAAATATATTTATATGATAAATTTTGTTTTAAAATATTAACAAACATTTGTCGAATTCTTCTCAAACATATAGTCTAAATAATTCAATTTGTCGAAAATAAATAATAAAAATCGATTTTATCAATCCAGCGAAAATAGACCATTAATTTTAAAATTATTACAACATGACCACAATGCAATTGAAATAAATTAAGTAAACAAAAATTATTTTAGATGTTTTTTTTTAACAATAGCTCAGCATAGCTACTCATATAATGAATATTTTCATTCTATAATTGATTATTTCAATACTCAAAAATTTACAACCCTAATTATAAGTGCAGTGACTTTAAGAAAAATACATGTAAACCTCAATATTTATTTCAACAGACGCCCGTGAAATATTTATCGTATGTAGATGCACGTACTTTATATATTTATATAAAATACAACAATTTAATTCAAATGCATTTATATGCGTAATTGGATAAAAGTACTCGTATTTGCGTCTATAGATTAACATTAAGAACCATATATTTATAAATATATAAAATGAGTCTGAAAATTAATTACTCATATTATTATATTTTTTTTTTTCTATACAAATAAAGTACAATGAAAAACAATTTATAATAATAAAAGCTATATACGTATGATTTTTATTTATCTATAGCAAAACGGTTATATAAATTGTTTAAATAAATCTTAAATTATATAAAATAATTATAGTCTTTTGCGAGCAATAATATACGCAATATACTTCATTTATATGAATAACGATTATTACAATATTTATAATAATTATCGTTGTACCAATATATAAATAAAAATGTAAATTATCGCTGGAGGTATTTAATAAAATGATTTTTATCATTATTATTTCGTTTTTTTTTGTTCGTAATAATAAAAAAACAGAGTTAATAATAACAATTTAAAAAAAAAATTTAATATGCAGTTAACATTGCACCGACTTAAAGGATTATTTTTTATATATATGAATGAAAAACAATATAATTGAGAAAATATAATAATAAACAAGTTAATTATCATATATACGTGATGGATATTTTCAAAAATATATTTATATACATTAACATATCAATCACGTATCTATATAATCAAATTTAATTTCTTTAACGTTCTCGATATCACCGCAAGCAAAAATGAAAAAAAAATTTTTAAAAATAAACGGGTTAAAAAATGTTTTTTCTTTCTTTAATTTTAAAAAAAAATTCAAAAATTTTCCAAAAACTTTATAAGGAAATTGATTTTTTGTAGATTATTTGAAATAGTGAAATTTGCGATTGAAGTGTGCAAAATAATAATAATTAAATTGTTATATGTAAAAGCACAGATGTTTTAAGAATTAGTTGATTTGACTTTAATTTCACTATATATATCTTAAAATATGTGTACAACAGTTTAATATGAAATTTTATATTGGAATTTAGTTTTAACTTTCCATTAAACTAATTAAATGTGTTTTTTTTTTGTATTGTTTTACGTATATATATGGTATTTATAAAGTTATGAATATATATAATAATATAGAAACCAGTTCCGTAATATATAAAGTTGTAGACTCTGTCTACAAAAAAAGTCAATGGCAAAATATAATAACTATAAAAAAATTAAATAATTTATAAATTCATACAAAAAAAAGAAAAACCTGAATTATCAGTCAATTCCATTAAAAATAATGAATTTGAACGGCGGAATGCTTTTTTATAAATATACATATATTTTATTTTCATCGCAATGTATCATCTGCGCGTACAAATTTTTATGTATTTTATATATATATATATATATTTTCTGAGTATGCGATAAGCACGGTCGCGGTCTTATTAGATGTAATTTTTTTGTTTGCCAAAAAGACAATATAAAATAATAATATATATAAAAAAAAAACACATTCATAAAAGGACACAAAAAGAATAAGATAACCACAAACAGAATTAAAATGATATATATATATGAAAATAAAATGAACATTATATTCCTGAACGGAATATTTTATATTTATTTTGTACTACATATATACAAAATATACATATACTGTCTAGATTTATACCATATTATATCATTATGAATAACACGAACCACATCCATCGACATCGACCATCCATCCATCCATCCATCCATCCATCCATCCATCTATTCATTCATTTTATTTTCTATATAAATTCTTAAATTCATTTTATTATTTTTCCAATAAATTATAGAAAGATTTTTTCGCAAAAGAACAAAAAAAAAAACAAACGAAATTATACTAAAATGTATTAAAAAATATCAATATTATATTAAACATACCACAATCGATTAAAATAAAAATAATATATATATACAAAAACAAAATAATAATAATAATAATAATAAAAAAACAACAGAAGAAACCTGACAAAATGATGGACCACCCAAGTGGTATATTTATGGAGTTTATGTATATTCTTATGAACGAAAGAAAATATATAAATCTATTTAGTGTGTTAGAATAAGATATACTAAAAATCGGCGATAACTTTAATGGCTTCCGAGTACGAAAAGAGATGGTAGAGAAGGTATGTACGTATATTTATTTATTTATTTAACATTTTTTATTCTGACTAGTTATACAATATATTAAGTATATATATTAAAGTATAATAGAGTATATATATACCAATATATTATAAGATGATTATGTGATATATAAATAAAAACGAAAATGTGAAATGGCGAAAAAGAAAAATGAGTTCGCCAATTTTATATAATATTATCTGAAATATATGTATGCACAAGTATAATAACAATAATAATAATAATAATAATAATATAGTATTTATGTGGTTCACATATATGAATCGGGAGTACTTAAATATACGAAATAATTTAGATTTAAGGGATTTTTTCGTTACTATAATATAATGTGTATATATTTCAGAGACACTCAACGTCTCCACTCTACCCTAACATGATATGTATATAATGGGGAATATACACCCAACTCATTTTTAACCCGGTATTTTTTTTCATACTTTTTTACACAAATTTTACACGTTTGCAAAAAAAAAAATTCAAATTTATACAGTGTCTTACATAAAACATATACTAAAACAAAATTCAGTTGAGGAATACTCGAATTTTATTATACCAGACATTAAAAATAAACATTATGTTAACATATAAGGTAACTCTGACAGTCACATACAATACATTTTTCAATATTCGTGTATTTAGCAATTGGTGGTGAACGCTTTGACAACATGCATACAGAGCTGCAATCGATGAAATGATGGCTGCAAATCCTTTGTATGAATAAGATCTGAGTCATATAATAACGGTTAACAATAATAATGAAGAACATACTGATGATGAAGACGAGGGCGAAGTTCATCAACAACTGGTTTAATTAGCGATGGTTTGAAATTTGTTACAAGTATGGAATAACAATATTTCTTAATCATAATGTGTAACGTGCAGTAAAGTTTCAACGTAATCTGCATTTTTGTATCGCTGGATGAGTATCAAGAACTGTATAACTTGAAATCCAAAAAAAAACTGATAATGAATTATATTAAATGGAATTACACGTATCGTGTAAAAAAAGAGTTGAATGTAATTTAATGTTGTCATTTCTGTAATGATATACTTAAGAAGCTATTTTTTAGATTATAAATTGTTGATTATTAATTCATTTACATACTGTAATTTTTCTTTTATATCGTACTGAAAAATGAAAAATTATGAAAAATAATACATTAGAAAATTATTTATTTATCAAATTTTTATCAACTCAAAATGCATACAATTTCTATGTGAACTTTTATTTTATCTAAATACTACATTCTGTCTTAGCACTCGACTTATTGATTCGGTAGATAATTCTATGTATTTTGGTAGCCTAACCATTATTTTTCCAATAATCAAAGGTTCGCATTGAGTTATATGATTTATTTTCGACTACTAAAGGAATTTAATTTTTTTTCTCCAATTGAAAATGGTACATATATAGTTGAAATTTGCCATAAATATATATTATTAAAATTTTTATTGATATATATTTGAATTAAGTTTAGGAAAATAAAATAAAAAAACTATATAAATATATATAGAGGAGTGATTCATATATTGTAATAATGCAATTAAAACGTAGATTAAAAAATGGGTGTCGATATGAATTATATACAAGTTTTTAATTCAATTTCACCCTTTGCAATGCATTTCTTATTATAAACTATATAATACAATATATATATCTTATAAAATAACAGCCATATAGAATTATATAATTTATCCATTAATTTATATATATGTACAAAATACGAATAAAATGTATATAAATAAAACTCCTCTGCCACGGTATCATATAGCATATTTGTATTTATTATATCTTTTACACAATGCGAGTATTTAAATTACATTTTGTTGTGTGTTCATAGCACTTGTGGATTATTAATTGTTCAATAAAATATCAAAAAGAGCAATTAAAACTGAAATTATATAATTAAAATCACTCCTCACCCTTTTTCTTCGTTTATACATACATTCATATAATTTGTAATAATTCTTAAAATTCTCTTTGACTACATTCTTTACGTTCCAAATTTTATATATAAATATATTTTTAGATAGATATATTTTATTCCGTACATTAACTATATATTAATAAGAATACATATATATATATATATAGTACCAGAACATAATATATGGGTTTTAAACATATATATATATAGTTATTTAGTTATACGATAAATAAATAAATAGAAAATAAAATAGAGAAAACCAATTAAAAATACCCTCAACGTTGTTATTGTCGTAGTCATTGTTCTTTTTCTTATATACCATACCATACTAATATATAAAATAACTTTATGCACTTCTTTTGATTCGGCTTGCAAACACAAACACAAACAAGAAAAAAAAAAACAAAAAAAGGGGAGACAATGGCAATCATAGAATTCATTAAAAAAAAAAATACAATAATATATACCAATTTAATCGCAGTTCTACACAATCACAAAAATAAAAATCTTTTAACAAAACTAAAAACAAAAAATATTCTATAAAGTCTGAACAAACACAAAAAAACCAATAAGAAAATAAACAAACAAATTCCTATTATTTATACATTTGAAAATGTATAAAAACCAATTAATTTGTAATAAAAAATACAAAAAAAAGGCCATTGAAAACTCCATCATTTCGTGTAAAAATTAAGATATGGACTCCCCGCATATTTATACTACAGTGGCAGTGCATATATATTTTGCAAAGGACATATATTTTATTAAGTACTTTTGTATATGAAAAACAAATAAAAAATTTATATATAACCACTCATTATTTGTGTCACTCAAAATGTAAAACCGAAAAGGTTTTAATATATATATATATATAAATGTGTTTATGTATGTGAATTTATGTAACCGAAAAATATAAATTTATAAACCCTTTAAAATGGACAACACCCTTTTTTTTGAAAATTATACCATAAAATAAATATTATTCCCATTTATTTCGTGTATATAAACACGTAACGTAATATATATTATATACAAACCTAAAATATACATAACTCTATTATACACTTTTACATATATATATATATGGTTATATATGGTATATGAATGGCATTAAATATATAATAATATAACAACAACTCATATATATATATAAGCAAACATATCCTTCGACCATATTCAAAAGAGTAATAATTCAAATTAAATGTTATATAAATAGTTTATAAACATATACCACACACACACACATTATATAACAGGGCACATAACATAAATAACATATACAATAATATGAATAGTATAGTATATATGTATATATATAGTGAGAGAGGAAACAGGTCATTATAAGCAAAGATTTTCCGGTGATCTTATGTAGGTGATAAGATCAAGGTCACCGACCAATGGATATTGTTAACTGTTTAATGTTAGAAGGGCGGATAAATATATACGATAATACAATAATTGCAGTTATAAATTTTATAAATTTGTTTTCATATAAATATATTTCAGGCAATATACATATCTATATTATTATATATAACTATTATATGTACGGTTTGTATGAACGAGTGATTATATCAGGTGTACCGGTATCAAATGAGCGTTTTTTTTGGTGAAAATTAAACACTGATTTCAAGTGGGAAAGTAAGAAACATTTTATTCAAAATATTGGCCATTGCTTTCTACATATTTTGATCATCTTTTTGGCAATTTGGCAGTCGATGTTGATGGTTGTCCTGGATTAACCCATATGTTTTTTTTCGGTTTAGGATTTTTAAAATAAATCCATTTTTCATCGCCAGTAATATGAAAAAAAGATGTTGTTATTTGTACATTGACTTGATGTGTACTAAATATGGTTGACAGCTGTCAAAGCAACCAAACAAAAAAAAAAATTAAGGCTCGTACACAACAAATGTTCCCTGTCGAGACATTTGTATCTTGACGCTCACTTGATACCGGTACACCTGGTATATGTGGTCTGGGCTATGTGTATACATATGAAAGTAAATTTAAAGAATAGATAATAATTGTAGTGTATATTTTATATGAATTTGTTATATAATTTATTACCAACCTGATTTTTCTGCGTATAGCTTTTAACAATTCATCATTTTATACGATATATTTGATTCAGTTCAAATCAGAAAACTTACTTTACTATTATATAAAATTATACAGCAAGTATAATTGAACGCGATATAGGTAAGAAATGATTAATTTAGAGATTAAAATTTTTAGAAAAATTTCTATAGATATTTAATTTTAATTAATATAATCTCTTTTCAATTTTACGTTTTTCATAATTTATAATTTTGCTGAATTATATAATAAATTTTAATAAAAAAGACTACAATTTTTATAAGCATTTATAAATTTAAAAAAATATATGAATTTTTCATAATTAAATCCTTTATTAATGTTAGTGACGGAGTTAGTATGATTTCTAAGCTTTTTCGATTAAAAAAAAGCTTTCGCTATATATTAATATAGAAATCAATATAAATTTCATTTATTATTATTGTAATTCAATATATAAAATTTCATAATTCAAAAACTTTTACATTTTAGAAAATATAAATTAAATTAATTATTCAATAAATCATAAACCTCCAGTATCCATATACTTTTCATTTAATATAACATACCATCGAATAAATAGTACAACGAAATATATACGATGTTATATAATAAAATATAATATATTTTACAATGATAATAATATACCAAATATATAACGTCTGACAAAAGATTTAATACAAAATTTTATTTTAATCTTTGTGTGCAATCATAAATTTTATCATTTTTTCTCGTGTGTGTGTGTGTTTTTTTTTTGTTATTTTTAAATTATATAAAATGAAAAATAAACTTATCCATTCTTATATTTTTGCTCATACCAATTGACTATAACGATGAACTTTTTTATTTCATTGCATTCGAAAACGTTATATCTATTTACTATTAAAGTATATAAATTCACAAAAATATATATATATAGTTTAATTTATGAGAAAAAGTATTTGCAATATATTATTATTTAAATGTGGAAAGAAAAAATAAATTAAAGTATTACACAAATAAAACATTAATCAAACGATTTTTTTTTGTTTTATTTACAAATAAATATAAACGTCTTATTATTTTAAGTTTATATTATCTTTTTTATCATAGCAAATGTGTGTGTATATGAATTAAAGGATATATTTATTATTATTTTTTTTTAATAAAAGACATATAAATCGTCTATTGAAGAAATTTATTACAAGTAATTAGCAAGCAATGAATTGATATTCAGTATTCATATATATATATATATATATATATACTTAAATAAACTTAGCCAAATCTTCTTCATTTCAGTTATTTTATATACCCATATATATATGGAATAGTTATATATACGTTACGACGATGACACAATTTTATTACATTTAAAATCTATGTATAGATGTATCCACAAAGATATATAACATATATATATATATATAATATTACAGATAAATATATTTATAAATACCAAATGTATATAATAAATGCATGTTCTATATGACAAAAAAAAAACTTTGCATTTCATGAGATTCAAACTATTTTGCAACATATATACAATAACGAACTGTACCACCACTCGCTTTTTCGGAAATATATATATATATAAATATATAACAACAAAATAATACAGAATAGCAACAGAAAACTTATATACAGAATTAGTATATATATATTATATTCTCTTTATATTGTATATGTATAAAGGTTTGTGGTAAGGCAGAGATTTTCCTATATATTATTTGTTATGTTACGAATATATATTTTTATATAACAATGCACATATATATAATACCATACAATGATATATAGAAAGTTTTAAGCAGAGTTGAAAGCTATTTATACATTACATATATTGTATATACCATGTTTTTTTTTTTGTATATAATATTATATAAAATTTCAAAGCCATATGCATATAACTTATATAACATTTTAAGCCAAAAAGCTTTGAGAAAATAAGAAAGCACACAAGTATAGAATAAAGACGAAATAAATAGGAAAAAACGAAAAAATCTTACAATACATATAGAAAATTGTATATATTAAAATGGAAGAGTTTTTAGTTTATTGCAAATATATGCAACTTTAAGCATATATACATGAATTTAAATGTATTCATTTAATTGCCTTTTCTTTTAAATACATATATATACCAAGACCAAGAGCAAAGTTTATTTGGGAATATTTTTTTCGTTTTAAAATTTTTGTATACGTTTTTTTTTTGTTTCTCTCTTTGTGTTTTTCTTTTCATTGGATCCATATTTTCATTTTCTTATCGGCTCCGTTGTAGTTAATCAGATAACAAATAAAAACTTATGCTAGCAGCACATATAATGAATAAAAATATGTATGTATTGTATAGAAAATATATTTATGGCAACACATATACATTATAGATGTTATTCTATTATCGTATACGAGTGAATATATTCCTTCATGTATAAGATTTAAAATTTTAAAGTTTGATTTAGAAAATGATTTAAAATATAGTTAATTAATATTTAACCGAAAATTTATATTTATATTTATATAATAATAATATTGATAATAATCGATTCGATAAACCATAATATAATTTATAAATTATTTATATCAAATAGAATTACCAATTTTTGTTGAAATCAGTTTTTTATTTTCCATTCAATCTATTTAAGACATATGGACAATTTTAAAAATTATAATTTTCTACAGTATGAAAGATAATCTAATGAGAACGAAGACAATCATTATCATTATACCTACAAATTTACTGCGACCAAAAGGAAAGCATGAAAAGAAAATTAATCAAATGTTATCAACTATAAATAATGTATGCATAATGTAGAAAATTGGCGAACAATTTGATTTTATTTCCATAAAATGGAGCTATTAAAGAACGAATAAAATAATAAATTTTTCACATGCTGGGTCGGTCAACATTTGAAGGGGATTAATTGATATTTTTATAAATATCGTTTAATTGTTATATACTTCCAATGCAAATAATTTATGAACTTTAATTTAATAGGATGCTTTGAACGTAAAACAATTTTACTACTGACATAGTATTCTGTTTACTGTAGCTACTAACATTTTTAGGTGAACCCATTCATTCAACAGACTTAATTACTATATTACGCACCGGACAAAAACTTAAATTAAATTATTTTCCACACATTTAATAGTTGTTTTGGCAAAATATAATATACTCTTCAAATTTTATTGTAATATTTACAATATTAAAATTATGATAAATTTTTAAATGTCTATATACAAACTAATTTTTTGAACCGGAGAAATGAAATATAAAGCCGAGGCTTAAAGATATATTGTATGTTTTTTTTTTGTAAATATAAAGATAAATATATTCGTTTTATAATTTCGTAAACGAACAAATGATAATACAGTTGAGTAATTTTTAGTAAGAAATATACTGAAAAATTTGTTCATGTCAATACCGTCGGCGATCGAACGCTAATGTATTTTATAAACAATGCATAAATTGATAAAAATTGTTTTTGGTATTCATCCGTTCCAAAAAAATTGCAAAACTGTTAAAATTATTTACTGAGTGCGTAAACGTTTGATGTTATAACAAAACTATAATATAAAATGGAAGTGAAAGAATATGAATAAATTCTACAATTGTTTCAATAATCGATTATAGAATTATGGAAACAAACGGTTGACATTGTGTTTGGCCTTTTTTAGCCCCAATTAATTCTAATTACATGTAGGGCAAAAATTAAAACTTATTACATTATACATATTTTTTTATTTATCACAGATCAACAATAATTATGTCTATCGATATTATATAAATAACTTTTTCTATACTATATATATACACATCATTCTATCGGTTTTTCAAGAGATATTATATAACATTAAACATTTCATTTTTATATAATAATATTTTGATAATAAACATATATCAAAAGATGTACAATTGTATGTTATCTATAATATTCATACATATATGGATTGTGCATGCTGTATGTTGAGAAATGATTCCAAATTATAAAAGTTTAGCCAGAAATATGTCATAATTATCAATATGATATAATCTTTGCAACAAAATCCGCCCTTTTCATATAAATAGGCTATATATGGTATACATACACTGTAACATATAACATGAGAGAATAAAAATTATGATGGAATTATGAAATAAAATTTGGAAAAAAAAAAAAAACACATACTTCATGTTTAGTTGAACTCAACTTCAATACATGAAATTTTTGGTGCCAAATTGCTTTAGTTGTCATGATATATTAGATCATATTTTATTTTAGTTATATTACATAAAACGTATATAATGTATAATTGTATGACTGTGTGTGAATACATACTATCTATCTATAATATTTTATTATTATTCTTCGTCTTTTTATATTCATTTGTTGGCGAAAAAATCTATATATTATGTATTTTATATGAATTTGTTATATATACACTGAAAATATTTGGATGTTGCCATATAAATAGTAAACTATTATATAACTATATAAACACACGAACAGTCCAGTGAATGCATTTCTCTATGTATTTTGGTTGTTTGTGGAGGAAGGAAGAATTGGGAGGATATGTTATATAACATAGAATAAATTCATAAATCATGATGAGAATATATTTCTATATAATAATACATATGTTACATTTTCTATATATGTATATAAAATATATATAGAGTATATGCATGCATAAATTTATATGTTTATGAATTGTGTATAATTTATATATGAAGAAAAAAAAGTTTGGACTAAAATCATTTTGAGGTCATAAATATAAGAAGATATAAGATAGATGTTTATTTTATATTTTATTTTATAATAAAAGATAATCTAAAATGTCTCATTCGATATTTCTTTTTATTCAAGTTTCTATATCCTCAATAAATAAAATTGGAATGAAAACATTTTTATATTATATTTATTTATACAATACATTACATTATTTTTATTCGATCAAATCAGTGCACAGAAGACCAAAACATTTTTCTGGCTTTATGTGAAAACCATTAGAAATACAGAAAAATCTCTATATAATTACTTTTTATGACAAATTATTATTATTTTTCATCCATACAACAATTTCATTTTTAGTAATACTTATATTTTTTTTGTATGGAATACTGTAAGTCCTTTTATAGGTTTTGTCAATATTGTTAAATATATCGTCTAACATATTAAGTATTTTAATAAATTGTTACTGTAAATACATTATTTAACTGTATATGTAAAATTTTCAAGTGTGTATACGCCCCCCACAAAAAAAAGCTTATTAACAAAGTTTTGAATGTACAAGTACATAAATAATAATCAGAAAATATGAATTAATACAATAATAACAATTCTTTTACAGAAATTGTAACTTTAAAATTTATATAGTAAATGACATTATTTAAAAATGATTATATTACATTTATTTCATTTAGCTAAGTGTGCAAAAATGTTTTTCCAACACAATATATATAACTATATTTTTCTGAGTATAGCCACAGTTAAAAAGATATGGATTACATTATGAAAACATTTTTTTCGCTAAAATCGACTTTTATTAATTATTATTTTTTTCCATATTTATAACGTATTTCTATGTTTGCATATAACATATTAGCAAATTATAATCAATTTCCAATCGTTCATAGAAGAGATTTTTAAAATCGCACTTTCACGCATGGTAAAAAAAGAGAACAAAATTTTTCTATAATTTCATTTGGCTTTTAACTTAAAATATATTATTATGGAAATACCCCTTTTTTGTTGGGAACGACAATTTTATTGAAATAATTAATTTTAAAATTATTATTGAACATTAACAAAAATGAATAAAGAAAATTTCATATATATTATAAATTACCTTTCATATTCCATATATGAATAAATTTGTAGAAGAAAAAGTTTAAATAATACATTAATTTTTATTACATTTCAGATGTAAACATCATCGTTTAACCAATTTACATAAAAATTATAGTAAAAACGAAAACATTATATTAATAACATAAAAAATATATTTTCATTACATAATATTTACTTTTTGATATAGACTGCAATATGTTGTTACATATATTCATGCACACATGTTTTTTTTTCTTCTTCTTCTTCTTCTTCTTCACTTTAGACATTAACTTTGTTATTAATTTGTTATCAATGTTATATAATTTCTATATATAATATATAACAAACAAAATAATTAATTATCATAAATCATAATAATGTTTCATATATATATATGTTTGTATTATTAAAAGTTCGGAATATAACAACTTACATTTATCAACAAAAAAAAAATCGGTGTAGAATTATTATACACAATTTATATTTGGTATATTTAAACAAATAAATTTAGTCGTAATATGTGTCTATATATATATATATATATACATTATACACGCATATAATAAAACCCATAACTTATATTCCACTTAATTTTGTTAGATAATTTTACCTAATTTTCATCCTTTATATTATGTCTATCATATGAAATATAATACGTTTACGTTACGTATACATAATAGTTAATATATGTTTATTATATATATATTCATTCATTTAAACGTTCATTCGTCTCCTCTATAGTATTTATTATATATAAATATACATAACACATACATATATATATATATATATAGGTATATTAAAATGAATAGAAATGATAGAAAGTATATTCAAGCATATTTATCAAAATAAATGAATCTATACATTATATACATTATATATGTTATATATATATATATATATATAATACAATATAAAAAAATGGGGTATGTGCGTATGGCACATATGTGATATGGCACATACTATATCACCCTCATATATGTACAATGATTATATATGTATACATATATATATACTATTATAGTAATACTTCATTCCAAAACGCAATAAAACCCTCAGGAAAATACGTGACCTTCGTATATTATATTTTACACATCTTTCGACTCAAACCCCAATGTATACCATATACATATACTTATATACTTATAATATATAATGTATATATATATCTATATAGTATACATGTACAAAATATCTAGCATATAATACGTTGATCATGTATATTTATACATTGCATATATTTGAAAACTGTGTTTGGAATTTTCGAGTTTATTTCGCATCTTATATATCATATATATATATATGTGTATCATTTATTCCTTGTTGTTTCTGTTATTACATATACATACTTGTAAGTGCATAAATATATATATATATATTATATATATATGTATATAGGGAGCTTTTACCAATAGCCAAATAGTTCATAAATGATGTGTCACTAAAGCAAAAATGGTTTTTGAATGTGACGTGTTATGAGTATTTTATTGCCGATTTTCGTTTTGAATGGTGGTTTATATTAAATTTTTAAATCTTTATTTGAACAGAAAAATACTATATTTTTTTTTTTTTTGATGATTTTGTATTATGCATGAGAGAATTATGTGTAATATTGGAATTCTTTATACATAATTTTTCTTCTTTATGTATATATTGCATTATATATGTAAGTTATAATATATACATAAAATTTATATATATACATAACTCTTCTGTGTATTATTATTATTATTATTATTATTATTATATTATTTATATATGGAAAAAGTTATGTGTACCAACACTATATGTTTATTTCAAAGTACGTATGTACATAAAATACAAATATTATTGATGATCATTGCAGATAAATTTTTTTCCATAGTACAATATATATATATCCAGTAGATGCGGTTATGAATGATTATTTTGGAAAATTTATTATTAAATTTAATATATTATATGATTAAAGGAAATACTTTTATTATATATTGAATAGAAATGGATGTCAAATATTTTCATTATAAATTTATTCTTATATATTTTAAAGGGATTTTCCATTTTAATATCCGTATATTTATGTGTAATTTTTCATATTAGAGATTGAAGAATTTAATAATTCGTTTAATGTGAGTAAAAATTATTTTAAATTTGACCACTGAACATAATAAAAACCATAAAAACATATATTTTAATTTATAAATCTGTTAATTTTTATATTAAAGAGATACGAGTTTTTTGCTGTATAAAAGTAAGATACTTTAGTTAAGTTTTAACATACTTATTGTCTTTTATTTTAGCCAATAGACAACGCAACATAAAGATTATAATTAAGTAATATCAAAATATAAAAGTATTGATGATATTTAATGAAAAAAAATTATGAATTATGAAATATTCATTTTAGAAACATATTTTTCGGTATAACTATATCAAATTAGTCAATTTGCGCTTATGTTTAACGTTTAGATAGAACTGCATCATATAATCGGTTCCATAAATAAATTCAAATTCGTTGGTATATACATAGTATCGAATGCAATGAGATACAAAAAGAGTGCGAAATTGTTTTCATCGCATCATATTCAATTTAAAGCATTAACTTACAAATATCAAAGTTAATATAGAATATTCCATGTAATATTGTGTGTAGGTCTAGAGTTTTTCACATTTAATATAAATATATATTATCAAATCAAATTCAAGCATAAAAACAGTAATTGAATATGTATATGAAATGCATTCGCATTTGTTATATAAATTATTTAGGATTTATTAGAATAATATATGTTTACGGCATCGTATATATAAAATCGTAACTGGTAATTTGGAGATTATTATTAATAAACAAGATATTTTTTCAGTCAATCAGTAACTGCGTATTCAAATTGCGTTCAATTTCCTTTAAATAAAATTTCAAATGGCGAGTTTTTTTGTTGTTGTTGACAACAATATATAATTTACTTACTACTAAAAATACACCATATATGTTTAATACATATTTTTATACCATAAGTGCACACAAACGGAATAAATTTGGTTAACGGAAAGGCTTTTATATTTATTAAAATCTGTAAAAAAAAAAAAAAAACATAGAACCACTTTACTGATGCATTTATATTCAATAAAACATTTCAATATATCTATTATTATTTGGATATATATAGATATATATAATATTATGAACTCCCTCTACTTTGAATGCATGAATATTTTTTTCCAGAAACATCAACCTATTATATATTCACTGCTACCATCACCGTCGTCGACATACACTGTACCACCACCACTGCCATCCAAAAAAAAAAAAAAAGCAATCTATCTTTGGCCATATATCTTCTTACAAAATAAAGAAAAAATAACACACAATAATAATAAAATGAAATCAACAAAATATATTTATACATATAAGAAGAAGAAGAAGAACAAGAAAAATATTCATATATAAAAAAAAGTTATAAAGTTTAGTTTAAAATTTATAGAGAAAAATTGTTAAAGATAATTTTATCAGTAATAAATTTATTACATGTACGAGAGAATGCTGAAAAATTAAAAAAAAAAAAAAAAAAAATGAAATAAAAAAGTAAAAAGAAAACTGAAGATGAAGATAAAAATAAGAGGTATGGAGGGGGTGACATGATTTGTTAAAAAAAAAAAAAAAAAATTATTTTTGTTTTTCTTATATTAGTCCCAAGAGTAGTACAAATTTTCTTACTATGACATATAAAAATATTATACTAACATCATTCGTATTATATAATACACACACACACGCACTCAGCACACACAATACGGAATAATATTTATTTTTTGTATTTTGCATTTTGTTCTCGCTATTATCATATAGTCTAAAAGCAATTTATTATATCGCACAACCAATTTTTTTTCCGCTAAGAAAACAAAAAAAAAAAATTATCTATATGACTTAGAAAATATATAGGCCGTACGTGGTACAGATACAATATTTATATGATATATTTTATTCTATATGATCAATAAATTTAGAAAATAAATACAGTGGCATATTATAGCATTCAATGAAGATATACCGAATAAAATTATTAATTAAACGCTCATTGACACTTATAACGCGGAAACGAATATACATTAAGATTTGTTAATTTTATGTATATGAATTAAATTTTAATATATTACTCAAAACACCCGGGTTCTATAATGAATTTTAGTTTTTTTTAATAATTGAATATATTGATGATATTAATGATAAATATAATACAAAATAAATTTTTGATAATGCATACCCTGTGTAACAATTTGTCCGTACTTTGAAAAATGAGGAGAATTTCCGTGGAAAAAATCCACATATGTTCCATGGAAAAAATATATATTAGAATTTGTCCAAAGAATGTCCACTAGATTTTCCACTTAATATAATAGTATTTTATTTAGAACAATTGAAATATTTGGATGGTCAGCGTAATATTTCCAACATATATCCGTGTTTTTGTATTCATAATTTATTTCACCAATTATTGAAAACAGTAGTTTTACAATTTTACAATTAAATTATTTTTTTGCATAAGAAAATATAAATATCATACTTTTTATTTATTTCTTACGTATTTATTACATTAAATTTTGTTTCAACAAGTTACAACGTGTTATAACAAAATGTGTTTGTGCGAGTGCACTTGTCGCATGAAGTATTTTTATTAAAATCCGTGGATCTGTTCACAAAAATAATATGAATATAGATTCTACGGATATTCTGTGGAATAATAGCAACGAGAAATAAATCTAAGGAAAATCCGTAGAAATTATCATCGCAAATATACGGATAATTCTAGGACATTTTTTTGATAAAATTCCATGAACAAGGTCATGTAAAATTCCAGCGGACATTTGTTAGAAATCCATGGATATTTCCTCCGATTGAAATTACGGACTACTACATAAAATGCGGAAATTTTGCGGACAAACTACGGACAGTGTTACTAGGGTATAGCTCATCAAAACCAAACGAACGAACAAAATAACTTCACTTTTGTAATTAACACTAAATAACAATATTTTATTAAAAACCAAGAAGCATTTTTAGCAAATATTTCCATTTAAAAAAAACATAAACAATTGTATATTTCTCTTTCAATTTTAAAACACATTTTATTCTGATATATTCTGATTATATTCGTATACGAGTAAAATGTGTTTTTGAATTTGAAGAAAGAAATAAACAATTGTTTGTGTTTTTTTAAATGTAAATATTTGTTTAAAAAAGTTTCTTAATATTTCCCATTCATTGTTTTTATTCTAACAAAATATCAAGTTATTTAGTGTTAATTGCAAAAGTAAAGTTATTCTGTTCGTTAGTTCGGTTTTGATGAGGCATACGCTATTTATTTAATATATCTCTATATATATTATGTACAAGTTAATACACCCTCACCATCGTGTTTCTAACATATAAACAATACATTTAATATTTATATATTATATATTTTATTATATTATGTCTATTTATATATATATTTATTCGTAATAAATTTAATTTTTTGAATATATTTATAGTACCGCCTAATATACAAGTTTTTTTATTTTGTCTCATGATACCGTCACAAAAAAAAAACATACAACATAATAACAATTAAAGTAAAATATATAAAAATCATATAATAAAAAAAGAAAGACAAAAACAACAAAATGTTAATTTTATGTATATCATCTTGTAGCGCGTATGTGTATTGATATTATATGCACGAGTATATATATGTTTATAACATACAACCATCATGTGAATTATGTCTTCATCATTTTTGAATGTTCAAAGTTAAGATGTACAATATATATAATTTCAAAAGTCATTTATATACAATGTATATATGAGAAAATGAGATTTGATCTTTCTGCTATATATTATATATTTACATATTAAAGTTTTATATACGCATAATACAAATATTGTTGTAATTCTATATTATTATTATTATATTATTTAAATTTTTATTGAATCGTATTAACTGTTCTTTCGTTTTTTTTTTCCGTATACAATTGTACATTTGGATTATTATATGGTATTTTCAATTCTTTTTCATTGCAATACATAAATGTTATTTAAATAAAAATAAATATTAATTTAGTTTAGTTTTTTTTTCGAACATATCATTATTTATGATTTTATTATGTGTTTTTATTATTTACTTAACGTTATAGTTTGTCTAACATATATGTAATCAAGTTGAAGTCAAACGTTTCGAGGATAAATCGTATAATGAGCGCACAATCGACCGTCTATATGGTTTAAGTGTCGAATACAATTCCCCCTATAAAAATCATCATCATTGTTCACTTCACGTATGTCTGGGCAATCACACGGTAGATGGATGATAGGTATATGGCAAACACAATAGGTCCGATAGATCTTCGACTACGAACACTGTGGGATTTCCTTTAAATCCATTTTATACTATATATACTAATATATACCATTTCTGATATTATCAATAAAATTGTATTATAAAAATACTGAAAATTTTTTACAATATTCTCACATTACATTTTTAATTTTTTACTTTCAATCTCAATATACTATATATATTTTTAAGGTAATGTAAGACGTTTAAGTTACCATTAAACATACATTTTACTCTTTGTTTAATAAAAAAAACAACAAAACACTTCTTAGGTGGGCGCAATGCGAGAAGTTTTAGGCTATTGTGTTATCAAATTAAATTACATAATTTATTGATTTATTATTTATTCTACACATTTTATATACAAGAAGAATATTGAAGTAAATACCTATGAAATAATATTATAGTTTAAGATTATAATTTTATTGAATTCATCATATCATTAAATATTACTAAAATTTTGGTTTTATAATTGATGAAAAATTTATTATCAAATTAATTAATATTTAACATTATAAAATTTGTCCATGGCGAGTCCCATATTTAATATGGTAAAACAACCATATAAAATTAATTTAGTAAATTACTTAATAAACATAAATTCTTTGATATTATATATAATTTACCGATATATTAGGTTCAAACATTTTGTACATACAGAATTAACAAAATACTATATATATTTATATATTTATGTGTGTATGTGCATTATAATAGTTTCTATATAGGTATATAATATACTCACTAATTTACAATTTTTATGCGATTATGATATGATTGTTGACATTGTTGATTATAAAAATTGATAAAAATTGTATTTTCATTGAAACTCACCTAAAATGAAACAGAAAAAAAATTACATTATATAATTTCTTATCTAACAACAATTATTATTGATAATTAAATTAAATATATTTTTTATTTTTAAGCTTAAGCCAGACAATATATCTTACATTATTATACCATATATATATATATATATGTTAAATATATTAAAACACTTTTACAATAAAATAACTATTTAACTAAATCTGTATACACAAAAACATTAATTATAATATAAAATAATAACAGTGTACGCAAAAAAGCAATCAATACCAATTTTAATACGAGTGTGTGTTCCTGTGTGTATTTCATATATATATATATATACGCTGTTTTTATCACATAATTCCATATTGAGTTATAAATTATGTTATTAAAGTATATGAATTAGGTGTTATGAATTATTATGTTATAAAATAAAATACAAATAAAAATTGAAATTATTATGTTTGCGGTTTATAATGGTTTTATTTTATTTATTTTTTGGTTTGTTTATGCGGATTTGTATTTGTATATATAGCGAATATTTAACTTTAATAAAGTTTTAATCTCATTTATACAAAAAAATATATATATATACAATATAATAATTATATATGCGTTATTTTGTAATAAATAATATAGAATAATTTAAATATTATAAAATTATATAGTTCAATTAAATTTTTGAAACTGTGTGTAAGTAAAAATTAATTTTATAATATTTGACTTTGACAATAAGGTGTATATGCAATTTAATTGTAAATAAATTAAGTTATTTATATCTCACTTTTAAAAATATCGATCTGTAAAAATGTAGTAATAAAGTGCATTATATAAAATTATATAATTTAAAACAAAATTCCATATAGTATACTGTTATTGAACTTGAACATTAATTTTATTAAAATATATTTAACACTTTATCCATTAATTAAATATGTATAAATAAATATTTTAGTTAAAAGAAACCAAGAAAAAAAACTGTTTTGATCTGTTCAGACTCCATTAAAAACTTAAAGTGCGAAATCATTCACGACACAACTATTTATTGTACATTTATAATTATATACAAATAAAATTATTTTATTGATAGACAAATATATATATGTATAGGCATGGAGATAACACATCAGTTTGGTATATACTTATATCTATCTATATTCTATATATATATATGTAAATATCATATAGTAATAACTTTTTATTGTCAATTATTGTTTAAACAGATGTTTACAAAAACAAAAAAACTGATTGTTTCTTTTAAATTAATTCTTATACAAAAACATATCATTCTCTAATTATAAACAAAATAAATACTTCTCGGTACATAAAAATCGAATTTTTATTTTCTATTAATACAAACTAAACTATATTTATATATACATAATCGTAGTATATACGAAAAGAATAAGGTTGAAATTATATATATATATATATATACAAAAAAAAAACATATATTTTCTATATGGTAACTCCGCCGCCAGTGATCTCTATAAACGAATCAAAATTTAATATATGTATAGACAAAAAATAAAAATTCTATTTGTAGTTGTGGTGGTGGTGAGAAACATAAATTTTTGTATATATAAAATATAGAAAAACATACGATATGTATATTTTTTTTAAATATAAAATAATTAACGTAATTGGAAATAGTTTATATAATATATATGCGGAATCATATCATTTGTATAATATCGTTACGTCCTCTTTTAAATATTTGCTTTATATAATTTTAATTTTAATTATATATGCGCAATGTTAATACCAACATATAAATAAATATATATAGAAAACCATACAATTTTATGATATATAAAAAAATTTAATAATATTTGTATATTAAAAGTGTATATTGTGTTTAATTAAAGAATGTCATAAACAAATTATACCTACATTTAAAAATAAATATCATATATAATTAATAATATAGGTTAGCGGCACCAGTACTCTCAGACCCCTTTTTATATGGGACGGAAGACTGTGGTTGGGCGCTGAGCACTGGTGCCTCTACTCTCTATACTGTAAATAAATCAAATAATATATAGATGTACAAAAATTTAATAAATTATATGTTCGTGATATGAAAGAAATAAATAAAATATACCAAATGAACTAGAGGAAAAAAAAAAAAAGAAATTAAAAATATAATAACAATAATTCCATTTATCTTTCGACATATTTAATTATTTACTATATAGTTTTTATATAATCTTTCACTACTATACAATAATATGTATATATATATATATATATATATGGTATTGTATATATATACGAGTATATATTATATATAGGTGTATATAAATGAACTAATTGAGATTGTGTTACGAAAAGGAATGTATCAATTAAAAATATGCATCCTTTAACGATAATAAATTCTTTATATACGCGCATATAATATAATATAATATTATTAAACCAAATGAAAACAACTTTACGCGCATTTATTGGTGTAATTGGAGGCTGCACATATAATATACCTTTAAGGTATTTATTAAAACATTATAAATGCATTTACGATATATATATAAATATATAGAGAGATATATGTATGAAGCCGATAAAATTAACTTTTTTTTATATAGTATATATATAAATTAACTTCTTCGTCGTCGTCGTCGTCGTCGTCGTCGTCATCAGCGTCGTTATTTATTTATTTATTTTTTATTTATAAATTTTTCAACTTCTGCTATATGCAATATATAGTATGCAATTATACATAAAAAAAAATTTACAAACGTATACTCAGAAAAACTGAATATAATTGTTGAGATTAGTTATTGCACATATATCGTATATATATGAAGAACATTTTATTGAAATTACAATTTATTTTAAAATAAATGCACTTTGTGCAACAACTACATATAGTTCATAACATCAAAATATATAAACAAATGTTTCACCATATAGTATTTTACGTACACATCTCCAGTAACTCGAGTGAAATTTGTTATCCTGAATCGAAAAAGATCACCTCCAAATGTTATATAAAATTTACATACATTTTTCGACATTATTAATTTTAATTTTTATATTTGAGGTGCACTATTTAATTAAATTTTATATGAAAATTTTTAATATTTTAAATTTTCTTCTACATGCAACACAAAATAAATAGATAATTTTTCTATTTTTTAAGAAAAAAAATAAATTATACATGTGTGTGAACAAATGTACAGCGTGTTTTTTAAAGTATCTATATATATGGTATATATATTTGTAACATTCATCATATATGCGTTTGCATATATATATATATAAAAGAAGAATAAAATAGGTGGTGGCAAATAAACTAACAGATATTACAGACTGGCGACATTCAAAAAAAAGAAAAAAAATTATATTTTTTTGTTAATTTATTACAGATGCGTATATGAAGGAAGAATTATATATTATATGAGTAAATAAATTATTTATTTGTGTATATGCGAAATGTACATATATTCATTTTATTGCATGCATTATGCATATTGAAAGATATGTGTATATACGCAAGCAATGTATGGTATATGTGAAAATGTGGGCGACGGAAAATGTACAAGTTACTACTTTACTTTATTATATATGTGTAAATTGTTGTTACCGCGTGTGTGCAACATCTGCATTAAATTGTGTAAAATTTTTAAAAATATATATATTTATAGACATGATACGCAGTGCATCTTCCTTGTACGATTATATATTTAATATATATGAATGTTTGCATACCTATCTAATTTTTCAATTTAAGTATATATAAATTCCATTGAATTATTATTAGTGTTTTTTTTTTTAACCATCAAATAATTTTCATTTATGAATTCGTAATTATTTGTAATTTTAAATATTTAAAATTTCCTTTTTTTTTATATCTATATTATTATATCGATATCGATAATAAGAATCATATATATGGTATAAACAAAGCAAATATAAAAGTTTAACAATTTTCATCGCATTATGTCAAAAGTTATAATTTCAAACTAATTATTTATATTTATTTATTTTCGGTTTTATATATAAATATACGAGTACAGGTATTTTTTGAAATATCCAATAAAAATTATCTTTAATTTGTTATTTTATTATAATTATTATTTTTCGTTTTCTTTTCGTTTTATATATATTTTACAAGTGATTCTTTGCCGCTTCTGTTATATGTATATATAGGCATTTTGCTTATGATATTATATGACCATCAGTAAGATACATATTACATAATAGGCACAGAGTGTTCGAATTTGTTTGAAAATAAGTTTTGAAAGAAAATTATTACTACTACTACAATGCATATTCGCCTAATTTTTATATAAATTGTATGCATATTTCATGACTAAATCCAGACAGACACATTATCATATAAATATAGATATAGATAACGAATCATTAAATCTATATTTTAATGAATATCTTTATTCAAAATTGACGTCAATGTATTCAAATTCTAATATTAGTTAATAATTAACACATTTTTGCAATTTATTATTAAATGATCCTTATTCGAATGAACTATATACACAAAACTGTCAAATTAATCGGTAGGTTATAGAAAAACATATGCACAACTGTATATACAATACATTTAAGAATTAAACAAATATAGTAAAATACAAAAGTACAAAAGACTAAATGGAAAAAAATTTTTTTTTTATAAAATATAAAATGTATCTTTATTTCATAAAAACCGATTTTCCAGTTTCAAACCAATTATAAAACCAGTTCAAACTAAAAAGGAATAAATATAAATTTTACAATAAAAACATTGAAAACAGTATTTGTATATAAATATATTTTATATAGAAATTGCAATCAATTGAACACAATGTGTGAAGATTTCTTAAGTGTATCTTATTTTTATATTGTATATATATATCGTTGTCGCGCGATTCAATGAAGTTAAAATTATACATATATTTATAAATATATATTCTATACCATATCTGTATACACAATTTGTACATATAGAATACAATTATTAAGTAATGGAAAAATAAAATAACCAATACACACAATTCATGTATATATGAATTCAATTGTTCAAAATATGTGGCTATATAACATTTATATAACTCGAATATTTAAGAAATATAAAATATATGTATAATTTAAAACTGGAAAATATATAAATATATACAATATATACCGCGAACTCTAACATGATGAATATATATACGCACAAACAAATGGAATTTTATAATATATTTATATATTGAATACATTTTCCATACATTTTTCTTATTTAAAAATTGCACGTATATAAATATCGTTAACTTTTTCTTGTTATCAATTCCATTTTAAGATTGTTTCCTTATACATATATATATATATATATTTATATACAGGTTATATCCTCTCTTTGTGGTAATTTTATGCCTTATTTGTATATATAAATTCTATATATGATATTTATTTTATTTAATTATAAAAAACAATTAAAATATTTTAATTGAGTTATTGCTATCGCGTGTATATGTAAATAGAAGGCAATTCACAAATATCAAATATAATTATAAAAAATTGTCATGACTTTCAATATATAATTAATAATATAATAGAATTAAAAACTATGATCATGTAATTTACAAATATATAAAAGAAAAAAAAAGATGAAATACAAATTAAAAAAATATTTTAGGCAATGGACCGATTAAAACTATATACTATCACCAACAATTGACATATATATTTAATTAGCCAGCAATTAGCATTCAGTGATAGTACTGATAAATGTGTGCATATAGAATTATTATCTTTCTATTATATTATTATTGCTCATATCAGCAAGTTTTGATTTACTATATTTATAATATACTAAATTTGTCTTTACCATCTATTGATTGAAATGCGAGATATTCAGAAAATTGTTATTATTCCATACGCAGTTAATATTTACAATAGTTCAGTAAAATATGTCGAATATATATATATGGAAAAAGATAAAAAAAACTGCACAGTTATTTCATATTTATTCTAATGGTTATTTCCAACTTTTTATAAATCATATAGTACGAAAAAAGAATTGAATGTATATACCATATCCGTTGTCATTATATTAAATATATATATATATAATATTTACGATGTATAATAAATATATGTATTTGTGGGTATATACGCAATGTTAAGTTACTTACTCATAAATTATTAACGTCTATAACAAGATAGATGTTTTACTTTTATACATTATCAAGTATAATGATTTAAAATTCCATTTGAAGAATTTTATAGTTAATGATGTGTTTTATAATATATAAAATGTCTTGTATCAATATATATATATATATTGTTAAATTCGTTATATATTCCCGCGTATGTTATATAAAAACTAAACAAACAACATTATGTATAAATAAAACATAATGTTATGGAGTCTTTTTCTTTCATATATAAATATTATATTTGCTATATATGTTGTTGATTTTATATATTAAATACTTGTTTCAATGTTGTCATTATTATTATTATTATTATTATTATTATTATTATTATTATTATTATTACTATTATTATTATTATTATCATCATCATCACCATCATGATTTTTATCATTTTCATCATTGACATCATTATATACAAACATTTCATTACATGGATATGTAAAGGCCTATTTTCTTATATATATATATATATTATACATTTATATACGTTTATACATAATGAATATATGCAAAAATACATATATTATTTAGTCTATATATGTAATATTGATAACAAAAAAACAAAATACTTGACTACATGTTTTATTTATATATCTTTAATGAATACGAATAAATTAAATTCTATACAAAAACTAACTATTATTATATGTACATTTATATTTTGTATATATAAATATATAAATATATGTATATATACGAGTATAAATAAAATATTATGATGTTGAAACAAATATTTTATATTGTGAAATCTTTTTTTGTTTGCAATATCATTCATTATATAAGGTATTTCAATTATTGTATTATATATTTTTATTCATTAAATAAAATAGTTTTGTTTTTTTTTGCCCATAATATTGTTTTTATATACACACACACACACAGTTCAAAAATATATACTTATTATATAAAAATGTTTATTTTACTTTTATTTCAATAAGACAGACATCAAACATATTATATCTATACACATAGATTTTATAAATACATGGAATAACTATTATTTTATATATTCGATGTAATAAATTATAAACTAAAATGTGTATATATTATAAGTGCTTTCACCTCTTTTTATACTTACAATAAATCTGCATATATATAATGTTTTGAAAAAATTTCACAAAAATATATATAGCCATTGAATTACAAAATAAATATATATAGAATACTTTTAAAAATTATATATATAATATATAAATGAAAGCAACTACAAGCATTTGAATGCAACTACAAATGTACAAACATTTTTTTGGTGTCAATAAAAATTTATCAGTCATAGTAATTATTTATTTATAAATTCTTAAATATCCTCCTAACCTTTATAGTTATAGTGCAAGAAATTTAACTTTATGCACTATAACAATTCAATCTTTGTAAATACGCACATATAACAAATAATATAAATTATATTAGTAAAATAAAAATATAAGTATCAAACCAAAGAATCAAATAATGGTGATAGAAACAAATGGTAATTTATAGTTGCAATTTAACACCATTAGATACTCTACTTTTTAACACATTCGAAGAAAAGAAAGAAAACTATTGAAATTCAACTGTTGTTTATTTATAAAGTAAATTTGATTGAATATTTATCGAATCTAATTAACGGTTAGTAATAATGATTTATTATTATGTAAAATATTCTCAATTTTTAAAATATTTACAAAAATTTATCTATTTGGTATATTTCTTTTTTAATAACCGCGTTTTTTTTGTTTTATTGAAACATGAGTAAGTTTTAATAAATGTGCTTATTATTATGCTTTAAATTAACTTAAGAATATACGTAAATATATGAACTGCAATTAGTTGATAATTGTTAATTGTAGTCATTCTGGTTGCCTACAATAATCGTATATTAATATTATAGTAGCAAATTGATTGCAGTGTAATTATGCATAGAGATCGGTTTATTTATATGTTTTATATTTTATTTTATATCTATTCGTATTGATAGATGGTCGTAGATAGTGTAGAGTAATAAAGTTAAAGTTTTTTTTAGCACATTAATTTTTTGCCTCCAAAAAACACATCCGGTGGAGAGTACGATTCGATCGATATTTACATAGTTAACAAAAAAAATTTCACTATATTGTTCATACTAAAATTTTGTCAACTTTTATGTTTACTAAAAATCAGAAAGCCATATGTTTAAAAATATATGACATATGATTTTGTACACACCATTCAAGGATTAACAATGTGTCTATATATCAACAACTATACATATATGGCCTATTTCTATATAATTAAATTGAATAAATAATGTATATATATAGAAAAACACATTGACCCTATATAGCCGTTTGACAGTAAATGTACAGAAATCTTCAATATAAAAATCCTTCTACCAAACCGCATATATCATCATTATAACTAAAAGTATATTATATTACGAAAACAGAAAACTGAAGAAAAAAACGTTTACGAAATTTTATTGCACTATTACACAAAGCACACAGCGTTCTGAATAACTCCACTCTTCTATATATATATATATGTATTACATATATTATAAATTATCGACGATATGACGAAGATATGAAAGCAATAAATAAATAAATAAACCGCAACGATAATTTATATAAATTAAAATATAATTATTTTAATCGGTTTTATTCTTTTCATTATAATTTAAGTAAATTACGCCATGTAATTGTAAAATGATTTTATAAATTATAATAGGTAGTATTATGAAAATTAATAGCCGATGTATATGTATATGGTATATATAAAATAGCATATAAACGTTTTGCAGTTGTTGTTCAATCATATACATATAACAACAACAACAACAACAAAAAAAAGAGATGTACGTGCATTGTATAAATTTTCTCGACAATTTTTCATGTTTTTTGCAAAAACATGAGAAATGATTTTTTAATAAAGAATGAATGAAAAAAAAAAAAACAAAAAAGACATCAACATATTATTGAAAATTACAGTACTGATTTTATTATATTATGGATAATTGCGTATTATATTTATGATAAAATTCTTCCTTCAAAAATTTTTAAGTTTATTGTAATATTTTTATACCGTATACGATATATACACGTAAAGGAGTGTAAGGTAAATTGTATTTTTTTATTTTTTTTATTTTGAACAGGTATACAAAAGTGGTATTATTGGTCAAAGATATCGTTATAAACCACACTCTGTATTTTATACATTTATTGCATATATTATAATATATAGAAACAATTTACGTATATATATATATATATAGGTATCCCCAATGCAATCAAATAAAATTCTGATGGTCAATTTTGTTTTTCTTATATATATATATTATATTTTAAATATTGTATATATATGTTAAAAAAGAAAAAAACACAACAACACACAACATCTTCTTGATATATTATATGCGTGTTTTTTTTTCTTTGGCTAGCCTCTGATGCCATGTTTTATGTATAAGATCAGAGAATATCTTATATCTATATATATATATATATTGTATATAGGTATAAAATGTAAAATATAAAAAAACGCACATAACAAGTATATCGAGTACTTGGGATATTTATCATTTATATATTCACGAACATTTTGCAAAAAATAAACAACGAAAAAACAAGGAAAATAAATTCAATATAATATATATTTAAGATAATACCGATATATATATATATATATACGTGAATATATCCAAAGGTTGTTAACTTATACATTTTGTCGGTGGATTTTGTTTTATATAACATTTTTTACTTTTTTTTTTCTCTTTTTCTGTTTTTTTTTTTGATTTATGTATTTAACTTAGATTGTTGTTGATTTTTGTTTTGTAATATGTATTTTGTTTTCTTTTCGGAATTTTGTTATAAGTTACAACGCTTTCATTTATATACTATACATATATTTTATGCAATAGATTAAGTAGATTTTTATGTACATATTTTTACATAGAATAAAATAAAATATAAGAATTTTTCCTGCATAAATACATATATGTTATTTATATAAAAGAGTTCAAAAGCAAATAAAATAAATCCATATAACAAAATATTTGAGTAATAGTTTGGTAATCGTTACATTTATGATAAAAAAAAAAAAAAAAAATTGGTATTCAAAGAATCGAAAATTTATAGAAATATTATCAGGAATTAATAAATTTATATCAATTTATATATATAGGATAGGATATTAGGGGCATTTGTTGGGAATGTAAATTGTTTTTCAAAGTTTTTTTAGATTTTAAATTCTCTGCACTTTACAATCGTTGGACCCAATTTTTTACCAAAAATACTTTATCCATTCAACGTTACATTTATTTGAAATATGAATATGTACTGTATGCACTTTAAATGAATGCAAACAAAAAATTTTTTAAAATTGTTAATATAGTTTTGTATAGTTCGTTGATGAATTTGGAAATGGATATTGAATAGGTAATTCTAAAGTGCAAAAGTTGTATATATATACATTTGTACATTTAATATTAACGTGTATGAATCGAAGTCATGTTGCATGGCACAGAACCACCAGTTGTTACTATAACTTTGGATTATTCACATATAAGTAAGTAAAAAAAAGTGTTGTATGTGAACAACTATAATTAATAATTATATTAAATTTTGTCCTTTTATATTCAATTTTATGTTATTGAAATGTATATTGATGGATTTATATTAAAATGTAAAATATTTTGTTAATAATCTGTACAGACCCATGAATATGACTGCAACACGTTAATCGCCACGATAATATCAGAAAACATTTCACATGGGCCATGGGCCTTCTACCAAATCGCGTACGTCAGACATATATGGCTGACATGGCTCATGTAGAACTTCTTAGCGTCAGACACATATGACTGACATGGCGATTAACGTGTTAAATAAATCGAAACGTCGGACAATATGTAATAATAAATATTATTTGATTTTTTTTTTTAAATATATACATTTATATTTTTAAATTTTTGCATAAAAACAACATTGACCAAGAAGCCAATTTTAATTTAATCAATAATAAAATATATGGTCGAAAAAATTAAATTCATCTATAATTAATTATAATTCTCTATATTATTACAATATATATAGCATCAGGCAAATAGCTAAATCTATATGTACTCTGAGTTCTTCGATTATCTGCTAGAGCGACAACATATTTAGCAACAGGAATATAAATAATAAACATATATAGTTTTCTGATATTCAATATGTTTCATTTGAATACTATATAGAATAGAAATCAAAATCGCAAAATAACTCACAACAATATTTAGCTAACATTATTCGAAAAGTATTGCTATTTTTTAACTTTATTTAATATAATATAGAAAAAGAAGAAAGAAAAAGTTTACCGATTCCCGATATTTTAGCTATGTGTATTTTATAATGTATATTACATAATAAGTCACCCATTTATCATAAATAATATATATATATATGTAATTTATCTATATAGGATACATTAAATATAATTCAAAATACATTTACACAAAATATTTATTATAGCCTATATGAAACGCTCATTATGATAATTCAAAAATAACATAAGTTAAAAAAAAATGACTCTGAATAAATATTTTATATATATTTATTTATTTTTTTTTTATACATAGATAACATAAAATATTTTTTATAATAATATCTCACTATTAAATTCACATGTGTGTACAATTGCAATAAATCTATATATATGTTACAATATATAAATACAAATGACGAATTTCATTAAAAATACATTTGCTGGAAATTTCGATATTATATAGAATTTTAAGTTATATATGGTAAAATATCCGTGAGATCATTTATAAAACATAATGTTATACCAGGAATAGGAGTATGAAATGAGCCTTTTTTAAACGAAGAAAAACACACTATTTAGAATAGAAAAATCAAAAATATTTTATTCAAAATAACTTCCATCGCTTTCTACACATTTTAACCACCTTTCTCAGGCAATTTTCGTATATACCAGGTCGAAAAAATGGTGTTGCTTTGGACGAAAACCATTCAGATAGCCAATTTTCAACTTCTTCAGATGTTTTGAAGTGCTGTTCTTTCAAAGCATGTCCCATCGATGAAAACAAATGGTAGTCCGAAGGAGCCAAGTCTGGTGAATAAGGCGGGAGTGGTAACAGCTCCCATCCAAGCGACTTTATCGTATCCTGAAATGGTTTTGCTTTGTGTGCTGGTGCATTATCATGTTGCAAAATTAACTCAACAGATTTTTTCTTTCTTTCTGTCCATTCTGGTCGGTTATCTAATAATGCATGATTCAAATCGATTATTTGTTGTTGGTAGCGAACCGTATTAACAGTTTCACCAGGTTTCAGAAGTTCATGATACACCACACCTTCGTGATCCCACCAAACACAAAGCATTCTCTTCTTACCGAATCGTTTTGGTTTTGCAGTCGATGTTGCTGCTTTACCTGGTGTAATACATGATTCTTTTTTGCGTTTAGGATTCTCAAAATATATCCACTTTTCATCACCAGTCACGATTCGATGCAAAAAAGACTTCCTTTTGTATTGTTGACGGGTGCAATTCACAAATGGTTTTTCGATTTTCTTGTTGCCTTTCAGTCAATTCATGTGGAACCCATTTTCCACACTTTTGAATCTTTCCCATTGCTTTTAAACGATTAGAAATTGTTTTTTGATCTACATTTAAGGCTTCTGCAAGTTGTGTTTTGAGTTTGTGTATCATCTTCGTCCAACAATGCTTGCAATTCACTGTCTTCAAATTTTTTTGGTGGTCTTCCACGTTCTTCATTTCTCAAATCAAAATCTTTGTCTCTAAATTGTTGAAACCATCGTTTGCATGTTGCTAATGATAGAGCATGATCACCAAAAGCTTCTACAAGCATTCGTTGAGATTCAGCTGCGTTTTTCTTTAAATGATAACAAAAAACTAATGCAAATCCGCAAATCGTTTGTTGAAGGCACAAAATTAGACATTTTTAACACGATAAAATTTTATGTTGTTGTATTACAAATGGAATTTACCACACTGAATGTTGTTGAGAGATATCAAAACAATAAGAAAAACATCGCATTAAGGCTGTTTCACAATTACTAATATAAGTACAGCCATTTATTGGCAGCGGCTCACTTCATACTCCTATATCTGGTATATGGTTTGAGAAATAAAAAAAAAACCACTGCAGAAAATGACATTATATTTTTTTTTTGCAAAAAATGTTTATATAGAAATATTAAAATATAATATATATATATTGAAAACAAACAAAAAATATTAATATAGCCATAAAATTGAGAGACACCCTCTGCACGCTCGTATGTACCATAAATGCGTATATATACGAAATATAATATTAAAAAAAAAATTTTAAAATAAAATTCTAATAATATTTATCTTATTGTTATAGATAAAAATATGTACTATAATATAATATTATTTATTTTTATCTTGATTTATATAGATAAATATGTTTTTATACTATATATACCATACATTCAATATTTATTTTTCTTCTGCAATAAAAATGGAAAATCTACCGCCCTCATCTCTGTACATTTTTATATATATATATATAGTAAAAACAAACATTGTATACGCAAGCAATTTATATATGTAAAATACATAAATATAGAACATATACTATATTATTATTATTATTATAATATGTATGTAAGTAAATGTAATATTATATATATATATATACCTCGGAAAGGATTGTTGTTTAAAAATCGCAAATTTTGCATTAAAAGAAAAAAAATGAAACAAAATATATGTATAAAATAAAATATATAAAACGAAGAGGGATTTACATTTAGAAAAATAAATAGATATTTTATTCAACACAATGTTTTATATTTTATAAAATATGTACTGCATATATTTTATAAAAATCGTTCTAAAATTGATAGTGTTGTAAATTTCCTTTTTTATATACCTATATATATATATTTTAATATATATTATGCATATTATAATATAAATAAATAAATTTTAATATAAATAAATCATTTATGGTTAAATTAAATTTTATGAAATATGTACCATATTTGCAATTTTTGTATTTAAACACAAAGTGATATAGATATTTTTTTTGTTCTCAGTATATTATATCTATTATATAGTAAAACTATAGAGAGATGTTATAATGATTAAAATTCACTATATATTAACACGTTAATCGCTATGTCAGTCATATGTGTTTGACGCTAATATGCTAGACACACAGAAGAGAGGTAACCAACTAATATTGTAGTTATAACCAATTTGAGAAAAAATTCGAGTAGTTTGTAGTGTATTGATTTAGTTAGCCTAACTACAATAAAAGTCTGTAGTTGGTGTGAAACTAATTAGTTTCTCTCAAATATAGGAAATTCGAACTGGAATTCCGTGTCGAATGTCAAAATTAAATGCCAAAATAAATAAACAAATAAAAAAGAAACAGGTGGTATTTATCAAAATAAAAACAATAACAAAGAATTGAAACTCTATATTGACAAGTATTAAATAATAAATAATAATAATAATAATAATAATAATATAAATAAAGTTGATTTAAATTGAATGACAAAAGTTTGTGAGTATTTAATTTAATTTACAATAATTAAAAATGAAAATCGTAATCGATTTATTTTTTGGAATTTGTAAACTGTGAAATTAAACCATAATTTTATATTATTATTATTAAAAATATTTAACTAAATGTTTAATTGTAAATAAAATGAACCATCGGATTTATAAATTACAATAAATATATTAATAATTTTAAAAAAAATCATATGTAAACAAACTAAACTATTTGTAATTTTCTCACTCTCGTGTACAACAATAAATATCAAAACAATAGTAAACTAATGGTTTGCCAATGTGTCACCAGTTTAGTTACTGAATTAGTAACTGTGAACAAACTAATTAGTTAAATCTTCTGTGTGTCTAGCATATAAAGAAGTTTTACATGAACCATGTCAGACATATATGTCTGCCGTACGCGATTTGGTAGAAGGCCACATCAATCACAGATGTCCGACACAAACGATACATTTACTTTATGTTTCGAAAGCTGGCCTATCAGGAACATAACCTGAAAATTTCTAGGCTTACTACAAACAATGAAATGAAATAAATATAGTTATATAATGGTACCATGGCCCATGTGAAAATTTTTCTGATATTATTGTGGCGATTAACGTGTTAATATACATTTGCAATATATAGTAAATTGTTCCTAGTATATATTATTTCTTTTATATTTATTCATTTCCATTGTGAACGTATATATTATATAAACAAAAACCAAATAAGCATATCAATAATAGGTCATCATTTCTTATATATATATGAATAAATAAATACTTGTATTTATATGTAAATAAATAACTAAATGTTAAATGATATAACAACTTAAGAACAGTTAAATTATGCATATATATATACATATACAATATACAATGAGATACAACATATATATAAGAAAGATACTTTTTTTTTATATTTTATACTCTATATATATGTAATATTGTTAGTTATTTTGCAAAAAAACTGCACTAACAATGCAGAATTTTTTTGTTACTTGAAATAACTATGTATAACTATGTATATATAATCCTCTATAAACTATCTAATAATATATATATATATAAACATATAAAACATATACAAAGTTATATTAAATATTGTAGATATATTGTATATATATATATATATATAGTTCAGTTACATCTTATATCTAATAAAATATACCATATATGCGAAAAAAAATATGTAACCATTTTCTGAAAACAACAACATAGGTTAAATATCACATGGTTTGATACCATTTCAAAAAATCACGATTCCTTTCGTTTATCAATAAAACATGCAACTCTGTAAGTAAAAACAAAAAAACTAAACAACCAGGTAGATATTTTATTTATTTTTTCATTATTATTTATATACCTATACACAATACACACACACACACACACAAGTACAATAAATAAATAAAAAATAAAAAAAAAAACACAAGAAACATGGTATTAGAAAATTGTCAATTATATATATTATTTTAATGTATCCCAATTCACATTCGCATATGTATTATATTATATACATCACCTATATACATGTACATAAGCTATATATACAACAATATATAAGATAATATCTAGAATAAAATAATTTCTAAATAATATAATATCTATACTATACTCGTATTTTTTATATTGGAAAATTTAATATGTGTAACTACTATTTTAGCATTATATTTATGTATTGTATTTATACAGAGTTAATAAATCTATAGAAATAAAGGTAAAATAATGATTGCACATCTTAAATTAAAAAAATCACATTTAAAAAATTATTAATACATTCTGTTTTCTTTTAATATAATATGTCGTGACAATTATATTTTCTTTTGTATTTTATATGTACAATATTTATAGAATTATAAAGATAATAAATATATATGTTTATAAAGTTATATTTATATTTAGTTAACCATTTCGATCATAAGTTAATCCTATTGAAGTTAGACAAATTTCTTCATATGAATGGGATTCGTTATAATATATTGCATCATATAATAAAATAAAAATTATAATGAAGTTTTTCCACTGTATACCAGTTACGAATAAGTTCATGTTCATATATACCGAAAGGGTTAACCTTTTTAAATCAGTATAGATGTTCAATCGATTATTTATTTACTATATTTATTTAATTATATTAATAACTCATTAATAAATTGTTATTATTAAAATAATCATCATAATAATATTACACAAATAAACATTATGATTAAAAACATATAATATGCGAATATATTATAATATAATTAAGAATTAACGTAATTCCGTTGACATACAAATCAATATTCCTGTAATTATTTTCTAAAAATCAACACTCACAGATTTTCACATTTCTTTTATTTATTTATTTAATTGCCAAATATATGCGGTACACATCATATAACTATAAAAATTATTTAACTATTAGAACTCAAGAACGACATATAATATTCATCAAATTGCATATGATTTATATACCTTAATGCCATATCTTGT
Source organism: Bibio marci (assembly GCA_910594885.2). Lineage (NCBI taxonomy): Eukaryota > Metazoa > Arthropoda > Insecta > Diptera > Bibionidae > Bibio > Bibio marci. Next base: position 23,410,034 of record OU343114.1, on the reverse strand, counting down.
ATTCTTTGCGGGAGCTGGTAACGACGACAGAAAAAACCACAATGACTGATTATCATTTCAGTTTATATTAATTTATTATCACATAAGAATTATCTATATATCTGGGATATTAACTATTTGTCTGTGCATATAAATAAATATAAAATTCATTTATGCGAAAATGTAAAATTTATTATTAAATAATATATATATATATATGAAAACATTATAATATTACATGTTTTGCTATTTTTTCTCCAATATTTTAATGATGCATCTCTATATACAAACATATATATGCAGACACACGCAAGCATGTGCAAGATATGATAATAATCGTTTTGTTTTATAAGTATAAGCTTTTATTTATGTTTTAATCTCATTTAATTTTTGTCTTTATATATAATATATATATTGTTTCGTTAAATATATGCATGTTATGTTATACATAACATAAGAGTAAAAAAACTTAAAATATATTTACCCTCTGTCCGACAAATGACCACGTATTTGACTTTCTGATATAATTGGATGTAATAACCACGTTCTATATATATATAGTGGCTGATGTTGTAAGTCAAAATACATAAAGCTATATATATATGCTTAATATACTTGAAAGTGGTTTTTCGAAAAAATTATAACGAACAAATGATTAAAATGAAATATCGTATATGGGTTGCTAAAAATGTTAATCCAAAGAACACAAGTGTTTGGGTATCAACGATTATATATATATTTATATTTCAGATGAGTGAAATTATTTTGAAATAATTTTTGTAAAAATAAATTAACACACTTCGGTTACTTTTACTGACACACCGCATATAGAACTTATATAATATATCCATTAAATCGATATCATTACCATTAATCAAATGATCATCATTGCACCCATTATTATAGCTATTATTATTGAACAATTTATAATAATAGGCAAACAATTGAAAATAAAATATAAAATGTATATTGAAAATCATGATATGATTATAAATTTAATTGATTAAAGAGACGAAGAAAAGTTGTAGTCATAAAGTATGAAAAATGTAATATAAAAAAAAAAAAAAAACAGATGATAATTTTTAATGTGTGTGTGTGTGTGTGTGTGTGTATAGAAATAAAAGGAAAAAAAATGGGAATTAAGAAAAATTAATAACAAGAAAAAAAAAAAAACAAAAAATAAATAATAACAGCCATTTTATAAAACGGTAATGCAAAATAAAACGAAACAACATACAGAAGATAAAAATGGATCTCGGCACATCATTAAGGCATACCTAAACTGTCCAATGAAATAAATTATATAGAGTCAAAACGTGATGCGAATGAGACTTAAATAAACACACACAAAAAAAAACTTCATGATAAATATTTTAACATGTAAACCGGCTCTTGTAGAGTCGTTTTTTATATCATCATATATATATACAAGAGTTATTTTATAGAGAGATAGAGTTAAAAACAAAAAATAAGAAATATCGCGAAATACATAAAATGCATTATAATATATATATATATAACATCCATCCTCAAGATACCACTATTCAACTATATATAATATACGTAATACATCTTTCCTCATATCAACTATATATAATATATATATATATATTTACAAATATTATATTTATATATATAATTGGACTTGGATATAATATTTGTATGTTGTTAGTTGAAAGAATGGTGGTATGGATAAAACATGTGATTTTTTCTTTTGCAAAATTTCTTGTTTTTATATTTTTATTCTTTATATACACAGCGAAGAGATATGTTAACATTTTATTTTTCCTCTAATATGGTTTTTTTTTTTCAAAATTATGGCCGTAAATAAATATATACTGTAATAAAAGCGCGAGACTATACGAGTTTGTTGAAATTCATATACACATTAAGATTTATTTTATTTTATTTATATTTATATTTATATTTATATTTATATATATGCGCTATAATATTATGTTTATTGCAGTTGATATATTTTTGTAATAATCCATACAAAGTAACGAACTGCTTATACTTTTAATTTTGTATATATATATATATATGCGAGTATATTATGGGCTTCGTTGCGATCGATGTCTATGGTATACTCCGTACCATCATAAAAATGTATAGAGAGAAAATAATTTAGCAATAAAATAATATGCGTACAGAAAATTAATGATAATTTTAATATTATTTGGTTATATAAAATAGATATTAATCATATGTTATTGTTATAAATGACTATGTAAATTTTTTAACAGTTCAATAAACTAAGGATATATAAAATAAACTTTAAAAAATTATGACAATGCAAAAGGAAATGGTTTATTAGGCGGAGCTTTTATTTTAAAATAATTTTAATAGATGAATATAGATTTTTTTTATTATAAGCTCATAAAATGGCTGAAAATACAATTTACTATATTTATAAAAATATTTCAATTTAACACTAAAACTACCAGAAGGGGTCAAATGACCACTTTTAGACATTTTCTTACTAAATTTCTTTGAAATTAACATAAAAATCAGATTCTTTTTATACCACTTTTATTGAAAACATATATACAAGTTTTCTTCCAAATTGGCTTCTCTACTGGCTACTGTTTACTGAGAGACAAAAAAAAAATTGACTAAACTACCGCCAGGGGTCATTTGACCCCTGCGAGTATTAATATGAAACATGAGGATTTATATCTGCCGGATAATTATAAATACATTTTTTTTTCATTTCGCCGTATATTCTTTCTCATTCTTACACGTTGCAATAAATATGTTGACCATAATTTCCTCTTGTTAGGTCATTTCCTATGGACAAATATCAAAAATGATCAATCTGTGTACGCATATGTATGTCCACATAATAAATGTAGTAGTATAAGTGGATATGGCCACGCTTCTCAACGAAATTATATAAAGCTAATCAATGTACACTTACAATTTACAAAAGTAAGCCGGCGAAAAAGGTACTTCTACTTAGTTCAAAACATTCATCTATACGCATTGAAAAAGAGGGAAAGTTTTTACCCGAAACTATTAGATTTTATAATAGCACTAAATTTGGTGTAGACATGGCAAATCAGATGGCAAGAAAGTACTCCGTGAAATCGAAATCCCGAAAATGGCTTCTACAGATTTTTTTCAATATTCTTGACCTTGCTGGAATTAATTCATGGGTGCTATATACAGAAACAACTGGCGATAAAATTTCTAGGCAACAATTTTTACAAAAATTAGCAGAAGAACTTGCAGAAGATTTACAACAAAAGCAACAGGAAGAACAAGAAATTATGCAGGAAACCTCAACAGATTCAGAATTAGTTTCATGTGTGGAAAAGAGGAAAAAGTGCCAAATAAGTTTCTGCAAGAGAAAAACAAAACTACAAAAAAATGGTATGAAATGTACAAAATATGTGTGTGGAAAATGTGCCATCGAAGACCCAATAATTTGTAAAAAATGCTATCAAAATAAAAAATGAATCGTGTAATATTAAAATCGAAATTAATTATTATGTTTGAAATTTGAATTGTGTTATGTTATTATTTTTTTTGATTTAATAAATTAACAATTTGTAATCGTTATTGAAAAAAGGTTTAAGTCATGCACCAAACTTGCCAAAATATAGTAAAATACATAACTTTTTTTGTAGGGGTCATTTGACCCTCTGTGGTAGGAATAGGTATATACGAAGTGTCGGTACGTTTAGTGTTAAACTCATCATCGAATATTATTTTATGAATAATATAAATAATCTGATGTGTTGTATTAAAAGCCAATTACTAATATTGAATTTTTGAACGAAAGGTACTCTGTGGAATATTTTGTCCCGTCAAAGAACAAAATAGTTGGAGGCGAAGATACAATTTTGAATAAGACAAGTTGTACGGTCAACCAAATATTGTAAAAACAATAAAAATCAATAGCTTAAGATGGCTTGGACACGTAGTACGCATGGAGGAGAAGCGTATGCCGATAAAACTGTTGAATGGTAATCCAGAAGGTAGAAGGAGAGCAGGAAGACCTAAGGTGAGATGGCTAGATGCAATAAACTGTATCATTAAAATTCGGGATTGGAAGACATTGACTGTGGATAGGTCAGGTAGAAGATGTGTGTTGAAGAAAGCTAAAACCGCACCTGTGTTATAATGCCATGGAGTAACTAAGTAAGTAATATAGTATAATATTTTCCATCACAACTTAGAAATGTTGTTTCAAATTTTGTTTTTTTTTTTATTTTTTTCTTGTTAAATTACTCACTTGGTTACAATAATGTTATTAATATACATTAATTTGTGATAAAACTCATTTGAAAATTGACAAAATGACAAAAATTTACATAAAAAATTTGTACCTTATAATAAAATAGATAATATCATATGAAACAAAATTTTTTCGTTTCATGTATAAATATTGTATTTAAATCAATTGATTTTGTTAGTGTTTCCATATATTTTTTTTTTGTTTAGATTTAGATTGTCTCAATAAAATGTAATAATCATAAATATTTTATAACCGCACACATAAAACACCCTCTTATTGGTTTATCAAATATACTAGTACACATATATAATAACAAACCATAAATAAAAATATAAATAACATTATTTTTATTATATTTATATGATATACCTTCCTTATACTTATTACCAATTCAAATGTACAAATATACTTATATAAAAAAAAAAACCCCAATATATACTCCACGACATCCTCACGGGTATTTCAATATTATTGCATCGACAAATATAATATTTTTATATATTATTTACTTTTGGCAAAATTGTATACATAAAAATATATGTATATAAATGAAATAAACATTTTGAAATTGTAAGTCTATATATGTATTGTATATGTGGTATAAGAAAATAAACCATATGAAGTACTAAATTCGGTGTATATATATTTAAATTTTATATGCATTGAAAATATGTGAGAGGGTGCATTTTTGACACCCAAGATTTTATATTGAAAACATATGAAAAAAAAAAAAAAATCTAATTTCACGATTGGTTAAAAATTAAAATTATCTATATTTGATTTTGGTACGAAGGGTTTTTCTATATACATACAAACAAACTTTTGATGATATTTTAATATTTTAGTATATGTCTTATGTACGTGCAAATGAAATTTTGATATACAATATATATATAAGTGGGGGTTTGATATATCATATTGCTGTATATGTTGTTTAAATAAGGACCATATTAATACATTATACAACAAAACACGTTTCTTATACATATGATTTATTATTAAGAATTATTTAAGTCATTTATTTTAATAAAATCCATATATACGAATATTTATGAACATATACAAAAATGATTCATCTATTAATTCTTTTTTACTTGTATATATCATAAAATTCAAAAATACAATTTTTATTATAACTTATCATGTTTTATAATACATATATATTTATATATATATTCGCATAACATATATATAATATGAACATAAATATAAATTATTTATGAAATATTTTGTATGTTTGTGCTAGAACCAATCCTCTGCATAAAATGCAATAAATGCAGTTACGTGTAATTTTCAAACCTACAGAGATTAATTTTAACATTAGACCACTGAGAGAATCTTTATTCACGTAATAAATTTTTGATTTAGATGCACAATATATGAACATATATAGGGTGATGGTAAATATAATTATATTGTTTATATATATATATATATATATATGTATAAATTGTGAGGTGAATATATATGTGGGTATATAATTTGCAAACTGTATATGTGTATACATATGCAAAATTAAGATGCGCATTTATAAATGCATTTAGTAACTACATATATATATATGAGAATATATTTTAAGGTAGGTAGATTTAGAAGGATGTATAATTATATTTATATTTATATATACATATTTGTGTACATGTACATGTATATATATATATATATATATATATATATATATATATAAAAATGTATGCAAAATATTTACACATATGCATGCAAATTTGTGAAAGGGAATACTTGCTATATATATATATAACCTACAGTTTTTTTTTTTAAATGCAACCCATAGAACATTCTGTATTTTATTGTAATATATACAATATTTGTCAATTTAAATATAAATTAGAATTATTTTTATATAGTTTATCCTGCAAAAAATTTATTTAGTAAATTTAACCTATTTTTGACGCAATATAAACAGCAGTAAATATAAATATTCCCATGAAATGATTAAAAAATAAATACTTGTCTATTTAATATAAAACAATTTATAAGCTTTATTTGTTTTTAACTAATATATAAATAAATAAATAAATAAATAATATTTATAACAATATAATTTATTCATGAAAATAAATACTAAATAACAAAACTTGAAATTTTTGAAATAGGAAATACGATATTTAAATTAGTAATTAGAATTATTAATATTTGTATTATTATTATTGTTATATTAAATACAGCATTAACAGTTAAAATTATTAATAAAAAGCACATGGCCGCAATTGTGAGCACAACATTAATGAAATTTAAAACAATTGCCAACATCATGTTATAGAGTATTTTAAATATTATCTACACACTTGTCGCACACCTCTATCTATCTGTATCTATTTTATCTGAAATTAAATTTGCAATATATTTGTTAATGCTTCTATAAAAAAAAATTCATTATAATAATTTAAAATATAAATATTTACATACCACTTTTTTGTTTTTTTTTATATATAATATTATATATTTGATGAATATAAATTTTAAGTTTTTGAAAATATATATATTTTCATCTGAGCTTTATTATAATTGAAATTAAAATTTAACCACAATATTGAATTTCGATCAAGTGTAAGTGTAATTATTATAACAAAAATGACTTTAACTATATATAACTGGGTATATGTTAAAATAAAATATATGGTATAAGACTGACTGTTCCATTTTATTGTTCATTGTTCGTATTTATATACGTTTTTAATTGAAATTTATAATTATTTATTGGTTTTTCCCAAAATTACATTTCGTAATATTACCTTTATTACGTAAACACACCTAGGTATAAAATATAAAATAAATTACCCTATACATAAAGTTATAATTGACAAATAAATTATCGTTTTTGTGTAAAATAACAAATTAACAATTATTCTTGTTTTTTTATATTGTAGTTATATTAATTACGGTTTAAAATATAATTTTCTATTTTCTTTGGTTCATAGCAAATGTCTTTAAAATACTCAAGAAATACAAAAATTAAGAATATTGTTTTTAACGATATTGAGTTTGTCTTCAAAATGTATTTCAAGCACAGTGTGGTCGAAGATAATGGAAGATTTACCACTATATATACCACTACCCTGTTTATTCAATTTATATACTCATTTATAATTATACAAAAATTTCAAAATTTATTGAATTCTGAGAACGAATTATGGGAAATCGATATCGATAATCGAATATCGTTGTATAACGATGCCTATTTGCATTATACATGTTCATGCAGAGGTATTCACAATAACAATTCATTTAACATAATATTTGTCACATACATTCATTTTATTCAGTAATACTTTTGCGGTTCAAATAATATAAGTTACACATAAAATTAGAAAAGAAAAAAGGAAAAACATAATATATACAATTTATTTATATAAATATTTTAAAAGATTGTTATTAAACAGAGTACTTTTATATATACCATTTGACAAACGAATCTACAATATTATAATGTATTATAAAGTTGAAACATAACTAAAGTGTTTTCAAATTACAATTAAATTTATAATTTAAATAAATTCAATAAATTATTAAATGGTTTTTCAATATTTTTAATGTTATGATTTTGACATTCTAAAAATAATACCATTAATTTGTGATACATTTCGGAATCTGATATACATTTTCCAATTTTCGTAAAATTATCTAATAAATAAGTACATAGAACGTATTTATAATTATCAAACAAATATATTTGTTTTTTATGTACAAATTTGATCGTTGCATTTTTTAATTGTTGCTCGAATTCTAATTTATTTATTGACACTTCTAAAATAAACACAATTTGTTGAATATAATAATGGTACCGTTGTTGATTCATTTTGTTTAATATTATAGTTATTATTCTAATTCAAATTAAATTATTAACACTGTCGAAATTTCAATTTTATACCTATCGTATTATAGCTTTTTTTCCATATACGCTTTACGCATAAACAGAACAACTAAATGGAATATAATGATACCAGTTAAAATTATACATAAATTAACTAAATTAACTAAAAATACACATAATACAATTTTATATTAATATATGTATAATAGGAATTATGTGCTATTTGGAAAAAAATTATAAATTATAGAATGTGAAATATTTTATATAATTAATTACTTATAATTTTATTAATTTTAATAATAATTGCGGCAACAAAATATTCGAAATATTTCCCTCTTTATAACACAGCCGTCAGAAAAGTTTCGTTAAGCACAAATAAAAATTTAAATCGTAACCAAAGTGATTAGCTAAAAATGATTTTATGCAATCATGACAAAAAGAGTTCAAAAAGTGAAAATGTATTTAACTAATTATGTACATTTTTGATTTTATCTATAAATCAATTATAATTGCAGTTAGCCTTGGATTTAATCATTATGGCATATATTATAAGTAAATAAAAATATGTAAATTAATAATTATGCCACACTTTACTTGCACGATTTGCTGTCAAAATTTGTTAAATTATTTATGGAAAATCACAATCAAATGAACATGTATTAACATTATAACATTGCAGTAAATATAATAATTAGTAAAATAAATAAAATTATGTAATCAATATTTATTACATTTGACGAAGGTATGTTGTAAGTTGATGTATATATAAATTGTCTATTTTTTTTTAAATATACAATATTATCCATAATTTACATATTATTTACAATTGTATTATTTAGTTTATTTATAGTTATTCGATAATGATAAATAAATAATTGACAATTGGACATATAAGTTTATAATATTAATTTTGAAATTGAGAACTGGTTAAACAACATAATTATATAAAAATGCATTTTTATTTAATATTTCATATAATTTTTTCAATGTTTTCAAATAGTTAATTTAAAATTCAAATCAATTCAACTGTTCTGTCCTGTCTCATATGTATAAAAAAATTTTTACAAAATCTTATATAGAAAATATAAATATTCGAATCTTGTTTATATATATGAATATGTGCGTTGTAGTTGTTGTGGTTGTATAAATTATTGTTTGCCATATGAATTTTAAAAACCAAATCAATAGTGATTTATTCATTTATACAAACAGTTAATAATTTACCATTTTTGGATAAAAATATTTCTAATAATATTATCTTTTTATCATTATACAAACATAAACATATATATATTTATTTTTCTATACGTTATAAAGAAACGCATATAAGATTTTTATATAAATGCATTATATACGCAATTTAAATAAATCAATTTTATTTCATATCATATATATTTATATATTATGTATAAATGATTAACATAAATGCAATGATATAAAATATAGAAAATAAAAAAAAATCAATGAATAAAATCCATGTAAGAAAATATATTTATAGGACAAGACTTTATAAAGCATTTTTCTGTTATATTGTAGGTTTTTCTTTACATAAATTAAATAAATGTACGTATACACATTTATTATATTTCACATCACATATATATATATATTTTAATATTTATAATACATTTTGTAATTAAGAACAAATATTTGTATGTGGTATTGGCGCATATATATGAAAAAGAAATAACAGAAAAAAAAAAACCACAAAACCATTTATGGATGAATTATTTTTTCATATCCTTGAAACATAAAATGTGATACATCACAATAAATCTATAAAAGACCCATGTTATTATTATTATTATATGTGTACTTATTTTTTTTTTTAAATACATGTACATGTATTATTTTTATGTACTTGGTTTTTAATTAAACTTCATTTAAGTATTTATTTTTTGCAAATCTCCTCATAGTAATGAAATGCGCAACAAGAAACATAATGTCAATTAAGAAATAACGCATTTTACAATTGCATATGTACAATTTATTATATCTAAGAATTATTTGTATATATACAGTAGACACTCTATTTATTTTATTCGATTATATTATTGCTTACACGATAATTTCACTTGTGCAATTTTTCTGATTTTGCTTAAGTATAAAAAAAATGAAAGCACCTTAACCAAACCCTTGTGATTGATTTTAATATAGCCGTTATTTACTTATAGTAATGACTGTGGTGCTGCTAACTGTCATTTAATAATAAAATTATACTATATTTAAACTATTAAAATCAATGACAATAGTTTATTTGCTATATATTGTATCGAACTTAAAGTATGTCGACGTTATGGACCATTTATATGGTATAAGGACTACTATAATCACAATGCAATTTTATGTAGAGCTTATTATAAATTATATTTTAATATATATAATAGAGAGTATGTGTCGAAGTAAAATCTTGACGAGCCTATTTTGTGTCGATGTTATTGTAGGTCCATGTTATTGTATGTAGAAGTTCAAGTGCATCGACTTTATTACACAAACTGTCAATCTTATGGTTGTCCTCAATGAAAATATTATTTCGGAATAAAGAATTCACATATTGTCGTTCCTCTTTTTTATGGGTCTGTTCTAAAGTTGGATCATACACTGTATTATATATAATATGCATGTGTGTGTGATATATATATATATATACATCAAATAAAACTCTCTATTTATGTCTATACACTAAATGAACATAATATTGTTAGTTTGTTGATTATATCAATTGAAAATTATTTATAATATAAAATTAATTATTTTTATAAAAATATCTGTACGTAGAAAAATGTTGCTTAATATCGTATATTAATATAGTTTGTAAAAAAAAACAATTATTTTAAATCCAAATACATAAATTTAATATTGGCAACATAATGTTTATAAACTTATTTGATTTTGTGCAATTATTAATATAATTTATATATATTTAATGTTGATCTATAATTGAGAATAATATAATTAATATTGTTGTATATATTTATAAAAAATATTCACTTAAATTTAGTAATAAAATAATCTATATAAATTATGTTTAATCGTCTATACACACTGTGATTAAATTATCATTAATTTTACATTAGTTTAATTAAATTGAGTGTATATATTGTAAAATAAGTGAATGGTAATTTTTTTAAAACATTTATATTTAAAATTTATATTCCTATAGCAATTATAAAGTTTGGAATGTTTTTTACTAATCAATTTAAATATTTGATCGTTCCTCACTCAATGACATTGATGTTATATATAGTTCATTCTTTTGCTGTGTTTTTATTTCCATTTTGACATTACAATGTAAAAGTTCAATGTAAAGAATTAAAATTTTAACACATCTTCTACTTGTGCAAACTGATTGTTGAAAGTTAATTCACGCTTTTCACCGTTTTACGACTGGTTCAAGTCAATGTGAACAATTCAATTGTTTTATTGCAATGCAATGACTATTTTTTTTTAACTTATTTCGAAATAGAACAAATGGATGCAAATGGAATGAATGATAACTTGTAAATAATTATAAAAATAAATGTCGTGTAAACTGATGTAGTGTAACATATTGGATTGTCTCAAATATTCGTACGGACGAGTCAATATCAATTTTTTGATGTAATGTTACTTTGTATTAAAAATTCTTCGATACGGTTACTTCGTAGTGTTTTCCATAATATTTTTATTAAATTATATAAAATACAAACGAAAAAAAAAAAAAAAAAACTTTAAATCAATTATATTTTAATTATAAATTAAATAATTTATTTGTTACATTTAAATATTTTATAATTTATAATTATATAAATATGCATATATTGTACAATCATATGTATTTATATAATATATTTATATTCTTCTATAATAATAATTTAAAATTTTAATATAAATTGATAATACGTGAACAAATAATATAAATATGAATAATACATTTATAAATTAAATAAAGTTTAAAATTATAAAATTTATATAATAATAATATTTATTTAAAAATTATTGGAAAATAAGTGCAGCAGCACAAAATTATTATTATTTTCAGATATACAATACCTTCATATATACATTCCACCGTTTATACCCGATACAACATGATATATAAGTTTATTATTTATTTATTTTGTATTTATATATACAATACGTTATATATACCTTCATATATCGATTCAATATAAATGCTATATATATAATGTACATGAATAGTATATATAAATACGTGAATAATATAATATAATAACAAAATGTATAAAGATCATAAATATGACCCGACGCGATAACTCGATAATTATGTCCGCTTTTGTTTATTTCGCACATTGATTACCGCCTTTTGTGATTACACTTTCCATTCATTCATTCGTTTTACCATTGTGTACACTCGTGTATATTATAAATATATATATATATGAAATGCATCTATATTTTGTATATAACGTAACATTTATATAATTTTGTAAAATGTGTTTATATATCACTATATATGGTACAAGTATATATACTAAAATAATGTATATATAAAATGTAACTGATGGTGTACTGTATATAACTATATATATAACATACAATAATATATATATATAGAAACACACTGTTATTAAATATGATTTATGATTGTATGATATGACTATATAGATTTCTATATAGATATATACCATACAAATAAATATATACAAAATACTCGTGCTTATATATTATTTATCATGAATTGAATGAAAATGAGATTTTATAATATAATGAACTTTTAATTTAAAATTATTATAATTATTGATTCACAGGCAAATTGTTATTCGTAATATAAATATTATAAATTTTATAATAGTTATTGAATTTGAAACACGTGCTGCTTTGTTATTGCGTAATATATATTATCATATATACAAATATTTTATGATTAATCTCCGTATATTATTTTAATCCTTAGATAGATAGGTGTGTTAACTCTATTGGTATACTCAAATATTGGTTTAAGTTCAAAATGGAGTATAAATAGGTGGATTTTGTTATATAATTTCTGAATAAATGATAAATGATTTAAAAATGCTAATTTTTCAATAATTTTCTAAAGATGCTGAATAGTAATAAATTTTAAACGAATAAACTGTAAGTACGCTATGCGTACTTTTATTATATTACAACATGATATATAAGACATCAGGTAAAAAAAAAAAAATAATAAATAAACTAAAAATCTGAAGCAATTTTAAATACTATATTTTTTTCAAATATAGAGCATTTATATAATAAATCAATAAATAGAGAAATGCAATGAAAAAGTGAAAGAAACAAATATTCTTTTTGACTATATATTTCCTTATATATTGTAACACTGATTCTGTTACACATATTAATATAGCATTGAATGACATTTTTCATTATTTCTTTTCTATATATATATATATAGTTCAACTTTTACATTATTGTGCTATTGTAGTGGAAGTTTTTGATTGGTTTTTAAAAATAAAATAAATTTTAAACATATGTTTAAATAAAATGTAAATAAATAAACTATAATAGATTAAAAAATGGACAATGCAGATTTAAAATATATTTTATAATTTTTAAAAGTGTAACATTTCTTTTATATTATTATTTCAAAGGCATAATAGAAACTATTGTATATAAAATATAAATAAGATTAATCATTTGTATATGTGCATGTGGAGAAATACATAGTCCAGTGATGAATGGCAAACAATCGATCGTATATGAAGTAGGCAATTCCATTTCAGAAATTTCAATATATTGTAACAATAATGGTATTTTGGGCAACCAGTTTTGAAATTTATTGTTGTAACAACAATTATGTTGAACTATAGCAGCAGTATGTGAATAGTTGTTAGTTATATTAAATTTAGAATAAGATATTATTTGATTATTATAATGAACTATCCCAATTTTTGTGGAATATTTAATATATAACCGAACCGACTATATTTGAAAATATAATAAACAGAAACAGCAATGCAACAATAAAAAATCCATTTTAAGATAAGATAAATAATATTGATTAGATTTTATAATTATGTTTATACATATTACAATTTTATCATGATTATAACACACGCCTACTTTGAATTATATTATGCATTGTAACTATTGTATTTATTCTAAACTAAAACCAAATGATTAATTTTATATCAATGTCAAGAAGGTAATATAATATTGAATATATAATCCTCATACCATTATATTATACCCATATGAATATTATATATACAATATAATATGATGCATTTTGTATATAGTTATAATGATGTGTAACTATATAATACATATTTTTAATTTTCTATATGAATGGTAAATGTGTTAACGTGAAGACAAAGGTTCCCTTTAGCGTTTCATATATTGTATATATGCGAACGATATTATATATAGCTAGTATATGGCTTTTGAATTTGGATTTATCTATTTATATGTATACTATATCTAATCTATATATTTTATGAAAGTATATATTCACATGCATTGTATCAATGTATATGTATACACACTCTATACGAGTTTATTATATAATGTCTTTTAAATATATATATAAATTCATTTCATATAGTGTATAGTTTATATTAGAGAATCATTACTGCATTAATTAAATGCCTTATATATAAGAATACCCGATGTCATAGAGGTGACTCTTTGTATATATATTTTACCTACTTCTATATATCATATACATCTCTTTGTATTTTAGTTAGTTGTTTTAGGTACATCATATAATAAAATTAATGTATATGTGTGTGTTTTCACACACAGTGTAAATCTGCATATGTATCTTATGCAATTGTCCAGACTAAAAATATATATATATAATCTACATAAAATATAGTATTTTGGGTAGATTTTATATATTATATATTATATTAAAAAAAAAAAAACAAAAATGTTGAATAAAAGGTCTGGTCGCTAAAAAGTTCTACAAATAAATCTAATATAAATATTCTTGGCGTCATGCGTGCAACGATTTTTTATTTTTGCATCAGCTTTAAAATAAATCACTTTACACTCAAAAAAAAAAAACTGCGCTCACGACAAAGGCAAATTTGTAGGCCATATACAAAAATAATTTGTAGCAAAAACTAACATTTTATTAATGAAACAACTTTTTTAATGTTACTACAAAAACTAAAATTACAAAATGACAAAATTCTTATGATTCAACAAATTTCAATTTGTAGGCATTTACAAACTAAATTTGTAATTGAAACCATTATTTTAATGTTAGGACAAAACCTTAAAATACATTTTGACAAAATTTTATTGAATCGACTAATTTTCATTTGTACGCCATTTTTAACTAAAATTTGTTGTCAAGAACCATTGCTAGCTGTTACTGAAACTACTTTTTATTGTCATAACAAAAACTAAGAGCACATTGCGACAAAATCTTAATGATTTCACAATTTTCAATTTGTATGCCATTTTTCATATTAAATATGTAAAAAGAAAAAATCCTTTGTTACTGAAACGACATTGTGAGACTACAACAAAAACTAAAACCACATTTCAACAAAATTTAAATGATTCAACAAAATTTAATTTGTAAATAATTATAAGCAATATTTTAATTTTTATTAACAATTTTATAATCAGAACAATTTTTTGTTATTGGCAATTCTTTGCTTCTATAAAATCTTTTTATTATTTTAACTAAAACAAGGCAAAAACTATTCTTCAAGATTTGAAAATAAATATTTATCTGCGATTTTTAAAAATTTGACATGCCATGATATTAGCTTCTAAAGGATCAGGATCATTCCTAATGTAAGGATTCCTTATCAAGGATATGATTTGAGTTGGAATAAGACAATTCAGTTACAAATATTTCAATCAGAAATATTTCAGTCAAGAAAGAAAATGTTGTTATGTATTGTAAAAAAATGAAAAGGTAGTTCAGCCCACGCCTGACTTCATTTACAAATTATTGTTGACAAAATACCCTTCAATGAAATCGCGGAGATCTATTTTGTGAGCGGTACTGTTTGTATTCCTTTTTTTTTATTTATTAAATCTTTAATCTTTTTATTTTTTTTTTATAAAAATATTAGAATATACCATAAAATAAATGTGAAATATTTATACCATATATTACATGTTTGAAATAAAATTAAAATTTCATTGGTAATATGTGCAGATAATTCGTAAAAAAAACAAAGCGCTTTAAAAATATTTAATATTTAAGAAACTATATTAGATTATAAACAATCTTAAATATTTTTTTCTTGAAGTGTTCCAAATTGTTCGAAATTAAAAAATAATTAAAAATTTATATTTTCTATTACTTACAAGTAAGTAAATTTGTTATTTATATAGTGAAATAAAAAATATTATTTATAAAACAACAATGGACAGGGCCATTTTCATTTGAGGACAAAAATATTTTTGCCCCGGTCGGAAAAGGCAGCAGAAAGCTTTTTACATTAGCACAGCATTTTCCGCTTAAAACTGAAAACGGTATTACAGCAAAAAAAAAACGTGGCGCTGACAAGATGGCAGTCGAAGCCCTTCTTGGTAAGAACTTATTAAACAAAAATTAATGTTATCCAATTATCTATAATTTTGTTGTTATTAGTCAGTAAGTGGTCAAACGGTATTTATGTTATATTATTGTAACATTTATATATTTAAACATACGTCAAGAATTTATATATATTGTATATTCTGAAGTTATAACAAGTATATATATTCACGTGATGCAACTATAATAAGCTTAGTGAAAAAAACATTTTAGAGTTCCGTGTGTTTTACTAAAAAAAGGTAAGTAAGTGAGTGTGACTGGTAAGGTAAGTAATATTTCTCTACCAAAATATGAAAAATAGTTGAAAACTTTTAAACTGCAAGAGTATAATTATAAACAATTAATTTTGTTAAATTGGCATACTTCATACGGAACATATGTGACAAGAAATGGGTAAGCGAGCTTAAAATTTAATTTATATTTCATTTTTACATTTTTCAAAAAGAGTCAAGAAATGGCAAAAACCATGGAAGAAACCAGAAAGGTTCCAGAACATCTTGTGATATTTCAAATAAGGTGACATTTATTAATTACTCGATTATATACTGGTTTTTCTTTACTACAACGGCTTTGTTCGATACACAACATTTTTGTTAAATTATTATAGTTTCATTATTAATGCAACAAAACTTTGGATTATAACAAAATGGTTGTTGTTGCAGCAATAAATTTTTTTAAATGTATCATTAAATGCTGTGTCAGATACAAAAATAGTATTTTACTAGCTAAATTAAATTTTACATTTTTATTCACTCAGCAATAATTATTTAGTATTTTGCTTACATTACAATAACTGCTCTGTTGGGTACACAACATTTCGATTAAATTATCACTTTTTTCGTATTTGGAACAATATTTTTGTATGATAACAAAATGTAATTTGTTGCAGTAATAAAATGTTGTAATTTCGTAGAAATTTTTGTACGGGGCACAAAATTTGTGTTTTACTAAATAATTTCAAATGTATCTAGTTGTACACATAACAATAATTGTTTTATATTTGGTTATCCTTATAATAACCATTTTTTCGGTACACATCATTATAGTTAAATTGTCATTTTTTTTGTCACTAGTACAAAATTTTGTATTGTAACAAAAATTGTTTTGTTATGACAATAAAATGTTGTAAATTTAATACCAATTTTTGTTCCATAAACAAAATACTTTGTTATACATATTTGGTTGGTAGGTTCAAAACAAATTTTTCATAAATTCTTTTCATAAAGTTGTCGCCATTGTCAGGATCGGATCGTGGTATTAATAAAAGAAATTAATTATTGGTAACGAAATATAACATTAAAATAATTTAAAGTGATAAAATTAAATTTAAACAAATTCGTGATTAATTTATTAACTATATATATTATTTGCAGGAAGTTTATTTTGTTAGAATTTATAAGAAAACATCCAAAGGTATGCTATTTTCAAAATATCGTAACAGATTAAGAAAATTAAGAGAAAATGGGTTAAAAGATGTAAAAATAAAAAGGAAATTCTTAGCAGAACCAAGAACTGGTAATTTATCTAATTTTCTGTGCACATAAAATAAAGATTAAACTAACTAATCAAATTTACAGAGAGCAAACAGAACAAAAGTGAACTTGATGGAGAAACAATTCACAATCAATTAAAATACATGCGTGAACAGGATAGATGGGATGAAATAAAACAAATGCGGGAACGTAGTAAAATGTTTAGACAAAATGCATTTGTTGACAATACGCCGGATATTTCGAATATTATAAAAAATTGGCCGAGCTACAATATGCCTCTTGGACACCAATTGGTAATATTTATGCAATTTACTTCTTACTATATTTGTCAAATTAAATTTTAAATTCATATTTAGATTAACATTGATTTTGATAATTTACATCCTGGCAAAGGTGGTTCATTATTTGGAAAATGGGAGTTATTTTGCTCGAAAATTATTCCAATTTTTACATATAAAATAAAAGATAAAAACTCCAAAAATCTTTTACTCGAACTGTGTGATAATTCAAATATTTCAGATGGTAATTATTATTCATTTTTTCATACAATAGCTTTTTACTTAAAATATTTTTTTTTATTAATTTTATAATTGTATATAGATGGCAAACATGCTACTATATTATTTCTTCTACATAGCTTGTTAATACCCACTTCCAGAAACGTAACTAAAATAAATGGAAAAAATGTTTTTAAGAAATATACAATAGAGGATTCCAGAAACTCGTTTCTTTTGCGTGCTACAACTTTAATTGAACTCAAGGAATCGCTAAATAATTTAAAAGCGCAAACAAAAAATTTACAACTATTAATAGGAATTGTTACTGATGACCTCTGTGTAATTAGGTAAATATATGTGTTTATCGATAGCATCACTTATAAATTAAATATATAAATGAATTAATCTTTAGATTATAAAAATTATCTGTAAGTAATAATATGTAATATTAAATATAATAATTATTGTTAAAAGTTAAGCCTATTTGTAATTGCATTATTTGTTATTCCAAGTTATGCATACAGGTCTAAGGAGCAATATGTAATGCTAGTGATACAAAAGAGAATTCCTACCTTTTTTGTAAAGAGTAAATTGGTATCTTTCATAAGTTCCCATAGCAAACCAACTTGTTCCAACAACAATATAAAATCGTTTTACTGACAACATTGCGATTTCTAGAACAAAATTAATTTTGAGATTTTGTCACTTCTACAAGCTCACAGGTCACAGGAACAATATGTAGTGTTAATAATACAAAATAAATTGTATACCTCTAATACAGATTTTGTGTACAGAACAAAGGAGTTTTTTTGAATTTGTTACGATAACTTATCATCTTGTTGCAGCAACATTAAAAAATTGTTTGACCGGCAACATTTAATTTTATTGAACAGAATTACTTTTGAGTATTTGTCACCTCTACAATCTTCTTTATTCATTCAACAAACAGAATTAAATCTCACTGTTTGCGTCACTGTAAATATAGATACAACTTTAGTTAGTTGAACAAATTACATTTTGTAAATTTGTAACAAGAATAAACATTTTACAAAATAAATTAATCTTCACCACAAAATATTGTTTACATATACACAACTAGTTTTTGTAAATTTATTTTTATAGCAAATTTGTTTGTTCTTCTGACAATAAATTGGTTTTATCTACAAACCTAATAGTTCTAATCACAACACAGAAAAACTACATTTGTATTTTTTAAAAAATTTTAGACAAATGTGCGTGATAAGTAGAACAAAAATTTTGTTAAGTAAATAACAAATTTGTATTCAAATTGATTTTTTAAGTTTTACAAATTTGATTTTGTCGAATCATTGAAAAGTGTGATCGGACGTATATGGATTAAAAGTTTGTCGCCAGTACTCAAAAATTTGTCTCGGGTGCACATTTTTTTTTTTGAGTGTATATGTGATTTTTGAATTGTTGAAAGCATCTTCTTAATGAACGAAAAAATCAAAAATTGAGTACTGCGATGATTTGGTCAGAAAATCCACATTATATTGTGACAAAAATAATATTGCATTATTGCAAATGTGATTGTAACTAATTATTTTTACTGTTTTGTCGAGCCATAATATATTTCATAAACAGATTCGACAGATCAAAAGGTGTAATCGTAATGGACACACATATGAGCGGTCAAATCTTTCATAGTGTATTAATAATATCCAGTAATTTTTATACGAGATGTGTATAGTAAAAGACGACAACTTTACATCAAATTGTTATAAAAAGTTATATTATACTTATTTTTTTTAACCGGATTTTACCACAACAATTATGCTAAAATAACCTTAACTTAGCAAGAAGAAAACATAATATTAATCTAAATTCTGTGAATCCATCAAAAATTTACAAACATTTGATGAAAGGAAAAATGGAATAAAGTGTGTCTATAAAACAAAAGATTTTTAGTATGTTTATGATCGATTATGATCATTCAATATGAGCCCATTTTTCATTGTTTCAATGAATAATTCATTAATATTTTTCATTTTTAAATATTATCTTAATGTACTTGTTTATTGTATGAATGAATTCGCGATCATTAATTAATTTATGTTCAGAATAATAAGTTATTAAACAGAAAACGTTGAAAAAATGAATAATATTCATCAAAACAATTATACAATTCTTAAAAAATCAACGTAGTGATTCATTGAAAAACATTCATTTTCGGTATTATGTTTTTTTTGAATTATTCGTTGATTTAATAAATGTTATTTCATTCATTTTACTAATCAGTTCAGCGATTCTGGCAGTTGCGTTGTTTTACATAATCTGTTTTTATGACAGGTGCATACCCTTGAAATAATATTCACCACACACCACTGCGTAAGCGTCATAGTTAAATTCTGACAATAATATGATATATATTTATAAAATATATTAATATTTATATAAATCAAATATTTTATAAAAAATCGTAAAATAGTCAATATCTTTGCATAAATTGTATACACTAAAACATCATTTTAACATTTGTGTATTTCAAAAAAAGAAAATGTATTTTAGCATAATTTTAGGAAACTAATTCTCAACCAGTCCTTTATATACATTATATATTTTCTATTCTTGAACAACCACTTTATCATCTATGTATATGCATTTAAATATACGACTATATACCATATATATATATATATGCCATACCATATATACGTGAATATGCGAGTACATAAAATACATTTATATGTAACTAATTTTACTGTACCTATATACTTTATATAATTTATAATTTTTTAAACAATGAAATTTTACTATATATATATTACTGCGAAGTTAAAACATTATATTATAGTAAATGCACACATTGAATATAACAATATTTACGATGCGGTAGTATAATATATACGTATATATTGTTTTACTATTTTTAACATCCCCCAGCACAGAAACAAAAGGATTGTAATTTTACAACAGAATAGTTAATTTTCGTTTTACATTCTATAGAAAGATGAGCAAAAAAAAAAAAAAAATAAACGACATTTCTTACTTAAATAAAAGATGTCATCTATATCATAATAAGTACATATATAATAGATATATATAAGAATAGTATATTATTATATGAACGGATAATTATATAAGAAATATAAATTTAACATAAAATTAATTGTGTTTTAAGGTAAAACTTTTATATATATATACTGATATATATTCTATATATAGTGCGTAATATATGATATATGTTGTATAATATTATACATGTAAGTGTCATGTTTCCAAATAATTTAAAAAAAAATCGGTTTCCGCTTTATGGATATATACAAATATATTAAATTATCACAAAAAATATTATATTAAATAAAATATGGATTATAAAGAACAATTTTCCATTATATTTATATATACAACTTTTAATTATTCTCCTGTGTTTTATATATTACAATATATATATAATTAAAAAATTTTGACATCACTCATGGAATATATAATGAAATTTACATCCTGTTTATTTTTCCATGTATACTTTCACTTTATCTTATTCACTCATATATTTATGTACATGAGGTATACGTACATTTATGTGCATTGTATATATATACGAGTATAAATATAATAATCGTATTATTTCTATATATGTACAAATTTTTGATTTGTTGTTAATGTAATATGCATAAAATTCGCATAAATTGTTAATATAATCAAGAAATATATATTTATATAACATTACGTGATACCTATATATATATATACAATAAGAAAATTGAAGAATATTATAAGTTGGCGTGCTTTGGTATAATAATTAATTCAATGGCGGTATAAATATTCATATATATATAAATATGTACATGTACTCGTATTATTCGTATATATAGTAGAAGATGCCAAAAAATCAATGTGATGCTTGAAGCTTGAATAATAAATTTTATATTATCTATATTACAAACAACATATATGTAAATAACATTATTTCAACACTCACACTCGCACACACACGACAAACACGCACATTCACATACAATCCATAAATTTAAAGAATATATTATAAATTATATATATAATATATAAATTTAATTATTTTATATAAATACACATAAATACAACAACTAATTAAATTCCAATTTATATATAAAAAAATTTTTTTTTATTTTTTGCATTTTTGATAAAAAGAATTTTAATGGAAGTTTTCAATAAAAAAAATCCCGTTTTAAAACATTTAACCACCAATTAAAATAATTAAGCTAAAATTAACTTCAATGTGTGTGTGTGTATAGGGATAGAATTAGTTTTACATATTTTTTTTTAATTTTTTTTCACATTTTACATTATTCTTGTGTAATTAAATGGTATAACAATTTTATTTACCTTATAATATAATTGGTATTATTAAATTCATATAAATATTGCGGAGCGTTTATTGAACCACCATTTTGTAAAATATACATTCCATGAATGTTTTAACATTGTTTATTATATACAGATCGAATTAATTTATATTCATAATGATTGTAATACTTGTAACTTTATATTATAATAAATATATATAATTATACCTATTATCAGTAAATTTCTATTCTATACTTTTTTATATTATTTTTATGCACAATAATCACATCTTTTTTATTATTTTTAATGTTTTTTTTATTTTCCTTACTTTTAAAAAAACTAACACATACACAAACAAGCGCACACAAACTCACACACACTCATACACACATATTTATATATATATATATATATATATCTATGAATTCCCGAATAATAATCCGTTTACATCAACATTTCTGTTAAAACTAAACGTAACCAATTTTTTTTTTTTTTTATTTCAATATATATTATATTTGGAAGAATATCTAAATAAAAAAATAAAAAATACATCTACAACAATGAAGTTGGGGTTCTCTATACCCAAAAATATATGTTAACATTTTACCTTTATTCTTTTTAGTTATTTTATTTAATATATATAAATACACATATTTAGTTTTTTGTTGTTGTGAATAGAGGAGGTGAAAAAATATATATAAATACAATGACAATGAATTTTGTTACGTTGATTCGTATATATTATAGAAAAATTTTTAAATAAAATATGGTGGATAATATTTATAAATATGTTAAATTCAATATTATAATATAAGCGTATTCATCTGCAACATACATTAATGGAAGAAAACATCAACAACAACAACATTATAATTTTCTATGTCATAACAACGTATAATGGTCCCCTATATATGTTTTTGTTAATGTTTATAAATTTGTACTTACACAAAAGTATAAAATATCAGTACAAATATATAAATGTTATATAGACACGCTCATTCAATTCTTAATTTTAAAGACATATCAACTGGATTTTTTTTAATAAAAGACATATGGAAAATAATTTATAATAATTGTATGGGTTAGCGAAAATTATGAAAAAAAAAAACGATTCATTAGTTTCAAATAAATAAAATAATTTTTTTTTTTTTTTTGCTTTAAATTATAACCACAAAATTGAGAATATTTAAATTTAAAGTCTGAAATGAAATATTATTATTTTACTATATGATTTTAATAGCAATATTATAACATAACATTTAGGTTGAATTAAAATTTTAAAATTACAAAAAATAGAAGTCTCTCGTATGCATCTAAACTTTTATGCTGTTATTTATTGTTTGTGAAAAAAATTAGCCATTTAAAATAACTATTCGTTTTGATATTTCAAAAAAGATATTGTTAATATACAAAATATGTTTCTCTATTCTTGTTAATCGTTTCCAACGCAGAGACAAATCAATATAGTAGCTGTTTGCAAACGTTTAAATGCCTTGAAAAAGATCCAAAATAAAGAAAAATTACTATAACTCATGAATTGACGGAAAATGTAATTACGATCGGTTATAACTTCGCGTTTTCGCGTTTCTGTGTCGTATTGTAACTATTGATAAAAATATATACTATTTATTTTGACATACCTAAACGCAAAAAAGTCATGTGAACCATCACACAATAACTGCCACCACCACAACTTTAAAACCAAATGAAATTGTTACTGTTGCTAATGTCGACCAGAAATCAATTGTATCAATTGAACGCAAAGAATTGTTATGAAAAAGATCAGTCATCCTCTTGCATAACAACGCTGGGTACATAACAAGTTTCAAAAGCAATTAAGGACATATACTAATAATAATAAAAATACATATAGATATAATACGATATTTATGTACAGAGTTTTTGCCGCAAATTTTTTAACACCAATGCTTTAACGCTTGATAAACATGTGATTACAACAAGGAGGTGCAATTTTACATACAGAAAATGTTTCAATGAAATTACTCAAGCAGTTAACACCCTGTATTTATATTATATAGTTATATAATAATAATGCGTAGTCTATAATTAAAATACCATCAAAATATTATATTTAATTTATTATAACTGATAAATATGTAAAAAGGTTTTAAAAGACATAAATTTGACTATTTAATAACTTTATTAGAAACCAGAATATTATTCTTTTTTTTTTATTAAAATACACATATTCTCACAATATCCATATATACAGCTGTATATTATGTACGATTTAATAGGTATTAGTGGTATTAGTATTAGTTTTTATAATAATAATATCTTAATATACTTTTTTATTCTTCATATAAATAAAATATATAAAAATATATATTATTACATAAAGACAAAATATATCATGGCATCATCATCTTAAACGCAAGCAGCAAACAAAAACCAAACAGCAATGGAAAACAACAGCATAACAAAATAACATTGTATAGAAAGCGGCAGCTACAAAAAAATCATCAAGATATATTTTATAAACAAAAGCAAAATTATATTTTTCCATTTTTCTTCTTTTTTTTTTGCCTTATTTTTCAGATTTTTTTTTATTTATTTCTCATTAAAAATGAATTTATTATAAATGGGAAAAAAAAATCGATCACTGGAAAAATAAATAGAGATGTTTTCTTCATTATATAGTTTGTTAGTTTATATACAATATTTATACCATATATATTTTTGCATGTGGCATGTACACCACCGTGTGCCCCGTACAGTAAAAATAAAAACAGATATTCAAAAAACTGAGTAAATAAATTGATTCAAAGAATAAATTATATTTATAGATATTGCCGGAACAATTTTTTTATATTTTATTATGTTTATAGTATTTTTATTTTTAAATTTAAATTGTGTACGATTTTTTTTTTAATTTCTATTTATATACACAATCAGTTCGGACTATACCATTTTGCGTACACGCATATTATATAATAAATATAGACCACACATAAACATTAAACTAAAAAATTTTTGCTTCAATTCAAGAATTATCTCACAATTATTATTATACAATAGGTAAAAGATACAGTATGAAGTTAAAGAATTGTGAAAAAATAAATTTAACTGAAAAGAAATTAATATAATAATAAAAATAAAAAAAAAAAATCATAACAATATCAATAAATAGAATATTTCTTATAAATATAGGTTAATATTATTAAATAGAATATTTTGAAAAAATCACTCAAAACTATCAAAATTCGTGATAATAAAATATATATCTTTGATGTTTCGTCACAATAAAATCAAGCTGACAATAAATAAAAATCTATTTATATACATTTGTTTATGTAATAAATCAATATCTATGAATGCAGAGATCTGATGATAATTCAATAGCAATTATTTCCAGGTGAGAAATAATAAAAAAAATAATTTCTTTTTTCTGCAAAACAATAGAAATACGCTATATTCAAATAGAAATAAATAAATAAATATAAAAAAAAGAAAGCATGAAATGCATTACATCCAAATATTTTTCATAAAGAATGAAAACAGGTAAAATATTACTATTTAAATTTTTTTATTCTTTTTTGTAAGTCTTTTTTTTTTTTGACAAAATAAATAAAACCTATGCCATAAAAAATATTGATTTATTTTCAAAATATAATAATTGTTATTGTTATTAAATTTTGTTATATTTTGACATAAAGAAAATTATGTGTATATACAATTCAATGTTTATCCGCTGTTTATGTGCTTGTGAAAGAAATGGCTATCGAAAAATAAGTATTTCTTAAGAATTTAAAAAGTAAAAGGTAGCAATATCTAATAATGTTTCATAGTTTATTTTTTTGTTATTTTGTGATGTATATTATCATCAAGTATATGTTATTCCAAGTGATGGATATGGCGTCTACCAAACATTCATTATACTCAAGATGGTTAATTACTTTCTACATACACATGGAAATATATATAAAAATTTATAAATTGATCAGCGACAATAGATATATTTACATTGTTCATCTTAGAGTAAAATAAAGACCAATACTATATGCACATTTTTAAACTGACCTATTTCATAAACAAACTTATTAAAATAAATACCGAAATTTCGGTAATTGAACGTTTAAAATCAACTAGCGTGAATGCTATACTAAATCACCACTAGAAATGTATCTTGAACGAAAGATAATGTTGTTATTGTAACCATACAAAAATATCTTTAACATGGTGCCATCATTGTAATAATTACCATTGTAAAGTAATTTTTATATAATAATTGATTGTGTTAAATATGTTTGTTTTGTGATTTGTGCTGTTTTGTATGTTTTTCATTGACTAACATGGCTCTGTAAGTTAAGGGTAACATATAGCAGGAGCCGTCACCGGTGGTTCTACTATATTTTCATTAAGAAACATTAAAATACATTACAATATTTATCAAAATAAAATAAAATTGTGTAGTTAAAAAAATGTCTTGTACATTATTTGTTTTCGATTTGTTTATATTCTCAAATTTCATCAAAATTAACGTCTGATTGTTGTTTTGTTTTTCCTTATAAGTTTATTTTATAAATTTTTTGTTATATTTTTGAAAACTAATTTAAAATACAAAAATAGTTAAAATAAAATGATCATTTTGTGATGAAAAAAGGGTACCAAACAGTCAATTTTGTGTTTTCTATTTTGTGAACTGAAAGACTTGAACTTTCCTGAGCTGTCATTGAAGCAAAAAAAAAAACGAAGTTACAATTTGTTAAAATTGGCAACAAAACCTCATGATATTAATTGTTATTCGTTATTTCATCATGGGATTTATGCTAAAGAAACGGTGCGGCTATTTCAAAATTGTTTCGGCAAGCAAAAAAGTTTGATAGAAGATAAAAAGGAGTAGTTGAAACCGTGAAACGTTGTTAAATGAAGTCGATATGTATAAATAAATAAATATCTACAAAAATCAATCACTTTTGAACCACTCTATATTATAATTAATTTTTTTTGCTAAAACACTAAATTATAATATAACAGAAATTCTTTTTTCTCTCATAATTATAGAGTTATAGACATTTAAATTTATATAATATATATTAAAAAGAGCGATTACAGTATATAGCTTTAGTTAGAGTTTAGTTGAATATGAATATTATGGATCTCTTTATGTTATAACCCTCTGCTCTGCATATAATAATAATTCCATATAATATATATATATTTGGTATATATCCAGTGTCTATATATTTATTTATAGTAAAATTGTATATAGAAGACATACGTGTCTCTATAAGTTTTATGTTTATGTGAGAGTCATATTATAAAAGTCTAACAAACCAAACAACAGCCAACAACACACAAGGCAAATTATATAACGTGTGTATTGTATGTATTGTAAAAATATATACACATAAATAAATAGTTAAAATATAAATAAAGCTACATGTACACAAATATATAGTATAGAAAACGAAGCCATTTTTGCGTCACGTTATTATTATCGTTGACATTGTGTTGTGTATTAGAGAGACTTTTTTTTTTTTTTGTTTAGTGTTTTTATACAACTTTTTGTGTGTACAATTTTATTAAGAATTTTCCAAGTTTTATTTCTTGTTTTTTTTTTGGTTTTGGTTTTGGTTTTGTTTTTTTGTTTTACATTCATTTAATATTATGTTGTGTATATTTAATTAACATAGCAAAAGAAGTACTTGTGAATAATGTGAATTTATGCATATATTTATTATTATGTATATGGTGATTATTCTATAAGAGTAATAAATAATGGTTTTACATATATATATAGTAGTATTATGTAGTGTTTATATTTTCGAAAAAAAAACACACACATATTATATCTATAAAGGTAAATACAAAAAAAAACCTAGCAAAAACATAACTAAAATGTATACAAAATACAACAGAAAATCAGTTTTGTTTTCCATGCTTGCTTGCTTATATTATATTATTTTATCTTTCCTTGTTATGTGTATGGATATAATGCCGCGTGGTTGTTTACAGACGCCGCGCCATTAATATTACATTTTTTATTTTAAAATACGTAACAAAACTATAAATTTGCTATTGTATATGTGTAAATAATACGTTATAAATAAATGTTTTGTACTTAACATAACATAAAAATCACATGAATTCCATTTTTTTTCCATAATATTTTAATATAACTATATATATAACATATAATAATTACATATATACATACATACATGTACGTATAGTCCTTTTGTATTGTCCACCAAGGAAGGAGGTTTTTTGCCAATTTTATATACATATTATTTCTACCCTTATTATATCAATTATAAAACAACTATTGGTGATGGTGATGGTGATACGATGATGATAATAATTTAATTTTATATTTACATAACATTTCAACAATATAAATTCACTATAAAAATTATTTATATATTTTACGTTCAATATTTTATGTATATATTTATTTATAAATATACAACACAACAAGTTTTGCATGTTTATAAATTAACTAATAATTACAAATAAATTATAATTTTAAATTCATAAAACAAACAAACATAATTTTATTATAAATACATAAATATTATTTCGTATTTGTTTCAATGTGTGTGCGAACAGTACATTATATAAGCAAAAATTAAAAATCACTTTTATAAATCATATATTTAAAATAATCTAATAAAATTATAAATAAACATAAATAAATATTTTATTTTCATATATTGTATTTATAAATAAAATGGTTCTGTATTGAAAAATTATTGATTTATTTTAAACATTTATATATATATGCCTTTTGGTTTTTATGGTTATATATTGTAGCTATTACGTATTTCGTATTTTCATTTCATATGTAAACATTCGTGTATTGTGTATATGGATGGCGTTTTGTATATATACGTTTCTAAAGAGAAATGGCGATTTATAATCTTTTTCGATAAATTGTTAAGATTATAAATACAGAGTGTGTAATAAAACAAATTTTGTTATACTGCAGGGATACGCAGCCGAACTTACACAATAATATCAATTTAACGATATCATTTAAAATTAACTATAAATTGTTGTGTAATATCTCTTTAAATATAGGAATACAAACAATACAATCTGATATAAAAGCATTTTAAATGGGGTAGGTAGTAGTAGTAGTAGTAGTAGTAGTAGTAGTAGTAGTAGTAGTACATCTTATGTTGCAAAATTTGTTTCAAGAACCAAATACTGATAGTCCATGGTTATCGGAACAAACTCAATGTGTTTTTCAAGCCGGTATATACTAATGATGGATGGCTCAATTTAACCTCGACAAGAGTTACAACAATTATAATTGATAGGCAAGCAGAAATCTAAAAAATGAAAGTTCATACAATAGCAATTCCACTATAGTGTGAGACTATTCAAATGTAGGTTCAATTAACTTAGCAGAAACACCAAACTAAAATGTTATACTGGGTATCTGATCACATTGTTATAATGGGAAATGAAAAAGCGAACAGCTAGATACGGGAAAAGCTTAAGTTTTAAATTAATACGGAATGGGATATGCTATTTGTAAAATATAGCGTGACTTAATACAACTTTTAAGTGACTTCAACTTCTAAGCGGTAAACATTTTTAGATTTAAACTTTAAAAAATAGTCTACAAACATTGAAAATTAAGGTATTTTAGAGAAAAAATTATTCGAAATCGTTTTAATGCACAATATACTGCTTTATGTGCCACTATTTGTTAAAAGTAATCGTTGAACCATATTTTTCAAATATAATGCATGAAAATGCTTGTCAACTTTTTATATAAGAATCAAATTGTTTGTAAATAATTCAAAAACAATTCCAGAATTGAAAACCATCATTTCAGCTACGCGGTATAAATAATCAAGTCACAATCTATGAAAATATCATCAAACATTAGATTATAATAGTATTGATGACTATGCAACGATATTGGTTCCTCGTATATACGTATATGTAACTTTCCAAGATAATTTGATTGAAATCAAAGAACTAAAAATACGAATTCTTTTATATAAAAACCCTGCTTGTGTACATTCGTACGGCGTACGACTTTTTGATGGAGTGACATATTTAAATTTTTTTAACTTTTGATATGTATAACCAAGATGAAACAAATTATAGCAAATTTTACAATTCATATTGTGTAAAAAAAAATTTTTAAATATATTATATGTTTTTGAAAGCGATAGTCGATGATTCTTAAATTAAAAATCCTTGAATAATATATGGATTTTTATATAAATACTGATATTTAAGTATATACACTTTCAAATGTGAAAACAATACCAAAAAAATTATGCATCGTTTTAACATTTTAAAATTGTACTAAAATATTAGTATATGTGTTTTAAAATTTATGGCCAACAATATGAAATAAGATAATATTTGTATTAAAGAAAATTTTATTTTTAGCAGACGCGCTTACTTGTTTTATATATTTTTTCTGCTTTTTTTTTGCGACGAATTGAGATTTCTTTTAGTTTAATTATTAGCTATAAACAAACTTTTATATTAGACCTGGAATTTGGATTTCACAACTAGGATACGTTTAGCTGATAAAAGGACAATAACCTGTATATATAAATATAAATATTACTATAAATCATTTTAACTTTATACATACACCCACATAAAATACACACATATTTATTATATTGAATAATTCCATTATGCGCATGTTTTACAAACGGAAATGGATAAATTCTATATATAAATAGTATTACAATAAAAGAAGAAAAGAAAAAGAAAAGCTTACCGAAAAAAAAAAACAAAAACAACAAAAATCCTGGAAAATTTATTATGTGAAATGGATCAATAAATTCGCCAAAGAAATATATATTTTTCAAATTATATATGGTATAAAATATACGAATATTTTTCTGGAACAAAAATATGGTTTTTCTTTTCGGATATGAATTTCGTAACAAAAATAAAAAATTAAAATAAAATAAATAAAAAAAAAAATAGAAAATAAACGATAAATTGAAAATATTACACAATGAAAAGCTTATAAATGAAAAATGAGCTATATAAATTATGTGAGGAGATAGTTATTTTCAACATTTATATATATTTTTAATTTAATTTATGACAGAAATACAATATATATATTTTATATAGGATTATATTATTATTGTTATTATAGTTAATATATGTACATTTTGTTAAATTATTATTTTAAATGATAAAATTATATATATATATGAATTACACACATACACTCACACATATGCATTACAATGATTGTTAAATGGAATGAATTTTATGTGTAACTACCAAAAATCGTGCTTTCAATATTTATTTATATGTCATATTATATTATATAATATTATGTATGAGGAAATGAATTGAAAATTATGTAATAACGAATACATTATTTATTTTATTTTTCTAAAAAAAATATGTTATTATAAAAAAAAAACATTATATTGTTTCTTTTTCGTGACAACACAAATAAGGTTAAACGACAATTGTCTAAATACAATATTAATATAACAAAATATTCGATTCAGATTTATCGTTATCATATTATCGAAATCTAATCTTTCTTAGATATATATATATATGTATTTTTTTTTTAGATTCAATATTATATTCATTACAAGCAGGCGGTTTGTCATTAACGTTTTGTATTGTTATATAAGACCATTCGATAAATTTTATAATAAATGTTAAATACCATTATGGTAACATTTTTTTTTTAAACTCATAGATATGGATGCTCTATACAAAGTATAGAAGTATATTGTTTGCCGAACTCAAATGTTTAGTTATATTTGAGACGAAATTTTATTATTAACTGCGTGTATGTTTCTCATTAATCATTTTTCTTTATTTAGTACAACCGAAAAAGAGCAGGGCAAGTCAATAAATGAATGCAAAATATATAAAATAATATCTGTATGTGAAATCTTCAAAGTAAAAATTAATATTTAAATGTAATGGTCCGATCATTTTATGTAAATTAGTTAAACATATAGATAAAAATAAAATGAATCTCTAAATAATTAATTTATTTTGCAATTACTTATTGACATACATTCGTATGTACATCATAAATTTTATGGTATGATAAATTTTCCATATGTGTTCATTTCCATCATGAATTTTACTATATGCATGTGATATATCTATACATATATATATATATATTTGTTGCAAAACATATTCGCATGAATATCTTTGTATATGGTGCAACAAAAAACAGAAATTAATCAATTTAACAATTTTTCTACAGAACGGAATACTGCATCATTAAATTTTATATATATATAGTATATATGTTTTTTTTAAAGTATAAAATATTATGCAAATATTATACATATAATATGAGAATATGTAACATGCGGTGACAGATTACACATATAAATACACACTATATGAACATTTACTGCATTGGTAAAATTTTAAAATTTATGGTATGTATACTCTTTATTATTTAATACATTTTATCTACTATATAAATTACTACTTTGTATATGTTCACACAATATATACACTGGCTGACGTATTATGCTATATTTTTATATATATATATATTCTCAATATCATTCAATATAATAATTTCTACTACATTAAAATTTAAAAAAAAACTTTAATTTTTTTTTGTTGTATTTTTACAAAACTTATTTTCTTTTACTCTTAAATAACATTTTTCATAATCCAAAAACTTAATTTCGTCGTGACGTATATAAATTATATCTATATATATATATAATTAAATATAGTGATACTATCATTGTTGATATACACGTACACGTAGTTAACTAAATGAATTAAATGAAAAGTTTTCTATATCAAGTGAATTGAGTTCATAATTTAACAAAGTCAATAGCACTTTTAAATAGTTTTAATAGTTTGTTATATATTGTAGAATGGGAAAAAAAAAATAGTTTGAGAAAATTGAAAATAATTTTGTTGGTGTATTTGTTATATATAATAATCTTAACATCACTACTATTGAATTATATGATATATATAGTGTGATATTTCCATTGAATACAATATTTTGAATAAATTCGCTTAAATACAATATTTTTGTTATGAAAATTTTAATTCAAAACGTTGCTAGTGTATATAGTATTTATTTTCCTATTAAATGAATATAATGTGATTATATTGGATTGAATGCAATATATTCGCTTATATCGTATATACAATATTCACTGTAAAGTTTTTTCTTCCAATTTATACTTTGCTTTATAAAATATACTATACTTAAAAGTTATTACTATATTATACGAAAAACTATATATAATTTAAATGAAATTCCAATAATTTATAAGATAATGCAGTAACAGGAAGAACAAAAAACTGTGAATTAAAGTTAATCTGTTTTTTTTTAGCATATATTTATAATACTCGATTAAGGATTGTTTACGACAAATAATCAAATAAAAAACATAAACAAACACCACCAAATTGTGTTCATAAATTTTGGTATATTAGATGCAAAAATGAAAAGAAATAAATAATTTTAAACGTTATCGACAATATGATTTTGAAATAAAAACGACCTAATATATGCATATTCACGAGACGTTGGTCAGATTACCACTTTGTTTCTGTATCTATGTTTCATTTTAATAAAAGAGCAAAATTTCCAATGTAAGTAATAATTAAATTTAAATTTTTATAAATAGTACAGGAAATTTTGTTCTTCCAACATTTACTGCGATTGGTTGCATTTTTTTATTAACAATTGTTGACTTTTACCAAAGATTTATGAAAACAGTTTAATATCGCCGAGTGCAACTATATAAACAAAATTGAATGTTCGAAGAATAAAACTGCAAACATATGCATAGCTTACATCAATAGCAACAATATTTTGTGAATTATATAAAGTAAAAAATACGCGTATAGAATACAAAATTTACTTACAAGAAAATTGAATTGACAAAAGAGTGGTATTTTCTATAATCTTTGGGCATATATATATTTTTAAACCAAAATTGAATATTTTCATAAAATTTCCAATTAATTAAATTTTTCTTGCAGTGTATTTCTATTTTATGTACTACTGAAACACCAATACACAAATATAAATCAAAGTTAAACGATAAAACCAACACAAAGTGAATTAAATTATTCTTATTTATTTATTTGTTTTTATTTTTTAAGAGAGAGACTATGCGGAGATTTTTAATAAGAATACGAAATAAATTTTAACGATGATTAAATCCATAATAAAAATGGTATAGCCATTCTTCAATAGATGGTACTAGTAATCAGATCAGAATATTATTAAAAATTTATATATATATACAGATTTATTTATCAATTTACGGATGTGGTTGCTGCGGTTTTCGCTAAGATGCTGTATGTATATAGTCAATGGTACAGTGTAGGTAGGTAGATTATAAATATATATATTTATAATACTCTCGTCGTCGTCGTCGTCGTACCATATAATATTAATATTATAAATAAATATTATCGCTGTTGAGTTAGTATTTTAAAATTCGCGTATTCGGTCTTGACCTTTTTTCTGCTTTTTATATTTCTTCTCGCACATTATATGTATTTTTAGTTAGTTTTTTATGTTTATAATATATATTCTATCTATATATTATATTATGTATATGAAATGTACTGTGTAATAACAACAACAACAACAACAACAATACGAACAACAACAAATGTATTTATTATAAGCACGGTATTAAAAAGAAACCAGAAGAAAGGAATGGTTATAAAAAGCACACACACTTAATATTATACCGGTCAGGTGAGTTCTTCATTGGCTATTACATTTCAAATGTGTGGGGCCATTAATATTCCGTATTTTCAATTAAACCGATAAATAAGTATTCGTTTTCTTTTCTTTATATGCATATATTGTTTAGAAAAAAAAAAATATAAGAAAGATTTACGGTGTTATTTTTATAGTATTTTGAATGATTTTTATATTTATATACTTTTTGTTTTTATTTATTTTTTTTAAAGGAATATTATTGATTTTTCCTCGATATCTTACATATATTTGATAATAGTTATTATAAATTTTTTTCCGATTTATTTATTATATCATTATATTTTTTGTAATGATAATATCTTATTGCTTATGGTGGTGGTATCGGTATGGTTATTATAAGCGTTATTTATATTTTATATACAGATTTTCTGTTATAAAGATATATTAAAGATGTATTAAAGATGCAAAATATATATATATATATACTGTAGAATTTTGTATTTAGTATATAGACAGAGGCGAGTGTTGTCGTATATACCATATATATTATTATGGCATTGTATATATATATAAAGACAGAAAATACACTTTAAATTTATATGTGAGAAAAATACTTGTTTCAATTTTAAATACATATTTATATATATTTTTTTCATTATTATCTGTTAAGTTAAGATTTTGTTGTTGTTGTTGTTGTTGTTGTTGTTGTTGTTATTGGTTGTGTGTAAACTATTGCATACACACACTATATTTATATATAATAAAAAGAATATTTATTTATATAATTATTCATTTAAATATACATATATTTCATTTGTGGTATATTTATATATACCTATAATATATATATATAAGAATTTATAAGACACGGGATAGCGGCAAGAAAGGTAGGTTCATTTAAAGACACGATGTGTAAGATATAATATATATTATAATAAATAGAAACGTGTACATATAAATATAGGTGTATTCATAATGATGACGATAAATCACGATGCTACTTTATAAGTTTTTCGTGCTTTTTATGATGTTGATGAGTTTTTAATAGATATATAGTCATAGCGTATGTGTGTGCGTATGTGTGTTTGTTTTCTGAATATAAAGAAATTTAAAAATAGCCATTCATTTCTGGAGGAAATCATATGCCATACATTCTATTTTACATATCACCATATATTATTTTTAAGATTATTTTGTTATACATATAAGTTAAAATTTTAATAATATTATTTATACCCAAACCACGCCCTTTATAACACCAAAGTGAATTATTGCTGACATATCAAGAAAGTTATGGCAAAAAAAAAAATAAAAAAAAAATAATACTTTAAGGAAAATAAATACAAAAAAGAAAAAAAAAATCAATAAATGGTTAAAATAAATTTTATTTAGGCCGAAATTTACTGGAAAAAAAAAAAAATAAGAAAAAGAATATAATCATGAGAAAAGAAAACGCAAGAAAAATAGATGATGACGACGGCGCGGAGTTATAGAGATTTATTGCAATGGAAAAAAAAAATAAAAAAAATATTAATAAAAATGCAAATTCCTTTTATCTAATATATGGAATATGTATTCATTTTCAATATATAAATTGCGAAAATTTATATACAATTTAAATATACAAATTTTAATTTAAATTATAATTTTATTAAAATATATATAAGTATATGTAGAAAGTTAATGTTGAGCTTAAGCTTAAAATATTGTCATACATATATACGACTTTATGCAAAATAAATATAGGGCATTTTAATATTATAAACACAAAATTAATTCTCGAAAAATCTTGTATATGTCTGTTGCGCATACAATTATATTATTTTATTAACCATATATTTATCTCTAAAATAACTAAATACATATTTCTAAAATCAATTCAATTATTTTTTTTAAAGATTATTATAATTATTAAATTATTTATACCATACCATACCATTCATTGTATGAATTGATATAGGTTTTTATTGGACGCACTCAAGTAACAGACCACGAAATATTTATAATATTTTTGCTCTATAACAATATTAATTATTTAAAAATGCTTGCTATAATTATTTTATATTCTAAAGATTAAATAATAGTCGATAATGGCGCTATTATGTACTGTAAAATAATTTTATTATGATATGTTTCAAGCAACAATATATTATGTAAAATCGCAAATTGTCAAAAAATTAAAAGCTTATTAATTCATCTGTAAACTTTCGGTTTAATTAAAAGAGATAATGAAAATGATAATATACACGGTTTATATTTATAAGAAAATATAAAAATTATTTTAATTTCATATTAATATATACTTATTCACTAAATGTAGGTTTTTAAGATTCATATGTGGTTTAGCCTTTTGCAAAATACTTTTTCCACAGCCAGACCTAACTACAAGTAATTTCTTTCAATCTCCAATTTTAAAGATCTAAATAGTTTTTTGCATCTATAACCATTTAAAGTCTTAGCTGCTCCGGCTCTTCTTCTGCCGCTAATATACATTATTAAAATTATAATTTAATTTCTATGAACGCTCTGCTCTATATGCAATCCAATTACTACACCACAACAGATTTTTACATACATTTTGAATTGAACCATTAGGAAAATTACATTTCAATTTTCCAATTTTAATAAAATTTTATCCGATATAGAATATTACATTTTACATACAATATATGTGAAATTGAAAACACGTAAATATAAAGTAAAATTTTGAAATTGATTATATTAAGAAAATATATGTAATAATGGGGAAAACATTAATAAATTTTCTTATTTATATATTTTATAATCAAACAAAAAAGCCTATAATACATATTTCCCTTCTTATTTCGTATGGTTACATATATATAATAAGTAGCCACAAATTCTATACAATATATACAATAAATATGCCCACAAATAATATACTAATTTCTTAATGGAATTATATATACTTTATGCATACACATATATAAACTTGCGTTTTCTTGCCTATATCGCGTATAGTATATTCAATAAAGTATTGATTTTGTCCGCAAATGGAACACGAAAAAAAAAAAAAAACTTGACGATTTATGCCTTTTTTTTATATATATTTATTTTGAAAATATTTATTTTCTTTCTTCTTTCTTATGTTGTCTTATATGTGTCCTCATAATGTATTTAATACATATATATATATATATACAATATATAAATAATACCTATTATAAACAACAACCATATAAATATCAATCCTATAAATTAGTTAAATCATATCTATTTTGTTTATACATCAAAATATATATTATTGTTAAGAATAATTTTAATATTTCGTGATTCTTATTTATTTTGTCACATTTTTTTTTCCGACAATATTTTTATTTATGTCGAATGATTAATTTTTATAAATTTTTGATTATAATATAGAAAAAAAAAATACAATAACTATATATATTAAAAATGATATGCGACTTAGATTAAAATACAACATAATAATATATATGTATTATATCTAAGAAATTAAATATTTATAATTTTACTTACTTACATTGAAACGGAAAATAAAGAAAAGTTTAATTTATAATTTAGTTAAAAATGCGACGGTTTTTTCTTTTAAATTTAATTATGCGGCGTGTTTAATTTATATATTTATATACATTTTATTATTTATATAATATTTATGACCGCCGAATAAATGTGTACAACAATACATGAATATAAAACAAAAAAACATAATCATGTGTAAGATTTTAATTAAGTTAATAATTAATTTTCTTGTAAAGGTATTTGTATATATTATTATATAGTATAGTCTGAATTATCATCCGAATTTATGTTAAACAAAAGCTCAAAAGTACCACCGCGCTCACGTTGTATACATTGTAATTTTATATTTATATACACATACAATGAAAAGCATTAGTAAATTTTTGTAACATTAATTACATGAAAATTTTAAAAACATATGTATACTAGTGACTTTAATTATTGTTCTGATTGTAGATATAAATTTATATATATAAAGTTTGTTATGATATATACAAGTCTTGTATAAATAATTTTATAATGTTATATGTTGTGTGCTATATTATTATATTTGTTCGCACATTAATGTAGGTTGGTATAATACAAATGTAGCTATATATTGTATATAAAACATTTTGTATATGTACAATAGAACATAACATTATAAATATAAGTATAAATAAATATATATAGAAAGACAGACTGTATACAATATATAGAAAATATACACATAGACATATTACTATACAATATAATAATAACAATAATAATAATAATACTGATAGCCCACTGCATACATAACATATTTTGCAAATGTAATACTATTCCATTGAGACTCACTTATAATGGTTAAGTTATACTATATTGTATATAAATTCTATTGTTTATGATTTTAAAATGTTTGATGAGTTTTCATAATTCTATGTTTAAGTGTAAATTGTATAATTGCAAAACATTGCAATAATCATAAAATAAATTTCTTAATATGTAATATCTGTGTTGAACAAATACTCATATATGATATTAAATTTTATTCAAAATGCATTTCCATATATATATATATTTTAAATAATATGTACTTATGTATTATATAATGAATATATATATATAGTTAGCATTCTATAGCGTAGTATAGGTATAAGGTTCTCGATAATCGATTACGACGACGTACCGGGTACAATTCTATAGAAATTTATATAAGAAATTTTTCAGTATTTATTTTAAAACTCAACAAAATTAAAAGGAATAGTTAATAAATCCGGGAAAGGTCAATTAGAAGAGGTCCATTTAAAATTTCATTTTAAAATTACTTAATTTACAGTAGACAGTAGACATTTGTTACATTTATAAATTTTACTTTTATGTAACTGTCCTGAATGAATAAAGGCTAAATGTATTCACTTTCCAAAACTACATATATAACATTATATAAGTCTATTTATAGCTTGTTGTTAATAAAAAAAAAATAATTTACTGGTGACTAGACGATTTATAATATAATATATATAAACATCATATCCATACCAAATATATATGTCTAATATCAGTATTTATGGTATATATAGTACAAATAACTCAGTCAGTAAGCATACTAAAATAATAAATAATTGTTTGCGATTATTTAAATATAAATACATACATTTACATTCATTTACATATATAAAATAATTTTTTTTAAACAAAATGTAAATCGAAATATTCGCATTTATTGAATTTGATATTAACGTACCGTTCAAACATAATGTATATATGCTTTCAGACTTTTGTATATATATAATTGACATATATTTATACATGTTTATATTATGTATTCACGCATATTATTATATTATTGCATAATGTATCATATGTAATTTAATTATATAACAATGAATATATTTAGAAATATATATGTAATTGCTTATAGGTTTGTTTGTACAAATTGCTTTTCAGGTTTGTATATGATTCACAAAATTTTTACTGCAGTTTGTTTATTATATACAAGCATTAATTTACTACGCCACCATCATGACGGGAAACAGTATCAAGTTTCATAAAGTGAGAATATTTGGTTGTAATTGGTATATAGTTTCCAATATTCCTATATATATAGTTACCGCAAGCGGTATATAAAATTGGTAACACTTTAAATAAATAACGCTATATATGGAAGAATAATATCTAATAAACATAAAATAGAATATAGATTTTTAATCAATCTATTCTATAAATTGTATTGTTAAACACTATATTTTCTGTAATATAACATGTATTATAATTTAATAACAAATATACCATATATTGTATATATATTATTATACTCCCTTAAAAACCATTATCATCATCATCTATCTATACGTGTATAATTTAAATTTTATACACATAAGTAACTATATAAACAACACGTATGCATATAGCTAGGCAATATATCTGTAATATTAATATGTGTTACATATATATATATATAATTTATCTTGAAAATAAAGTCTGAGATATGTATAAGGTGTACCAAAAAGTTTTCATAATAACATTTAAAATGAAAATTATATCCAAAAAGGATATGATGCTGTTGTGTATGGTAACAGAATTTAAAAAAAAAAGTGGTGATGTCAAAATTGGTTTGATAAATTTTATTTTGGTAATATTTTAAAATTACATACAGGTTATTTTATTCTATAATATAATATTTATGTATATACTATTCAGATAGATATCCTTTCTTAAATGTTATCGTATATTTAGTCAATACGACTATTGCATCCAACATATAAACTTATAATTTTGCAATGGTAATTTATTCTACATAGA
The DNA here is from genome assembly GCA_910594885.2 of Bibio marci. Taxonomy (NCBI): domain Eukaryota; kingdom Metazoa; phylum Arthropoda; class Insecta; order Diptera; family Bibionidae; genus Bibio; species Bibio marci. The sequence goes on along the minus strand of OU343114.1, from coordinate 23,368,281 downwards.
AGATTATATAGATTTAAATTTCATAACATATTAATACAAATCTAGAATTTTTCCATGCTCTTAATTATATATTATATACAATATAGAAAATGAATGAATTTCACACTACATACAGTTATTACTTATATATATATTATATATATTTAGGATATATACGCGAAAACATTCCAGAAGATAATTATATATAAATTATATAATATAATATATATAGATGAATATAAAATAGTATATGTATGAAATATTATATGCACATTTATGTATATGCAACATAAAGAAATGAATAAATTAATTATTTAGTATTTCGATATTTATGTAGATACACTTTCATAAGTTATAGATACAAGTTATATACAATCATGTAAAAAGCATAAAAAGATATACATATATATTTTAATAGAAATAACAATCATCAGATTCTATATAATATATTTTGTATCTATAGATAGGTGTGTATGTATATAATAACATTGAATAAATGTCTTTATAATATTGGCATAAATGCATTTCTAATTGATTTAAATTCATATATGATTTTAAGATTATAAATTAGATTATTGTACACCCAATACAAAACTCTATACATATTATTTTATAATACGTGTTTTAGTTGATTTATATATATATAAATATATAAGTATATTGTTTGTAATTGTATGTAATTATACTATAGTAAGTAAATTGATATTTATTAATATTAAACAAACATATATATTTAGTATATATTATACTGTTGACTGCTTTATATGCTGGTAAATATTGAATGATGATGCTGTTTGTAATGGTCCACAATGGATACTGATGATGATAATAATTTATGTAATATATTCATTTATATATAGTAAATTTATTGATATTCATGTAAATTCATATATATATAGAGCATCAGTTTATATATGTACATGATCTTATGTTCACAGATCATATGTATATATTTTCCTACTGCGGTTATAGTTTAATTTAAAATATTATATTATTATATATAATATATAATTATCATTATGTCGATAATGTAATATCGATATGTACAATGTACATAAACATAAAAAGGTGTATTCGTGATTTATATTATAAAATTGTGTTATTTATTTAATTATATCAAAATATTATATAATTATATTGTTTTCTAAAAGCGTATCGTAATTTGAGTAAATATAAAATTAATTCGCGTAGGTGAAAACGAACACCGACGGTATAAATTTTAATGCAAATTTAATTGATTGGTTTATTTGAGAAATATCAAAGAGTTTATAAATCTAAAATATTTTTGTTATTTCTTTTTCAATACTATTTTATATATTGTTTTGTATGTCGTATACATCTTTGTATTTGAAATATTACAGTGGATTTACTTCAATTAATAGGAAATGAGAAAACAGAATATATTTTGTTAAATTTTTGTTCAACAAATATTCTTTTCCATCACATCAAAATTATAAAGACTAAAATTATTGAAAGTAAAATTATATATTAATATATTTTCTTGTATTCGTACTGTGACGCGAGACACTGTACATTTATAAATATTTAACATATCTACAGGTATTAAACAATTTTTTAAATATATTTTACAGACTCTGACAAATATTCAACATATCATTATTTATTAATAAAAATCATGTTTTTAACTTATATGTTATTATTGTATTATTATTTTTCTTCCCACCTTTTTACATTCCAATCAGTTCACGCATACACACATTTATACGTATACGACGTATAATAAAATATTAATAAAATACAATAAACATCAAAATAAATTTTATTTATTATTCAAAACCAATCATCAATTTTACAAAATTAGTAAATAATATTTTCATTGTTTTTAAAAAATTAAATTTTTTTTTTTTTTTCCCATAATGACAAACAAATGTCTGATGTTCAAAATATTTTCGGAATGGATGTTTGTCACGGATAATTTTTTTGTTTGATGTGATGTATTTAATAATAAGTATATATTATAATGAAACCCATAATATCATATCGAGTGGAAAAAACTTTATTTTCAGAAGTGTAAATGATTTTATTAAATAACTTTTTGAATTATTCTTATCAAATATTTTTGATTTTTTGAAATACTATGGCACAATAATTTTTTTCTCGAAGAGTCTATTTGAAAAATGTTTATTAGTGCCTTATAAATTGTTCATTTTAAAACAGGACCGTTGCGAGAGAAACAATATAAGTTGTTTTTTTTCTAACAGTCCGTCTATATTATGTCCTTGCAACAGGAGCGACGTATTAAAGATGTTTTAATTTAATATAATTACTAAAATATAAAGTTAAAATAAATAAATTAAAAAAACCTTAACACCGACTATATTTTTATCCATTCTTAAATTAAATTCCAATTCTTTCGTATAGAAGTAATTTCGAAAAGTGTATGGTCGAATTTTTAATCGTAATTATAGAACAGTTGAAACTTCATTAAATTCAATTTTTCGGAAAATTGGTGTCGATAATTTTTTTATATTTTTCATAAATATATAGCTCCTCATTGTATATTATCTGTAGACGCGAACAATAATACTTAAAAAAATTGTGTGTTTAATAATCTATTGTCCCTCAACATGTATATATTTTCATTAAAAATTCCAATCTAATAGATACTGTATTGAATAATGAAATAATTTATATTAATCTATTTTTATTTGTACAATATAAATATTGAATATTATAAATACAACAATAGACAATATTTTGTACATATCAATTTTTTATTTTAAACTCAAATAAATTATTTCTAATTTAAAATGACATTAATTGAAGTTAATATAAAATATATTGAAATAAAAAATATGTACCGACCTAATTTTAGGTTGTTTTATTGTATTTTGTATATGATAAAAAGAAATTTAGTCTCTTACTATAATACAATAATATGTTAAATTACAAATACATCCATACAAAAGATAGAAACAATATCAATTATAAAAATAATATTATTATTATTATTACTATTTTTATTATAGTATAAGAAAGAAGCAATAATGTGAATGATAATAATAATAACCATATTGGAAAGTATTTCAAATCCCTGTATTTTTAATGTATATATACATAATACAACTATATATATATACTGTAATAACTAAATATACATACGTTACGTACAATAGCATCATGAAAATTTCTATAAATGTTTGTTTATAAAACGCGTCTCTTAACATTATTTTTAATTTTTTTATTTTTTTGATAATACGACAGTTTGTATATAAAACGGTGTGTAAATAAATCAGACAAAATTAAAACAATTAAACAAATGAGTGGCGCCTGCCGATTACAAAAATAAACAATACACAAGAAAATGGGTAATGGGTGCTTTGTGGTACATATTGGATATTTATAAATTGAAAACTAAGTGGAAAACATATGGTATATAATATCATATATTGTGTACAGTGAAATATTATTAGAAAATATTTTAGGATCTATATTATTATAACCAAATATTTAATATATTAATTATAAAACAACAATTATAAATAAAAAAAAATGTTTTGTAATCAAAAACAATTACATATTTATATTGTATATTTTTGATAAGTGTTTCAAAAATGACAAATACCATAATTATATTGTTAATTATTCGGATAATATAATCGGTATAATAATACGCGGATAGGCGTCAATTACTTACTAAAAAAAAAAAAAAAATAAAAACTTTTAACCACAAATTGTTCACATAATTATTTCTTCATTACTTGTACATATGTATAATGTACAGGGTGTCCACGGGCGGTTCGCATTCCTTCAAGGGGGAAATAAAAAAATAACAAACTAAAATTATAGTTATTTGGAACAAAAAAAGAGTATTCGGTATTTGCTTATGAATAAAAGAAATTTAAATAAGCCTACTACTCTTTTGTTCCAAATAACTATAATTTTAGTTTATTATTTTTTTATTTCTACAATTACACCACTTTTTCAAATATTTATAACTTTTAAATTGTTAGCCATAGCTAAATGAAATATATAAAAAAAATTGTAGCAACATAACTTAGTTTTACTTTTTTGATATAAAAATAATATGTTGCGCCATTAGATTTTTAAAAAAATTCATTTTACTACAAAATTTTTCAAAAAATATAGTTATTTTTCAATTATATTGTTCAATAACTTTAAACTGAAGCTAGTTTAAAAAAAAATTTATAACACAATTTAATTCAGAATTTAATTCTCTACAAATTCGAACTACTATAAATTTTCTGTATTTACCTTACTTTCGAAGTTATTGGTATTTTAATGATGAACTGCACAGAAAAATTTTTAGGGCCGTATCTCGAAAACAGGGCCTCAAATTGAAAAATGTTATTTAGTAATTTCGACTTAGAATTATGTCCCCCATCACCTCCATGAAGGAATGCGCACCGCTCGTGGACACCCTGTATATAAAAGCGACGGGTATCTGTACATAAGATTTAATTTGATCATTTTAATTTCTATTATATAGTTTGTTTTTTTTTTTTTAACTGTGTGTTATACTCTCAATTTATTTTACAAATAGACATTATTCACATCATAGACACAACTATTATTTTATTTTTATAATTCTTTTCATTTGTAATGTTTACATGAAATGCTTACATAAGTACGTCAACAGTTTTGTGCGGTAACTTTTGATGTAAACAGGTTTATTATGTAAAAAGAAATCGTTTCTTTGCATTTTTTATGCGTTGTATTTTTTATGTTATTGTTTATATAACTTATAAATATATATACTATTCCATATATATAAGCACAAACAAATCTGGTTATATATATATATTTGCGTATATATTTTTACTGCTGGTGTATTATATACTTTTGTATACACACACGCACAAAACAACACATTATGTGGATGTGGATTTTTTCATTTTTTTAAACATTTTTTATCATTCTATAATATAAAATATTAGTTTTTTTTAAGATGAAAAAAAAAATACACTCATCCCTTGCACAAAAAGATGAAACGAATTTCAGCTAAATTTAATTAAATCATAAATATATACGTTTTTAGTTTATTTCGAATAGAAAAAACAATTATATTATTTATAATACAAAAGAAAATTGTTTATTTTTGTAATTTTTTTGATTACAATTATTTTGCACATGCTATTTTTTTTTTCATTTTACTTAATGTTTATGTTTTGACTTTAAATAAAATATATATATAATAGAATAAAAAAAATTTAAGAATTATTGTATTTTTTTAACACATATATATGTATAAATTTCAAAATTTAAAGGATAATTACTATTCTACTTTATGTGCATGTGTGTGTGTAAAATATAAAAATCTACGCATCTACAATGTTTTCGTATATGTTTCATAATTCTACTTTAACTAATATATAGGTATATTAAATATATATATTTTATTAATTATTTTAAAATTACCTCTTCCAGATTTATTTTTATATAACAATTTTTTTTAAACCCTTCTTCGTGCATTGACTATTTTTTTTTTTTTTTTTTCCGAAAATTAGTTTTTAATAATAATGTACAAAAGAATAAAAATAAATAAAAAATAATAAATTTTAAAATAATAATTTTCGAAATAAACAAACCAAAAAAAGAAGATAAAAAAATGTATGAAACCAATTAAATTTTTATATATACAAAAAATAATTATGGATAATGAATCACTTTTTTGCGTTTCAGTTCTAAATTAAAATTATAATTATAACATAAATTAAATTTGGAAAAAAAAAAAATAAATAAAATATATTGTCTTTTAATTATTATTATTATTTTTATTATCATTATTATTTTACAATATTAAAATTTAATTTTCTATATATAAAAAATTAAATCATAATAATAACAATAATAATAATAATAAATAATAATAATTATAATAAATAATAATAAATAATAATAATAAATAATAATAATAATAATAAAGATAAAATATAAAAATTGAATTCAAAAAAATAAAAATTAAATCAAAATTTTTAATTGTCTAATTTTTTTTTTTTTTTTCTTTTTTAAATTAATAAATTTGAAGAAGGTTTTGACTTACCTATCCAATCTGGAAGTAGCGAGCCCGCAAGAGATTCAGAATATCTCTTACCTAAAAAATGATAGAAAGAAAAACTTTTTTTAGTGATATAATTATTTTGATAGTAAAAAGTTGTTTTAATTGTTATCTATGTGTTGTATTATAAGAGTTCACTATTTTCAATTAGAAATATCCCTCTCAACTGAGCACATGATATAATAAATTTCTTAAAAATAAATTTATACAGATTTTTAGACTATAATTCGATCCAGAGAAGTAATGGGTTTTTAAAAAATCGTATATTTTCGGTAAAAACCATTGAAATTATAATTTTAATACAAATTTAATTGTACAGTAAATATTGTGTATACATGCGATACACGATATAAGCAAATCTTGCATTGAATTCAATATAATCCAAGACACATTCAAATTAATATGAAAATAAATTCTATATAACAACGATTTGAGTTAAATTTTCATATAAAAAATATTGTTGGAATTATTGTATTTAAGCAAATTTGTTCAAAATATTATATTATCAATGGAATATTTTTGTAATCGTGAATTCGGACTAAATACGGAATATTCACTTTATATGAATCCAATTAACTCAATTTTCAGTGCCAATAAATAATTCTTATTATATTTATTCGTAAAATGGTCTAAGAATGGCATTTTAAACACTATTTCTATACACACATTTGTTTTTTACTCTTTATCAAATCAAATAAATATAAAATAAATTTTATTGAAATGGTTAAAGTACTTTTAAATTTTAATAATTTACATAAAATAAATTGAAAACATGCTAATTCTGGCTAGTTTTTTATATTATTCAATATTATTTATATAAATTTTAAATAAAACCCTTCATATAAATAAATAATTCTAATCTTTAATAGTATAAATTACATATGTAATATATTAAAATAAGCAGCAAATATGTAAATATTGAATACAAATAATATAGTATATTTTGCAAATGGTATATGTGTAAAAGCATATTATAAAAATTACAAAATAAAAATAAAATTAAAATGTATTTAATTATCATAAATAATTCAGTTTTACCTAACTACATTGTGTTTGTATAAGCGAAAACATATATATATATAGTGCGTTACTTTTACTTATAAATGTCCAGGCATTTTTGCCACCGCACACACATATAAATTTAAATAAGAAAGTGAATTATTGCCTTTAAAACCATTATACATATACTTAAGAATGTTCATATTAATTTAAAGGGGTTGTTTAGTAAAATAATTAAAGAACATTCATGCATAAGCTCCCATTTATTGTGTCTGTATACCCATATTTTATATTTATAAATAAAAAAAACTGTGACGTCGATGTGTTGTATCTTTAATTCTAATTCTATACTTTATGATGAAAAATTTAAATTAGTTTTGGAATAAAAAGAAAGATAATATATATATTTACACGAGGAAAGAAGCAAATAAAAAAAGAAGAAAAATGATAAAACTGTAAAGTTAAAGTAAGTTTATATGCTGAATATAGGGAAAAAAAAAGTTATAATTTTCTTATTTTCCGCTCATATATAATTTTATTTTATCGTCTTACTTATTTGTTAAAATCTAAATAGTATAAATCCACTGTGCACACACAACTATGCACGCGCAATAATAAGTACAGAGAAGAAGAAAATGTAAACAATAAGATACTTTTAAGTTATTTTATAAATATAATATAAATTAATTTTTTTTTGTGTGTGATATAACTTTACTGAATATGTAAGAAAAGTGTTCATTTTTCATCTTCTCGAATGTTATGTTGTATGTACGAGTATATGTGTGTGTGTGTGTGTGTGTGTGTGTGGAAAACAATGAATGTGAAAATAATAAATGAATTCATAGAAAACATACAGATTTTACACATTTGCAACAATTATATAAATTACATGCGGTTTTATTTACAATATAAAAAGTTTTTTATATTTTGAATGACAAATTATTTATTGTTTAATAAATTAATTTTTATATTAAATTTAATAAAATTAAATATATATTATTCGCTCTCACAAACGTTATATATAATATACATTTTTAATAAAAGTTTTAAAAAGTAATTTTATTTTGTATTTACTCAAAAATAATGTATTAATAATGTAAAATTTTAAAAATGATTCAGATATTATTAAAATTTTGTAATAGTATACAATATAATAAATTTCTATACCTTTTATACTGAAAAGTTCATCCAATAATAAACAATTAATTTCAATATAATTATGTGGCTTTTGGCTTTCACTTTTACATATACAATATAATGTAAAATAAATACAATTAGAACACTTATTTTTAAATTATGCTATTATTCCGTTATTATTACACATCATATATTACATAGGCTGTTTTCATATAAATTTTATTCCATATGTTCATTGGTGTACATACTATAATTTGTTAGGTAAAATGTTGAAGGGATTGGGATTCATATATATCAAGTGCAATAATTTCACCCTATATAAACAAATAAATTGTTGTGCTAAAAAAGAATATGGGGATTATCGCGTATATTGCTATATTATTTGAAACTGTATATCAACACTACCAACATATATGAATATTATAACAATTGCTATATAAATACAAATATGCTTATATGCTATTTAGGACATTAATAAAATGTTCTCATAACGCAAAATTTGAATAAATATTATAAAGAAAAAAAGCATATACTTATGTATTTACCGTTTTTTTTCCTCCATCACATAAAATGTATAATACCCTTATGGAGGAGTTTTGTATTTGGGTATCAAAAATTTGAAAAAAAAAAAAATGTTATCTCACTTTGCTATTGAATGAGTTGAAAAGAATTTTAGATCGACCTAACAAAAATATAGAAATCGATCTAACAAAGTGCATTAATTCTTGTATTTGAACCATTTTAAATGTGTCCTTTTCTTATATACTAATAATTTGACAATTGAATATAACTGAAAGGAAAATCCATTGATTCGATTTTCTTTTAAATTTAAATTAATTTATATATTTATAATTTTATATTTTATGAAAAATTTAACTGACTGAGACAACGTAGGTGCTCCAACACAATTTCTACTTCACAACCTGTTCGATTTTTTTAAAATACATTGACCTTGATTATATTTATATATAGGAATACTTCTCAAATCAGTTTTGATAAGTGTTTCCAAATATTTAAATTTTCAACAATATGTCTGTGGATTTATCTTAAAAGGTTTTTTATTTTCGAGATAATTATTTTTACGTTGGAATAAATACATTATAACATTTTTAAATGCTACTCTGATCAAATAAATAAAAATCGAATTATGGCATGAAAACTGACCGTTAAAGTTATGTTGTAATTTTTTATTCTCACTTTTCAAATGTGAAAATAATCAAATCAATGATGCGAAATTGTTAAGTTAACATTAGAGAAATATTTGATGAAGGATATATTGGCATTTGATTTCGATAATTAAATGTATAGCATTTTAATTTCGGTGTAAAACTGTGTAAAAAATTGATTCTGAAATTATTGAATAATTTATTCTTGATTTTGTAGTAACAAATTCTATAAATGTTTGTTTAATCCTAGAAACATAAAACCACTTACAATTTGAGGTATACGATGGCATTGGTTCGATTAAAGAAAATTTGAATATAATAGAGCTGATGAAAATACAAAAAAAAAAACAAGTATAGAAAATTGTCGCATAAATCCGCATATTTTATGAGATGGATCAAGACCAAATAAATATTAATGAATAAAATGTCATAAATTTACGATATTATATGCAAATATATAAGATTTTAAAAGAACTATTTCTTGCACATATGCATATTTTACGGTATAGCTATATTTTACTCATATATTTTTACTCATTTAAATTTTAGTCCTTATAAGTTATTATTTTTAAATGTATGAGTATATAGATTGTATACTAAATATTATGTGCAAGGAGTAGAATATTGAATTTCTTCAATATATGGATCATTTATTCAAATATTTAGATTTTTGAAAAAATTGTTATATACAATATTACTTATTTTTATAATATAAATTACATATATACATAAAATGTATATTATTATAAAGAATTCTACAGACTTAATAAATATTTAGTGAGTTTTTTTAAGCAACATAAATATATTTTTAAATATATTATTTATATATACCATATATTCTATTATAATCTATTATATATAAATAATATATAGGTGAGTGAGTATTCGCAGTATAAATAAATGTATATAGATATGAGTATGTGTGCATTTTGTATATATGTTTATATTGTATGGTTATAAATTAAAGGCAACATCCCTTGTTGAAATATATTGTTGCGCATAAACTAAGCTATATATACATACACACCCCTTAATATAGCGCCATCAGAAAATAATATATGTATTGTATATACACCGAATATATATATTTTTGGATTTATATTTTATATACGAATATATGGAAAATTTATGCGGAAAATTAACTTTTTTTTCTGATATTTTTTTTTTATTTTTTTGGACATTGTATATAAATATATTTTTTTCGGTATACAAAATATACAAAATTACTTTCATTATTTATAGATAAAAGATAATTAAGTTTGTATAAATGTACATTTACATTATAATATTTATTTGTTCATTTCTTTTTGTTTATTTTTCATTGTATAATTCAAAAATAATAAACATATGTTGATAAATATATGTACATAGGCCTATAATATATATATAGGTGTATAACAATATGATTTGGTTCCGTATATAGTTGAATATACATATATTCGCAATCGCACGCCGCGTATATTAAATTGTCAAAAAAAAAAAAACAATATTTATATTGTATACTGAAAAAGTCAATAATTTGTTATTCAACATTAATTTTTAAATATTTTTGAATCAATGATGTGCACTCTGATATATATATAAATGGGCACATGGTCGTACAATATATCTATACTGATCGTAAAAAAAACACATATTTATTAAAATGTTACAATAACTATAGTTTTAAAGAGATTGAATTTTTAACTTCTGTTATGACAATTTTAATTGATTTTAGATATAGACATTATTAAAAATTCAACATGTATTTAAAGCTCATACAAATGTTCTTATGTTAATTATATCGTTTCACCATGTCCATGTAAACTATATAATTAAATTTACTTTTAAAATATATATATATATACCCAATATAGAAATTAAAAATTAAGAATTTTAAAAATTAATCTAAATTACTATATATGTATAAAAGCTACCGTGTATACCTACAATATATCGCATAACTTTTATTCTTATTATTATTATACAATACATAAAACTTAAATACATACAAAATTCAATGTTTATTAATCTAAAAAAATTCCCCATCGAATTGACTTTATATTATACGCACAGTATTTTTAATCTATATTTTTTTTATTTAATGTTTTGAAAGATAATAACTTTATCTTTTTATGTATATAAATTTATTCGCATAAGAGAATAAGAGCACGCATTTGTTACACACGGTGAATATATTTATAATTTTACAATTTTTGTTAATTCAGAGTGGATGACAAAAAATATAAAAACATTTCTTTTGCATAATTTATTTATTAAATATATATGAGCTGTTTTACTATATATTATATTATTATATATATATAATAAATATGTATATAGGCGATGTTATGTTATATATGTAAAACACTATTTATGTACATATACAATATTGTCATTTTTCGGTAAAATTATATTTAAAAATTAAATTATTGCAACAACCCTCAAGGAATAGATATAGTATAGTAGAAGATTTTCTTTTTCCCTTATCATCATATAACCGCATATTATGTACAATAAATACGCACTGCATACATAATACGATTTTGTACATACATATATATGTAATATATTATATTATAAACATAAATTGAATAATTCATGCAAATTACAAAATTAAGTCATAAATAATTTTATTAAGACTTATACACCTGTGATATTCATTATATATTTTATAATATTTATTATTAGATATCTTTCTACTTACTTATACATTTTACTTATTACATATATATATTTACCTATATAATACATACATTATCTTGTACTTGTTCGTTGCTTTTCTTATATATATATATATATATATGCAATATGCGAAAAATATTTGTGAATAATGTATATAAATACATTTAATAATAGTATAAATATAATATGAATTTAGTTGAAAAGTGTTCGCGTTTATACATATATATATATATATATGTGTGTGTGTGTGTAAACTTTGTTACAATATAAATCAGAAAAGATGGCACGTTTGCATGCATAAACGTATTTAGTAGACAGAAGAAAATGTTTTATAATATATGTATGGAAAATATTTTATAAGAAATTTTTCCTATATACACGAATAACACATATAATATGATGCTATATGCATAAATGTATCTAAATTTACATTTTAACAGCTTATTTTAATGTATATATATATATATCTATACGTAATCTTATTATATAAAGATGTATATACACGTATTTTTCGCGACACGTGTGTATACTTATTTATCATATTTGTAACTCTATACAGCTGAAAGATTAATTATTATATAATTCAAATACATTAATGTATAATTTATCAAATCAAATATATATTTATTAAATATTACATATATTTAATTACATTAAATATAGTAGTAATTTGTAAAGTTTGAAGTTGTCCTTTTATGACCTTTTAAAGATTTACAAATTCTATATATGCATAATTACACAATGTTCACAAAATGAGAAGAAACATTAGAAATAGAGTTTTTAATGAATAATGCCATATATTTAATATATATATTATATAGACACTAATGTATATATGTATTATATATATAATGTATAGTATTAAACATTTTACTGAACATATCCATTAACACACCACCCTCTATCTCCATATAACTGCAGTATATATATACACACACCCATATACAACACATCCTTGTTCTTAGTGTTTTTAAAGTAAATTTAGTTACTCTGTTTTTGTATATGGTATATATATATATAAAATACTTTTGAGAGCTATAAATTGTATTAGCACAATTTAATGGTAATTTATATGAATTTTATATATATATATATTGTATTAAAGAAATGCAATTTGCTATTGTATTATTTATTTATTTATAAATTTTTGTTATTTGTAGTTGTATTTGTATATTTTAAATTATATATGATTTTTAAGTGTTATATTAGTAAAATGTTCCTATAGATATACTTTTTTATACATTTATACAATTAGATTAGAGTATATATGATCGTAATAAATAAGTAAAAAATTGTGTTATAAATATGTATATATCATTCAAACTCATTTTTGGTCACGCAGCCGATATATGAATTCTTTTGTATGACGTCAAATTATCAAATTTTTATTGTATGTGTTATTAAAAAAAAAGATTAGGTAAATAAACATTTAAAAAACATACATAGCAAACGCAGCATGCCAGAACAAATCTACACGTTTTCACATTTTTCTACACATCATGTCTCTGAAATGAAGTTCCTTGAAAAAAAATTATTGTTTGCGATGTGTATGGTCAGATTGTTTATCAAAAGAATAGCAGACTGGCGAATTCTCATCTATTTATAATTTAAATAGAATATATATATATATATGATCATGTGGAGTTACCTATAAAGTTATAAAAATAATATATGGACTGTGTTGATATGGCAGTATCGTTGCCTCGTGCAAATTATTTCACAATACCATCAAATGTATATAATATATTCTTGAAGGTATAAAATCTAAAAAAAAAAATTGTTTGATGTAAGATTCAAAAAAATTCTAGTTAGTTAAATTGTTTTTATTATTTATCTCAGGATCCACCACTCTTCGGCAAAAATACCATTTTGTAATTATTGAGTTAGCCGATTTACAAATGCAATTGCATTTTGTATCAGAAGGGTATAAAATTTCATTGCAATCATTCGATTTTAAAATAATTAACTATACCACACAATTTTTCATGCTAAAAATGGGTTAAACTTCTTATTTAAAAAATTAAATTAACAATACTTTTAATCTAATACAATTTATTAATTGGATATTGACAATATATTGTATAATCTGCATAAAATACTATACAATTTTAATGACTATAATATTGTGTATAAATAAATAAATATTCTAGCTTTTTGAATAACTTAAGCGGGAATAAAAGTGTTGATTCATAATAAAATTATGGTTTTGAAAATATTGTATCAATTTGACTTAAAATTTATGACTGCGTTGATTTGTATAGTACATTAATAATTGAAGAAACAAAAAAATTGTCGATTTATATATGCTTTTTTTGTACAACCCATAAAAAAATTATTAAAAATAATTGTGTATTCAATTTATTTATAAACTTTTAAGAATACAGCATCATATATTTATATAAAGATGTAGTAGGTAGGAGTTAATAAATATTGGTATATAACAAATTAAGATAACACTCTACTTTACCATATATAATATAATACACACATTTAAGATATATGATGTCAATAATGTATAATTTTTCATATGTCAATATTTTTTGTCTTTTATTTTTGTAAAATTAAATAAAAATATAAAAAAGCTATATATGACTGGCGTTGTTATTATTATTATTATTATTATTATTATTACAATAAAAAAAAATCTCTTATTTCCCATTAAATTTTATATCAAAATAAACTGAAAAAATAATATAAAATAAAATCAAACATCTTCTTTATACATTTATGTAGATACCTGGCGAATAAAAATACACTGACTAAATAAATCTTATCAAAAATAAATAAATTATGAATTTAAATATGTATCCTTTATTTTAATATGTATACGAGTATTATTTGTGTACTATGTTTATGCAAATATGAGTGTGTACAATTTTTGGCGGGTGTGTGTGTGTGCGAGAATGTATAAAATGAAAAATAAGACTTATTGGACAACATTTCTTTTTTTATATTCTGGATTATTGTAATATTTTTTTTTTTATTTCTTTGAATGAAATTCTTTATTTATATATGTTTTCTTGAATATAAGTTTTATGTATTGTACATGTATGTGATATACCCCATGTGTTCAAAGAGATATATCACTTTAAGATAAAATCGAATAGAAATTTTTGACACAAAATATTTTATAAAATGTAATTTGGTTTGTTTCTTTTTTTTTTTCCCGTTTGGTGTTTTTTCCTTGTCTGTTCTTTTATTTGTATTATTTTCATTAACAAAGAATTCCATTACTTAATCTCATATTTTCTGTATGTATTTGCGTATATATTCCGTTCATACAGATATTGCACAAATTATGAGACAATAGAATAATTAATTTTTTTTAAATTCTAATGAACTTACATTTTTGAATATTGCGAAACAAAACACCTACATTATATAAATTATATGCGGTTTGATTACCCATACACATACGTTCTAAGCCATATAGAATTGCCGCAACAGTGTGATTCTTGTTATAAAATATCCAGTAAAGTTGTAATTCATATACATAACCATATGTATGGAGTAATTTACCAACATAATTCTCATAACGTTGTATCGAAAATGAATTCGTAAATAATCTTTAACATTAAAAAAATATATAGATACCTTTGTGCTAATAATGAAATGGAATATTCTAATATATTCAAAAATACAATTTAATTAAAAACAATAAATGTTGAATATTTAGATTAAGTTGAAATAATTTCGTTAATTTTTGAATCAATCTTTTTAGTTGACTTTAAAATTGAAATCCAATTATATAGAAATATCAATATGGTGAAACAACTGCATTAACACTTGTGTTGTGATATAGAGCTTTTCGGATATGAAAAAAGACTCAACAGTTCAAGTTTATATTATATAATTAAGAATTTTTGGACACAGCTTTGTCTTTTATATATTTATCAATGTATATATAATAAATCATTAAAATTATCGAATTAATTCAATAATTTAGCCAATGCCTGTATTTGAATACATATATTACATATGGCATATATTAAAGCATATAAATAAGATTAAAATTATGGTATGTTTTTCTTTACTGAATTTCTGGTTTTGGTTAATTTAAATGTACAAAATGAAAGAAAAATAAGAAAACAAAAAAAAAATGCTATCATATAAAAATTATTTATTTATTTATTATACTTATACTTCTTGGTATATGGCATTCTATATATTATTATATTCACATATATTTTTATAAATGGAGTGTCTCACATGACAATGAAATTGTTATATGTGCAATATTATTAAAAAAATAAAATAAAATTAAAACACGTGAAAATGAGATACAATAACAGTAACAAAAATATATAATATATATTTTTGTATGCAGCATAGTTAACAAATAAGTGCTATTTATATATGCAATATACAAAATATCATGATTTTTTCCTCTGCTGTGAATATACATATGTTTAAATTTTACAAATGCGATATATATAATATACACAGACACATACGTATAATGTATATAGTATATCATACATTTGTGTATAGATTTAACGCAATAAATTTATAACATTTCACATAAATCACATTGTCCTGAAGTTCTGCATTTCGTCTTATTATTCCTCTTTTAACATTTGCAAATATATATATTTATCTGTATATTTAATATATATTATTTACACAATATATATATATATATATATATTATATAGAGACAGGCAGCAGCATTTGTAAACCTCTATATATATGTTTATAATATTGTATATAGATATATTATTATATTGAATTGGATTGTAATTATGTGTAATGGGTCACCGAACTAAATTTTATATATACTTATAAATACATTTATTTATTATTATTCGTATAACACACACACACACACACACACACATCATAAACACACCATAAAAAATATAATACATATGATGAATAATGAATAATAAATAATAAGTATATTTTATTTTATTAATAACAACGCCAGCAACGAGAACTAAAACAAAATTGACTTATTAATAAAATGATAGATTAACCGGCCACGTATATATATATTTCGTCCGTCCCTTTATATATTTTCATATAATATTATAAATAAAATAATACAATTCCCTATATATTAATATACAATATATAAATTGGAATGAAACGATATGAGAATATATTATAGTATTACAATGAGATTAATAAAATTGATAATAATGTGTAAATAAAAATTTCTGAGAAAATGAAAGATTATACATTTTTTTTGTTTAATAAACAAATATTAATTTAAATTCATTTTCCTATACATTTACCTTTTTTTAGAATTATTTTCTATATCATATAATTATAATTTTTTATTTGAATTGTCTATTTGTTTATTTATTTATTTTTTCATAATTTATCTATTTTATTTTAGTCACATTTTGTTGAAAATCTACGATTTTGGATCTCGTGAATCGTGATAAAGTAACCAAATATTTATATTAATTTTGTTCTTAAAAGTATTCAAATGAATGATGATGGCGTTGCTTTTTTTTAAAAATTAAAAACAAAATTTAAATAAATGTATTATATAAGGTTGTCAAATATCTCCCTTCCGCCTTTTTGTCTTTTTAATTTCGCGGCTATGTACAAAGCGCTACAGAGCTCGTATCTGGCAACACTGTACATAATTTGAAAGCTCTTGACATAACAAACAAAACGACGCTATGTATGATTAGTTTGGATATTGCGTTCAACAGTTATAGACGTGTAAACATGGAGTTCACTAACGCCGAAATTCGCGCTATTTTAAAGTTTTCCTTCGTTAAAGGCAAATCCGCTAGAGAAACGTTCCGTGAGATTAATGGTGTTTTGGGGGATGGTACTCTATCACTTCGAACCGCGGAGGAATGGTTTCGACGATTCAGAGCCGGTGAAAACGACACCATGGATAAGCCAGCCGGCGGAAGACCTGTGACGACAAATACCGATCAAATCATGGAATACATCGAGTTAGACCGGCATGTGGCATCTCGTGACATCGCCCAGGAGATGGGAGTTAGTCACCAAACCATTTTAAACCATCTGCAGAAGGCTGGATACAAAAAAAAGCTTGATGTTTGGGTGCCACATGAATTAACAGTGAAAAATCTAATGGACCGAATTTCCATTTGCGAAATGCTGCTGAAACGGAACGAACTCGACCCATTCTTGAAGCGGATGGTGACTGGCGACGAAAAATGGATCACATACGACAATATCAAGCGAAAACGGTCGTGGTCGCAGGCCGGTGAATCGTCCCAAACAGTGGCCAAGCCGGGATTGACGGCCAGGAAGGTTTTGCTGTGTGTTTGGTGGGATTGGAAGGGAATCATCCACTATGAGCTGCTCCCATATGGCCAGACGCTTAATTCTACCATCTACTGCGAACAACTGGACCGCTTGAAGCAGGCGATCGACCAGAAGCGTCCAGAATTGGCCAAAAGGAAGGGTGTAGTGTTCCACCAGGACAACGCCAGACCACACACTTCGTTGATGACTCGTCAGAAGCTACGGGAGCTCGGATGGGAGGTTTTATCGCATCCACCATATAGCCCGGACATAGCGCCAAGTGATTACCACCTGTTCCTGTCCATGGCGAACGCCCTTGGTGGTGTAAAGTTGATCTCAAAAGAGGCTTGTGAAAAGTGGCTGTCCGAGTTCTTCGCAAATAAGGAGGGGGGCTTCGACGAGGGAGGTATTATGAAGTTGCAGTCTAGATGGAAACAGATTATCGAACAAAACGGCGCATATTTGAACTAAATCCGATTACTGTAACACTTTTTATAAAGCATTGAATAAAGAGCAAAAAGGCGGAAGGGAGATAGTTGACAACCTAATATAAGAAAATTATATGAACTGAAATATTGTACATACAAAAAATTAGTTGTCAACTTATTGCGGCAAGTATGTGTGTATTATTAATTTAATCCACTGTATTGTCATATACCAACCTGAAATTCACTCAAGTGGTTCCATATACATATGTCGCGTATTTATTAAAAATTATGTACATGTACAATAGATTCTGATACGCGGGCACGCATTTAAATTTAATTAAAGAAACAAAAAAAAAACGTGAAAAGATACATATTTTATATATTTATTAACTTGAAATAATAAATACATGCTTATAATGTATAATTACAATAAGATGCAAATGTTTTTCAAAACACTCGCACAGACAACATGCATCGGTATTTCTTCAAAAATTGTAATCGTTTTTCTTTGACAGTATGTACGACAAAAATCAAAATAACCAGAAAAGTCTGGGCGGACTAGTTAAAAAAATATTAATTAATTAATTGGTCTTGCGCAAGTTTCAATTTGCTGGTGTACTGTCCTGTTGAAATAACTAATAATATGTATTTTTTTTTAGAATCTCTCCAAAACTTAATTTTTATATAATTTAAAGTTGCATTTAAGTAATTTTTGTATTAAATGTTGGAATAGTGCTAGTTACCTTTTTCCGTTTACAAATTAATTCACTAAAACTATGGTAAGCAATTCATAAAAATTAATTTTTCCGATAATTATATTTATTTTTCCAAAATTTCTATAATTTTATATTTGCTTCAGCATATTATAGCCATTATATTAAATTCAGAAATTTCATCACATGCTGCCACATTTAAGAATTTAAAATGCAGTCTCAAAGCTCTTCCATTCATAATAGTTTTTTATTATTAAAATGGTATCACGTAATTGCTTCATATCAGAATAAATATTATACAAATAATTGATTAAACTAAAAGCGTATAGCAAACATTATATGAAAATATAATGTCTGAGAATTTATTGGGCACAATGTATGTAATCAAAATCAGAAAATATAAATTAAAGAATTTCTCACATACTAAATTCTTAATGGATTATTTTAAAATGTGAAAATGAAAACCTAAACATAGATCTATAATATAGTTTAAGAACATACATATAATGCTATACTTAAAATTATTAAGTATATTTTATATATAGAATTTTAAATATTCATATAGAAATAAATAAATCATTGTGACTTAACATATATATATATATGAAATGTTATAACTATAAGTGGAATTTATTAAATGATACTCTTTATAAACGAGAATAAAAAAAAAAAAGAAACACAAATCTGTAGCTTTTCTTTCCTATAATTTGATTTACATATAGAAAAAGATTTGTATTTTTTTTATTTGTATTTTATATATCTAATACAGACAGAGACTGTTTAAGAAATTAAAAGAACTAAATATCAATTTGTATAAGAATAATTAGTTTATATTTATAGAGTAAATTTAGTATAGCAGGTTAAAGATTATAAATAAAGAGTTTACATTATTGTTAACAATTGTTTCTGATTACATTTTTGTTGCAATCTAAATTAAAATAGATTTAAAAACATTTAACTATTAGAGTGCATTATATGTAAATCGATCGTCAATCATCGGGTTCAATTTTAATTAAATTTTACAATGAAAAAACTGTTTCGTTATTTATTTTAATATTGAAGATTTTCAACTGAATTACTATTTGTTCGATAATGCAATTAAAAATCGAGTATTTTTGGAAAATTTTGTGTTTTACACTATATTCAAAAATTAACAAATATCTTATTCATTAAATTTCACTCTTATACACTACTAATAATAATGGCATTAGGAAAATATATCTTTATTGAAATATAAAAATCATTTGTGATACTCTGACGGTAATAAATATTTCCATATATGTTTTCCAACATTTATAACATTGATTTTAAAAAATATTTTTTTAGAAATGAAAACTCTTCTTTACTCTTTGGTTGTAGCATAGTACACGCAAACCAAACTACACGAGTGTAGATATATACTTTTAAAATATATATATAGAGTTTGAGTTACTGTACCAGTATAAATATGAACATTATTTATCCACGAGCATATATATATTGTTAATGGATATAATATATAATATTACATTTATATAATATAAATACATATATATATTATACAAAGTATTATTGTGTTCAACGCATATATAGATTACGTATCACACATATTTTAAGAATAAAAAAAATATTTACACCTTTTCGGGTTTTTATTTTTCTTTTGGTATTCATCAAAACATACCACAATGTATAAAATACAAATTTATATCTATCTATACATATTTTATTCATATTGCAGGATCCAGATTTTTGGGCGTGATCAACAAATAAAAAGGAATAATAAATCTCCCAAACATGACACTTCAACGTTCGAATGTACACAACATAAAATATGGAGGTAAATTTGTTTTTTTTTTTATTTATACATATTTTTAGAAATATATAATAAATCTAAATAAAAAAACTTGAAGGTAACATATATTAAATGTCTACCTATAAATTAATGAATAATATTATATTTTATACATACACAAAATATAAAAATAAAATAAACAAATAAATAAAATAAAGCGTAGCGAGTTTCGTCGTTTTCGTTATTATTTCAAGTTTTATCTTAATTTTTCTTATTTATTTTTTTTTTTTTTTATAATAATAATTCGTTTTGAATAAAGTGTCATTTATTCTCATTATATATATATATATGTAGTTGTTAACCCATTTTAAACGTGTGCTCGCTGTGGTACATTCAATCACATTTAATCCTAAACATTAACTTATTAGTGAACTAACATATTATAAATATTATTATTATAATCATATTGATTTGTATGAATTCTTTGGTCATAATTGATTTTAAAATATATATTTATATTATAGTTTCTACAGTAGCAGAATTTATATCTTATTGCCGTTTATAATATCAATAATACATATTCGGATAGCGAAACCAAAATACACTGAAATAAATACAAATTAAATATTTTTCAAAGTATAAAATGTATTCTTTACCTAATGGGTTAAATACATGCTATTATCAATAAATTATAAATTCTGTTATTTTAGAAGGAAGACAAAACAATATATTATAGATAAATATTTGGGTTTATTTATAATTGATTAATTTTGTTATATTTAAAAAGCGATCAATTTGGGTTATCTCTATATATACTCTAAATATGTAAATTATATTCGTATATATGTAGTTTGAAATTTTATTTGTTATATATGGTATGTGTGAGATGATATACATTTTTGTGAAAACGATTATATGAAAATAATCAAATTAAAAAATAAATGATTCATAAATGTAAATAATAAATAATTCATAAATTGTGATAATAATTTTATTTAATTTTTAAACACATATACGTATTACATAATGACGTTTGTAATATATTGAAAACTGTAACCAAATATAGGTCAACCAAATAATTTAATTAAAATTTATATTTTTTTTTTTTGTTTCTTATTAAACCATAAATTTATATATCGAGACCATTATAAGTATATATATGTATATTTTCGTATATAATTAATTAAATTAAATGAATAATGAATATAATATTTAGAGAACAATAAATCATCATGAAAGTTGTTGGTGTTAATCTTAATATAATATGTGTGAATTTTCTACATTATATTATATTTACACAGCCATATATATTCATTTATATTTCATATATATATTTTATACACATACACACATACATACATACATGTTATAAAGATATAATAAATAGCTCATACATAAATGCAGAAGTATATAATAGGAAAATTGAAATTTTAAGCTTAAATTTAATCCTAGTTGTTTTTAATGTCTACTATTTTTGTATATATAAATGCCTACTATATATATATAACATTATATATAATTATAAAACATGTACTAGTTTATATATGAATATATATAAAACTGAATATCAAAGATTATTATATATATATATATATGCTATAAATCGCTTCGAGATAAAAAGCTTAAAATTTTCATACGTTTTATTAAATTTTCTCATATATTATGTATACATAAATTTTACATTATACAATACATATGTGTGTGTGCGTATTTACTATAAAATATATATATATGTGTATAAGGTAATATAAAATTTACAAAACATTAACCAAAACGTATATATATATATATATGTATAAAACGTAAATGTTTCAGGAGGTCCATGTTACGTACGGATCATTGGCACGGACAAGTTACAAGTTTAATTACAAGAACATTAATTACGCACCTTTCCTTTTTAATATGCATAATTAAATAAAACAACAATTATTAATTATTTATGAAATTCAGAAGTTTAATCCATTCCTGTTTTGTTGAATACTTCTATACAAAACTGTTTAAGAAACTTTTGGGAATTATAATTTGTACTAATAATAAACGCAATGCGTAATGTAACCATTGCGCTTAATGTATGTAAACAGTTGCAAAATTATAATAATTAAAATAAAAACAATATACTTATAATAGTGTTCAGTATAAATTATAATTATTATCATAAAGGACTTTATATTCATTTCTCTCACATCACATGTAACATGTCTGGTGCTTTATTTTTCTATATATAGGTTTTGTTATTTAGAATTGTAAGACTATTAATCTAAATTTATTACAGGATTTGTAATATTTAGTAAATAGTTTATTACATTATTATTCGCAACGAAAATTACCCCATTAAAATATTGGTTTCTCATTACCTCTTACACAAAATAATCTTACATATATTTTTCAAAACATTACTTAAAGAAACTATTTGTGCATATAATTAAAAAATTTAAACACTCCATTTCATTATAATTATCACACAAATATACAAATTTAACTGAAAAAAGCTAAATATATGGTCTAAAGTTGGTATATTTCACCTGAATACAAAAACAATACTAACACATCGCACAATGAATAAAATTACATAAATAATGAAAATGAAGAAAAAACTAAGTTTGTATGTAAAAAAAAAATTAAAAACCAAAAATAAAAAAAAAAGAGGTGACAGATAACAAACAGAGCATATTGCAAAAAATAACGATATAAAAAACCGAAAACATTTAAAGGTTTGAAAAACGCAAATATTTTAACCACAATTGAACGAAAAGAAAAAACAGCATAAAATAAAATTCAAACAAAACAAGTTAAACAGCAACACGAAAATAAATATGTATATAATCAGAAAACATAAAAAATAAAACGAATTCTCTCAATATGATAAATTGCTTCATTTTATTTTATACTTTATATGCAAAATTATTTAAAATTTTATTTTGCGCCAAAGAAATAACATTTTTATAATATACATAAACATATAAAAATGTATATATTTTTAAAGATTTATAATTATATTGCGTTTGAAACGCACATGATTTTGCACTCAATTATATTTGTAACGAATCATATATTATATGTTTTATGAGATTTTCGATTGTGTCGGGGGGGTTTGTATTGTATTCTCTATATAAGAATAAATAATATAAAACTATAGAATATTGTTGTCTTTGTATCATATTATTATTTATTTTTAATGTACTTCACACACGGTTAATCAAAAACAACTGTAATTTAGTAAAAATAAAAAGGATATACTCTAAAACTATTGTGTTCGTAAAACAAAATTGATAATTTATAAAAAACAATTTTTCGGAAACCCTAGAAGTCATTATATTATATTTAGACATTTTTATTTAAATATATGTAAATGTATTTTGTCCACATTTATTGTATAATTAAATATAATTTATTACCTTATCAGCTTATCGTAAGACGAAAAATTAATTTAAACTTTTAGTTGTTGATATAGTTCCATACAATTTTTTTTGATTTTGATTGTTCACTGAATTTTAATTGTATTCTACGATTCTAATGAATTCTGTTTATTTCTATTTTATTACACAGATCATCACTCATATTGCAATTTTTAAAAATTTATTTACTGAAATATCGTACTGAAAAAACAAGTGTTTTTTTTTCTCTATCTATATAATTGTATAATTCCACTGGAAATTCTATAGTTTTTGAATTACCTATTGCATGTATAATTATATTTTATAATTATATATACTCGTGGTAGACATATAATATGATATATATATAACATATATGAATGTATACGTACACAGAATATCAGCATATATGTAATGTATTTTGAAATCAAATGGAGAGTTAATTTAATTTTAAAATCATTTTTAAATACCATATCGATGTTCTATTTAACCACATGAAACATATATATATTAAATTACCCTACCGCTAATCAAATTATGAAATGGACTGTATATATATGTAACACATATTATATTTATATATATATATATAGTTAAATTATCTTAAATTACTATTACTATTTCCGCTATGGTGTATACACAATTATGCTTATGTTATTGCATAGATAAATATGGTATACAACTTATACATGTACAAATATAATCATATTACGTTAATACATTATTATTATTACATAATAATTATTTATTTGGTGTTGAGTGGTGATTTGTTAGTTACCGATTTTAATAATAATATATTAATATTATGAAATATTTCAATTGACAAATTTTTGATCGAGGCTATGTTATAAATAAAATATTTTATAATTGGAAATATTATTTTTTTATAATAATATGAAAGTGGTTGTTAATATTTTAAAAATTTCATTTAAGAAAACGATAAAATTACGCAAGACCTGAATTTTCATTTTCAGGTTCTATATGTTCTATCAAGAAAATCTATTAATTTTTTTTACTATCAAAATTTACTAATTACTCTTAAGAACGTGAATTTCAAATAAAAACATTTTTAATTAATATAGAATTTTCGTTACATGATGCTGATGCACGAGGTTTTTAAATTTAATATATCCTTCGTAAAAACTAACTAAATATTTACATAATTTCGTACAATCGACAAATAAAAAACTCCGTCATATTGTTAGGAAAATAACAATGAGAAATGAAAACCAAGTACAGCGATTAATTAAAAAATGATAATTTCTTATTTATTAACTGGTATAAATAAAATTACTTTATTTATATCATCAAAATTAGTGGAACACAATAATAGCAAAAAAGCATTGTACATATTTTATTTTTTATATATTTTAGTTACATTAATCTGTTTTTTAGCTATTAAATTTTTATCTTATTTATTTGTCCTGATGAAGATTATCGAAATATTGACAAAAATTTAATAAATTTTAATGGCTAACAATTTACTGAATTATTTATCATAAATTTATCACATTCATTTTGACCGATTTATCCAATAAATATAAATTATTATTCATTATTATTAATATTATTATAGATGCAAGTTAATAAAATGGAACTCAATTTTCTTAATAAATATGTACATGGTAATGTCATCAATTTTAGTTACAGTTATTATATAAGAGCAGTAAATGCATATACGAGTAAATTAGATAATGACTCCGAAGTGCGGCAGTTGTTTATTCTATGTTCATTATACGTTTTCTATCAATTTTAATTTCGATAGTTGAAAAGTTGTTCTAATTATATATTTACCGCATATATAATTAAATACATTCATTTCAAGTAGCACAGAACTATTATGGAATAATATTAAGTTTTGTATAAAAACTATTATTATTTCTTGAAATTTAAATCAGTTTTATGATGGTATCAATATTCTTATATATATATATATATCGTTTAATAAAGTTCATTGTACACTATAATATATTCACCATCAGCCATATATACAATAAATTGTTAAATAAAAAAAAGTTTGTTTTTTGTTACAGTAATAATTACGTCGCATATGAAAAGCGTTGTTGTCAACAATCATGATTGTAGATTTTATATCAGATATAACGTATACGTTCGTTCGTATAAATGTATATTATATCCTCAAATTATTCTTTCGTCTATTTTTATATCCAACAATATAATATAATGATAATAATAATAAAATACAATATAACTATACATGTATATGTATAAACAATTGCCATATTTTGTAGTGTTGTTCACTTGTCCAACATTCATAAATAACTTAACAAAATACTATAGATCTAAAAACATATAAATAAATGTATGTTTTAGTCTCAATATATGAATAAATGTATAATATGCATATAATATATGCATTTATATAATTATATATATATATATATAGTGTGTATATGTATATACATTAAAATAATACTATATATTGTATACAACATCTATAATTTAGTATAGTATATTATGGTGGTGGTACAAATGAAGTATATTACCACCCTTTTATATAATGTCCCATTTTATCACGACTGAGGGTGTCATTTCACATATATCTATATATATTTTGTGTTTATATACATATATACACAATATCATAGTTACATATATAGTTGCTTTATTAGTTGCAACCCCTAATTCGTTACTTCCGCTTCCATATACATATATGTTATATATATATAAACATATAATAACAATGCCAAATGATACACAATATGTATGCACATCGTATTTTGGTATACCGTATATTGTGTGTTTGCTGTTTGGTAACAATATGCAATATATATATATATATAAAATATATGTAAAATACATACTATATACGAGTGCATGCATATTACCTAAACATATATACATACATACGAGTAAATATATAAATAAATATATAAATAAATAAATAAATAAATAAATAAATAAATAAATAAATAAATAAATAAATAAATATGTAGATAAATATGTATGTAATACAATATTTATGTACACAATAAATATTCATATATATTATATATAACTTAATATGTAATATGTATTGGAGATTCTCTAAATCGAATTCTCCAGCTGCGTTAAGCATAATCAGTTTTATTGTAATATAGTATACAGAAAACAGTAGTACTGTGATATGGTTGTCTATCGATATGTAATTGGATGTCCGGTTGGGAGCAGCAATATAGATAAATATAAATATATATATTTAAATGTATCGTATTCGTATATATATAAATGTGTATGTATATTTAAAGGACACTGTCATTTATATATTTTATATAACAAATATTAACACGTGCATTTGTCGAAATAAATATATATTTGCGTATAAATGCCATACCATACCATATATGCTACAATATATATATATATATATATAAAATATATACGACTATATGTATAGCAAGAGTTATTTTATGTATTGACAAATTAATATATTGCTTTGGATATTTGATAAATGTTATAAATTATGTAATTAATTACTATCATTTTGTATATAGTAAAATATTAGAGAGTATATGTGGACATAAATTTTAGATTAACACGAGGAAAAGATTTAGGGATCTCACACAATACATGCATTGTTTCATTTAAAATGTACAATTTGTGTATAAGAGAGGACACAATATATGGTATATATTAAATTATGACCAATATTAGGACAATATTTATAATTACATATGGTAAATTATTTAAGTTAAATAATATTTATTTGTTATAAGAAATCTGAAAATTATTCTGCCTTATTATAGTAGAATTTTTAAGTTTATATTTTTAGATAGTATAACGTTTAAAAACTTATTTAACAGACACACACACCCACCCATATATTGATGCAACAATATATTATACATTTTGTAAATTCAAATATTAAGTAAATAATAAAGTCGTAGAGTAAATATTATTTAAATTAATTTTCAGATAGCCTTAATTTTATTGGTATATTGCGTTTGATATATATTTTAACTTAAACTGTCATAATAGCTTAATTATTGACTACTCGCACACATATATCACTTTGTATATGCTTTGAAAAAAACTATTTATACACACAAATTAATTATTATTTATTGTCGAATGAAGAAACAGAAAATTTTTAAAATTCATGTTTTTCAGAAAATACAATACATTTTTTAAATGGCATGAAAATAAAAAAAAAGGAAACATAGAAATAAACAAACACCAACCGATTATGGTGAATGGTATATGAGACCGTGGTTAAAAAACTAGAAATAAATTGAATCTTTTTCACTCACTGAACGACAAAAGTTCGTGTTGTTTAACCTCAAAGTTTCCACATTAAATGCCACGAAGTTACGAAAAAAAAAAGAAGACACATTTAGTAACTTGGAGGCGTCACATTGAACGACCTTATGGTGAATCTGCTCTTCGATAATTTTCCTTGTGATAAATTGACCGCGGATTATAAATAACATAGCTAACAGCCGATTTAAAATTAAATTATATGGAATAGCAATTATGATTACCTCCCATCTTTATATTAATAAAATATTAAATGTTTTGAATGTATGAATAAAATTAAGTAAATATGTAAATGTTATAAAGATAATATATATACAATCATTAAATATATATTCACAGACGTAATGAAATATAGGGCGATGCATTTAGATTTGCAGACATTAGATATTGTTAAATTATAGCCTTACAGTTAAGATTCGGAGGTTATTTATGTGTTGTCAATTGTGTTAAATCAGTCTGGATCCACTCATAATTACCATAAATATTTTTCATTATTATTTTATGGAATGTTATACTATAAAAAGTAATTCGTAGCAAGTATAATTATAAAAGGCAATCACTCCCACAGCACACTCTGAATCCTATCGAAACGCCCTATGCGTATATGTTTGATGAATATGAATAATTTCTTGCACAATTCATATGTAAAAAAACTATATTATCATTCTTGTTGAACTGAATTCATTTCCATAATCAATTTTGTATCTGGATTACCCTGTATGGTGGATATGATAAATATGACTGTATAATCGTAAATTTTAAATCGTGTCACATAATTTAAAAATGTTGTATTTTAAATTAAAAAAAAAAAATTATATATACAAACAATATAATTAATTGTATGTGTATGAATTATATTATAATATAGCTATTAATGTCAAAATTTAAAAATTAATTATATATACAATTTTATTCATATTCATCTACTTTTTATTTTTCACTAATTATATTTTTAATTTTGATTTATAAACGAATGCATCTATATTACACATATAATTATATTTAATTTTTCTCTTACTTATTCATTTCTAAATGAGTGTGTACGTACTACCATCGGTATAAGTTTACGTACATTATATATAAAATTCATTTCAGCACTTGCGGTTGTAAAAATTGTAAAATGTTTTCTATAAATTTCATAAATACATGTTTTTATTTTTAAACCATTTTGTCTCTGAATTTAATTAATTAATATATAAACGTAAACTGCATGCATTATAATATATATACGAGTATGAAATGAAATGTTATCTACTTTATTTATTTTTAGTGAGGTTCTCTTTGTATATGTAAAATTATTGTTGCGGAATGTTTGTTTATTTTATTTATTCGATTTTTTTTATTTATTTATTTATTCATTTTTTTTTATCGTATGTAAAAAATTTACAAATATAACATTTTATGAAAAATTAAATAAAAAATCCTTTTTATGATTAATTGTTGATGTATAATTATTATTCATATATGTCATATTTTTAAGTAAATGGATTAAAAAATTTTTGAATTCTATATATATGAACTTTGTTGTTTATGAAAATTATAATAATTTAAATTGTTTGTTTTTTAAAAATTATAAAAATAATTTATTTAAACATTAAAAATATTAATTTTTAAATTTATATGCAACCGTTAATAGGTGGTATAATATATAACCTTTAATGTAGAGAGGTTTTAAATGTTTTGTTAAATATTGGTCGCACAGCAATACAATTATTCTTATAATAATAATAATTTCTCCAAATCTTCAAATTACATTGTAAACATTTAATCATTGAAAAAGTATACACTGTTCGGATGATAGGTATTAATCTTATCACTATATCATATACAATATATATATTTATAACCTAATAAATAAATATAAATTAAATATTAATAATGCTCCGCCTTTGAGTATAATGGCCGTAAAGTAGCCATGTTTATGTTATAGTTCATTAATTATAAATCCCATATGTTTAGTTACGGATATTTATTATTATTTTTTTTTCATATATATATGACCATCCATCATTTTTAAATGTTAAATAGAATATTTTGTTCTTTCATTCTTTTGGATTTATTCTTTTGTTAGAAAAATAATAAATTTATTCATTTATTTTTTAGTTTTTCTAGGTTTATTTCTAAACATATATAAAATAAATGTTGTAGATATGAAGGCGGATATAATGTTGTGTTAGTGCGACAACATAATAGTATAAGTATGTACAATATAATAAATATGATATATAATGATGAGAAAGCATATCAAATTTTTTCGTATTTTTTTCACTTTGATAATCTCCGTGTCAGCATATTCTTTTCTGTTTTTTATTTAAATTTAAAATATCATATTAAATATTACTATCTCTTGTAATTTAATCTTTTCTATTAATAAATATGCATTATACAATATTTAAATAAGTGGCGTAGTCGAATATTTACATTCGAAATAATAATTAACAATGAAATCGAAACGATTGACGATCCAATATTAATCTATTTATTTATTATTAAACTAGAATTTTCCCATCCGAACTACTGTCAGCATTATCAAGTCATATATTTACATTACAAGTGGAGTATATGGTGACAACCAAACATAAATTTACATTACAGTTGACTAATTACTCCATATGGGACTAATCATCATATCACATTATAGAAAGATACAAATGTTTTCTTCATTTCATTATGTGTTTTTTCTGAATGTCAAAGAGCGAAAACATTAGAACTTGATAAAACAAGAATTTTTATTCTATCGTTCAGTCAAGCACTTCTAAAAGCTTCATGCTCACACAAATATGGATATTGTTATCCTTATGGCAATAAGCATACCTGTAATAATTTTGGTGTCGCAGAACTCAAAAAATTTGAGGAAAATAAACAAGCGCCTAAAATGGAACTCAATGGAATTGATCTATTTATTGGTAAACATAGTTGCTAGAATATAATTTAATGAAATGAATTTACGGATCTGAAATTATCCAAAAAAAATTTATTTTAACACATTTAACGTTTTTTTTTTTCTTACAAAATTGTTATTGTTCAGTAGACAGAAGTCCAATCAGTTAGCATTTATTTATTATTTATATAAAATGAGATATTAGCTGAAAATATAATTTGTTGTGTGTGCTATGTGGTTGAAAAATATAATAAGCTGCAGATCGTATTTCTGTTTTATCGTACTTTTGTATATGATTTATTATCAAACCGAAAAACATCAATTTTAAATAAAATATTTTTAATTAATTTTTTTATTTTATTAAAATATATATTCAATAATTTAACACTGATTTTATGGATAATAATTTCAAAATCAAAAAAACTGGGAAATACACTTAAAAGAAATGGATATCTTACAGTCAGATTTTATTAAATTTAAATTTATTTATTTATATAATTTAAAATTTTGATCGCTTATTTATACAACACAAGTCATTACAAAAATATGTCTGTGCCTGTATGTATGTATATCCTTTATTCAATTTTCAAAAATAATTATCATATTTCCGTATCCTTTTCTCACATTAAATTTTATTTTTAGTCCTTTAAAATAAAATATATTATACAATATAAAATATCGTTATCGCTGACTGATTTGTGTGGATTCACATGTGCTACATAAATTAGCGATGATTAGCATTCAATAAATATTTCAAACCTTTAATATTCATTTATATACAAATAAATAAATTGCTTTTTAAACACATTACAAAATATATAATTAATATTCGCTTAAAGTAATAATAAAATGTTTTTATATCATAATAATTTTAATTCAAGTGTAAAAGATATATGTATAATAGTAAATCGCGAATGGTGATGTAATAGTATATAGAATGTATTTTAACTACAAATTGAATATAAAAAAATTATCAAATACTAAAGACGAATACACGACAACAACTTCTTTTATAATCTTTTCTTATAAGAAAATTATAGCATACGATTTATAATAAACATATAACTATTTATATACATACCAGAATCTTTACCTGCAAAATTTTTATACGAATTATTTCTATGTAATCATTTGATATTTAATATACAAAAATTTCATTAAACCATCCACTAAAAGATGACACCTCATCATAAAAGTGTGGTTTAGTTGAAGCGATTACTAATAGGTGGTGGTATAAAACGATATAAAAAATAAATATATAAAATATATTAATCACCACTCTTGAATATGAATTCTCGAGTTGCTATAATATATATATGGTATAAATATATATATATATATAAATGAATGGAAAGGAAAAGGTAACACACAATAACATCAACATCATCATAGTCATCTTCAATAACGTCATCATCATTATTATGTGTAAAAATAAAATATACAAAAAAAACATATATATGGGGAGACGAAAACAGTTTAGTTACTACACAGTTAAGAAGAAGGTGATTTTTTTTTTATATACATACCATAAAAATTAAAGATAAAATAAAATGAAAAAAGAAATCAAAATTCATGGTACGAACGGAGTGGAGTATATATAAGAAAAGATTATAAGAAGTAAATATAAACAAACGATAAAGAAAATCGTAAACTCACAATACAATAAGACCTGTTACGCATCCATTTCAATGTTTATTACATATATTTTTAGTTTATTTATATGTTTTATTGTTAAATATTTAATACCTATATACAATATATAAAATGTTAGTTAATTAATTATGCGGTGTAATATATTTAGTTTATGATAGATAATTGACAACTTTGAATACTTTTAAACAAATAATCATGGAAATGGTAAGGTCTCAGATATATATTTTATTATATGGTATTAATAGTTTATATTTCTGTATTTAAAGTTATTGAACTTAACAGTTTTAAGGGCCGCTTTTGAATTTCGTTGTAATTTAATGAGTTGAGCTTGTAATTTAGAGTAAATTACATTAATAAAATAAAAAAAAATATCTGTGGAAACTTTTTATGAAAATTAGAAAATTCGGAGGAAAATGCGGAAAACTCTGAAAAAGGACCAAAATTTTACCTATAATTTTTTTTTTAGATGACCCATATTTTAATATCATGTGAAAAAAAAGTAACTTCCTATATTTTTGTGTCAAAAAAGTAAACCTAATGTGTTTCCCATAAATTTATTGCAAAATGTTTCATTTAGCTAGGACCAACATTTTTTACGTTATAAGCATTTGAAAATCTAGTGTAAAGTTATAATTAAATAAATAGATTAAAAATTATTTGAAACTTAGCAGGTGCGAGACACTCAAATAAATAGTTTTTTTTTCATTTAATAGCTTGAATTATGCATTCGCACTGAATTTGTTTTAAATAATTTTGTATTAGATAATGAGTTTTCCGCATTTTCCTCAAAATTTTCCAATTTTTTCAAAAAAAGTTTCCACAGAAATTTTATTTTTTTTATTTATTATAAATATCGATAGAACTCATACGGAGAGATGTACAGATTTAATCAAATGAATATAGATGGAATCATAATCTGCATCTTTCAATGGGTGTATATAAAAAAAAAATTGACCTTTGAGAGTCTGTATTTTTTAAGTAATAGCATGTGATACAACATACTTTTAATATATCATCCGTTTGTATAGTACTAAATATCAATAATCCATAATGTGCAATATTAAAAAAGAATCAGCTAAACCTTATTTCTACACCTAATATTGTAAAAAGAACGTATATGGGCGTACAACAAAGTATCAACAAAATATTAAAAACACGGATTTTTTCCACTTTTATATGCGATTGTACGCGTTTTTTATATTATTTTCATAGGAAGAATTTTGTGGGTAGGTTAATGTACTTTTTCAGATTTTTTTTTTTTTTTATAATGTTATTGAAACAAAGAGATTTTATAATAAATTCAATGTAATATTTTTTGGATGTAAGATTATATATACATTTTTCTTTTAATAAATCATTTTTATAATTACTATATATAAACGCGCATCATATGAAATGTACAATTAAATCAAATTGATAAACATCAAGTTTTTAAAAACCCAATGCGTACATTCACACGTTATCAAATTTTTATAACAGTAACATTAACAATTCCATACGTTTTTTTAAAGTTATAGTTTAAGTTAAACTTATAATGTTTGTTGAAATATTGTAAGGAAAATTGTTCAATAAAATAATAATGGTATGTATGTGTCCATTTCCAGAAGAATCTGAATCAAACACTTATGAAATCTAATAAGTTTTATATCTATTTATCAGTGGCGATTCTAGAAAAATTTTCCGACAAAAAATCGATTTAAATATAATTTTCTTTAAGATACGTAAAAATTTAGCTTTAAAGCAAATGCATTTTCCGGAAAATTTTCCTCTAGCTTCCAAAAAATTTTTAGAAGAAAATTTGTTTATTTTATACACGTATCTTCCAGAAAAAAAATTTCAATCTAACTTTTCATAAACTTATATATAGTTTAATGAATTCAACTCCGATGTTAGCGCTTGCAAATTCATAAGTTTAGTTCCTCAATTTAATTTATAGATTTTCTATAGCAAAGGCAACAAATTAAGAAATTTTATATAGCATAAATAAATTTGTATTACAATTTTTGTTTATATATAAATTCAAACATTCAAGATAAAGGATCAAAAATATCTATCAGCACATATATATGAATATGTATTAATTTAACAAATTTTAACATAATTCAATAAAATACTAAATCTATAAGTATGACTGAAATTATAAAATAAATAAGATTTAAGACATTATAATGTTTACAAAATAATTTACATATATATTTCGTGTCTTATATATTCGCATTTTGTACATTAACTGAAATTAATTAAATATAAATAAAAGAACACACAAATATTTCTGCAAATATTGATTTATTACTATTCCAACGTATAGTGTGTATTCAAAAGAGATACAATATACATCTAAAAACATATAAACTTATGTATTTATATAATCCATGTAACTCGAATTAACCGTATCCGCTTGTTATTAAAAAGTAATTAAAATATAAATGTTTTTAATTATGCGGCATAGTGTGTGTGTGTGTGTGTGTGTTCGGTATATATTTTTACGTTTACATAAAATTATGTATATATAATATATATATGACATGATACACAAATGCATATATTATATAAACCTTTGTATAGTGTAAGATGCGGGCAGGCGTGAAGGTATGAATTTATTATAACAACTATCTTGTTGAGTTTTATATGTTTATAAATTGATATTTAACTGATGATAATTGCAAGTTGATGTAGAGTATATATAAATAAAATAAAGTTTTTTATTAAATTCAAATTAAGATGTGTTCGTATATGTGCGCGTATATGCGATAAAAATGAAAGAGTATATATATAGAAATAAAAGTATTTTAATTCATTAATACGTATAAAATGTATAGTAAAATTTAAACGATTCAAAATATTAAATTAAAAAATTTTCTTTGGAAATATTTTACCGAAAAAATAAAAGTGTTGATTTATTTTTATCTATCGATTTACGCGCGCGGACACACGTTATTTCCTATCGCACAGTCATTATATTAATATATGTATAAGACAATATACACACTTAAGAAGAGAAAAAAAAAGAACTGGTTTTTTCTTCAGAAAAGGAGCCAAATTTTTATATGAAAATAAAATGTGTATATAGTAATATATTTATTATTATATATGTATTGGTATAATATTGAACAACTTTAAGAAATTTTATAATGAAAGGTATAACAGGCAAAACATTAATATTAAAAAATATATAAAAGTGTTTTCTATATATTAACAAAAAAAACTATACAATGTTAATGTGAAACATATTGGAAGCAAACTACGTATACTGCCAATATATGGTATAGTATAAGTCGCATGGAATTTCTCCGTCTCTGATTCAATGAAACCTAAATACAAATCTATGACTTTTCTAATACATACTCTTTCTCACCCTAAATCCTATTTCTTAAAAACAGATTATCTTAATTCCCAAATAACACACATTTTGATAGATAGAAAAAATAGGAAAATTCATACAATTTTTGAAATTCAGTCCAAATGAAGTGTATTCGATTCTTCTTAAAATATTTGAATATCAATTTATTTCTTTTACCCATACCCAGTTTATAGTATATTTAAACATCATTTAAAATACATATAGTAAATTGTGTGTAGTTAAAAATCAGTTTACGGTATAAGAACAAAATATGAAAATAAACGATATTATATAAACTTAAATATTCCGAATAAAAAATAATCATAATCTTTGAAGCACAAAATATATATAAACATTATATAATATAATATGTATATAAGTATATACATATAATAATATATAACCAATATATAAATATATATATATATAGGAAAAGGAAACACACAACAAAACATTGGAAATTAATCATCGCAAATAATTTATGGACGTCTCGGTTGTACATATATATTCAGAACATTGTGAGATATATGGTCAAAGAAATATACACACATAAATAATTTTTTCGTTACGAAATAATGTGAAAATAAAAATTATTATTGATTTAATTTTTATTTTAAAGATAAAATAATATATAAATATATTAATATACTCCCCGCATTGAACACTATATATGCAATTTATATTATATATATATTATAGATACTTTAACCATATATAATTCATATAATGTTTTTGCAACTAAATTGTGTTATTTGTACATATTAAATGACTGACATTTTTAATTTTCTAGTTTTTGACAATATGTGGAAATGTATAACAAAACAAATTTTTTACGCGCAAAAATATATAAATAGTAAAAATTTAACTTCAAATACAATGTTATAAATAATATAAAAATATTAATAATATGAAAAATAATGATTTTCTCTATAATTTGCAGGTGGTCTTTTATATTATTTATTATAGTGCCACAATAAATTTAAATATCTTTTGAAATTATTTATATACCTGTTGTTGATGTGGTTATACTCTTTTTGTGGATATCGCATATTAAAACATTATTACATGTGTACATATTTATATATCGATATATGTATTCGGACAGACAGACGTACCGCTAAAGGGGAAGCTTTTTTTTTTAAAAAAATCAAATCTTTTTTTTCACTGCTTTTCTTTTCAATAAACGCATACATTTATTATTCACACATTTTGCTGTACATATGCAATATAAAACAATATTATATAGCATAAGAATATATATAATTTCAATTGGTAATAACAAAATAAAATTGATATAAATTGAATATTGTATGCATTCACATAGTGAGCAGTAGTAATTTTGTTAAATTTATAAAAAAAAAAGATTGCTATTTATAACGCAGTGCGACAACATATTTTACAGAGGGCATAGATAGTATTTTATATTATATAATAAAATTAGCAATAAATAATAAACTAAATGTTTATTGTTGCATGAAATAATGCCAACCAGTGGCGAAGGATCAGAAATAGCTTTCAGTTTTCAGTACCAACATTTTTTTTATTATAACCTGCGTCAAATTAAATGAAATTATAAAACAAAATTTGTGGGTTCACCGGAACGGAATAATTTTTTATAATGGGTATTAGTTTGTAGGTAGTTTTAATGGATTTCCATTGTTGCATACAGAATTACATATTATTATAAATAAAAGAGATCATTAAAATCGCTTCACGCGTTCAAGAGCTATGTACATACCATATGCTGTATTTATGCTATATGTTGATTCGATATCAGTGCTAATTCAAAGAAATGTGTAGTACTGTAATTTCTTCTGGTCAATGCGAATTGATGGCTTGATGAATGGGTCCATAGATGCTCTACATAAAATTACTTTATACCTTTGATATAACTCCCTTAAGCGATGATTTATGCCATTATAAATTCTACTTATTGATACATTTTAATTTGAAACAAAAATGTTAAATTTTTATATTAAACTCAACACTATCTTTTAGCTACAATCTTGTTTCACTAAACAATGAATTTTACATTTGATACAATGTGAATTTTTTAATCAATTTAATTTATCGTATAACATTCGTTTATTATAATTTATTATACAACCCGAAAAAATGCCTGCAGTTATATTTTTTTGAAAAGTATTTTGTAAATATTCATTTCAAGCAGATCGCCGGTGTTATATGTGCAATTAAAATTAATGCAAATCTATTTTCCATATGATCTGTTAAAATAATAACAATAAAATTGAAAATACATGTACATAGCTTAAAAGAAATGTTGGTGAGTCTTCCATAAAATACCTGAATAATCTACTAAAACTTGAAACAAAATAAATACCGTCGGTATTTTTTTGTTTGTGTCTTTTGTGTTTTTATTGTATTGATTGATATTTTGTATATACGCACCTATATTTTAAAACCATTAGTAAAGTATTTGACAATAATATATTTCTTTTAATATTTATACACAATCTAAATGAATGTTGCATAAATAAAATATTTTTAAAATTTAATAATAATAAAAATTTTAATTAATTTTATTAATATTATAATAAATAAATGTGCGTTAATTTTGTAAAGTTTATCATTCATTTATTAATATCTTATATATATAGTACGTGTGTTACAAGATTACATCTACAAATTATCATAAAACTTTTAATACGCATTTGTTTGCCTTTTGCTGTGTATTTAAATATTTAAATCTTTAGTTTTTGTATTTTCTATATGTGTAATTAATTTTGAATTAATTAAAACCATTAAAATATCAGAAAATATATAAATATTACGTAATCAAAATCATTACCATACAATAATTACAACATTAAATTACCATAATAGCATAAAGAAAACATAATTATTATTGTATCTAACTAAATCTATTGTACAATATAATATGAGACTACGTGTGTATATATAATGTAAAACAAACCTACTCACCATAAATCTATTCATCAATATAATATAGGTATGTAACATATAAATCGCGTCGTTTATACATTAATATATATTATAATCATATAACCTGAACAACATAATGTAATGATGAATGAACGAACAACAATATAATAATGAAAATCAAAGGTACAATATAACAATATATAACAAAATGGAAGTCATGCTGTGGTTCAAATTTAGTATACGTGTATATACTAAATACAATACATTTACAAAGTCTATATAAATTTGATTGTTTATTTATATCGTATAAGACTATATTCAGGAAATCTAGATAATTTGTATAGTAAGATTTGTTAAAAAAAAATTTCAATTTCTACAAAACCGTTCGGAACAATGTGTATATATATACACTAATTTTGCAGTTATCTGTGTGGAAAATCTATATAACAAGTGATTTGTCACTGAAAACTATGGGTTACATAACCACTATTATTCAAATATAATATACTTTACTTATAATATTTATATTAAATCAGTCTGTTACAAAGTATGTATTATCTATAAAACAAAACTTTAATACAAACAATTTTTCAATCTTACAAACTGCAAAGTTTATAAAAAAAAAATGTAAACCATTACGTTGGAATTCGATTGCATAAAATACAATTTTATATATTTTGTACCGACGAGTATATACAAAAAATATATTGAGATAGGTCATGAGAGTTTATATTATATACACATCTTAAAATACACTTAATAAATATATACTATTGCACAATATATTAGGTGTATATATTGTATATGTACAAAATATTTTATTCAAAATAAATGGGCTTCGTATTTTTATTAAATGATACAACAAAAAAAACCAAAAGTAAATATATGAAAGGGGATAAAATATGTTAGACCATTACGAGCGACCCATATAAAAATATATGTACATAAGTCTGATATGTCATTCTTGATAAAAAAAAAAATAAGTATATGGTTATATTATAAATCTATCTGTTATTTGTATATATGAATAGTATACACAAGTACGAAAAATGTTTCAATACGTAAATAAAGTAATAGTAACATATAAATGGAAATATATTAGTATATATATTGGGTGTATACCTATGAATAAATCCATTTTTTTTTATAAAACTCAAGGAATATACGTTTAACTATTATTATTTTAAAATCAAATTTAGGTCAAAATACAGGTGCCTTGTAATTTTTCATTCACGTCAGTTGGGTGTAATCAGTAAGCAATAAGTCGATTAGCTTCTATCAAATCTCTATTTAATTCCCGTTTATCTAAATTATAATCGTCTGGAAATTTCTTTGATCCTTTGAACATTAATTTTAATTAATCCACCGATTTAATTCTCTTTCATATGATATGTGAAACACGATTTATTTTGAACGATATTTTGCCAACATCCTTCATCCTTAAAACATCCTATTCAATTTTAAGTTTACATATCTTTCGAATGAGGACTCGTACAATTAAATTCAACTATATAAGGTCCTGGAAATGAACTTAATTTACATTTATATTTTAATCATTGTTTTTTTATTTATTTGAATTCTTTTACTTTTAAAATGGAAGAATTGCATACTTTAAAATCGAATACTAATAATAGGATTGTATACAATATATCTATAAAAAATAATAAAAATTACATGATTCATGTTAAGCGTGAAACAGAAACTGTGTTTTTTTTATGTGGTGACTAAAATTCCTGCGAGTTTTTTTAGTAAATGAGCAATCCTTATTCGACTTTTTAACAACATTTTTTGTATTTTAAGATATTTTTCAAAGTTGTTTTCGATTATGTTTTCAGATTCTTTCCTACTACACCTACAATTTGTATTGCAATAAACAATATGAATTTGGTATAATATCAGTAGTAGAAACGACATATACTATGCTATAAATACAAGACGGATTCATAGGTATACATGTAGTATATATATATAAATTTATATATAAATCCTTTTTGCATATTTATACATGCATATAATTTAGGTATATATATATATATATGAACTATATTAATTTAATTTACATATAAGCACATGTATATAGTAACAACATAAACTAACCGTAGTAGTAGTAGTAGTAGTAGTAGTAGTAGTAGTAGTATAACCACATATGATGTAATATGATAAAAAACATAAATTTTTCGACATTACCAGCAATTACATATTATATATACGATATGATGGTAAATTGAAGTACAAGGTTAAATTCTTTTATATAACTAAAGTGGAAAAAATATAATTTTTTTTTGTTCATTTTATATTCATTAATGGTTTTTATTAGTGTATACGCTCGCGTTATTATACAATAAACAATATATGCACATTTATATTTCAATTTATATAAAAACACGTTACACACATATATACGTATTTAGTTTATAATAATGTCGATATAAAAATTAATGGGTAATATTATATTAGATAGAAAAAATATAATGTGATGGACGATGGACACATTATTTTACATAATGTATTATGTACATTTTTGACCATATACATATGTATTTAATATACACCTTTCTAATTATATGCATTTAAAATTATATTATATAAAACTTAAAATAAGTGACACATGTTAAGTTATGGAAATATGTATGGCGAATGAGTAAGTTAATAGTAAACGCGTAACTATTTTTACTATATACAAATACATATTACGTATGTGCTTCCAAAATAAAATAAAAGTAGGTTAATTGGTTATTTAATTTAATTTACGGTACATTTTATCTAATTAGAAACAGAATATATGCGTATAATAATTTTATACTATTCCAAAATAGATAAATGTATATTTATGTCGAGTTTTTAATTTTTTTTTTTTTTTTTATTTTAATATGACGATTAAATTGGTACAGCAAAAAAATTTACATAATACATATATTGATATGCACGCAAATGCAGATGCACATACACATAGGTGTATTAAACAACATCAAGATATTCAAGAGATAAATAAAATTTTTTTTTAATTTATATTGTATTAATAAATTATTAAATATAATATATATATATATATAACAGGGATGGGCAAAATATATCTGCAATGGATGTTATTAAGATAGAAATTACAAAATAATACAATAGTAAATTGTATTTGAAATATATAATTCGTATTTTGTAAGTTGAATTTTAGTAATTTGTGAAATTATTTACAAATTAATTTAATCAATATAGTAAAAAATAAACAAACAATTTGGATATAAATATAAAATTATTTTATTCGTAACATTTTGTCGCTGTCGTCACACTTTGACACGGCCTTGTTGTGTGAGTCTATAAAAATGAACAAATGAAAATAATCGATCAACAGATACAGGGGATCATAAGCTGGTGTTAAAGCAACAAACATTAACATTTACGTACATGTTTCCAAAATATACAGCGTTTTACTGTTACCATTAACTACTTGATTACCTCCAAATCCAATTTGTATTACGGGTTTTGTTTTAAAATTTTATAAGCGTATTTGAAATTTAAATTAGAATAACTCATTTTATACATTGATGGATTACATTTATTTTTTGAAAATAATATCTAGTAAATGTGATAAGAAAACTCTGTATGTATATCAACCGTCCAAAGAATAAGAAAAAAAAGGATGTGCACTGCAAACTGTACTACATTAGACAGGGGATTAAGATAGCTCGGATTTCATCAATTATTATTACAAATTGAAGTATTTTTTGGGTGTTAGTGACGTGAGATCCAAAACCACAATAGAAAGAAGTATATATGATTTGGCGAAAACGTTCGTTTAAATAAGACTTTCTCTTATTATATATTGTACAGTACTTGAATGATCCACACGTTACATACACTCAGTAAAGTGTATCGATATTCAATAATAATAATGTTTTCATTCAAATACATGAACAAATATATACAAGTGTGAAGTCATAGGATAAAATAATGAAAAATTTATCTATAAATTATATAATGTTTCCTTAATGATATCATTTTTCATATTCCTATGTTATATAACAACATAACATTAATTTTATTATATTGTGTCGCATTGTATCTATAATAATAAAAAGAACATGAAAAAATTGAATGTATAATTTTATGTTTTGCATATAATTACATGTTTTACGAAAAAAGAAAAAAAAATATTGCAAAATGAAAAAAATGTATATAATATTTAAACATATATGTTATATGCATATTCCTGGCTGATGGCTATAGTCGTCGTCTTAAATAATCTTGCAAATTTTTGTTGTTATTGCTTTATTCCTTTGGTAATATTTATATATATATATATATATAGTCTTCTTCTGATATAAAAGTTAAAGAAAAAGACCACAGCTACTATTCGGTTAATCAAAAACTACTGGAATATTTTTTAAACATATACGCAATTCATATTACCCAAAGCGGAGCTTATATGGCATCTATATGAAACATTCGTTACAGTTAAATTCGTAGATTACTCTCCAATCACCTATTGGTGTAAAATTATATTGATAGGTAAATGTTCTTTTAATCCCATTATTTCCATTATTATTATATTTTAAATATATTTTTTGATAATGATAATTGGTTAATTTTACTAGAATTCCTAGCAATTTCGTTAGCAAAAATTATAGTTCACTATAGACAAATATATACACAATTATATTGCACACTGAAATTCGATAATATAGATTAACAATTTTTAACAAAATTTCCAATAAATTATTTGTAATATTTTTCTAAAATCGTATTTGTATGATGGTCCAGTAAAATTTGAATTTATTAGCTCATTTAAAGTCTGCTGCATAGATCATTCTATTTTTATGCTAGTAAATATATACTCTAAATTCAGTAGTTTTTGTTTTTCGCCGTCGTATATAAAAAAAATAATAAATA
Organism: Bibio marci; assembly: GCA_910594885.2. NCBI lineage: Eukaryota > Metazoa > Arthropoda > Insecta > Diptera > Bibionidae > Bibio > Bibio marci. Next base: position 23,323,854 of record OU343114.1, on the reverse strand, counting down.
AATATATTTAACTTGAACATAAATAATCAAAATTATGTTCTCTTCGTTTTTTCATTGAATAAATAACATGGTTTTGTGCTAATATTTTTATTTCTCACATAAATCTGTGATTTATTTATATACAACACATATATTTATTAAAGTGAATGCATTTTGTTGCGGTAGTTTTTTATTATACTGTTTTGCTTTTTATTTAAATTTTATCAAAAAAAAAATTTTTTTTCTTTAATGTATCAATATGTCAATTAATGGAATTTAGAAAAATTAAAAAATTACTATAAATGCACACTATTCAATTTGACACCATTTAAATAAATAAAAATGTTGTACATGGGTAGGTATATAACAAGATGTTACAAAAGTAATCAGATATATCAGGCACGCAACTAGACAAAATTTATGAAAAGTTTAATGTAAATATATTTTTCTTGAAGATAAACGTATAAAATAAACAAATTTCTTGAAAATAATTTTTGGAAGTTAGTGGAAAATTTTCTGGAAAAGTATATTTCCTTTCGAATTAATTATTTATATATAGCGTGAATTTTTTTCACTTTTTCACATTTTCATGGTTGTTTTGAGAAATTTATTATATATATAACATTTTAAACACCCTATAATGTCTGTTATTAAGTTTGTAATATTAAAGAATGAATTAATTATTGAAAAATAATTAATAAAATAAAACGCAATATATAGATAAAATTTATTTGTTATATCATTATACGTGGACGGTTTGATAAGTCATGTTACTATATAAAATTGCAGACAGAAATGTTCATATATGAAAAATAAAAATGAGTTAAAATATTTTCTTGTTAAATTAAAGCAAATAGTTTAAGAGTACTCATAACTTAATATTTAGCGTATTATTTTGAATTGGTAATATTATAATGCAATAAAAAATAAATGACTTTATTGGGAAATAGATTTGCAGAAACTGAAAAATATTTTGAAATTCTCAATAAATTTTTATGTAGAAGGCGGCGCCTTATTAATAGTTGAACTATCTTTTTAAATGTGTGTATATGCAGCTATATATATATAGCAGGAAACTTAATTGTTTTTCATTTATTTCATTGACTTGTTACACAACCCCAGCATTTATATACAATATTTATTGTCGCGCAATAATTATAATATTATATCATTTGATTGACATTTACTTAATTTATTGTAAATATGCAAATAAATTATATACATAAAGTATAAATGTTATGCGAAACATATGTACGAAAAGTGGTTTGATTCTTATTATATACTTACTTAAAATGTCTATAGCTAAATATGTATATAATATGGTATATAAAAATGTTTTTATGGGACACGATACAAGATAATTGTTAAGTCAGTGGTGTCTTTTTTTATTTGTGTACATATTCATATGTGTACGGTATATGACTCCTTTTTTTATTTTACATAACGTTTGAATTACTGCTTTTATTCAATACATGTGCAATTTACGCTAAGAAAACATATTATTTGCGAGAAATTTTAGTTCATTATTTTATTGCAAAGGAGAATATCGCATTGTTTAAATAGGAGTACATAAAATTAATGTTGTATACATGTATTTGAATGAAGTGCTATAATAATAAAGCCAAAATTGATATTCTTATTCAAACCGAGAAAATGGTGATGGGTCGAACATACCTACAAGAGGAATATGGAGAATATTATAAGGGAATCCTTGCAATGGAATTCACAGAGAAAGAAAATCTGGCGTGAGGTGAAGACTTTGACTCCGAATAGAACAAGCTGGTGTTTTCTTCTTGATACTCTATTTATGCTACATCTGACAAACCGAAACAAATGTGATGCTAACATTGCAATTTTATTATATGGTAAAATGATAATTTAAATTTGCAAACGCCACTGCATTCTTATAGCTATTTCAAAGTCAATATTATATGTATATTAGATAGATAGAGGTATAATAATCAAGAAACAAGTTTTATTTTTTTAACTATAATAATAGTTAACTAAGTTTTTATTAGATATGAAAATATTTATTTACTATTATTATAGAACACGTATACAAAATATATTTATAATAATAAGCGGTGTTAAGATCAAAAAAAAAAAAAATAATATGATAACAAAATTATATAATATTATATAAGAATCGTGTTTTATGAATCAAAGGAAAATTCTAAACTTAATCAATTATTATATAATTTAAAATATAAACTTACATTTTATGAATATGGTTTTCAATCTTATTACATTTATAATAGGATATGATATTTTGTTACTAATTTTTATTTATTCATAGATCAAAATTGATTCACTCACCTGAAAAAAATAAAAAAAGAAGAATGGTTAATCATCATTTAATTTATTTATAAGCGAAAATTATATTTCAAACTTTTTGTTTGTAAATTATATATATTTTCATGAGAAAATTTTAAATTTTAATAATTTAAACATGCTGTAAAATCAAAATATATATCAATACTTAATGTTGTTTTTTTTTTTTTTAACAAACTGAGAACAATTCTTTCATCATCATCATCGTCATCATCGAATTAAATTATTATTTACCAAACATATTCTATATTAGCTAAACTCTTTTGCGAATATTCAATGTAACAAAATATACTATATTATATAATTGAAAATAATTGAAAATTATATGTAAAATGAAAGTCAAACGTATTTGAAACAAAATATAAAATATAAATAAATAAAAAGAAATAATCGAGAAAAAAGTTTATAAAAATTTGCAATGCCTTAAAGGATTTAATTTTTTTTCTATTTAACTTTTTTTATTTTTCTTTTTTTTTTATTTGGTTTTATCTTGTATTACAAATCTTTTTTTAAACTACTATTAAATAACATACAATTCAATAATAATAATAATAATACTTTAAAATTATACACATCGAATAAAATGTATATAAATATAAAAATTATAAATTCTACTATATAATATTATATTCCAACCATTTATTATACGTATATGTAATCCCTAGTAACACTGTCCGTAGTTTGTCCGGAAAATGTCCGCATTATATGTAGTAGTCCGTATAGTTTCAATCCGAGGAAATATGTATGGATTTCATACGGATGTCCGCTGGAAATTTATATGATGAGTGCAACCTTGTCCATGGATTTTTATAAAAAATGTCCTTGAATTATCCGTATATTTCCGATGATAATTTATACGGATTCTCCTTAGAAGTATTTCTCGTTGCTATTATTCCACAGAATATCTATAGAATTTATATTCATATTTTTTGTGAGCAGATCCACGGATTTAGACAAAAATATCTGTGGATCGTCCATGTATTTTGACAAGTAATACCCGTGAATTGTCCGTATTAGCAGAATAAATTTTCGTATAACGATGATGTAAAATTGCGGTTTGATTCAGTTTTTTTACCGATAGACCAGAAGTTCTATGAGCACGGAATGAAGATGCTGAACGATGGCAAAAATTCATCGATTGTGCATTTTTTTTGTAATAAACAAGAACAAAAAAACTGCGCAGATAAAATCCATGAAAAGTTTTACAATATTTCTCGGAAATATATCAATTTGAGTTGCTGGTTGTTTTAAAAATTATGAAAATAAATTAAAAAGAGTGAGGATTATATTTAGATAAGCGAAATATACAAAATTTGAATCACTGCCTTGAATAATTGGTGAAATAAATTATGAATACAATACCGCGGATATATGTAGGACATATTACCCAGACAATCCAAAGATTTCAATTGACATTCGTTGGACAAATTTTAATATATCTTTACCATGGAAAATATGTGGATTTTTTCCACGGAAATATTCCTCATTTTTCAAAGTACAAACAAATTGTTACTAGGGATATAACATACTCTCTCTATATATATATATATATATATATATATATATATAAGTATATTAAATATAGAAGATAATATTCAGTTCATAATTTGAATTAAGCGTGATATTTCATATATGTATTTTGCCCTAAAAGAATGTTAAAGAGTCGTTCGCTATATTCGTATTCATATCTATGCACATGCGGCAAATATTTTAATATATGTTTGTATATATTTATAAAATAATATATGCCTGAATATAAAAAGGCATATCACTATATGGGAATATAATAATACCATATAGATATTATACATTGATTCAATTTACATACCTATATAGTATATATATATATATGATATTATAAATAAAGTATATACAAATAATAATAATAATAATAACAACAACATCAATAAAAAAAAATGGTAAAGAACACAATATATATAAATCAGAAATATTATTACTATTATTATTATTATTACTATTAATTTTTTTTTAATATTATGTACAAACATTTGTATAAATTGTAAAATAATACACGCATATATAATTTAATAACCACCAATTGACCTCCATCTATCTATATACCAATATTGTGTATATTATATTCCGTATATATATATTTATTTCATTATTTACCATCATCATATCAAACCATCCTCATTCATAGAGTGTGTACCATATCATAAATTTATCTTTAATACCTATTTATATATATATACACGAGTATTCATATGAGATACGATATATATATATATAATAAATATGTATAATGTTTCATTTTTGTTTGAATTGTATATATTTATATTGCAGAAGAAATATATATATATACATATATATATATATGAACATTGTATGATTTTATAAGATAGTGGTGGATATATAACATAAGTACCAAAGAATACACCCATAATGATGATGGAATAAACAAAGTAGCAAAAAAGTAAACATCCATATATAATAACAGCACCTTATAACTAACTATATATACCATATATATATGGTATGCATGTATATTTATACGTTACGCACTCTCTTTATTATTTATTATTATTTCATTGTTAAAATTTTTACTATAATATGCAACCACATAATATTTTATCATATATGCGCCAAATATGGATCAAAGTATTGTTATGGTTGGATAAATTTTTAATGTGCGTTTTTTTTTTTCAAGTCATTCTTTTTAGTATTTTAGCTTCCAAATTGATGCTAGAAGCACATTTTAATATTATCACACATTAAAATATTTTTTATTTAAATTTAAATAAATTATTTTACAGCCGGCACCACGGTAATATTTTTAATTTTGTTTTTATTTTTCATTTTTATTTGATATTAAAGTTTTGATAATTTGATTTGATTTGAAAATTTAAATTTATTGTAATAAATATAAGACAGTATTAGTGTTATATGTTATATTATTCTATGATAACATAACGTATACATGAGATTCACTCATTTTTTGGCAGCATTGTTATAAATAAATTAAAATAAAAAAATGTTTCGTGCTTATCCTTAAATGTTAAATTCTGCAAATTAGAAAATTTTAAATAATTCCAAAGGATTCATAAATTACGTAAGTGCATACTAATAAATTGCGTATATACAAATAATGTAATATAATTCAAAATAAAAACTCTATCGCATTCCATATTCCAAAATAAAATAAAATCGATAGAAAATGTTTAGTCATGAAGTGTTACGGTCAAATTTTTAAAATTTGTTTGTTCTGTTATAATGTTATTTTTTATAAATTAAATTCATCATTTAATATTTATGAATTTGGTTGTAAATCCATATTTTTAAGTATATACCCCCCCGCTTAAGTATATTTGCTCAGTGATATCATTAAACCTAATTAAGCTCTGGCCATAATTTATAATCATTTCACAAAATTTTCTAAATAAACACTCTACTGCTCTATATACTCTTATTTTTATATAATAATTATATCACAACTGGTGATTTTTGTATGGAATAGATTGGTCCAAATATTTGAATATATATATGCAAGTATTAAATATATAAAAATATATTAAAATTATATAAATATCAAAGTAGTTATAAGTGTACATTCAAAACAAACAATACGCGGCATTTTGCAAATGTTACCAGACAAGACGATGTGAAAGTATTTTCCTGTAGTAAATCTTTAAACAAATATATTTATTTATTTATTTCTTTGTTTTTCAATTGAATTCTTAAATGATTTTCTTCATTTCATTCTATATTCAATATACAATATATATACATTCAGCCAAATAAGTACCCGGAAATTCTCATTTTTAATTTTCTCTCTGAGAATATTTAAAAAAAATTTTTTTCTCAGGTTGACACAACTGTCAGCCACCATTCTGTGAATTTTTATTGCTATGTGTGATTTAGTTTGCTTACGGCGTCATTAGGAACAAGTCAACCTTTTGTGTGCGTTGCGATTTTTACTATGGATAAAAATATCGATCAAAGAGTTTGTGTGAAATTTTGTGTTTCAAACGAAATTTCTTGTGTCAAAACATTGGAAATGTTGAAAAAAACATTTGGTGATTCAACCATGTCGAAAACTCAAGTTTACGATTGGTATAAATCGTTCAAAGAGGGGCGAGAAGAAGTGAACGATTTGCCACGTTCAGGACGGCCTTCGACCTCTTCAACTGAAGAAAACGTCGACAAAATAAAGGTAATGGTGCTCGAAAATCGTCATAATAGTTTGCGAGAGATAGCCAAAGAAATGAACATGTCTCATGAGACCGCTCGTCATATTTTGGTTGATGTTTTGGGTATGCGGAAAGTCGCAGCGCGATTGGTGCCAAAAGATCTGAATTTTCTTCAAAAAATGAATCGCAGTAAGGTGGCTGAAGACATGCTTGAACGCGTAAATTCAGATCCAACGTTCATCGAACGCATCATAACTGGTGACGAGACATGGGTTTACGAGTACGACATGCAAACAAGTCAACAATCATCGGAATGGCGCGCCAAAAATGAGCCGAAACCGAAAAAACCGCGCCAAAGCAAATCGAAAATCAAGGTGATGCTGACCGTTTTCTTCGATATTCGTGGTGTTGTTCATTCGGAATTCTTACCGGAGGGACAAACCGTCAATAAAGAATATTATCTTGGCGTTATGAAGCGTTTGAGAGAGAATGTTCGTCGCAAAAGACCAGATTTGTGGCGGAACAACAGTTGGATTTTGCACCACGATAATGCACCAGCGCACAAAGCGATCATTGTTAACGAGTTTTTGAACAAAAATTCAACAAATATCATCGAACAACCACCGTACTCTCCAGATATGGCACCATGTGACTTTTTCCTGTTTCCAAAACTCAAATTACCACTTCGTGGAACCCGTTTTGAGAGCATTGAAGACATCAAAACTAATTCGCAACGAGAATTGAAGGCCATCTCGGAATATAGCTTTAAAAAGTGTTTCGATGATTGGATTGTTCGTTGGAAGAAGTGTATTGCCTCAGAAGGGGCCTATTTTGAAGGGGATATAATAAATTTAGATGATTGATAAGTTGTTTGTGTTTTATTTCAAATTTCCGGGTACTTATTTGACTGAATGTATATAGTAGATATTCATAAATACTTGCATAGATCATTTGAATTCATATTCATTATATATTATTATTGTATTATTATTATGTACATATACATATTTTATTATATGATTATGATGGTGCGGTAAATATTCACTTATAAAATCATAAATTTAATTTAATCATATTTTGAAATAATTCTACATATACACAATATATGTATTGTGTGTATAGAATGTATATTGTAGATATATGTTTGTAATATGCATTTATTTTGGTATATATATATATAGTCCCTATATTTATATTATAGTAATCGTAAACATTTTATAGGGTGTTTTATCATTATTATTTTTATTTTTAAGAAAGACACAACATAAAATATAGAATATAATTTTAGCTATATACCGCATAAATATGACAATTTTCTATATTCATATATTATTAGTAGATATCCATAGATTATATACAATATATATATAGTACATGTTATACATATCAAATTTGTATTGTTATGGTATAAAAATATATATCTACCTACACTAGTGTGTGAAAAGGTAAGGTTAAGTTTAATTTTAATATGTAAACAGAACCAATTGAAAATTAAGTTTACACAGGCACCACAATTTTTAGTATATGTACACGTGTTCTATCATTGCTTTTAAATCATTTTATAACATTTTGTATAGCATAATATTTTAGATATTGCTAGTATAAATATATATACACTACTACTGCATATATTGTATATACAACACAGTATAAATTTTCCACATTTTCTTATTAATGATCCTAATGTTATATATATGTAAAAATTATTCTATTCTTTTTACAAAAATTTATTACACGACATGCATATACATATATATGCTATATAATTTTCAACTGTATTAAAATAAAATATTGTGGTGGATATTAAAAAATAAGAACATATCAGTTTTGTAGTTTCCTATAATGCATATAATATCAATAAACATGTTCGTATGCTCTGTTTTGGCTGCTGTCTCTGTGTCAGCGAACCACATTTTACAATTAAAATTTATAAATGGTGATATTAAAGAAAATATCTGCTCAACCACTAGATAATATTTTTAAATTAAAATAACTCAATATTTTTATTAAAATTTAAAATTAGTGAAAAAGTTCGGACATTTGTACAATAAAACTATCCATCGCCAATTGTAGAATTTATAGAAATACTTTATCATAGATCTCGCATATACGATCATATTAATTTGTTATTTTATATATACCGATAAAAACCATGCCACGATAATAAAAATCTTAATTTATTTTAATATTTTAACATAATTACAAAAATTTTTCTGACAATAAAAAAATCCAAACAAAGTTCATTGGCACAATACGCCTACGTTTTATTTTTTTTTTTTTCCTTTTTGATTTACTGTATGTGCATTTACACTGCGTCGGGTATTTCGATATTTTATGTGTGTTGACACAGACATAGTCAAAATAAACAAATTCATATATGTAGATTATAATAATTTTTTTTCCTCTCCAAACTATATTCATTGATTATTATTATTATTATTATTATTGTTATATGATTTTTCCGTAAGACAAAAAAATAAGTTTCCAGAAAAAGTGTTATTCTTTTTATATATGCACGCATTTATAGATATTATGAAAGCAGTATGCACTCTTATGCAGTAGTAGTGTATACTTTATATTGCATTTATACACCATTATGTATAAATAAATATGTATATGCACTATATATAGATATTATATTATTGTGATTGCCTATAGTCTACAACATATACACACACTGCGTTTTCAATTATCATCAATACATAAATAAATATAAGTATTTATGAGAAATAAAATTAAATTCAAATTATTATTATACTTTATTTGTTTGTGTATAGTTTATTTTTATTAGAAAATTGTAACTTTTTTTTTTTTTTTCTTGTGTATATGCGTGTGATATTTATTTTGTTAATACAATATAATTAAGAAAATATGTATGTTTATAAAATTTATTTTATTGGAAATTACCAGTGTGTGTCGTCTCTATTTGGTTAAGTGGCGCAAGCGGCTTATACTATCTATATTATATCAATATAAATATTTTATTGTGCATATAATTTGGTATATGTATATTCTCTGCATACATTGTGTATTAAAATAGTGAAATAATATTATCAAATGTGTATATAATAATGGTATAGAGTGTGGAAAAATAAACATTTAAAATAATTATATTTATTACGCGTACATAGAACTATACCATACATATAATAATATAAAAGAAAAAAGAATTGAAAATATATTAGGTTGTCAACTATCTCCCTTCCGCCTTTTTGCTCTTTATTCAATGCTTTATAAAAAGTGTTACAGTAATCGGATTTAGTTCAAATATGCGCCGTTTTGTTCGATAATCTGTTTCCATCTAGACTGCAACTTCATAATACCTCCCTCGTAGAAGCCCCCCTCCTTATTTGCGAAGAACTCGGACAGCCACTTTTCACAAGCCTCTTTTGAGATCAACTTTACACCACCAAGGGCGTTCGCCATGGACAGGCACAGGTGGTAATCACTTGGCGCTATGTCCGGGCTATATGGTGGATGCGATAAAACCTCCCATCCGAGCTCCCGTAGCTTCTGACGAGTCATCAACGAAGTGTGTGGTCTGGCGTTGTCCTGGTGGAACACTACACCCTTCCTTTTGGCCAATTCTGGACGCTTCTGGTCGATCGCCTGCTTCAAGCGGTCCAGTTGTTCGCAGTAGATGGTAGAATTAAGCGTCTGGCCATATGGGAGCAGCTCATAGTGGATGATTCCCTTCCAATCCCACCAAACACACAGCAAAACCTTCCTGGCCGTCAATCCCGGCTTGGCCACTGTTTGGGACGATTCACCGGCCTGCGACCACGACCGTTTTCGCTTGATATTGTCGTATGTGATCCATTTTTCGTCGCCAGTCACCATCCGCTTCAAGAATGGGTCGAGTTCGTTCCGTTTCAGCAGCATTTCGCAAATGGAAATTCGGTCCATTAGATTTTTCACTGTTAATTCATGTGGCACCCAAACATCAAGCTTTTTTTTGTATCCAGCCTTCTGCAGATGGTTTAAAATGGTTTGGTGACTAACTCCCATCTCCTGGGCGATGTCACGAGATGCCACATGCCGGTCTAACTCGATGTATTCCATGATTTGATCGGTATTTGTCGTCACAGGTCTTCCGCCGGCTGGCTTATCCATGGTGTCGTTTTCACCGGCTCTGAATCGTCGAAACCATTCCTCCGCGGTTCGAAGTGATAGAGTACCATCCCCCAAAACACCATTAATCTCACGGAACGTTTCTCTAGCGGATTTGCCTTTAACGAAGGAAAACTTTAAAATAGCGCGAATTTCGGCGTTAGTGAACTCCATGTTTACACGTCTATAACTGTTGAACGCAATATCCAAACTAATCATACATAGCGTCGTTTTGTTTGTTATGTCAAGAGCTTTCAAATTATGTACAGTGTTGCCAGATACGAGCTCTGTAGCGCTTTGTACATAGCCGCGAAATTAAAAAGACAAAAAGGCGGAAGGGAGATATTTGACAACCTTATATATTCTAATAAGAATAGAATTAAAAAAAAACCTACATAAATATATAGAGAAAAGAGAAAAGAAGATTTTTTCAGATTAATTCGTGCCTGAAAATATCAAAAACGTGTTTAACTTATTTTGTAATTAAGAAAATACATATGATTGTGTACTTATGCTCTTTATACCATTTTTTATATACTTTTGGTATAGGTTTTTTTATTATAAATATGTGATGGCAGTGGCGTCTACATATTACACACATATATTACACAAATAAATATATACACTTATGTATATACAACATAAGTTTATGGGATTTGTATTCGTCGATTTTTCATAAAAAAAAAAAACAACAAAATAAAAAGAAAAATTTCAATGTAGAACAAAAAAAATTTAATTGAATTTTAATAAAACATAGCAAAAAAAAATTATAATAATTTTATAAAAACATCAAAATATATTATTATTAAATATATGCATTTTAAACATAATCGTATTCATGTAACTATATATTATATACATATTATATACATATTACTTACATACCTTATATTCATATATACCATACCATATATATATCATATCTATGTACACATTTATTTACATATATGAAAATGATTTAATGTTGTTTGTCTACTCTATACGATGGTGTTGTGGTTATCATATACATCGTTATGTGTATATAGTATTTCTATATATATATATATATATATAACCCTATAACAATATCTATAAAATATGCAAAGAGTGTATAATAGATGTGTTGTTTAATGTAGGCGAATATTACATATAGTATACATGATACAATACACCAGAGTATATATCGGACACGTGAAATGACAGCTGGCATGTTTTTGGTTTTTTTTATAATGTTAATATGTATATGTAATATTTTATGTTATTATTGATTTAGAGATTGTTTTTTAACATATTTGTATATATATAGATATTCTGTGATAAATATTATATAATAATTACTTACTTATATCGTAATAATTTAGTTAAACTTAAACTTATTATAATTTTAATATGTATAAATACCATAATAAAGTTATATCTTCATTTATATAAATATAAATTGTTATTGTCTGAAAGTGTAAAACGTCTGTAAGTAAGTAATGTTTAAAAATTTTATTTATTCTAAATCCAAGTACTGCTAAATGGGATCTAATTGTTGACAGGGTAAACATTATTTAGTTTTTTTTTATAATTGCCTGCAATCAAGTTTAAACTATATCGCAGTTTCTAAAAAAATTAGTAACATCATCTATATAATACTATAAATGTTGTTCAAAGACAATATCAAAAACATTTTAAATATCAGGACTTTAAATAACCTAATAATGGACCTTTAACACACTAACTACATACGCCCAATTAGAAAGATCAAAATGGTAAAACAATTAATCAAACACAATAGTAATATATTTGTAGTGACATAAAATTTATGTGTTATAAATAAATTAATTAAAACCATAAATGATATATATTATACGCCTTCCATATTTGGTATAGAATATATACTCAATAATCAAAATGGAAACAATTTATAGAAAGAAAAGCTCACAAACAGTGCATAAATTTCATTGGAAATATAATAATAATAATTGAAATACAAAATTATACAAAAAAATCGGCAATGATCAGTATCGATCTCTTTGAATTATCCACAAAATTCATATAAATAAAATACTGGACTTAATTGAAAACAAAAATTTACAAACACATTTTGCAATACATTTATCGATACGCAGTTGTCAACAAGATCCAATTGCGACTACCATATCCAGCAGTAGTTTGATTTTTTTTATCATAACCACCATGACAGAACTAAAAAGGTAATTTTAACAATTTAGAATAAATATCGAATACTTTAATATAGATTTTTTTCTAAATTGCCTATAATAATAATAAAATATTAGCTAACTTGAAGAGGTGTGAATAGCACGGCTATGGATTTAACAATACAATGTAAGAAATGTAAATTGATTAATATAATTAAATAAAATGCAAATATTCAAAATAATAAGAAAATACAAAGAAAAAAAAAAAGAGTGAAACTTCAAAAGAAAATATTCTGACATATTTTTTACGAGCCAATAAAATTAAAAATTTTATTCGCGAGCTAAAGGCACGTGTGTATTTATTGTACTATCATAAAAATTAATTTATTTATATTTATTCGATGCGATTTTTTTTTTTTTTTTTTTGCTCTGAAGATTCTCTCATTTAAAACGTAATGAAAAAATAAAACACAATAATATAATATCTCGCATAAATTAATTTTATTATGACATTTATTTAATATACGCATAAATAAATACATAAAATTAAAATAATTAAAATATATATTATTATATTGTAATTATATAATTTATATAATTTTATATATTTTAAAAAAAATATGTGGGAAGAATACAAAAAAAAAAAAAAATAATATAAGAATTTCACAATATAATATTGATTTTTTTAAAACAATTCCTACCACAAAACTATTATTCTTCATTGTCGTAAAAATTATATAACTATTTGCAAATTATTTAAGTGATTCGCACTATAAATATTAGAACGGAGTCGTCATAATGTTATAAATTTGAATAACAATAAATAAATTGTAATTGAATATTTATATAAAACTTATGTTTAGTCTTGTTGTTATTGTTGTTGTTGTTGTTGTTGGTATTTTTTATTATTCCATGAACATCGTTTTTTTTTTTTTTGCCTAATATAATTTATGAATTATTATAAGAAAAGAAGTAGTAATCGCTATTATTGAAATAAATTTGGGTTTCATTGTTCTATTTAGCATTTTGTTAAATTTTATTCTTATTGTCATACCTTTTTATTACTTTCTTACGTGACAAATCACATAAAAACTACAGAGTGTTATATATAGAATAGTTTCCTTTCAACAATCCTAAAAAAGAAAAAAAATGTAAATAATAGAAATTACCATTTCTCTACATGCAGAACATAATACATTTATAGTATATATTTACAATAATAACAACCATATAGGAACAAAACTACAAAAATAGCAATAATTTTTCAACCACAGCTTACAATCATTTTCGGTTTTGCTTTTTTAGTATAATTTCACAAATGGTTGAGTTCACTTCTATGCAAACAAACACATCATGTATCATTTATTTTTTTTGTTATTTTTTTGTTGTACACATTTTGAAACTATCATTTTTAAATTCTAACATTATATAACCTTTTGTTGTTCTATTTTTTCATGTCCTTTACAAGTTATAAATAAAATAGCATTTCATGTGTGTGATTTGAAGTATATTATGTATTATTTGATTCATTTATTTTAAAAATAAAAATTAATTTATTTTTGTGAAAATTTTGATTATTTTACAGTTTTTTAATATTATTTGAGATAAAAATTATTTATTTTATTAAATCTTAATTAATAATGTGTGTTTTTAAATGAAAATTTTAAAGTTTTTCGAAATTACACTTTTTTTTTTTTTTTTGGCTTCTACACAATAGAACTAATTATGAATAATATTTTTAAACAAATAAAGTGCAAGTATATGTACATACAATTTTTATTTATGTACATGTATGTTAATTGTACATATTATTTTAGCTGTTCAAAAGTTAATTTAATAACCATTATTCTTCTGGACACATATAATTTTATATTTTGTAAATACAAAATTGAATTTAAAATTAAGATGTACAATAATCTTCAGAGCACATTGGAATTTTCTGTATTTTAATGACTGAGAGATTTACAATAATTTTATCATATAAGAATTAACAAGAGTCATTTCATTTATGATTATATTAAGGCACAGTATTCACATAAAAGTGCTTAAAGAAAGTATTTTTTTGTGATTTTTTTTTTATAAAATCTCAGCAATATAATATTAAATAAATTGTTGAGTATTTTATTAAAAAATATACATTACAATCCTTCCGAACGTACTTAAAAAAATTGGGTTTACTGTGTTCACTATATTATGAGCAGGATTATCGAAATACAAATAATGTATGTTGTGATTATGTTTTGCAAGAGAGGAAGTAATCTTTGAACGAAGGATTTTTTAAATTATTCATTAGAAGCAAAATAGCGAGATTAATATAGAGTTATTGGAATAATGTAAAATAATTCAAATAGTACGTGTGATAATTATGAATTTATTAACACATTCTAATTGTTGACCTATTTATCGATGTATATATGATTATTTACCAACAACATCACCGCCTGCATTAAATATTACAATAAATGTGTAAAAGTGTTGGTTTTATATATTAATTAAATTAATTTTTACTTATAAATTATTCAAAATTTTAAGTAAATCACTCCTTTAGAGATATTTTGTTCACCGATTAGAATAGTTTAAGCTTCAAAACTTACTGTACAAACATTGATAACATATTTTTTAATTACCATTTATTAATTTGACATTTTTTGAAGAATATACTATAGAAATATTCTATTTTAGGAAATTATATATAAACCCCAAAATCGATTTTTTTTTCCACCCATCTAACAATAAACGTAACCCCTTAATACATATTTATTATACACGCGGCTCTTTAATATAATAATCAATATATATTAGAATATTGTATAGAGTATATTTATATAGCGTCTGAATTATTTTTGTAACATTATTGCATACTTAAAAGCTAATATATAAATTAAATTTAAATTTATTACAAAGTTTTTCTTTCTGTTATAGGTGTATGCAAAAAAAAAAAATGTTCTAACAATACAATACATACAAACAATACATACAATACATACAATTACCTTTTGTAAAGGTGTATTTATATGTTAATAAAAATATATCGAATATACTCAAAAATAAAGTACATATTGTTACTTAATAGTTTGAACTATGTATAGAGTAAAGTCGTTTATATAAAATATTATTAAAATATTAATTTAATATTATATATTTCATAATATTTGTGTGTATGTGTGTTTACCTAAACATTGTATATAAATATAGAAACATCAACATTTATCCTTCCATTAAAACACGCAAATTATAGGAAAATTTTTGTCACGCTATATTGTATACAACAATTTTCAATTATTCAAAACAATTTTCCGTATTCATATTTATAAATAAATATACACACACATTTTTATATAATTTATATTTGAATGACAAAGTATAAAAATAACTTCTCTTATTGTTTAGTTCCAATTAAAATTTTATTACAATGAATATAATTAATGTAATAACAAATCAAAAATAATAATAAAATTAATTTAGATAATTTTTATGCAAAAATTAAATATGCGTTTGAGTTTGTTTCAAGAACGCACACCGCATCAACATAACAATGACAATAAATAAATCTAAGTTTGGACATATATATAGAAAATTTTAACAAAATAAATAATTTATAATTAAAATAAAAATTAATTAATTAATATCTATATAAGATATGATCTCATATTCTATTTGGTAATGTTTACAGTAAACAGTTTACTTATATGTCCTAGACAGACGATTTTAACAAAATTTTAAGAATAACTATTTTTTAGTATGTGTCAATAGCTTTACATTGATAATTAATATATATTATAGAATTGCTTGCAAAATGCTATTAAAATGTAATCATCGCATAAATCCAATATTGGATATTTGATTCGTATAAATGTCAAAATGATTGGTATACCTATAGTTGTGTATGCCTAGTATGCACGTAATAATATTTTAATCATAATCAATGTATGAAGACGTAATAAAGTTAATCATAATCGTCTGTTGTCTGGCTAGGGTATTATACGCATATATTATAGGATAGTAATATTAAGTATTTATTATATATACCATATATAAAATAGATAATGTATTTATGCGTGGCATATTATTTTGCTTTAAATTTATAATAATGACGAACACAAAAAGTGGAAATAGGGGTGACCGGGGGTTTGTATGAATCTATTTTCGTATTTCCCATAATGCTCATTACTTTTGTAACGTGCATGCTTGGAAATAGAAATTTTCTCAGATTAAAATCGTTCATTATTATAATTTAATATATAACCACGATTAAGATGATGCCAATTGATACACATATTACCGCACATTCATATATGAATCACACACAATCAAATAAGAAATTGTGAACTGTTATAAAAATGTGCATATTCACACAATAAAAAAGTATTTGTGATAAAAACTATCGGAATGAAATGATATGTGTACACAATATGACCGACAATAGGGGGGGTTCTCAAAATTCAGTTGGTTTAAATTGCTAATGATGGAAATATAACCAATGGTTCATATATCGCCGATCACTCCTACATACATAATTAAAAAATATTTATTTAACTATACAAAAATTCAAATGCAAATACACACAAACACACATTTCGAAAAAATAAATTTTTAATTTCTCACATTAATAAACTATTTTGGAGTTGTTATGTTTTTTTTTATATGTTGTTATTAATAATATGTCTTTGGTATCCTATCCTATACATATTACCTATATATAATATATACCATATATACAATAAATACACTTAAAAAAAAAAGAGTACTATACAAACCTATTGAGGTAAATTCCACTTATATCTATATATGGTAGTTTATTCAAAAACTTGAACGAAAGCTTTCTAGATTATTTATTTTAAAATATTTGAATTATTCTATAAACTTTTATTCAAATTGGTGTTGCGATAAGAAGATGTTGTGATTTAAATTAAAAGTACATTATATCAATTTTCGTATAAAATTGCAACTTATTTCTATTTCAAGATATTACATTTATTTTTTTATTTTGTATAAATTATACAAACGTGTAAAATATATTTTTTATATGTACGTGTGGAGTCAAATAAAAGTTAAATAATTCTAATATTTAATTTTATGTTTATAATATGTATGCATATTCATATATCAAATATGTATATTAGAAGATAATGTGTGTGTGTGTGTGTGTGTGTGTTGTATATACTATATATTTTTTATTTTATTTCTTTTACAAATATACTCAACGGATTATAATACAAAATTTCCTTTGATTAATTTTCAATCGATTTGTTATGCCGATTCAAAATTCTGAACTTTTATATATGGTATGTACATTCTTCTTAAATTTTGATATTCATAAATTAATAAATATAGTATAATATATATATATATATGTTTATATATACACGTTTATAATACACTGTCAGAAACAATATTATTGCATAACAACCAATATACAGAAATCCAAAAAAGACGTTTCACCATATTAATTAACATATAGTAATCGTGTTTATTAAAATAATGTCTCTCAAACAACTTCTATCGAGAAACAATTAATTTACCAAAGTATAATATTAAGCATATTCAGGTTCAGCCATTTCAACAAAAAAATCTGATTCATAATTTACGTATATGAAGGTTAAAATCTGGATATTAAAAATATCTATGCGTAATAGCAACATAATCTTATAGTTTAAAAGTGAACTCATATTTCGAGGAGAATATGCACACTTTAATTTTATTAATTATCATTATATTATTGTTTAAGAAACATTGATAATTTTATATGTCCATTGTGGATAATCTTTTAAAACTTTGAACGTATACTAACAAATTTGTATATAGAATTAATAATATAATGTAATTGTAATTTATAAGAAACACTATATCGTTACAATAATACATATAAAGTATAAAAGAAATTACATTTATTATTACCTTAACAAAATAATAAATTATAATTTATTATGACAATATATAGAGTTTCATACCTTAAGTAAATTAATTAAAGTGTTTTTATGTAAATATTTCATACGAGTTGTATACATATAATATATAAAAAGTTATTATGACCATATGTTGTTATTAGTTATTTTAGTAATTTTAATATCATTTTTAGTTTTTTTACATATAAAAAGACATTTTATCAACTATATCATAATTTATTTATACTAATTGTACATGACATAATGTTATTGTATTAATCATTATTTATTGTTGTCATTATCATTGTTAATACAAAATATATGCGACATTATTTAATAATGAAAATAAATATTCATAAACTATTTATTTATAAATACCTATATATTAGGGTGACAAAATTCTATATAGCCACCAGGAATAACTTTTTTTGGAAAACAATTTTATTGACCGAGTCCCCAGATAGATTAAAATGAATATAATATATGTAAAAATTTTGTAAGAGTGTAAAATTTCATATACAAAATTCAATGAAATACTCGTATATAATCAAAGTATATATGTATGGATTTGAATATATACCTTTTTTAACATTTTTATATCACAGCAAATTTATTGAGACTATAGTATTCGGTGTAAGTCAACATTATTATGAGAATATATACAATAAAAATTACAAGAACATAATATAAAAATATTGGTGGGATGTTAATGAAACAGCGCCGTCGAATGTAAAAATTTGATGATATTATAGATGTGTTAATGAAAACAAAAATTATGAAATATCAACCAACATTTAAATTTTGTGTGTTGAACTATATTTTCTGAAAAATTAGCTTTACTCAAATTTCAGCTATACCATAGATTATCAATTAAAATTACTTATAAACAATATAATTTAAAAAAAAAAATTGGGTAAAATATAAAAACTGGAATTCCAATAATAAAATTTTTTGCAGCATTAAAATGATTTCAAAATCCTGTAAAGTTAATTTCCCATAAAATTGTGATCTGCATATGAACTTTTATTTCACAGAACCGAAATTATTCTTATTTTTAGCAAAATATTTTATTTGCCGCCACTGATATCAATAAATATAAAAAAATAATAATAAGAATAATAATATATGAAACATTTTTTTTCCATACATCTTGTGTGGTGAATGTATACAATATGTTCATGATAACAGAAATTTGATGAGTTTTATGTATTAATAATAAATGAACCCAAAAGAAGATAAATAATAAAGATTATTTATATACCGCAAACCTCAAATACAATGTTTTATTGGTACTTTTACACTGTTATTTATTTTATAATAACAATAATAATAATAATATTAATAATAATAATAATAATAATAATAATAATAATAATAATAAATAATAAATGAGAGTTGAATTTAAAATATTATCGATTATATTGTAGGTATAAATGCTAATTATAACGATTTAAATTTTATGGGCTTTTATGTCCGTTGTCCATTTGTGTTAATATATGGTATTATTAAATTATCTGAACGATTAAGAGAATGTGTCCATAAATGTATACAAAAGGTGTATTTATACACGCAGCATGTAGTTCGATATTTATATACGATAACACAAAAAATAATGTTGTGTATCACGCGTTATCCAGTTTAGTTCTCCCCAAAACAAAAAAATAAGTATAATTAAATATAATGCGTAACAAAAAATATGGAAAAAAATAAAAAAACCAAAAACAGGTTATTGTTTTTAGAATTTCTTTTACATAATTTAAACAAAAATAAAATTATAATTTGTGTATAAAAGTTTGTTTTTTTATTTCATAAGTTCTTTATATCGAATTTATAGTATATGCTATTATTTTTGAAATGTGTAAGTATCTATATAGAATATATATAAATAATGATGAAGATAGAAGGCCTTTTACATGTCAATTGTATTATTAATACTCGGAGGTCTACTTACCCATTGTGTTTGCCCTGTACCATAACGTTTGATTGTGCAGACAAACATCATATCCGGCCACCCCATACAAAAGTTTCACTCATTTTAAAAGCATCTATTATAATTTTCAATGATTTTAGTAATTCACAAATGAATCTGTAACTATATACTTTATCTATTAAAATATTTTTATTTATTTATGTATATTTATAGATAAATAACCCATATAGTATTATGTGTGTAGAGACATTCTTAATCTTCTTCTAATTTCGTCCAATACCTACAAATTTTCAAAGATATATGATTTCTGATTTAATAAAGCAACAAATGCATGATTCAGTTGAGTAATGTTTAGTATTAAATTTTATATTCATCATCTCCCAATTGAATGACATGCATTTTAATCATAGTCCCACAGAATATTTTGCATATATACATAACATACCATTGATATCATATAACTGGAATTATAACAGTTTTCTTGTGTCAAACATATTTCGAATAAAAATTAGAAACCAAGAAATTTAACAATAAATAATAATATTGAATTTATATATAAGCGGAATAATAGTTGAGGTCGAAAATAAAACCAATAGCTGGTTTTGGTAAAGACTGGAGGAGTAACAATTGTTCATATATTCATTTTCATTTTGTATTTGTAAATTATTTAACTGAAAATGTCTATGTATACAATCTTATTTTAAGACTTCGTAACCATATGGCACTATGGAATTCTTAGACATGAGTATTATTTAAGTCATTTAAATTAAATTTTTATATTTTATTGAAAAATTTTACGCATTGAAAAATAATATGATGTGAGTATAAAAAACGAAAATTATTCTTAATAAGGTTCTTTGTAATTTAGATTCGGCGACATTATAAAATCGACTTATTTTTATTATCCAGTTTTTAGAACTAAACTTTCACATATTCTGTATATGAAAATGAAATAAAATTATAATACACTTTATAAATAAACACGAAATGTTTAATATTTTAATATCTATTTAGATGGAGCTAGTGCAATATGTGCAATATGAATTAGTTTTTTTTTTTTTTTGTGTCATGAAAAATTACACAGCAAAAATGCAAAACACATAAAATAATAATATACATTTTTGTACAATAAAATATGATTT
Source organism: Bibio marci (assembly GCA_910594885.2). Lineage (NCBI taxonomy): Eukaryota > Metazoa > Arthropoda > Insecta > Diptera > Bibionidae > Bibio > Bibio marci. The sequence goes on along the minus strand of OU343114.1, from coordinate 23,302,203 downwards.
GTTTTATCGTCGTATTTACCGCATTTATATATTAGATTGTATAAATAATGTATGTGACAATGTACCCAAAATATAGTACTCGCATATATAAACTTATATATATGCATATTTTACTGTGTTTTTACTTCTTTGCTATATATATATATATACTACTGTGTTGACTATTATTATATGCAAACAAAATCCTTTGAAATTATTTATTATATTTTAATATATACAAATTATATATATATGTAGAGGAGAGAAAAAATGAATGCATTTTATGTAGAATATATCATAAAACCGACAATTAGTTATTTTCTTTATTGTGTACATATTCGTAAATAAAATTTATTAAGTGAATAGAATTTTTCCTAAATTTAACTATATCTGTGTACGTACGAGTAGTATATGGTATTTATACTTAAAGGATTTGATAAATACCGAATAAAATTTTTATTTTTCAAACTATTATATAATACATTACCTTAATGCACCCCTGACACATATATTACATATGTAATATTAAGATATTTCAAAATTTCAAAAACTTCATATTAATAGAATATATTTTTATGCTAACGAAACGAATATTGTAGTTACAATATATAGATGATGCGACTATTATATGTTATTATGTTATTATGTTATTTATATAATTTTTTCGTCGGTTTTGTATTTTTTTTCATGAACAATATTCGATTGTAATAATACGGGAAAGTTTTACAAAAAAGGACCACATCTATTAAAAAATGTATTGTCCGCAACAATTCAAAAATGATAATAATATATATATATATAACTAATTGGACATCACATGTTGATTTTTTTAAAAGAAAGTCTACTACCTTTTTTTTTTTTTTGTTTTGTATTTATAGTTACCGAAAAATTTTACCAGTTTTTTTTAAATTTTTTGTTAAAAATTCTCGTATATCTTTATTTTATCATATTTTTCTATTTTATTATGTGATAATTTTTTCACAAACTTTTCACTAGCATTCGTATTTTAGTTTGACCAGAAAATACAGGCACGACAAAAAATAATCATAAATAGAAATTAAAAATACTTTGTGTTTTGATTATTTGTTAATAGATTTATATTTTATTATCATTATTTTGATGATAAACACACATATTTAAATTTTTATTGTCTAGTCAGTCGTATACTACTATATTATAGATATATACAGTGTGTGTGTGTGCATATATACACGACGAAACGAAAGTCATTCATTTCATTTCAATGAAAAAAAAAGCAAACAAACAAATTTTAAATGAAGACACACTAACATTTTTTTTTATATTCTTTTCATAAAAAATTTTAAGACACAAAATAAAAATATCAATGTAAATAAATAAATGAATTGTATTTAAAAGATTTATTGTTGTCGAGGAATCTCTAGAAATAGCTACTTTATGTACGTATATTCACACAGACAAAATACAATCTATTTAGTATGTTATAAGAAAATCCGACGGATTTTTTGTGTTGTTTATAATGACTTTAGAGTGTAGTGCGTACGTAATAGTATAAAATATAAATTAAAAAATCATAGAAATTCGTTCATTTAATGACAAAATATAAATATGTATTTAATTGAATTTAATAATATTGTTGTGGCGGTGGCGTGGCGGTGTATTTTGTAAGAAAAACAAACTTTTTTCTCTTGTTGTGAATCATATATAAATTATGATTATGTTAAAAGAGATAACAATAATAAATAAAAAAACAATAATGATTAAAAATAAATCTGTATAATGTAACTTTTGATTATACAACAAATATCAAAAAAATAAAAGAATATTATGTGAGTGTGATCGAGAAATAAATAAATATTTATACAAAATTTATGAATTGGAATTCATTTATAATTACATTATGTAATAGGTATTATATAGAAATTAAGCAGAATTGTAAATGAATCTCTTGTGATGATGATATATTGAAACATAGCGATTCTATTTAAATATTCTGTAAATACAGATTAAATTGTTGGTGAGAATTTACCCATAAGAAATTCGTATGAATTCGTTCAAAAAAAGACAATGTGGTTAGGAATCACTCTGAAAGCAGTTGGCAACATAATATGCGGTAATATTATGTGGTTAAAACACAAGTTATTCAATCCGAAGATTGCGAATTCGATCCTGAGTATTCGGATGAAAATATTTTTCAGTATTTTTCTTCCTAATAGTTAGTCAACTGAATTATCTTTTGTTCGTACATGAAATCAGAAAAAAGATGTTTTTGGAAATATGGTGTGTTGGTCACTATTCCGCAGAGTTTAATAATGTTTTCACATACAACAGTGTCAACAATCGACACTTAATGGCAAAATCAATTGGTGAATTATTACGTGCTCACATACGGAGCACATTATCCAACTTGACTTCAATGTTGTTCTCAAAATGCTATACTCTTTGTATGTTTTTATAATCTAACTCGGCAATTAAAATTATAGCGCCGGATTTTTTGTTATAAAGTGTAGCTAGCTGAAAAAAACTCCACTCAACAAAATCAAAAATATTTTCTCTATCATGAAATGTAGTTCTTTGCATAATTTTTGAATGAGCATATATATAAATTCTTCCGTAACTATTTTTTGAAATATTTTATTTTTGAAAATTGTTTACCATACACAAGTCGAAAATCTACAATACAAAGAAATTATCGAGGATGTAAAATGTCAATATTCAAGTTAATTTCCTTGATTACGATCATATCGAGGATGTGGCCTATATATATAGAAACTTTACATAAATTCTTAATTAATTTGATAATACTTATAGATCTTTTTTTTATTTATAATATCTCATAATATGGAATAGTTATTTTTATATATAACTATTTATTATTGAAGAAAAAACAAAAAACTGTGTACCAGTAAATTATCGAAATAATATTAATTCGACTTTGACATTAATATGAAATTAATAAATAATATAAATAAATAAATTAAACATAAAATATTAAATAAATCTAAAAAATTTCATATTAAATTTATTTCTGTTATAAATGAATGATCTTTTAACGTATATATATATATACTAAGCAATACATATAACCACTATTTATGTATTTCACAAATATATATTATTTTTTAAAAAAAAAATATATACACAAACAAAATCAATGGAAGCATCATCGGTCGTATATATTATTATATTAATCATATCTTATTTATTCAATGAAAAAGTAAAAAAAGTTATGGCCGAAATAGATGAACAGCTGATTAATGTTGTTAAAAATAAAAATAGAGCACATTCACCATTATTATTTTATGCACTAATACATATATACAAACTTTTTAAGCATACAATTTATCACTTAATTGTATATATATATATAAACGAACATTCAGTCACTATACAATATATATATATGCTGCTTATATGATTTATACATCTATCTACTATATAGCGATATAACGATATGGCTTTATAGCTTTATATATATATATACCATTTCATATATATTTTTATATATTTTTCTTTGCAATGTTATTCATGTGTTTATGTTTGGGCGTGTTAAATATACGTTTTGTATATTGTATTTGTATGCATATAATAAAATAAAATTATTATTTTATTATATTAAAATATATACATATATCTATATATATATATATATTGTAGCGATAATGACGGATTTTTCGGTAGGTAGAAGAAACGAAACGTACAATTATATGTCAAAAATTTAGAATTTATATATATTAATATTTCCGTCATTTCAATCGTATGTGTTAACAATTAATGTAGCTAGTATGAATTACATTATGTAATTAATAATTATTAATGAAAATTTAAATTTAGTATTTTAATCCATAATATTAATCTTATCTTATATATTATAACTAGTGTATATTCGCATCTTTCTAGATTTCTATTCTTATACATATAAAATTCATGTCACTTTGTAATCACATTAATTTCTTTTTGAATATTATATGTTATATACTATTTTATTATATTATGTATAACAATAATAAACATTAAAAATAGTAATTATGATTATAAATACGATTATACAATGTATATGATGTATACGTAAACAATTAATACAAAAATTATTGCTTTTTAAATGCGCTTAGTTGTTATTGTTATTGTTATATATTTATAATGTACATATTATAATGAAAATATATATATAATTAATTGCGATCATCATCTCTTATGCATGCAATTGTTTTCTAAAAAAAAAAAAATAAATAATATTATTAATTACATTTTTACATAATATATAAAGTGTATTTAATTGAATCAAATGGTTTAGTTCACACAATACATGCATTTTGCTGTTTTCAAACGAGTGCATATGCTATATGGTATATATGTGTACAAAATATATTAATATATATATATATAGTCGTATACGATACGAGACATGACCGACCGTCCAACAATAGTAGACTTATATTATGTAATGGTGGTGCACTTGACTGCATTAAAAGTTAAAATTGTTATAATATATATATTATATATAGTACTAGTATATATAAAGTAAGTAAATATTTGTATATATAATATTGCAATGTTATATATCTATACATGATACACAGATACAGGTATGTGATCGTATAAAACTGTACTAGTATAACACCTTAGTTAACCCTCTATTTTACTTAATTTTTATGTTCACATATCGAGACCTAACTATATTTATGTATATGCGTTCCATATATAGGCACATAGCATATGCATGCTAACATGCTCATTACATGTTAAATAAACTTTAATATAAAAATTCTATTAATAAGTATCACATCTATACACACACACACACACACACACACACACACATGTATTTATATAAGTTTTTTGTATTTTTTTATTATTATAATATTGTATTATTTATGAAATCAGAAAAACAATTATAATTAATTTAATATTTTATAAAAATAAAATTTTTAACATACCATGTACATTGAAAAAACATGAAATTATATTTATAAAATATTAATAATAATTAAATATTTTATAAATATTATAATAATATCAAGTTTATCATATTTTCTATATTTTTTCTTATAGAATTAATTATTTTAATCTTTCACAATTAATTGAAGTCATTGAACTATTTTTTTTTTCTTTTATATAAAAATTAATATATGCATTTATATGCCGCCTGTGTATGTGCGTCTGATTAGAATCATTTTATAGATGGGAATAATAAAATCTATAATATTTGTATTAAACAATATAATCTTTATGTATTAAATTTGTATAAGTAGTGCCTTTTATTACAATTATATTGTGGCAATAAATTATAATAATTTAAAAAATACTTAAACTATTAATTTGTATTTATCATTCAATAAGTCATCAATAAGTATATATATATTTTTAACAGGATATAAATAACCGATTTCGGAATAAAATTAAAAAAAGGAAAAAAAAAACCACCCAATATTCATTTAATCAATTACAATGACATCGTACAAAAATGTAAATATACTTAAGTATTTGTTTGTCAATATATTTAACTGTAATGATATAATATTAGCAAATTAACTCTTTTAATTATACCCCCGGTGTGACGATAATCTATATGGTATTATCAAATATAATGTTTATGGGTTTTCTTATTATATAAAAGCGTATAAATATATCTAGTGTATATATATATGCGAATATAGGTATAGTGCAAGTTTGTATATACGTGGGTGGATCGATAACAATGATAAAAAATAAAATAAGGAATTACTGCTTTTTGAACAGAAATCAATTTATTTGTTTTATTGCGTTTGTTGACTTCGGAATTTAATTGAAATCTCATTTTAGCTATATACTTTTCATGTTAAGAAATGGACACACAAATGCCTTTTAGATCGATTGTTAATGAAATACAGCTATACCATCTTGCTGATATAGCATTTTCATATTGCAAATATTCGTATTTAATATGTTAAGCACTCATTCTTTTGAGATGTCAATAATTTTTACAGTAGTCATCTATCTTGTTTGACAACAACAACATATATACAGTAAACCATAAATTAATCATTTTCATAAACGGTGTCCAGATAGCATTTATCAAAGTCTACTTTATTGTTTGTTTGCAAAAACAACATTATTTGATGTATGTGTTTTAAAATTTTTGTATGTAACCTTATAAAGAGTCCCCAATGATATAATAATATCGCTATAGATCCGTCCTCGTATATATTAAGGAGAAAAAAAAACCTATATATGCATATATGCACACACAATAATAAATACGAGAATTATAACTAAAAGAACATTTGAAAATATACTAAAAGTATAAAATACGTTCTTAACGCAAGCTTAAATGCAAATTAAATATAAGAGAGAACGCTTGTGTTAATTGATAATATATATATATATATAGTACGTGTATTCTGTATTGATAAATACAATATATACCTAATTTATTTATGGATTAAGTATTATTGTGGCTTTTGAAAAATACAAGAAAAAAACAACCCTATTTGTGGTGGAGTTTTGCTAACGTTTTATTCTGAATCGAATAATAACATGTAAATAATACTTTTGTCTATGTCTATGCCTGATTTGTTTGAGTACAATAAAATGTTGCTCAATGTGATAAAAGTTCTCTTCAATTAGGTCTATCTTTTTCATATAGGATTAGTTACGATAACCAAACGGATTGACTGTAAATTCACGAGTATCCCTATATTTGTCAAGAATTTCTAGTCATTTCGTAAATGGTAATACATAGATATTATAATATTTGTATTCGATTCTATACTATAACAAATTTACACAAGCATAAAATATAATAAATTTTTGCGGTTATAAAATGTAGAATAATTTAAAAGTACAAATAAAGATCCGTGGCACAGCTTCCCATCGAACCATTATTATTATTATTATTTTTTTTTTTTTATTAATTCCTTCTTGTATTTTTCATTCAATATTTTTACGTACTATGGTATGGCTATTCAAATATGTATACAATAAACTATAAATTTAAGTATTGTATAATAAATACAGCTTTTTAGAGACAATAAAAAAAATTATCATTAAAGAAAATTATTGGTTTTACGATTTTTAATTTTGTTTTTTCCTATTTATATATTCAATTTTCTTTTTTATAACAGCTTTTCGCATATCAACAATATATTGTGATTTTTAAAATATTATACTAATTTATCACTTAATTATTTGCTGATAATTATTGATGTAATTTGTTTGTTAATTTTATTATATTTACTACTTATACATGACCCAATAAACGTGCTGTGTAGCACAGGGTAGAAATGAATATATTTTGTTTATTATGATGGCATTTTTTTTGTTATTTACGGTATATGTATGCGTGCGTATGGTTTTAGTAGGTAAAGAAATTGTTAAAATAAAATTGAAAAGGGAAACACCCATATAAATCATTTTTTATAGCACATATAGCATTGAATAGTGAAACATTATTTGACTTTTTATATAATAAATAAAAAATTTTATTGTTATATATTTTGTATATCTTTTCGTTTCAAAAAGATTTTTAAATCTGTGTCAAAATTGTATACAAAAAATTTATATTAGACACTAAATTTTTACCTGTACCCATATTCACAGTATAGGTTGCAAAAACAGAAAATTACATTTGTATTATGGAAAATATCCAATTTACACTTCTTAAGGGTTTAAAACTTTAATAGATTTTATACCAAAATTATAGATTGCATTCGGCTGTTTTTTTTTATATTAGAAAAATTGAAAATATAAAAAAAATAAAATTCTAATAAGAAATTGTATCGAATACTTTATCATTTATAAAATACATAGTTTGAGTATATTTTTTTATATTTTTATAGTCCATAAAATATGACAGCTTGAACACTTGATCGATAAGAATTTGTGTTGTTTCAAAAACTAATTTATAAAATCTACGTGTGCATACATGTATTAAAACATTTTTTTCTTTCTGATTATTTTAAATTGAGATAATTAGACAAAATTTCTATGTTTTAATTTACACGCGTATACATTTTCATCACGGTATATTTTTGTATCACAAATAACTCTATACAATGAACAGAAATTTTTACTTCATCAAATAATAAGCATTGTGTTTTTTCATACAAAGTATTTTTCATGATATTATTCGTATTATTATGCGTATTTTACCATATATAATTAGATAATAACTTTTTCATTTTATATACATTAAATTTGCGTGTGTGAATACTTTTTCTGAATCCCAGACAATATATTATATTTCTGAATAATATATATACCAAAATGTATAAATTATTATTTATATTCATATACAGATAATTACGGCAAATTATGAGTGTTATTCATTTAAAAGATATTTCTCGTACACATGAATGCATATGTCATAAAGATCATTATAATATTACATATTTTATTTCAATTAATAAAATATTATATTTTAAATAAATTGTTTATAGATTTTTAATTTCATTTTAATCGACATTATTTATTAATAACCTCCTGAACATTAATAATCTATAAATATATTATTTTTATATGCGTTTTTTTTTTTACACCGACAGGTTTCCCATACAATTTGTGGATCATTATCGCTCATCGTTTGTATTAAAATTTAATTTTTTAACACATATATTGCTGTGAAATTTCGCATAAATTTTCACATTGATGGTAATTTAGTGTCATAATTATCTGAACATTTTATTTTCATTTCAGTTTTGGTTTTATATAGAAAGGGCCTAGAAATTACTTTTTCTTTTGAACCCCGTCCGTACACAGAAAACATTGTTTCATAAAATCAATGAAAATTCACTCTTTAAGTACCAAAAAATGAGAATTATGTTTTTTACTCAATGGCATGTAAGAAGTCATTAACTAAAATACAAAAAAATATATTCCTATTATTATTGCTTAATTCTGGTAAAGGTTTCGATCTTACAAGAAAAACCAAATTTTCTAAGATAAATTTACCAATCATGGTATATTACCATTTCGTATAGGATAGGATCCCATCGTAGTATCCTTTTTGCTATTTCTTCACATAACGTTAATAAAAATTAATTAACTTTAATATTTTTCCTTAGTACTTAGCTTTTTGCAGATATTTCATTCACATAATCTATATTAAAAAAAAAGTAAATTTTACATGAATATACATACAACAATTCACAAAAACACATTTTGTTAATTTTTAAAATAATATATAATAATATATTCATACAATAAATGTTTATATTAATTTAATTTTATATTCATTTGTTAATGTTGTTGTTTTTATATAAAGGAAAAAAAAAATTTAATGTAATTTTTAGCACATCATAACCGATTTGAATACAATTGTTGAATATTAAATAATATGCATTTGCACATATGTATACTCTGTGTATGAATATATATAAAATACACATTGGTAAAATTTATTATTATACATATATGTAAGGTAGCATACCCAACAATGGTGCACTAGGGAATCTCAAATAATTCACAATTTTGGGGTATTTTAGTTTGCAACATGCTGTCAAAGTGTAAGTTGGTATTTGTCGCTGCTCTCCTAAAAAAACGTTAATGCAAAATGTTAGTAACACAAAGATTCTCACAATTCGTTATGATTGATCACGAAACGATAAATTTAGTTTCTATGGTTATAAACAAAAATTCAATAACGCTAATAATTTTAATCATATAATAACAATTTCATATTTGCATATTTTATATCGATTTGGAATTGTTTGAAAATTGCCATAGACAAAAAACACAATAGTAACATATGAGTGCATCATTGCAAGCGATGGTATTGGTTCTAATTTTTGTGTTAATGATTAATATTGACGTTGTTTAATCCACACTAGATCTAACAGAGTTTAACTTAACAATTTAAAACTATGTTGCAAATGTACAGCGAAGCAATATTTTTGCAGTTATTATAAATGGAATTGTTAATGTATACATACGCTACTCTATACAATTTCAATAACAATAATATTGTAATAATAATAAAATTATTTATTGTTAAATTATTACCAATGCGAATTTGCATTTCTTTTGATGAATATTAAATAATAAATAATAAAAAACGAACTTAAATATTTATTTTGACAATTTAAATTAAATATAAGTATACACTAAACATTGAATAATTGATTGAAATTTATTTTAGTAAAATACCACACACACTCATGCACGTAATCACTTATATATATATGTATATCCAAAATCTAAATTCAGCAATTAATTATTAATTTTTAGTCTTATAGTCATAATCATATATAGCTGCTATATCTACAAACTATAACATAATAATGATACATCACGTAGAAATTTTAAACTATTATATACATTTTTATTTATTGCACAAAATTTTTAAACTATGTGTTCATTGATAAATTAAAAGTGTATGTGTTAATAATTAATATGCTACGAGTTACGTAATGCATATACATACAGACTGATAGATACTTTATAATGGTTTTGCGTTTAAATAACAGATAAAACATAAGTGTATATAGTTTCATCTAAATCTCATTGGTAATCTACCTATCACAATCATATAAATTAAAATTTTGAAATATAATAGAATAATTTAATTGATATGAAGAACCCTGTATAAATATCTAATAAATTATAAAAAATATTTAACTATATTGTATATACGGAAATGTTACCATGGATAATATAAAAATAATTATGAACACTTTCATAAAATATGATATTTATTAATTTTTTTTCATATATTCGATAATGTATAGGTAAAATCTATGATGTAATATTTCAACAGCTCAAATGACTTGTAATTTTTTACACATGGTACTGCTGCGACTGTGTTCATCAACAAAATTTTAATATATTTATTGTATTTTGTTAACTTTACTAATGCACTATTGGTATAATAAAAAAAAAGTCAGTTTTAATATAGACAATTTAATAAATACATAAATCCAACATAATTTACTATTGCAATCAAAATGTTCATACCAATGTCGTTCAGAAATATTAATAAAAACTCACTTATCGCAGTTAATTTCATTAATAAAACGAAATATTAAAAACAGTATTATGTATTAGTTTGTTATTGTACTTTCAATTTATAAGTTGTTAAAACATTCTATAACAACTTTATGACAATTTAAACTTATTTATAAATGTTGACAAAAATTTCTAACAAATTACATACTATAGAAATTTCTATAATCACAAATATATGTAAGTGCAACATAAATTCAATTACCACCATCATAATATATAAATAAGTTAATCTTACCATATACTCATTCGTTTTATGTTATAATATCTATTTAAAAATGGATAAAATCTTTATTGTAACACAACAATTCACTATTAAAATATTTAAAATTTAAATTCCATAAATGACAAATTTAAGTTACACATATAATATTTATTGAAATGTTTAGGTACTTTTTAGTTTTGGTCGCTTTGATGGTAACATATATAACCGCATTCTTACATAAAACAAAAAAAAAACCAAAAAACACACAAAAAACGAATGAAAGAAGAAAAAAAATTAGATCGAAGTGAAACTAATAAAATTGGCGCCAAATAAAAAAATTGTATTCGTTTTATTTTTTATTTTATTTTATTTTTTATTTTTTTGTTCTGAACCAAATATTTTATTTTCTTTCTTCTAATTTGCATTTTGTATAAAACTCTCGGTACACTGTATTTTCAAGACATGTGTCTGAAACACCACAAATGAAACAAAACAAACATATGAAAGTAAAAGTAAAAAAAAAATAAGACAGAAAATAATAAAATAAAAGAATAAAAATGTTTTGGAAAAAAAAAACTATATGTAAACACATTACAGTTAAATAAAATATTATAAAGGATTTAAAATTATCCTATATATAAATACATTAAAATAAATAGAAAAGTGTAATTGTTAACTGAAATAAAATTTACTGGTGTTTCAATGGATTTAAAATAATTGAAAATTTTACATAATTAGTTTTGCAAATTTTTCGGTTGTATAATAGTGAATATTTTGCATTTTGATACGTACATACTCGATGTATTTACAATATTTATTATAGAGATTGATTGTTAGAATACTTCAAGATGAGCTAAATAATCACTGGCGAGCGTTCACATCTTGCTTATTTTTTAATCGGTTATTTACCTATTTTTTAAATAAAGAATGTTTACGTGATCATATAAATTTATTGTCATCTTAAGCTAACAAATTAAATGACGTTCTGATTTGTTTATTTTTCTGTCTTCATTTTCTTTTATGTTTTTTGCATCTTTAAAAATTTTCTTTAATACATCTCTATCTCTATATCTAGCGTTAATGAAATATATTTATAAAAAGAGGCATCAATTCGAATGTATTTATAAGAATATGCGTAATACGTGCTATTCATATAAATATTGTTGTTATAAAGTTATTATTTTAAATTATTAGTTTGTATTCTAAAATTTGTAAATGAGAAAATTGTATATAATACACTGAAAATCATAAAAGTTCGGAACACTATTCATATAATAAATAATAAATACGTGTTTAATAATATACGCGGAGAATTTTCGATACCTGGGCAGATTTAATGTTGTTGAATTCTGAAATATTACAAATAAATACTTTGTTTTCCTATAACATTTGCTTATTTAAATTTTAATATAATTTATATATTATCTTATTTCTTCTACTCTTATTTGACTATTTCAACCGATGCACAACTTTTTTAAACACAAATAACTTTGAAACTGTTAATCCAATAGCTAAATGAATGATTTTACAATCATCTTAGTTTTACTTTTTTTAATTTAACACGATCGATTGGATTTTTTTAATATTTAAATTTAATGAGTATATCATTTTTGAAATTTTTTTAAAATCTTATAGTTTATTAAATCTTTCAGTTTATATTCCTTATTTTATAATATTGTAATATGTATGGATCAATTAATGTTTGTTTGTCTCCAAAGCTCTTCATTACCAATTATTTCAGGCCATATCGAACAAGAAGGATTCTTCTAAGTTTCTTATTTCGAAAAACTTCTAGATGAGATGTGATCACAGACGTTATTTAGCATGCCAAATGCGCATATTCTATTACGTATATCCTGTGTAATGTGTACAAGATATCTAAAAATCAGTTATATTTTTATAACCATATCCATCACATGGGGTCTAACTAACTCCATTGATTAAATACACATAGAAAATAAAATCATATAATAAGAAAAACGATTACCTCTTTTTTCACTGTATCTATTTCGAATATAATAACTACATATCTTACATATATGATTATTTATTTACATACAATGTGTGTATGTGTAAAATATGACTCGTCAATGTCTTGTATTTTTTTTTTTTTGCTCTTGATTTTCATACTTCTGCATATTTTTTATAAATAATTATATATAAATGACAATTCAGCTATATAGTTTTCTTTGCAATATTCTGTTAAAACACAAAAATTATAAAGTTATAAATTAAAAATTTGTTCGGTTTATTGGTAATCAATTAGGTTATTTGGATAAATTTTAATTTATTATCGTTTTGTTTTATAATTTTTGAATTATCAAAGTATTTTACCAATGACAACAATCATGTTGGTAAATAAATTTGCTACTTTCATATGCTGTGTACTATATATGCATTCGCTGAATTATACCGTGGTGTATTCATTATTTATGTATATAATTGTTTGTTACACAAATATGCAAAAAAATATGGTTAAAAATTAAAACTTGAATTATTTTAACAACATGCAATCAATGTTCCAGATATGATAGGTATTTATATAAATTAATACATTGTTGCTTAATAAATGTATATATGTACACAAACATAAATTATTATAAAATTTTATAATTAGATTACTTTTTTGTTAAAGGGGGAGTATTGACTGCTATATCCATTTTGAGAGACAGGATTTAGGATATTGACGAAATTGCTGTAGTGTCATATCTGTATAGTTATGTAATTTACTTAAATGAAACTTTAAACAATTTTCTAACAAAACCATACTTTCACAAATTTAATTTTAAAGGAAATTTGTGAAACTTTTTCACAATTTTGTAAATTTCAAGTTATTATATCATCATTTCTGTAAAACACCATAAATATGTTAACAAGTTCCTTAATGTACGTTAAGCGAACTTTCATCTTATTTTGTATTGTATTTTGACAAAATATTAAATTAAATAAAATATTACATTGTCGATCACGATCGCTTTGCTTAATTTTGTATTTATTATTTATTATTCGAATTTGCTTACATTTGTGAATTTCACAATCACAATCACAGTTTATAGTTGGATAGGTAATTTAAAAATGGAAACATAAACCTATTTAATTATATTAGTAAATATTACTATATCATATACAAAACAAACACTTGTAATATGTTATAGTTTTTATTATCTAATGTTGATAATTTTTATATAGAAACCATTAAATATTTGGTGAAATGCCAATCATAATATTTTACATATATTATTTACTTGACATTATATGTATATATTTAATAATATACGAATACATATAAACTTTAAATTTTATATTAAAAATAATGATATAGAGTAAATTAAGAAGAAGAATTTTTCATTTAAATCATCAGTCTTTTATTATACATTTTAAAAAAAAAATTAAAATAACTAACGCAATGTAGTCTCACACACAAGAAATGGAAATTTTTAAATACCCACAATGTTCGATTTTTTTAAGTACCCAATTGGTATATTTATTAGAATTTAAAACTCTGTCTTTTATATACTCTATGTCCTATACTTGATGTTATTACGTATACCTCTATCTCTATATATATATAAATTATAAACTCTTATCCTATCATCACAAAATTGGTTGATACTTGGTAGGTATATGTATTTATTTTAATAATTTCTGATCATCTATTTTTAATTAATGTTATTATTTTTTGTAATTCATATAATTATTTTTATTGTTGCAACATTGATGTGATTTTGCTTATTTGTTATATATTTACGTAAAGTTGTATACCTATATAGTTTTAACTTTTAACTAGTCTTTATTATATATATTATATATATTATATATTATAATGTAACAAATTTTATATTATCCATCTTTTAAAATTAAACATTTTATATATAAATTGTAATAGTTATTATGTTTAGTATATACATTTATTTATATATATATATATGCATCGCATAGGTTTAGGTATATATAATTCCTTTTAAAATTGCATGTACGTACACATATTATTATCCACAAATAGTATATTATGTATTATAAATGTATATAGGTATAAGGTTTTGGTATAATTTTTATGTGTGTAATTTTCATGTTATATACTGTTACTGTTATTATTATTTAATTTTCCATTTTATTTATTTTCTTTTTTGTTTTTATATTAGCAATTTTAAATGAATTGTTTTTTTTTTTTAATATATTATATACGAAGAACAGGGTGGATACGGTGTAATACTTTTTACATGGCTAAATATATGTACTGGGTGAACAAATAATTGAAAATAATATAAGAAATTACTATTGTAACATATATAAATAACGTAAAATTTAAACTTTTATAGTTTTTCATATCTTACATGTATGTAATGAAATTTTTGTACGGGCTATATATATTTTTAAAATTTTATTAGAATTAATAATACTAATTTAGATTAATATGAAAGCTAATCTACAATTTATAATGTGTTTGTTATGTAAATTGTAAAATTTATAATATTATAGGCCTTATACTATTATAATATATATATTATCTGTGCGATCCACATTTATTATGCATATTTATGGATTTTGAAATTATTTTGTGAGTGTAAATTATGACTATGGTATAGTAAGCATAAGCACATTTGTTTAATTTTAACAATTCAGGCAGTCCCAATAATACAAAAATGCAAATAAAACAATTTTTAACAATAAGTACACCATACATTTTGTTCGGCAATAATAATAATAATAATTTAATAATTTAGTACATGCAAAATAGAAAATAAATAGTAAATTTTACTATATTAATTTTTTAATTAATTTATATTGACTGCTTCATTTCAGAGAGTGTAATTAGCATTACCTTGTCGTGTAGCGTTCGATCTTGTTGGACTTTGTGACACCGGATTTAGAATCTGGCAGCAATACTTGCGGCTAATAGTGAAGATTAAGAAGACATCGTATAACAGTGGTCTATATATATATAAAAATTTTGCAAGTCGGCAATAGAATTATTTCTAAGGATGGGAAAAGCACCATCACAACGAGCGTCAAATAACTGAATGACACTATTATACGGAACATTATCGTTTTACTGGATATTCAACCCAACTAGTTCACACACACACACACACACACCATTAATGGGAGGATTAAAGAGGGTGGTAAAATAGATGTTTTAGGTCACAGTACTTTCAGTACTGTAACACTTATAATTTCTATATTTAATATTTAAGTTAAATTAAATTTGAAATTGAATTTGAATAAACAGACCATGTATTAATTACTAATTTCAAATTTAAACCGATTAAGATAACCATTTTACCTAAAACAAAACGATATTAAATTGAATACAAACAAATTAGTTTTTTTTAACTGGTTAGATTATCTGGTGTATTCGTTTATTATAAAATTCCATTAAATTTTATCCAATTTAAATAGAAATAGTTTATTAGGTGGCAAACTCAATATATATATCTGTATGATATTATCTTATCTAATTAATTGTGCATATAAATATATATTATATATAAGTAAAGTTTAACTCAAATCGACAATCTTTTTCGGCAAAACATTTTGTTCTGTATTAGGTATTTTACAATATGTATATTATAAACTATTAATTTTGAAAACACCCTATATAATTATGTATATATATGCATAGGTTAACAATCGATGTTGTATATATATATAAAAATTTAATAAAAGGATATAACCTGTTATTTTTATAATATGTGTGTTGTTGTTATTATAATATTATTATATAGTGCGATGATGATAAAGAGTATATAACTATATATATATATTGTAAATTTGCTGCACTATACTACAACATATGAATTAAAATCATCACAAACCTTGAAGCCCTCATGTTTTCTTTTAGTTTTTGGTTTTTTTTTTTTTCGAAATTTTTTTCATTTTTCGTTATTTTTATTGTTGTTGTAGTTGGTGTTATTATTATTATTGTAAAAGAGTAATTTTCATTTTAAACAGCAAATTGTATAAAAGGAAAAAAAAATAAATAAATATATATATATGTAGACTCTTTGGCCGAAAAAAATTCGGTTGGATGAAGAAAAACCAAACAATTTATTTTTACAAATATTATTTTATTTATTCGAAATATTTTCTCCAAAGCGAAATACATCGATTTTCACCACGTCAAACCAGTGCCTCAAATTATTGTTTTATGTCACTGATTGGAATGTTGTTGATTTGACTGTTCAATTAATTTGTTCCATTGCCAAATTCAGTTTAGGAAATATAAAATAGTCACATATGGTAAATCAGGTGAAGCAAATATAATTTTTAGGTAAAAGTGATTATATTGTCGCACGACTACGAACGCTACGAATACGTATTAGCAAACACTTTGATATACCAAAGTAATACTTTAAACAAATATTTTGGGAATGAAATACCTTTGTAATAGTAAAAACAAATGAATATTTCTTTAATTTTTGACTTCATCAGACCACATTCTTTTGCATTCACTTTATCTGGAATTCATTATTTCAGCATTTTACGCGTAGTTCCTGGTACGTATTGAAAACACAATTTGTTGTTGCAGATGAAATCAGTTTCACTAGTTTTGAAAAAATTATTGTCACTTAAAATCAGTTTTATGATTAATTTGGTACTATTACGGTTATCAGTTAATTGATGTAAAACAAACTTTAAATTCACCTTTTTGTAGAACAATTTTTTCAGTTAAAATCTAATGAATTGTTATTTTTTGTATACCTCCATTTCCATGAGTTTTAATCAAAATTTCCTGCTAACTTTCATGAAATCAAGCACTTTTTGAATTTTTTTTCTGCCATAATAGTTGTTGATGGACATTCTGGTGATTTATTATTATTCAAATTTTCTGTGGCGTCTTTGGATCATCAGTGCCATTCTTGTGTTTATATAGGATAAACAATTGTCATAACATTAGCAGCATTTCAAGAGTTTTGGTACCAATATTAGAAAAAACATATGTAATACTAGTTCTTTATATAATTATCGCCTCGACACACAATACTTATATCAATCCGGCGTCAACAGAATCATATATATTAGAAAAACATTACGATTAATATCCAGACACCGTGTCTATATTCAAATTATTCACTTGCTTATATAATTATTCGATGTTATATATATTGCACATGTGCAGTAAAAAAATCAACAAATTAAAATAAAATTGAAATTTTTTTACATTGTTATATTGTGTAAATTTTTATGAATAAAAATTGTGTAAAATAATAATAAATTAAATAGTAATTTTGTGCTTTAATTATTATAATTTTTCTTTTAATAAGGCATATATGAAAATAATAATCTATTAAATAAAATTTTTGATATTATTTTAAATTCATTTTTAATTTTTGTAATATGATTGCGCGCGACTTTTTGTGTGCGAGTCTTCTTTTATGCATGTTTATACGTCGTTGTGGTTTTGGTTATATATTGTATATTGTAAAACATATATATATTCTTAATGAAAATTCCAAAGAATATATATTAATTTAAAATGTAATATTAATTTTTGCATTTTCTGTATTTTATTTATTTTTAAATTTTTGATGTTTTCTTTATGGTATATATATATATATATACGAAACGGTGTGCGATGAAAATAATAATTTATCGAATGTTTATTTTTATATTGGTATCACATATATGTGGAGAAAAGAAAGGAAAAAAAAATAAATAATATGCAGATTATATTTGTGGATATATATTGTGATGAAGAATTTGGTGCACGCAAAGTGTATTTTCAAGGGGTACAATTATTGATATAATGTTTGTTTATTTAGTTATATTACATATGATACAAATATATATAGAATGTATACCAACCTCTAATAATTGTATCTGTTTTATTTGAACTATAAGCAAGTGTATTTATAATTTACAATTACAATTGATATAATCTTTCGAAAATATAAAATTCCATAAGAATAACCTTGTGCACTTATTTAAAAAACAATATTTGCATTAATTATATAATTTATCAAAAGCAGCACGCATTGTCATTAAATAATTTATTTAAAATAAAATACATCATTTGTACAATTATAACGAATAGTATAGACCTCTATAATTGTGTAATATATTTTATTTGATTGTAATAAGTAATTTTATTTGCATACAATTATAATACACGAAAAAGAAAATTATAGGGTACTTTTTGAGTATATACCATATATAGAGTGTAGAAAAGTTACATGTGAATTCACATAAATATTAAATTATACCATTTATTTGTATATGCGAATTTATTGTAATTTATTTTTTGTTTTATTTTATCATTTCATTGAAGAAAATTTTTAAATTACATACTTTAATGTATATAGTTAACATTGCCAATTACATCTCTCGCCGCATATATATACCATATATAACAAATACGTACAATTTTAAATAAATGAAGTTATAGAAAGATTTTGTATACACACACACACACACACATGACATAAGTTATCTGGATCGAACTTTATATGTGCATTGTGTAAACAAATTGTATATAAGAAAAATCGAAAATAAATATATATAAAAAAAAATCCGTGATGTAAATACAATTGTTTCAATTATTGTTAAAGTCCGTTAGCATTTGTGTTAAGAAAAGACCGACATATGTATGTAAGTATACACGAAAAACATCTTAATTGACAGTGGTGTACATTAAATGAAATTGTATTGAACAATAAATACAGTGATTATTTATTTACCGAAAACGTACCTGTAATGAAACAAACAGAAACAGAAAAATAACCAAATAAAATTGATATAAATAAATATTGTTTAATAATGATATGAAAATAATAAAAATAAAATTAAAGAAAAATTATTAACAGAGAAAATATATTTATTATATAATAAAATAAAATAACTGAGGTAGCCACCGATTTTTCTGTAACAGTAATTATATGATTTATTATTCATATTTTTCGTATATTATATATTCTACATATGTGAAATTCACTGTTTATCTTCATACATTTCTATGTATATAAACGTATATGATATATATATAGAAGTATATAATAAATGAATTGTATATGGGATATGTATAAGCTTGTAATGTTAAATGCACTAACTATATAATGGGAGGTTCTTTTGATATATTCACTTCTCATAATTTAATTATTACTTTTGTATATTTATATAAAATATTTTTTATTTTAAATTTATGAACAATTTATGTAATTTTTGTTTTATTATACATAAAGATATATCTCTTTTATTTTCAATTCTTTTATATGAATGCATATGCAAGGTGTCAACAAACAAATATTTAATTTATAAAACGAAAAAAGCACAAAAAAACAAAAAAATATATTGTTGTAAAAGAAAAGTTTAAAAGAACAATTTTTTTTTTGGCTATTAATTTATGATTTAAAAAAAAAATAGTAGAAGAAAATTGTAAATAAAGGTATTTTTAAATTAAAATAAACAGCAGATATAATACGTCGATTGTTTCAGAGCGTGTATGTGTCGTGTCGTCTGTCTGTTCATATTAATTCATTTATTTATTTTACGAATTTAAATAATTTTTTTTTTTTTTTTTGTTTTTCACATTTAAAATAATAATTAAATAAAATATATTTATTAGCGTGATATTCTCTCTTTATTTTACTTATTTTTAATAATTATATAAAATAAATAAATCATTAATTATTATCATTTATTATTGTACTCTTATAAACAATATATGAAAATTTTAAATGATGTATTATTTTATTAATCAATATAATTATTGAAATTATGAAAAATTTATTTATTTTAAGATTTAATTATTTTCTTTTTTTTTTTTTTCATTTTTTTTTTGCACTCTTTCCATCCTTTAATTTAAATTTAATAAATTTATAATGTATTAATAAAAAATCGAAAAAAAAAATTTATAATATATTAATATTATCAAAAAAAAAAACCGGATGTTCAAAGCTTCATTTTATTATGCACTATGTGAGTCATTCGTCTCACACAGTAGTCTTTTCTTATTTTTTTTTTTAATCGATAAACGATAACCATTCACTAAAAACACTTTATACCACCGTAATGAGATTTTAAACATAAATAAGAATATATTGCTTGCTTCAATGGTATACGACGAATTCTATCGATATCCCAATTTTCAATGGGTGTTTAAAACAATTAAGTTTTAAATATTTGGT
This sequence comes from Bibio marci, assembly GCA_910594885.2. Taxonomy (NCBI): domain Eukaryota; kingdom Metazoa; phylum Arthropoda; class Insecta; order Diptera; family Bibionidae; genus Bibio; species Bibio marci. The sequence goes on along the minus strand of OU343114.1, from coordinate 23,280,939 downwards.
TAATATTATTATATGTATTGCGTTATAAAGTTAATTAAAATATTTCTTAAAAAGAATTACCATTAAAAAATCACAATAATTGTATAAAATGCATGTAATAAAATAATTACGTAATTATGTGAATGAGGTTTTGTAAAAAAGTTAAATGTTTTTTTAATAAATATGTAATTTGTTAAATACTCACATATACGGAGTAAAGTAATTTACCAATTTGACTGTAATATTTGGTTTTTTTTTTTACAATGAAACAATCGATTTCCAAGTGTAAATACTATTATTATATATTCATTACATTTTTGTTGGTGAATTTCTATTCTAACAATTTACCATTTGTTCTGCATTTATTGATATACTAATTGGTTTCCACAATTCTATTATTTTTATATGTGTGATTAATTAGTCAATAATGATGTACTTGTAAGTAAATCGTTGAGAAGCATACCAGTAACATATATTATTTTCAAAGATATTCGTTTATTTGTTATATGAAATGGTAGTTATACGACGAAAAATTGAAAAAACTTATTACTATTAAAGCTAGAGATTTCTGATTTATGTGTTAAAACTAAACTTTGGGATGTAAACTTTTCAGAAAATAAAAAAATGTACAATTGGTTGCAACTATACAATGGAAATCATTAACATAATTAATTCATAAGAGCATTTGATGGAATTTTTTGTCATTTTACAAACAAACTATGGTTGGCTATAATTTCTATAATTTACATATTTTGATAAAATAAAAATATATAATTAATAATATTTATGCAAACACTATTAAAAGTCGACTTGCATATTTGTTTTCCTTGCATCTTACAAACAAATACCATATAATTGGCTGTAATTAAATTGTTATAATATATAGCTGTTTATTGGAATGGAATTCATGCACTATAATATATAATTAAGTTGTTATTAGTAATAAGGAAACTTAAATTGTTGCAGTGGCGATTCTAGAAAAGAATTTCCAAATGGTTTGATTTAAATATATTTTTCTTAAAGATATACATATAGAAATAGACTTTTAATAAATTTTTTCTATGATCGCCACTGTATTGTATTGTTGGTTTATTATTATTAGTATTATTATTATTTTTAAATACATTTTAATTTAAATTAATTAAATAGTATTTAAAAGAATATAATACACTATATAATATTAATATTTGAAAAGCGAAACGTTTAAAATTGGATATTATATAGATATAAAAAATACTTTACTTGCATTAAATTTAAAATTTTTTTAAGTTGTTATTTATAATATAAATTATATTTCATTTTTTAATTAATAACTAATTGTAAAAATTCAATAAGAATATTTTTATGAAAACGCAAAGTCACTGTAATTTATTTTATCACCACTGCCACAAACCAGAATAATTAGTTATTTATAATGTTTATTTTAATGTGAAATCAAATTAGCCTATTATAAACATATAATAAAATATATATTAATTATATTTAGAGGCAATCATTTTTTCTGCTTATAATACTATAAATTTAAGTGAATAACATTTTGATCTATTTTTTAAGATAATTTTATATTTTTGTATTAATTAATTTCACTGTTCTATTGGCAAGAGATTCTGTGGTAAATGTGAGTTGGAATAAAATTCTGAATTAAAAGGAACAAAGTCTAATATCGAAAATGTATTAAATAATTATAATTTAGTAACATTATATACAAAATTGCATTTAATTTTATAATTTTTTATCACGTATCAAAAATTATCAAATTACAATAATAAAAAAATGTCCTTTTAAAATTATATATAATTAAATACACTGCAATAATAATAAATTATAATATTATCAATTTATTACCAACAATTCAAACAAATTTTGTTAACATTTGAATTTTACACATAGAAAAATATTGAATTTCATTGTGCCGACGGTAAATTAAAAAACTAAAAAATAACTTTTTGCTGCTCTTGTTCATTTTGTAAAAATAATTTAATTAAAACGTTTGTCAACGCATTTTTTATATATTTTTCTTATATAATATAATTTTTTTTTATTTAAATTGACATTTCTTTAAATGTTCTCATATTATTAATATATAACATAACACGATAAAATTCTCGCATATATCACATACACATTTTATTGTACAATATAATTAATTAAAATAATAAATAAAATTAAATAAATATTCGGACGTCGTTGTAAAATAATAAAAAATTATAATGTGATTTTTATGTGAAAATAAATTAAAAAGATTAAAAAATAAAAATACCGACAACCCATTATAAATGGATAAATTTTAATCAGGTTTAAGTTAAACAATAAATTTGATTAGTGTGAAACTTAATGATTTTGATTTGAATATAAGAAACTTATCAATTTATGTGTTTGTATATAGAAAATTTATATATTTCTAATTTTAAAATCCTGTTTTTTTTTTTTTTTTTGGTTTCTTTTTCTTTTTGTTATATTTTTTCTATTTCTTTATTCAATTCAATTCAATAATTAACAAAAACTAAATAAATTTTAAAAGCTCTATTATTTCATTTTTTCTATTTGAACAAAAAAATATATTTATATACGAGTATATGCAGAAATTATTGCATATGTTAGAAGAAGAAGAAGACGACGAAGATGTATACACAAGAAATAGTTTAATAATACATATGTTATTAATGTGTGTATACGTTGCCATAAGCATACCAAATTTTATACATAATAAGAGTTTATTGAACTACTATAAAATAAATATTTCTAACTTGAGGGCAAATTATTTAAAATGCGGTTTCAAATCAAATTTTTAATTTTGTATTGTATAAATACACATAAAAATGGTCATAACAATTTTCGAATGTTATCAAAACAATATATTGTAATATTGCGTACATACCTGCGATAGCCATCCATGGATAAAATGTATGGTTATTAGATTGATGTAAACCAGCTGCTGCCGCTGCTTGTCCCGTTGCTGTTGTTATTGAACATTGTGTTGAATTCCATGCATTTCCTGTTACACCACCACCGGTTGTTGTACCACTACCGCCGCCTCCACCGCCACCGCCTCTACTAGCCGGACTATTTGTGGTGCCATCCATATAACTAACCCTTGAATCGGGTGTACATGCTGACGGTCGTACAGGTACAGAGTTATTTTGTCCAGATGATGCGGTTGTTCCGCCACCACTTGATGATGTATTCCACACATCCTTATAGCCATTTGTTTCACCGTTTGATGTTGTCGATCCTGTTTTTGCACAATCTTTATTATTATATGTTCCGTCATAGAGTTTTGTACAGGCTGCCGTTATACTTGCATCATACGGTGATTCTTGTGTTGAACGTGATTGATGTAAATGATGATTTGCATATGGTGTCATGCCCAATGATAATGGAAAACCTCGATAGGCGGTGGCTGACGTTTGATCATGATGTGATCCAGTTGTCATACCCATGCCACTTGTTTGATGTGGATGGCCATAAAAGCCAGCCGTTTGTTCAAAATATGAATTCATGTTGTATGGGTCTGTATGCGTGTGGGTGTGTATGTGTGTGTGTGTGTGTGTGTGAGTGTGAGTAGGTGTGTTCGTTTGTTTTATTACTAAAATATTCACTAAGTTGTCACAAAAAATAAAAAAAAAAAAAAAAACTAAACACTCATATTTTTTTTTTTGAAATAGTTACACTTCTTATTTTATTATATATTAAATAATATAATTTTTATCAAGAATAAAAAATACAATATAAATCACAATATACAAACAACATTATTATTACCACCATTCAATTTTAACACCATTTTCTAAATCACTTTTCCTTTCCATTTTTAATTTTTTTTCTTTATTTACTATTTATTTTTTTTTTTTTCCGTTTTATTTTATTCTGTGCGTTTGTTGGTCCTGCAGATGATGATGATGATGATGATGATGATGATGTTGATGATGTTGATGCAATGATGTCAAAGGATATATTTATAACAACAAAATTATGTTGTTCCTATTATTTAAAAGTATATATATATATATATGTGTGCGTGTAGTAACAGAAGATGCAAAATAAAAATATAATATGACCGAAAATATGCACGTGTTTTTATCTTTCCTTTTTTTTAATTTTTCCTATACCGTACTTTTGTGAAAAAATTAATTAATATACTTTTATAAAATATAAAAGAATATACTTGCACTATTCAAAAACATAAAATTTTTAATTTATTTATGATTGCGAGGAGGCAGTGACAGAATATTATATTTAAAATATAAATTTTAGAATATTAATGGCGTTGTCATAAAATTATTTAGTTTATGTGTTTTTGCTGTTGTTTTTTTCTGTGTCTTGACTTGACCAATCCCAAAATAAAATGTTGAACAGAGCAAAAAAAATATATAATAATATAAAAACAAAAATTTATATATTTCACAAAAAAATTTATTTAAACTATTTTTTTATATAAAATTATATGCAAATGATGTGTGTATAAAGTAAAATACACGACACCGTACACACACGTATAAATAATAGCGAAAGAAATTCTCCAGTAATATATTGTAATAAGGAAAATAGAAAAATATGTAAATAGTAAAAAATAAAAAAAAAAAAAAACAAAATTATAATAAAATCCAATTTTAGAAAATAACAAAATGTCAAATATTATCAGAAAAAAAAATAATAGCATTTATAATTTTTCTCAATGTGTAATAATAATATTCATTTTATTATTAATAAATGTCATCATTAAAAACTTGTTTAGCTTTTTTTTTTTTTATTATTATTGTTTTTCTTTTATTTTATTCTCTTTGACACACGATTCACCCGAAAATTATTTAGCTAATAATAATAACAATAACAGTAATCATAAAAATAATAATCAAAATTGATTTTTATGGACCCCTTAACATTTACGAGCAAATGGATACATTATTGTTACATGTTTTATACACAAATGGATAATATGTGATTTGTGTATTTGAATAAGTTTATATCTTCGTATGGTTTTTGATTTTGATTTTTGGAATTCTAAGTGTGCTTTTATTATTATTATTATTATTACTTTTTAATTATATATATTCTCGCACCTATAAAAATATGCGCTTAAATAAATTTACTTTAAAAAATTTATAATTATTTTTAATTTACGTTTTTTTCTTTTTTTTTCTTTCTTTCTTTTTTATGCACTTACACTATTTTCACACTCATTTAATTTTCACACATATAAATATGTATCTGAATTAAAATTATATTATTATTATTATGTTGCGATTTAACTATTCATTTAATTCACTATAACAAAAATAAACACAAAAAAATTATTTAATTTGTTTTTTATGTCTTATAGAAAATATTTTTATTATTATTATTATTATTGTTTTTGGTTTTTTTCTTTTTATTTAAACAGAAAAAAAAAATCGAATATTTATTATATGATCATTATCATTAAAAATAATTATATAATTATTTTATTTTTAATGTTGTGTGAATGAATTATTTTTCAAAAAAAAAATTAGAAAAAATTCAAACAAAATCATTTTGAAAAGTTTCATAAAAAATTAACAAACATTATTATTATTGTTTATAAAAAAAAAAAATGTTTGTATTTAATTATATTATTTTATATTTTCGTTTCTGTGTATTTAAATATTTTTATTTATTTTGGTCTTTTTTTTTTTTTTTACTTCGTATATATATATATATTTTTCTTATGTTCTTTTTAAGTAGGTTTTTTATATATATTTATTTTAAATGATGTGATACAATAGTAATAATAATACTAATAATAATAATCATAAAAATAATAATAACAATAATAATAATAATAATAATAATAAACGCGCCTGATCTAAACCGCTGTCTTCAACCGAATGAATGAATGTGAAAATGTGCTCAGCACTTTGTATTTCGATATATACGACGACAATTTTGAAACTGAAAATGTTTTTTAACTCTCCTCAATGTAATGTATGGGTAGTCTGTATATATATAAATTTATATATATATCTAGATATATATATAGGCATGCTATATATACGTACGTATAGGTATATAGTAAATTGTTATTATACATTTGTTGGACGCGGCACGACGGATGACTGTATGTATGTACTATGTGTTGTATAGTACACACTCTATTTGTGTATAAAATACAGTGTGTATATTGAGATCGAGTATGTTCAAGTATAATAAATGTTGGTTTTTTTTTTTCTTCTGATTTCTACATATATATATAAAATTTATATAAATATATACCAACTATATGTATATGATATGATGATGGTAAATGGTAAATTATATATACGAAGTGTATGAGTATATAACGCGAAACGACATATATATAACTTAACTATATGTACTGAAATGTATGTATTTTGTATGTATTATAATTTTATATTGGTATGCGATTGTTGAAAAAAGAAAAAATAATAATAAAAATAAAATATATAAAATATATCTAAAATATATAGAGAATAAAGTTGATCTTGCGCAATATTTCCATTTCATTTGTACTCAGCTATAAGTTAATATAATTCTATTTCATTTTATTATATATTATCATCATTTATATATATATAATATAATATAATTATATATATATATATTGTATATTGGTATATTATATACAATATATATATATATATATTGAAAAACATGCTCTCTTCTCTGTTTATATATAAGATATAATATATTAAATGTTCCCCATTAAAAATATATAAATTTTCAATATATAAACATTACATATATTCTTCCTGTTTTAACACATAATCTTATATTATATGTTAACGTCCCATAATATATATATATATATCATATATAACACACGTGCATATATTACATACATATATATATATATATAAATATATAAATAATAATAATACATATATCAATATTATATTTATATAGCGGAATAGAACAATTTTATTATATTTTTGATATGATTTTCCATAACAATTATAAATGATCTCTTTCTCTTTATTTTTTATTTATTTTATTTACTATATCCTTTAATTTTTCATTTCATTTATAATATAAATAGATATATATATATATATGTGTGTTATTATTATGTACAATGTACGCACTCATATTTTTATAGTTAAAAATATAATATAATGTATTTATATACAATTGTAATAAATAAATGCAGTGAAATATAATAATAATAATTATTATTTATTCTTCAAAATTATAAATTATTGTTTTGTGGATATATTTTCGAGTTTTTATTTTATATATATTTATATATATAGGAAAATATATGCGATCCATTAAAAAAAAAATCAAATATCATATATATTGATTTATTGAAATTATTTTATTAAAATTTTTTAATTTTTGTTTAAAATATTTTTGGATTAAATAAATACTGAATATATAATACCAAAAATATATAAATATATATAATTATATGACAATGACATAAATAACGAAATTTAATTAAAATTTGTATTTTGTTTTCTATTTATTTTTAATATAGATATTGTTGCGGTAGAATGAATATTGATGCCATGGGTTTGAGTGGTAGGAAAAAATATTCCAAAAGAATTTAAAAAATATATTTGAAGGATGTGACACCGTAGAATTACAAATGTATATTACATTAAATTGATGCATATATGAATAACAATACATATTAGAATTTAAAACATTTCCAATTTTTGCTGATTTTACTTTACTCGAGGTTTGTAAATTTTTGTCCTTACAAAATAAAATATTACAGATTATTTGCGTAAAATTTATTAAAAAATCATTAATTATAAATATATAAAATCTGTCGCTATCAATTTAAATGATTAATATTAGTACTGTCTATCAAATTTTCCATTGTGTTCGCTAATTCTTAACTGCATAGCTATTTCACCACTATGGATACTATATATAATTAAAAAGTGGAAACAGTGTATAGGTGGAATTTGGTTTAAGCAAAACCAAAATATTGCAAAAGCAATCTGATCAGCTCGTAAAGTAATGTCAATTGCTTTTTGGGATGCACACATTGTTATATAACTCATCAGCTATATTTAGAAAAAATTAGAACAATAACCCGTGAATATTATTCGTCATTATCATCATATATATATATACATGAAAAAGTTATACTATATAACTGGCATGATATTTATGTCAAATTTGGAAACCACCGACACAACAAACGCATATTTTGTAAACCTCAACATATCCTATTATGCCGAATGACATCCCCAATACTCTGTATACAGTGAATATTCAATTATAAGTACATAGAAGATATTGTTCATATAAGTTATGTTGAGCTAACACTGTTGATCATAAAAATATTTTCTTAATTATAAAATGAATTATATAAATTAAAGTCATAATCATCATATATATACTTTATGCAGAAAGCAACTGATAGTGAATCACTTTAAACGGCTTTGAACGCTCATCCGTATTGATTTGAAACGTGAAATACGAGTATATCTTTTTATCATAGCCCGAATAAGTTATATCCTTTTATGAACACGTTATCAAAGGGAACTAAATACAATATCGAATTAAAGAATTTGACATTAGTTCACAAAGGTATAGAGTAGAAGCGGTTAAAACTGTTTACATTCATAAGTTATTGAAAAACGTGGGTCAACAAATACATATTAATAAATCGGATTCGTATAATGAGCGTATATTTTTCTTTAAATTTGTTTACCCACATTTTTTTTATATATCTTCATGAATATTTTCTATTTTTGTTTTAAAGATTAACAAATTTTATTTTGTTGTTTAAACTAATATATCGCTTAAGATAAAATATAATTCTTTTGTGAATAGTAACTTAAAAACCGATTAATATTAAAAACATCTTTTAATTTTAAATATAGTATTCATAAAATTTAGAGGTTGTTTTCTTGAATATTAAAATTTAATTTCTTTATTATTTGTTATTTTTTATCCTTGCATGGTGGTTGGATGTCTCTTATATATGTTTACTTAACATCCTGAATATAAATATATTGGATTTAAAAGTTTTGTCATACTTTGAACATATCCTATTGTGCATATATGTATTTTATATATTGTATATTTGTGCATCTATTATATGTATAATGGATACATTATAATGTATCAACACTCTCTCTCTATATATATAGCTATAACATATTATTGTATAAACACAATCAGAAAATTTATTTATATATATATACTTTGTAATTAAATAACTATGTGAATATTTTACGTCCAATGAAAAATTGAATTTCTTTAACATATTTTCCAATTAAAATTTCAATTTTCAACTATTGTAAAATGAAAAAAAATAAAATAAAAAGCAAATAAATAAAACAAAACAAGAGGGTAAAGAATGCACGCATACGACTATATATATTATAAATTACATATACGTAATACAAATAAAATGCAAAACAAATCCATTTCCATATTCTTCTATGATGCCATTGTATGTAAATTATATCATCAAAATCAGACAGATATCAGAAATCTTTCTCAATATTTATAAATAAATATAAATTCATTATATACTCGTATATGTAATGTATCCATTTTATAAATTTATACATATATTCATTTTATATATGTAAATATGTAATGTTATATCTATATATGAATACAATTAACTATGTTGATCATTTAAGAAGTAAAATAAAATACAAAATAAAATAAAAGCAAAAAAATGATTTAATAAACAGATGCTTAATCTTTCTTCTATAGATGTTAATTAAGTATAAATAAAAGTACAAGAATAAGAAGAATTTCATATAATAATAATAACAATAATAATAATAACTAATAATAATAATAATAATAATAACTAATAATAATAATAATAATAATAATAATAATAATAATAATAATAATAATAAATGATAATGATAATGACATTTGAGTAAAGGTTGATCCCCAAATAAAATCATAAATACATAAAATAATTACTTTATTATTATTTTTGGAAGCTCTACATATATATTTATATAGTTATTTGTTATATAATATCATAATCATATGATGGATACACCATAAAGTTTACAAACCAACAATTTATCTGTATATATACAATATATATATATATATATATCGAAAGTTCAAAAACCCTTAATTTATTTCAAGTGCAAGGGATACAGCTGTATACATTCCATCTCCTTCGAAAACCATTTGTATTTTATTTTTTTTCTCAAACATATGTACATAAAAATCAATTCAATATTGTTATATATTTCATTTAAATGCAGTGCAATTCACATAATAATGGCATTTTTATATATACATTTTATTATTGTATTATATATATACTATGAGATATTACAGATATATTTATAGGTGTATATATATATACCATTTTATATAAAAAATGGAAAAAAACCTAAAAAAGAGGATATCAATTTTATTTCTCTGTCTAACCTCTATAAATTTTACACTGATAAATGACATATTCATCTAACACACCATAAAAAGTTGTACACAATCAATTTGAAAATTCATCTCTTATTTCTTTCTTTATATTTTGTGGTACTTTTTAATGTTTTATGATCGTTTTAGGTTGCTGCATTGGTGTATGCAATTTATATGTACACTCGAACTATATTCATCTTATTTTACGCATACAGGCACTATACAACCATTGCTATTTATTTATTATACAGTTATTTATATATCAAAATCAAACATTTCCAAAAAACAATTAAATTAATAAGTAATTTATTAATTAATTTATAATGAACGAAAAAAATTTGATTAAAACGCTCTTATATATGTTTAAATAGGTAATATAGGTTTGGGTAGAATATTTTGATAAATATATCATGTGAAAACAAAATATCCTTATATGATCATTAATTATTATTATTATTATTTTTTTACATACAATAAATGAAGTAACTTGATCTAGCTTTTATATGTCATTACCAAAAGGGGAAGTATGACTATATGAATATTTTATATATTATCTATATTGTCCTTTTTTTGTTTTCGGTTGTACAATAGATAACGATAAAAAAAAGTCTTTATCAGAGATTTTTCTTTACATACACACACACACACACACACACCTATATATGTTAAGATTTATATGCGTTATCCTTTTCTACTCTTTATTGTTTCTCATAATGTTATCAATCTATTTTCTCTTAACACAAAACACAAATATATATAAATATAACCATGTTGTAAGAGAAGAATAACAGTATAAGTAAAATAAAAAAGAAGTCATAGTTAAGTTTTAAAGGGGTACACACACACATACATTTATAAGATATGTATTTGTATAGTTTTATCTATAATAAAATATATAATGTGTATATAGAGAGCAGTAATCATTGAGCTTTATTTTGTGAGTAGCTAGTGAAAATTTTTACAGCTTTGTTATTGCCCATTTCAACGATTGTTTTGATCCTTTATTATACCGTTATATTATTATACCTGAATGTATGTATAGTATGGATGTGTATATATATGTGTATATATAGATAGAGTATATACGAGTATATAATTTTCACTTAATATTGTATACATAATAAGAATATCCTTATGTTATTTTGAATTTTCTTTTCTTTATATTTACAAGAATATTTTGTTGCTTCATATTTTTCATACTTTTTGTATATTGTCTCGTTAATATATTGGCAGCACAGTGAAAGTTAGTAGAGTATATATGAATGAGTTTAATTTTTATTTATTATTATTATTATTATTATTATTATTATTTTTATTATTATTATTATTATTTTTATTATTATTATTATTATTATTGTTATTATCATCTTAAGATTGTATATTTTTCTTAGTTTAACTAAACAGAATATAATATATTTATTTATTTATGTGTAGTTGTACATACTTCATATAGATTTAAACGAATAAACTTTTTTTAGTGTTTGTGTATATGGTAATAAGTAGAAAGTAGTAGTATCATATTATTCTTACAAGTCTCAACTTTAAATCCGAAATGATCAAAGTCAATATATTGTCAATATCAACTATTCTTGATGTTGTCACACAAAATTACTTTATTTGATACACTGAGCTGTTGAATATTTTCTTTAAGAATACAATTAATATGAAATTATACATTTTAATCTTTTGCTTTTACTATAATTAGATGTATCTACCCTCTATATAATTTTAATGCACTAAGACGTTACATTATCCCAATTACTATTTTTATGAAGGATGTGTCGTAATTTGTATAACGTATATTAGTTTATTTGGCACACACCGTTATGGCATTTGTATAGCAAATAATGTATTTATGAAACTAGCTAACTTTCATTAATTGCAGACCAATTGAATATTTTTTATATATACTCATAGAGCATGCGAAGTACTTTAATAAGTATTTGGAATATGACATATCTCCATTTACATTAACATGACTTTATGATGATGATGATGATGAAGATGATATGCGGGTGGTATAAATTGTACGTAATTTAAAAATTATTATGTTATAATTAAAATAATCAAACAAAATGACCTTGATTGATTGTAAAATGTGAACATCACATCATTATTATATTATTCAAATTATACTGAATAGATGTGTAATAAGAAAGGCATAGAATATTATTTAAAAAATACAATAAAATAATAAAATTTCAATCATTTATTTATTTATATATATTTACATTTTACTATGTTTTATATACATATTTTCTATTACGGGCACATATATATATAAAAACAATCATATTAATTTTATAAATATAATATAATAAAAATTATTTTATCATATATTATTTATTTGTTGCATTAAAATACATAAATATATTTTCTATTTATTTATAATAAATTTTATTAATTAATTTACATATTTACATATATATAAAACAAAATAACAAAACAATATTATTAGCATTTTATTTTTTCCCACAAACAAATCATCATCTAATCATAGTAATAAAAATTAATTAATTAAAGCATCGTTAATACTATAACTATAAATCACTTTGAATTTGTGTTTATATTATTATATAATTCAATTTAATTTTATGACACCTAAAACGATCAAAATAATGGCAAAACACCTAATAAAAAAATCCTCCATATATTATTGTTATTATATTATTAAATCGTATATATTTAATATACATTATTTGTAGTGTAATATTCACATATACAGATTATATATACATATATATACTTTATTTATGTGGTTTGTGTCATACACCCAACAGGCAGCCAGTCAGCTGAATGTATTTAATTATGTTATGTATATGCATATATTCTACACATATACACAAAATATTATCTATCAAAATGTATACATGTTTATTATACATATAATATCAAAATGTATAAACTGAAACGTTTTAAAACTCATAAAATTGATCGTAAAAAATATATAATAAACTAACAAAATACTTTGCTTTAGTAATAATAATAGTAATAATAATAATAATAATAATAATAATAATAATAATAATAATAATAATAATAATAATGAAAATAACAATAATAATAATAATAATAATAATAACAATAGTAATAGTAATAATAATAATAATAACAATAATCATAAATATAATATAATAATAATAATAAGTCAGCAAGGTTTGATCACTAAAACACACACCATTCTGTATATGATTTTTCCATTTGTATACAACCAGACAATCTTTATGTTTATTTTATATTACAGAACGAGTGTCATTTTTTATATGTATACGCATGGAAGAAATGTAAAAAGAGTATATAGACAAACTCGCATATGATTTTTTGAATAAATTTTTGGATTGTACATATATTTTTTCAAAATAAAAAGTAAATAAAATAAAGTACATAAAGTACATAAATAAATAAATAAATAAATAAATAAATAAATAAATAAATAAATAAAATACCACACAAATAAAAAAAAAAAGAAAATATCATAAGACTGCCTCAATAAAAGTAAAATATATAACTAAATACACTCATATAGCCCAACACTGGCATTTATGTTGTGTAATTTTATAGCCTAATATTGTGTCAAGATGATCATTAAATGAAGAGTTTTTATTTCTTTCTTAGTATATCCTATATTATTGTATATGTTTAGTATATATTATTATTATATATATGTTATATTATATTACATATAGTAGATATATTCGTATATAAGTAATAAGAAGTCACATATCATATATTAAGATTTACGGTACTATATACATTTTAATTGCGTCGTATATTTTGTTGTTGAATATTTATATACATGGAAAAAAGAAAAAAAGAGTCCAGGGTCATGGTTTGTTTTTACGATTGATGAAATTTTGATGGGTTGTTTTGACTTGTCATCTGATAGTATATATATACGATACAATATCCATGTATCTATATATACATTTATGTATACATACTTTGTATAAACATTGTATACGTTTGTTTCTACATGTATATATTAAGTGTTGGTTGGTTTATATGCAATTTACCACACATTATTAAATACATTTTTTATAACATTATTTTTAGTTTATGTTGACTATATATTAAATGTATATGTGTTTAATTCATATATTATTCAAATAGTGTACGCAGCTCATTATGTATATATTGTATTTTTAAAAATACCTACCTTCATCGATGTGAAATATTTGGTTTTCTGAAGACGACGGAAAAAGGATTTGCTTCTCCTGTAAATAAATAAATAAAAAATAAAAAACTGTCGGTTAATATATTAATGTATAAATAAAAAAAGCGATGAGATTTACATATACAAAACTAATTCAATTCAATAGTAAATATATTTGGATACACAAAATGTTTATTTTATAAAACAGATAAAATGTTAAGTTAACGATGGGAGAAAGTGTATTAATAGATTGGCTTCTTTTTACAAAATATAAACATATAATATTAAAAAAATTATTTTCAAATTCTATATTATATACAGGACGAATGCATTATTAGTTAATTACAAATATAAAAGTAATGGTATTAAGGAAACATCAAAAATGAAAACCAAAATATTTAAATAAATAACTGTTCAATCAATTACTTTTTTATTAATTATTATTAATTATTTTTTGAAAAAATAATATTATATGAATTACATGAAATAATCGACAAATTATTTTATGTCAACAAACCATAAACTCTCATTTAAAGTATCTTAATAAATATTTCGGTTTGATATATACACAAGTTATTTATAAGCAACATTGATCTATAAATAATCACATATTCTATTGCTCGAAAGCTATTTTAAAGATATATATATTATATATAAATATTATATATGATTCATATACTCGTCGTAATATATTAAATTAATTTCTATTTCTATTAAAAAAACAATATTTCTATATACACACACAAAAACACACATATGTACGTAAAATACTCGTAAATATAAAATTATTTGAATATGTAAAACATAAACTCTTAAAAAATCATTTAAAACACTTTTTATTTTTATGTTATTATAAATGGGCCATAAAGATTATTATGAATGTAAATATATAAAAAAAATGTGAATGGTTATTGCCATATAAACCAACAAAAACCAACAAATCAAACCAATAATAAAACATTTAAGAGAAGAAACAAAAAAAAAAAAACATCTCATAACAATTTTATTAATAATAATTTTTTAATATCAATTTGATTGACAATAAATTTAATTAATTATTATTATATAATAATAATATTATCAAGTCAACCGACTAAGTTAATAGTCCGTATAAAACTGGTATATAACGTAATAATAATAATAATAATAATAATAATAATAATAATAATAATAATAATAATAACAATAATAATAATAATAATAAATGCTAAAATATTAATGAAAAAAAACAAAAAATTTATGGTATATAAAAATTAAAAAATAAGACGCCATTTATTTATTGACTTAAACATTTTTTTTTAAGATTTTATAAACGTATGTATATAATAACAATATTTTTTTGTATTTAAGCCACCGCACACCATTAAAAAAATTAATAGAAAATAATATATAAATATATAATTTAATCATCAATTGGCACTTCATGCACATACTCACACGTTTCAGTCGATTGTGGTTATTATAGTTACAGTAAATATATGTGCTACAACAAAGTTTTTTCATATTTTTATATCGTTATTGTATTGTATAAATAAATTTTTATTATTTCTACTTGTTTTGACGTACTCCAACCCATGCAGTTTATGCGTGAAATAAATTTTTACGACTTATTGTACATGAATATATTTAGTAAATCAATTTAGTCTATATATAAATAATATAATAATAGATTAATATAGATAGAAGATACGAGTATATCCAAAAATGGAACAATTCTGTGAGCAGAATAATTTAATTTATTATCACAATTTAAATTTTAAAATAATATAATTTAACTGAAATTGTAGAAATTTAAAAAAAACTTTTAAGAACATTCAATAATTACGTGATCAATTCAATCTGAACATGCCTCAACCGTATTGAACTAAATATTTCGATCGATGCAATATGCTTTGGAAGATACACATTTTATCATATACGTTGATAATTGATTTGCAGAATGTTGGAATTCAATTTTTGCCAGAAAATAATATATAATAATGTGATTATTGAAATAAATTAGTTAAAAATTCTATTAATTATTCGATTAAATTTGTATAAATCGTTTAAATTAATACAAGTTAAACCAAATGACTTAATGAATTCAGTATTTTATGAAGTTGAGTTGGCCCCACGCTTTAAACACATAGCATGCAATATGCTAAATACTAATTGTATAGATATGCCATATAGAAAATTATCTCATTTCGTCTGTATATAATAATTTTAAATAAACATTATAATATTAATTAAAAATATATATACAAAACAATTGCACATTGCGCTCATGCCATTAATATTAAAAAATAAAAATCTAAATTAATATTTATCACAATGAATCCAATTTAATTTATTTGAAAAGTGTTTAAGAGAGATACTAAATTACAAAATATAAAAGTATATATGTACAATATAATATTGAAATTGAAATTGAAACAAATTATATTTTTGTATATTGAAATATTAAACACTTAAAACTACTTAAGAAATGTTATATATATATATATAACATTACATAGAGCCTATATTATCATGTCATATGCTTATTTTCAATTTATAATTCATATTTTCTTTAAAACAAATATTATCACATATTAATCAAATTTTATCCATTCATATAATACCATAGAGATATGAATATATAATGTAGTAATGTATACTTTATACAATATATAATATTTCAATAAATGTGCCCTAAATATACTTATGTTAAATTAAATTAAGTGTAAAAGAAATCCTTTTCTGTTTTTTTTAATGGATTGATGTTTCTTTAAAAATTATTCATTTAACCTAATTCATTTTGTAAATTATTTCAAAATTCCATTTTGTTGTGAATATATAAAATTTGTATATTTATTATAAGTATAATTGTTAACCAAAATATATATATATATACGTTCCAAATGTCTAGACTCTATAGACTGTATATTTTAATTATTTTATTTTTAATCCAATGATAAAATGATAAATGAATTATTAAACAAATAATTTATATATATACTTAATAAATAAAAATTCCCTAATTTAAAAGTTAAATAATTTTTAAGAAAATCGATTGATATGAAAATAATTAGTATACTTATGAATTTTTGACCATATTATCGAATTTTTATTACAACTTAAATGGTTATGATTGCTCCAAAACATTTGGAAACCATAAATGCTTGCCAAAACTTGAGGTACACCAATTGATTACAATAATAACTATAATATTAAATAAGATTCATTAGTCCTTTTGTAACAAAATACTTAAATATTATATTATAATTTTAAATATTGGCATTACATTAATTTCATTTTCTGTGGACATTAAATTAAATTATTTTACATATTAACGTACAAATTAAAAACGATATGAAACGGACAGAACAGAATCGAGAAAACTAACTTTATGTAAAATACACTTCTTTTGCTACTGTGATGACGATGTAACTGCAAGTTTTTTTTTAATTTATTTAATATATTTATTTAACAACACATTATGCAGAAGAAATTTTAAAAATCGTTACAAACACTGAAAATACATATATACATTACTCTTACTTATTGTTAGTCGTATTTGTATACAATGTCACGGAGATTTTCTAGGAAATATTAGTACTGTATGTAATTTTTTCGAAAATTTCCTGTAAGAAAATTGGAACATTGATTTTATTTTCAATAACATTTGTAATATAAAAATTGGAAATACATTAGAAATTTTATGCGAAATTCAAAAATCATAAACGATTTTTCGAAACACGTACACTGCACACATATATAAATGTATACATTATAGCCATATATAAGACATTTTTAGTAAGTTAACATATATATTAATTATTATCAGTAAACAAATTATAAAGAAAAAACCAATTAATATCTTTAATTTATATTCTAAAATAATTAAATAAGGATATTAAATAAATAAATATATTTATATTCATATATTTTATAATTTATAATTTATAATTTATAATATTAACGAAAAAAAAATAAAAATATTTAACATAATCATTTAATAAACAAACCATAAAAATCCACTAAAAGATAAACACGTACATAAATAAATGAAATTATATACAATATATGAGTGAGTACATAATATAAAAAAAAAAAAAAAATGATTTTATTGTTTTTCTCAGGCTACTACAAATTTTCCCATGCCAATAATAATAAAAATACTAATAAAAAACCAATAAAAAAATTTATTACTTTGAATGCCCCAAAACAAATTTTGTTAACGTATATATTATACATATAAAATACATACACACAGCACACAGCATACCGCATATCATCATATGTATATATTATTGGTATATATTGACTAACTGAATGACTGACTTTTTATTATGCTTATGTGTTTATATATATACATTTAGTCAGTCAGAGAGACTAATACAATCATCTTTTTTTATTTTTATTTTTATTATTTGAACAAAAATATAATATAGTAAAATATACTTTATAGTATTTTGTGTTGTTATTGTTCGCCGTTGGTTGATAGTATAATAAACTCTTTTGCTTATGGCATATTTAAGTACCTATTTTCTTATATATAAATGTTGTGTTGTTCTATATAAATTGTTGTGTATGTATACACATTTCTTGATACAATGTATACTTTTTTCCTTTTTTTGTATTTGAATCTGAAAAGTGCATCAATTATTTATGTATATTTTATACTAAATTTATATATACATGAGCATTTATAATAATATAAAAGTATAACAATTCAATTAACATATATACAATATATATATACCTTTTACCGACGACGCATATGCATATATACATATATATGCAATACATATAAGCAATATAAAAGATATGAAAAAAAGATTATCATTATAATTATTATTATTGTTTGTATACTTAATATTAACAAAGTAATATTATAATAAAAAGGTAATAATTTTATATATTCTTATAATATCAGGTTATGATGATCATCAACATATTCAACACCTCCATTATTAATATTATATCATTATATACATAGTATTTAATTTTATTGTATATGCATATATTTGTACATATATACCACATATAATATATTTTTATTATATATACGTGTGAGTTCTTTTACTGCATTTGTTGATCGTTTTTATCTTTCTACATATATATATATATATATATAGTATTGTTTGTTTGGATATATAAATATATGAGACATTTACGATCATTTTACAGGATCATAAAAATCAAAAATAATTTACTTTACAATAAAAATAAATATAAAAATAATATAAAAATGTGAATAAGACAAAATATAGGAAGGAATTCAACAAATAATTGAGAAGGCAACAGGCTCTGTTTTTTTATATATATATATGGTATATTATGAAAAATAAGGTACTCAATTCACATGTAAACATTTATACTTATTTTATATACTTACATATATAGAATTTTATGTAGATAAGCTCTTGTTTGTGTATATTGTATGTATATATCATATATAGTTATAGGTTTCAAATGAGATGCGGTGACGAGGTACAAATATAGTATATATATATATATATATGAAGTTATAAAGTAGCAGACACTATATATTTGAGAGCAGCTAAAATAACAGAGCTATAAAGTTATAAAAGTAATGGCACACTTCTTTTTATTTTTCATTTTATTTTTATTTTATCTTATTTTTATTGCCATATACAAAATAATAGAGGTTTTTTTTTTATTATTTTTATAGACACAGTCTATACACAAATTTGAAAGGATAAACGATTTGTATATTTTTTGATTTATGTTTGATTGTTTTTATTTAGATATTTTATAGATCTATTAATTTTTTTTTTTTTTTATTTTATCTTAATACCATTCATAAATGAATTAGACTAGATAAATGGTGATGTAATTATTATATTATGTTAAGTTTTCATATCAATTATATTAATCAAAATTATGGGGACCATTATAGTTTCTACATTGATTTCTGTAACCCAAATATGCACGTATAGTAAAGAGATTAATATATTATTAATTCGGTTAATTAAATTAAAAATATTATTATTACATTCTATTTGTCAATTTTTCTCAATGATAATAAATTGCAATAAAATTTTTGCTATTATTTATTATTATTAAAAGAAATATATCTTATGGGAGGGAAATGGAACACTCAAAAGATTCATATTCTTTGATTATACAATGTAATATATAAGTATAAAATAAGAACGAAATATAAGAAACGCATAAAAAGCTTTTTTTTTTTTCCAAAAATCTATGAATTCTAAAAATTGGCGATGGAGAACTTTAATTGTCTATGTAGCTTTATTGGAATTTTTAAGAGAAATTAAAATAATAAAAACTACTGGTAATATTACAATTAGAATCAACTTTAAATTTACAACACATTGTGTTGGTGGATTTGCTTTGATACCACATAATTTCACATCATTCTCCCATGTACAATCTCAAAAAAATACTCTGTAATGTAATCATAACTAAACATAACTCCATTTAGAATTGGTAATTGGTATTCAATTATTTACTGTACCATAATTTACTTAAGTAATCATGCTAGTAGTAGCAAAAATAGTAAATTTACTTAAATTGTATAAAATTAAAAACAATTATAAGTCATATACAATATTATAATTAGTAAACATACATTTACTATGCGTAAATATGATAGTGGATTTAATGCCGATAGGTAACATGCTACTTGAAAATTCCTTCCAAAGTTATCGTCAATGAACTCAATAGAAGATTAAAGAAATAACAGAAAGTGTTATAATTAGGTACAATATACAAATATATGACTCCCGCACAGAATTTGAAAGTGGGTTTGAAATAAAAGACATATACAATTTTTTCCCTATCCATTTATTTTGCCAAATAGAAGAAGCAATATCTTACAACGCAGCTCTCACTTCCATAGATCGATAAATTCATGAAAATATCATATAACACCATTTGAAAGAAATAAAATCTTCATTCTATTTCAGACAGTAGAGCCGTTCTATAACCGCTCTATCCAGCCATACAGACAACAGTTAAATTTAGTTTGGTACTGTCTACAAATTCTCATCCCTCAAACTGAAATGCTGGTGTGAGAGGTCTTAAGGATTTGAACATTCAAAATTCATATCTAAAATGGAAATTATATATATAATATAATCGGAACCATTTTGTAATAAACCAGAGAATGAATAGAAAAGTGACATAGAATTTATTGAATACTAAACTATAAGAAATTTATTCTATACCATATAAAATCATGATTATTCGTTTGTGTGCTTTAAAAGATTTTAATTCATCTGGTGTTTCGATACCAACAGTGTTTTCAATTTTTTTTCTATCTTATTTTGAATTTGGTTTCAAAATTATATTAACAAAATATATAAATACAATATAAAAAATATATAAAATACTTTTACTCCTAACATATTTAGTATTTTCTTTGAAATCATTTTCTATAATATTAAAATAATTAATTTTTGCATTTTTATATGGAAAAAATTTATAATATGGAAAAAATAAAAATTCATTAAATTAATTGTATTACTTTATTTTCAACCTGAAAAATATACTATATAAGAATATAAATTTTTATTTTTTTTATGTAATATATAATAATAAATTAAAATAATCCAATAAAATTAGAAATAAAATATATTTTACCGATAAAGATCTGATATAAAAATATAAAAAAAAAGAAACTAAACTAGTCATGTACAAAAAAAAACAACGAAATTATTTCTATTTTCAATCAACCCTAAATCATTTTGTTGTGTGAGTATAGTTTTTTTTATATCCATTCCTTATAGGTATATGGGATAGGCAATAATACAATAAATTGCAAGAGAAAAAGCCTCTCACTTCAGAAACGTACCTTTTTCTTAACTTTCTTTTTTTTTTTTAACCATTTTCTTATAAATATAATTTCTTACCCATAAATAACAAATTGAACACCGTAAAATAAATGTTGTTGTTCATTTTGACCAAAATAATTCATAAATCAAATGTTTTCTATTATACCATCCAATGTTTTATTTTAACAATAAAATATATATTTATTTATATAAAAAAAAAAAATAAAATATTAGTTGAACAGGAGAAAAAAAAAGGAATCCTCTTTTTTGTTGTGTACTCTTCAAATTTCAATAAATCAAATTGCAAAATATAATAATAATAATAATAATAGATATTTTTGCAGTAATTTTACATTATTTTAAATCATAAATATATAACAAGCCCTTTATCTAAACGATTATTTTTTTCGTAATAGAACTATCTATCTATTCACCAAATTATACATATACAAATAAATACATAAAAATTAGGGTAAAAAATTTCAATTTTATAACTATATTATTTTTAAGTGCGATCTCATTATAAATTATAAATTTTAACATAAAAATCTATATATGTTTATCATAGAAACAACAAGAAAAAGAAAAGCTGTGTCATTTTCAAAAAAAAAAACAGCTGTTTATGGTTACAATAAATTATCAACTCACGCATATGTAAACATATATTTATATTAGAATCATTATAAATTTTGTAAATATACTTCATTTTGTAGATATTTTTGTTCTAAAAGAAACAAAATAGTAACAAATACGTGGTTTTTCTTAAAAAAAAAAGCAACATAAATAAAATACAAACTGTATAACTTTAAATTTCAATTTCTTAATGATTACTAAAAATTAAAAGAAAATCATGACTTTCTATTTTTAAACTACTAAATTATAATACATACAATAATCACTTATTATTATTTAATTTAATTTATTTATATTTATTTTCATTTTTAGATAACGTGTGCTGGCTGTGTTGGTGAGCCCGTCGTTTGATGATTATATTATAAATAAGAAAACTAAAAACTTAATAAAATTGATAATCAAATAATTAAATATATTACATACATAGATAATTTTCATAATTTGCGTATAAAACAGGTATTTTTTCATAATATTTTTTCTTATTTAATAACAAACAAATTTTATATGCATTTTTTGTTTCTTAATTTTCTAAAATGAAAAAAAAAACCTTTTATTTTTTTACATACAATTATTGTGAATATGCACATAATATATTGCATACAAAAACCATTTTTAGGTATTTTCACCTCATGAATTGCAGTTTTTTTTATGCTATAAAAATTAAAATAGTGCAGTGACATCTACCCTTTAACAGCATCAATACATATATATATATATATATATATGCAGCATATAACATATATTTTATATATGTACACGCATATGTTTACCATTTGGATACATAAAAAAAGCAGAAAAGAGAAATATATATAAATAAATACAATATATTTGATTAGAGAAAAATTTATCTGTTAAGGAATTTAAATTTATATGGATTAGTAAATATATATATATATGGTAATAATTTTATTTATAAATTTTATCAAAATAAAATAATAAATGAAAAAATTAATTTTATGTTTATATTTTTAGATAAATTATAATTTTACGAAGTCATCATCAATGAATATAAATTAGGATAATTTATTGTTTTTATAATTAACTGAAAAACTTAGAATTAATTAGCAATTACCAATTGAATGTTTATTTTTAAAATAATATATAATAAACCACCAAACGAAACCACATCGCCTAAGTGTACGAATTAAACTATACGTCATATATTAGTAATAAACACAAGGAAACTTAGTAAGTAATTGTAATTGTCAATATAAACATGCGACAAATATTAAAAATAAAAATAAAAACTATGTTAAGTGAATGTAATTATTATTTGACATATTTAAAATGAATAACTTGTTTTTAACAAAGCATACACCAATTTATAAAATATAATATAAGAATATTTAGTATGTAACAATAATCATCGTCATCATCATCACCATCAACATCATCATAGTGCATTTAAAACACGCCAATGAAACATACCCTGTCATAAATATTCAAGTTGGTAATTTTACTTAGCATAAATGGAATATGCACGACAAGACATTTCCTTAATTTAATTAATTTCTAGTCTAATGTGAATAAAGTCTAATATATCCACATGTACACAGTTCATGTTTACTCCAAATGGAGCTTATAGAATCTACTAAACATTCTTTATAATCAAGTTAATAGATTAATTTGTTTGTATACCAATGCATCGATAGATCTGAATATGAATATATGAGCGACCAAGAACAGTATATATTTTAAAATAATATTCGATATTTTATTCCCTAACTATATGAATCAATAATAACTGACTGTCAGTAGATAACAGTAAACACACAAGATTGTCAAATGGGTCAAACGAAATGAAATACAATGTTACAATGTTGTCTATATGGTGGTACATATAGAAGTCAAACTAAAGCATACATAATAAAACGCATGCTGCGTAATGCAAATTAAACTTTTAATTGCAATTTAGTCGGGGTTTTGAGGCTGTATTTGTTATTAAATGGTTTCCATTTGATTTTTTTATACCAATTATTTATTATGATTTTACAATGATAGTTAAATTTTTACAATATTAAAACAATACAAGTTGTTCTAAGCACTTTATAGTGTTGCGATGCTATAATTTGATAATAAAATCCAAATTTAGTTAAGAATGTGTGAGGTATAATATGAATAAATCGAGTTATGTAGTTCTTTTTCCAAAACAATACATTTTTTATATTTTAATAAAAAAGATTGTTAAAGAATTAAATTCTGCAGTAACATTTCCTGTATAGTATAGTCTCGAATAAACATCAATAATAATTAATTTCTAAATTTTTACATACTTCTATAGCCCCCCGGGACGGATATTGCATAGATAATTACGTTGTTTTTCATATTTACTCATAATAATCTGTGAAAATTGCATGAAAAAAGTAATTTGCTCATATGTGTTTTGTTAAAACAGTATAATAATAACATTTGAAAGGTTTTCGTAGAGTTTTGCTTTCCTATAAATATTCTGGTTGGCAAACGTTTAAAAGGAAGGCAAGGATTAACTTATTATTTATAAATTATTTTTGTTAATGTTATTGATGCTTACAATATATTGCATTGATATTCAAAATGAATCGTAATGGATACAAATCAACAATTAATTTGTTCCCATTTTTATGTATTAAAAGTATTTTTAAAAATTACGAATTTTTATGGTACATAGTCTTTATGTAAAATTATTTCAAAAAATTAGATACATTTAACAATGAGTGAAAGTTTAATTATTAATTAAATATTAATTAATAAAAAAATATTTTCCATATCATAAATTATTTATAAAAACAAAATTCGAAAAACTATTTATATATTAATTTAGTAAAAATATTGGATAGTTTACAATATTAAAAATTTTATAATATATATTTTAACATAATTTTAGTTTAGTATGCGCGTCAATAGTTGTATACTATATAATGTCAATGTATTTTTTAAATATATTCCTCACATAAAAACATAATTCAAAAAAATAGATATTCTCTATAGTATAATAATTATGTGAATATTTATGGTTAATGATATAAAAAATAAGTCACACTTTCATGGGTCGAAAGTCCATTTATAAGAAACATGTTATTTTTATAAATAATATTGTTATTTATTTATATTTGTTTGGCTATATATTGTTTTATGCGTATTTAATAAATTATATATAAAAAATAATACTAATATGTAATGCGTATAAATAAAATACATACACTACACGATATAATATGTATAAGGTCATAATACATTAACATAACTAATTCAATATCCGCCAATAATAAAAATCTCAAATCATTGATTGGCATTTTTTATTGTTGTTGTTTTGTCAAAAATATTAATTTGCTATTGTTGTCTGAATCGTTTTATTACAATATATAACATTATAAAATAACACTTTATATTTAAATATTTTTATTCATAGAATACGTTTTAAGAATAGATATTATATGATTTAATTAAAATTCCGAAATGTTTTTTTTTTATAAATTTAGTGAATTTAAAATATTATAAATATAAAATAGAAGCAATGTTAAATGTTAAAAAATAAAAAAAATAAAACATACAAACAAATTTTTCTATTCCTCGACTAGTTTTAGTATAAATATAAAAAGTAATTTGAGGTTTGGTATAAAAATGTAATAAAATGAAGAAATTCACATTATAACATTAATATAAAATTCATTATTAATATAATAAAAACAAAATTCGCGGTTACATAAGTATATTATATATATTCTGTAGATTAGGGGATATGTCAGTTCAAGTTCACAAACAATTACTGCAACCCAAAAAATTAAATTACATATTTATTTGATTGAATATTTATTGTACTATAATTTTATTTATGTACAATGTGCAAGTAAAGTAAGTTATACGAGAATATAAATGTCTCATATAATATAAATATTTGATGGGTATATGATAACTTATGATGGGAACCACAACAAAAATATTTATAATATATTTAACAATTGAATGTTTTAAGTGTATATATATATTATATATGAAATATATAATACAAAATATATAATAAATAATATATTTATATATATATCTGCGTTTCCTATACAAACTAAAATATATTTAAAAATTATAATTAATGGGACTTATAAAATAGGAAATCAAATAAATATAAAATCGACCACTGCCAAAAGAAGATGATTTTTCAAATATTTTATTATTGTGTTATATTTTTATTATTATTATTATTATTAATATTATATTATTATTACATATTATTATTATTATTATTATCCAAAATATATATTATTATGGTGATGATGATTTTCCATTGTATATTTATTATATATCATTTTACTATTATTATTATTATTATTATATTTATATATGAACTACAATATATTATATACAAAAATGCATATATATTATTTTTTTTCTTTACCCTCTTATGGTTTATTTATATATATATATATAGAAATTCATAAGAGAATAAATAAACAATACATTCACCCTTATATACTGCTGGTATAAATTGTATATATATATATATAATATATAATTTTGATGAATGTTTCATGGTTATATATAATAAAATATAAGTAATATATGTGTATACAATATATATATTGTATATAATATGACGGTGACGGAACACGTCACGCGGAATTCATATTCATTTATTCTATTTTATATATAATGTCTTAATTTGAAAATAAACCATTTACCATTTATTTACTATACACATAATTTATATATATAATATTCTTTTGATATCACAGAACAAATAAATCATTTCTTTTGTAATAATAAACTTTAATATATATATATATATATATATATGTATATGAAATAGGAAAAAGTTACCGCCGCGCGTTAACCCCACATGTACTTAAAATACGGCCATTTTTTTCTTGAAAAAATTATGTGGCATATACAATGTCAACAACTGCATTTAAATGAGGGTTCATATTCCTTATGCTATGATCCTTTTGTCCTTAGGGTTCTTTTCTATATATATATATATATATATATATACCATATATACGAATTTATTCTTTTGAAAAAATTGAAGAAAATAAAATGGGTGGAGATTTTTCTTTTGAATGATTTCTTTCACATGGAAATCAAATATGTATGTTTATTTTTTCTTTTTATGTTTGTCTTTATGTTTAAAAAAAAAAAAAAAAAAAAAAAACATCGCATTATTGTTATTTTTTGGATGAGCACACATCGCAGGAGACGTGCGATGATTATGTATAAGAAAGACCTTTCTTTTTGCTTCTGTATGCTTCTTGTATATAGGTTTTTTTTTTTAAATAAATTGGGACTATGGTGGATATCTATGAATATAAAAATAAAAAAAAGATGATTTATATTTTGCATATAACAAACAGAATAAAATACAATTTGAGAAATAAATAATATATATGTGAAATATAAATAAATGGTAAAAGTTCAGAATATTGTAATATATCGTAAAATAAGTTATATATAGGAAAAGGTTGCTATATGTACTTATATTTTATATAATTGATGATGACAACGAAATCCTTTTATTAATTTTTTTATTTTTTTTTTTAATTCATTGTCACATTATTTATTAGGCGAGCAGCTCTTGAGAAATGGTTTATTATTTTTTTTTTTTTACATCTTTTACAACCGATAAGAAACGATTTCAAATAATACGTATAGTCCTTTTTTTTTAATTAAATAAAAAAGTAACATTATAATTTAATAATATCGTATAGAATTGTAAGAAAAAAAAAAATAAATAAATATAACGAATTTAAATTTCTAATTTAATATAGATTATAATTATAATGTGTTATGAGAAATAAAATATATTGTACAATACACATTCATTTGATATATTATTATGTATATAATTATGTGTTTATACTAAGATGATAACAACATTTGTTTTATAAATGTTTATAATATAAGCAATATTCACTACTTATACATTTACAATATACAAAATATGCTATATAGTAAGGGAAGACACTTGAAAAATACCATTACAATTCGATTGGGATAATAAATAGGAGTTTTAGGGGAGATAAGACATTATTATAATTATATATTTTTAAATCAGTTTTGAATAATTTAATAAATTTTCAATTTTCTATCTGCATCGACAACTAGTAGTCGATTTATAAATCTATAATTACTTAAAAGCTTTAATATGAAATAATAGGTCATTGGATTGTCTAAATATAAGGTTGTCAAATATCTCCCTTCCGCCTTTTTGTCTTTTTAATTTCGCGGCTATGTACAAAGCGCTACAGAGCTCGTATCTGGCAACACTGTACATAATTTGAAAGCTCTTGACATAACAAACAAAACGACGCTATGTATGATTAGTTTGGATATTGCGTTCAACAGTTATAGACGTGTAAACATGGAGTTCACTAACGCCGAAATTCGCGCTATTTTAAAGTTTTCCTTCGTTAAAGGCAAATCCGCTAGAGAAACGTTCCGTGAGATTAATGGTGTTTTGGGGGATGGTACTCTATCACTTCGAACCGCGGAGGAATGGTTTCGACGATTCAGAGCCGGTGAAAACGACACCATGGATAAGCCAGCCGGCGGAAGACCTGTGACGACAAATACCGATCAAATCATGGAATACATCGAGTTAGACCGGCATGTGGCATCTCGTGACATCGCCCAGGAGATGGGAGTTAGTCACCAAACCATTTTAAACCATCTGCAGAAGGCTGGATACAAAAAAAAGCTTGATGTTTGGGTGCCACATGAATTAACAGTGAAAAATCTAATGGACCGAATTTCCATTTGCGAAATGCTGCTGAAACGGAACGAACTCGACCCATTCTTGAAGCGGATGGTGACTGGCGACGAAAAATGGATCACATACGACAATATCAAGCGAAAACGGTCGTGGTCGCAGGCCGGTGAATCGTCCCAAACAGTGGCCAAGCCGGGATTGACGGCCAGGAAGGTTTTGCTGTGTGTTTGGTGGGATTGGAAGGGAATCATCCACTATGAGCTGCTCCCATATGGCCAGACGCTTAATTCTACCATCTACTGCGAACAACTGGACCGCTTGAAGCAGGCGATCGACCAGAAGCGTCCAGAATTGGCCAAAAGGAAGGGTGTAGTGTTCCACCAGGACAACGCCAGACCACACACTTCGTTGATGACTCGTCAGAAGCTACGGGAGCTCGGATGGGAGGTTTTATCGCATCCACCATATAGCCCGGACATAGCGCCAAGTGATTACCACCTGTTCCTGTCCATGGCGAACGCCCTTGGTGGTGTAAAGTTGATCTCAAAAGAGGCTTGTGAAAAGTGGCTGTCCGAGTTCTTCGCAAATAAGGAGGGGGGCTTCTACGAGGGAGGTATTATGAAGTTGCAGTCTAGATGGAAACAGATTATCGAACAAAACGGCGCATATTTGAACTAAATCCGATTACTGTAACACTTTGTATAAAGCATTGAATAAAGAGCAAAAAGGCGGAAGGGAGATAGTTGACAACCTAATATGTTATAAAACTATAGAAAATTTAGTGCCTCAAAAATTGTTTTTACAATTTTACTTTATATTAAACTACTTATTATTTGTTTTATTTTGTCCTTTAATTTTGTAACTATTTCTAGAATAAAATTTTAAAATAGGGTCAGATAGAAAAGCAACCGAGTTGTAAACGGTTGTAGTTATTTATTTCCTTTCAAAATTGCAAGATAATCGAATAAAAATTATCTAACAATTTTAGTATAGAGAATATTTGGATCATATTTTCAAAATAATCGGATAAAATATTCTGTAACAATTCATTAGGAAATATTCTATGAGAAACCCTGACAAAAGTGAGAGAATTATTACGTATTTCAACGCATCGCTTTCCAAGACAATCCAATGAATGGTTCTTTATACCAATGGTAATGTTCCTTTTATATATGGCCGAGACGTAGATTAGTAGTTATAGGAAAATTTTCTATTAGGTATTCATCTAAAAAGCTTAAGTTCTAATTTCAATCTATATATCCATAGTTTTAAAACTAGTCGAGTTATTCAAATAATATTTATATATATTAAAATTCTAATATACAATACAATATAATTTATGTCCAATAACGATCGTCACCTTTGTGTATGAAAAAGTATCAATACAAGGCTTTAAAATAAGTTTTATAATTTTCTCATATAATAGTACTTAAACTCTTTCGTAATTCCAGTAGAAAATTTTTTACCGGTTTATCAATATGACTTATTTTGAAAAATGCCGCAAAAATTTTTGGCCAATGAATTTATAAAATAAAATATACAAGTATTTCTACTACCACTTTGAAATTATTTACCTCATTGGGCGTTTAGTACACATTTGTTTATCACAGCAAGAAGAAAAAGTTTTTTTTTGTAGAAAATTGATTACGTATGAAAGGGTACAAAATATTAAGCATTGTGTAGTTGTTAATTTCCATAATAAAATTCAAACTCATGGGTGTAATAAAAATTTTACAGTTTTTGCCATAATTTTAGTGATATATTATGATAATAATATGATATAATACTAATTAATGTTATAATTTAAATTACTTACCATTAAAGAATACTTTGTGGTTGAACTGCTCTATATGTTATTGTTATAAATTCAAATCTGCAAATATAAAAAATTTACACCGTTTAGAAAATAAATGTTATAAGAAAAAAAAAAACTAAAATATATTTAAGTTAAAATGGAGTAAGTGCGAACATCATTTTAATAAATACATATATTTTAAACAATTATAATAGAATTCTTGTATATATAATAATATAATAGATATTTAAATATGTTAATAAATTGCTAAACAAATATACGGATTAAAATATACAATTTATGGAAATAAACAGGATTTTTAAAATATTTATTTACTAATTAATTTTTGTTATTTTATAAATTATATCATTATAAAATAACAAAATATAGATGAGTGAATTTTTTTTTTTTTTGTTTTTCTTAAAAATAAATAAATTAACTTATTTATTTGTATAAAGGTAAAAGTATGTAAATATAATATTTCGTATAAACTTTAATTCAATACGATAATTTTATTCATATTGGCATTGTTAAAATTTCAACATTATTTTTTGAATTAATTTAACTCGAGCTTATGATAAAATTTATAAACATAATTAATTCTCGTTCCTCTTATCGCAGTTACATAAGAAATTTAAAACTTTTATATATTGCACAACAAAAGTGTTACTGAACCTTGTGGTTTTTGTTTTTTTTTTTTTCAATTTGGTTATATATACCTATACTTGATCAGTTCAATAAAGCTATACGCAATATATTTTATTTATTAAATATTCATCTCATGTAGATATAACGTATTTTATTCATTAAAAGAAGATATTTAAAAAAAAAGAAACATTTTTTTATTTAAAATTTACAATCATATAAAATATATACACGTCTGCATAAATGTATGAGGAGCCTGCGGCTGGAAATCGAGACATTTCTTTTAATTTTTATATTATATAAAAAGTAAAAATCGAAACGACAAGAAAGGCGTAGGGGGGAAAAATTATTGTTTGTATATATAATTGATAAAAAAGAAATATAAATGCATACACAAATGGTATGAGAAATGCATGCAGTGCATTTGTTGATATGGTTAAGTTGAAAAAATATAAAAACCAAAATAAATTAAATAACATGGTGTTGTTTTAAGTTCTCCGATTCTTTTATTTTTCAACGTTTCGATTTCATTTAAAGTGTTTCTATTATTTATTAACATACGTGTTGCATATACGCAACAAAACAACGTTTACCATCTTCTTATATATTTTATATTATATACTGATTAAACCTATATATATATATATATATAATATTTTATATATACGCATACGCATAATATTATGCATACAATAAATAAACGTTTATTTCTTTCTGATTTATTTTTTAGATACCATGTGTTTTTTTTTTCTTTATATTTTTCATTTAATTTTTTTTTATTTAATGTTGTGTTTCTTTAATATGATTTCATTTGTATTTATGTACATCGGCAACGAAGCGTGAAAATATAGTGCAGATTAATATACTCATTGTTCACTTATCTTATATTTATTGGAATGTTATAAAAGAATCAAAATTTTAATGAATTCATGTTCTCTGAAAATAATTCCGAGTTAAATCAATTTTAATAAACAAAAAAACCTGTTTGGATTAACACCCCATCCGTACGATTATATATAATAAATTTATGATCTTCAACATTTGTATAAATATAAATAATATTAATATAGTTTTGTTTACGACCAAAAGGTTACATTGCGCTGAAATGGCCGCAGACTATTTTATTGATGCTCTGTAATATATACTTCATATTGAGGAATAACAGAAATGAAATGATATGATAATAATGATACGATGGTAATGATGTTTATCACAAATTCATTAAATTTTACCATAATATTTCTCAGGCTTCGCCACACTTTATACAAGAATACTTGTTTATAACGGTTTCAATTATAATAAGACATTTATATAAGTGAAAATAATAATATAACAACGCGCTCGCACAGGGATTATTATTATAATTATGTATACAATACTAAAAGTACATATATATAGGTATATGTATACATAATGGTTATAATTATTATGTGCGTACCCACATAAGTATATTTATACCGTCTTGATTTAAGAAATTTAATTATACGAGATATTTTATATCATATATTTAATAAACACATATACAATGCAACTATTTATATATATATAAAAGGTTACATTTGCAGTGACTTTCAATGTTTTTTTTTAAATTATTTTATACAATAATAATATATAATTAATTTTTTGAAAATGATTTATATAAAAATAAGATGATAAGACGAAGTATTCCGGTGCGTCGTTTCTTCAAACGTTTTTGAAAGTATTTACTCTTATTATTATTTTATAGTTTTATACCGATTTGATTTTAATAATAAATTTTAATTAATATACATAGAATATGCATTGAACTATTGAATTATAAGAACATCAAAACAAACCAAACAGACAAAGCATTTCGAAGTATAAATATTGTTGAAACTGGACTCGAAATCAAAACAATTAACATCACTTCTATAACATCATGTAATAAATGAATTGTACTGACTAACATAGACTTAAAAAAGTATTTAAATTAATTTCATTTTGTCAATTTTACATAACATGAACTTATGTTCGTTATAATAACTTCATTTTGTTTGCAGAAGATCTATTTCAAATATATGACATTTGACGTTTATGCGTATGTATTCACACAACTTAACACAAATGTTTGAAATAGTTTAAGAAATCAAGTCAAACAATTAATTTGTGATCTATTCAAATTTGATTGTTTTTATTAAATGAAAATGTATGTTTTTTAATGTATATATAACCTAACAGTGATACAAATCTATATTAATTTGGTTATGCCATTACGTTACACAGTAAATCTCTACATCTACACATCTAATTTTGTTGACAGAACCAAATCCAAATTTTTTAACTATTCAAACCAAAACAGATGAACAATTTTTTACTGAACTGATATGATCCCAAATGATTTGCATACATGTAAAATTTAATTGCAATTAGTTTTAAAAGCTAAAAATAAAGAATGTTATATCATCTTCAATAAGTCTATAATATATGATAAAAACATAAGATAAAGAATTTTCATCATAATAATCAATAAATTAATATTTATTATTTTACAAATTTCTTACAAAATTTCAATAGATTTTTGTGTATGCTCATTTTTCGGAAATTCTTATATAATGTAACCTAAGTTTTACTTGTTTCTATAGTTATTAATAATATACAAACATTAATTTTAGGATCATCGGCTTAGCAAACATGAAAATAAATAATAATTTAAAGCATTCGAATAGCTTGAATTTTTGTATAATATCATTATTAACGTTATATACGGATTATATATACGCGTTTCTTTTTCACGCACATTTATTACATTTTATTTACTAATAATTAATTTGATAATTCTTTTAAATACATATGTGACATTTACACATATACATACATATAATATAATTAATTAATATTATAATCATAAAAAAAAAACATAAATATATATATATACCAATAGATATCTCCATTTTTATTCTGATCTATGACTTATTTTTGTTTTTTTATTTTATTTCTTATTTAATGAATAATTAAAAATTCCAATCTACAATCTTTTAATTAAATTAGTTGACCCATTTAGATGTTATTTATATATATATATTATGTATTTACGACTATATACCATACCCATTACACATGTATATTTCTATATTGTATATTATTATTATTATAGCAGCATATGTTTTCATTTTATCTATATCTACTATATGTCATTTTCATTATATAACCTTTTAGTCCTTAACCAAAATATATATATATAATACAATTTATTGTACCAGTACCACATATGATGGAAATGAATATTTTGGATATATCGATTTTCTAAAGTTCTCTTATATGTGCATATGAATAGGATATACATATATATATATATGTATTTTATATATATATATATATTCATCCGTAGACACTTGATTGTGTAACAAATATTATCATATTATGTAAATTTTTATATGCAATATCCATTTAATAAACGGTTTAATTATATAAGCAATGTGATAATTATAAGATTTTACATTTTCTTTAATAAATAAATATAAATGGATTTGTGTAATATAAAATATTATAGCGATTAAAAATATATATGCATTTAATTCATATTTAGAGAATATTCAGTGTTTAATATAATATAGAAATAGTCTATTTGCTCATTCACAAATTGTTTGTTACCATTGATTCCAAAAATTGAATTATGTGATTCGATAATTACAGATCAAGGCTCCACTTGACTTGATG
The DNA here is from genome assembly GCA_910594885.2 of Bibio marci. Lineage (NCBI taxonomy): Eukaryota > Metazoa > Arthropoda > Insecta > Diptera > Bibionidae > Bibio > Bibio marci. Next base: position 23,245,255 of record OU343114.1, on the reverse strand, counting down.
ATAGGTTCGGCAATTCATAAACCGACAGCCACAAAAAATAAGCAAGCAAAATGATAACATTAATACACATATTTCAAATACTACTGTACAAAGAATTAATGCAAATTCTGAAAATGAGATGTCTAACACTGAAATATCTCATATAATTGAATTCCCATTGAGTAAAGTGCTAAAAACACACAATCTATATATAATGAAACATGTTTAGTGGTCGTGATGAGATGTTGCTTGTGATAAACAAAAAATTGTAGAAATTATCCAAATACAATATAAGTTAAACTATAAAAAATACATGTAAAATGAAGAATTAATTATTATCAAGTCTGTTTTTCATTCATTTAAATGACCAAATATATTTTTCTTGCATATAAATTGTAGGTGGTATACTCATATAACGTATAATGTGTGAGCAAAAAATATATAAGCAATATATTCGTAACAAATTTTTCTACAGAAATACAATATTTTATGGTTAGTTCTTCATATGCAGTCTTTATTTATTGTTATTTTTTTCTCTATATCAAATACAAGAAATTGAAAAATATATGTGATTTATGTGAACCATACAAAATGATATTCGTATTACATATTGAAATTTAAAGATATAATATATTTACAAATTAGTGTTTCGAATCCATTATGTGCACTACAACAATAGTGACACAATAAAATTGGTGAAAACATTTTATTTGGACAAGTTTTTTTTTTTTTGTGAAACGTTCAAGAAATTTATGAGACCTCTGTAACTATATATATTAGAAAATGTTTTTCATCTCTAAAACGAAAAAAATAGATAATTTATTACATTTATTACAATGCTTTTAGAGTTGCAATTCAAAATTGAAAATGTGCTAATTGTATAAACAATCATTTATTATTATTAATTTTTTTGTATATACTACGTTACTTGGACCATATATTTGTTGTATTAAATGTGAGCCAAATATTTATAGAATTATTATTTTTTAAATAAGTTAAAAAAAAATTCGCATTATTAAAAGGTTAATAAATATAAGTTAATTTATGAATTGTTTTAAAATATAAATTTAATTTTCATTTAACATTTATTTATAAAATTAAATTCAAACTAAAAATATACCTATAGGTCATTTAATAAATATAATATATAAAATATAAAACCGCAGAAACGTATTACATTAATTTTGAAAATACTCGCAGTCAGTAAAATATAATAATTCTCCATACTAGATTCTATAAATAAAACCACAACGGATGAATGGGTTATTTTAATACATATTTACATTTTTACACATTCTTTTAATTTACGATACAATTTTAAAAAGAAAAATTTATTATATTTACAAAACTGATTGCATGCGAATACTCGAGACGAAAGTAATATGTGCGGTATATATTCGAATTTATATATATAACAATATGAAAGAAGAAGTTTATATATATATTTATAGATATAAGCAAATACATACATTTAAAATATTTTACTGTCTTATTTATGGTTGTGTACTACAAAGATCTATATATAATTAAATTAAATAATTGTTATTTTATTTTCAATAGAAGATAGCACCTAATTCAAATACAAAAGTTAATGTCCATCCGTCAAAATGCTGCAAAGCGTAGTTTTGAAAGTATTAATTTCAATTTGATTATTTTCATAAGGTGATATGATAAAAAGATTATATAATCGCAAATAATTCATCATCATTATAATCGCATAGAAAATGTTACTGTAGGTGATGATGGTGATTTAGAATAATATTTGTACATAAATTCTTTGCGTTTGCGTTCATGAATATATTTCTAAAGATATCCATATTTGTATGCCATAAACGAACAATTATAATAACGGAAAATTTTCAGAATATTAAAATATATACCGAAAAATTTCTCTTTTTGAAATTGATACTTCCACGGTACTTCACGATTAATTATCATGAACGCTACCAACTGCGTCACTAAGTGATATTATGTTAATGTAATAAAATTAATGTAATAAAAATAACTTACAAGTAATATTCTTATAATCAATCAATAATTAATTAACATTTAAATTTAAAACTGAGAAATAAACTATTAATTAAATAATTATTTTCTCATAATACAATATATATATATATATATAACGTATAACAATTATATAAAATACTTATATAAAAATAAATTCACTATTATATTTATTATTACATTAATTTATTCATAATTTTCAATAGGAAAAATTAAATGAACACACACAATGACACGCACAAATGCATACGCTCACTGTTCTATATATTATATGTATATATAACTATTTATTTTCATACACATAAAGCTTAATTTTTAATTTTCCGTCTTTATTAGAATTTTCCTTAAGTTATTAAATTTTCAACAGAATTTTTATGTGACTCTTTCACACCTAATAAATGTCACATAAAATTTTTTATTTCACATTTTATATCTCTTTTATTCTTCCAAAATTTTTACAAAATACTCTATTTACCATCATCGTGTGTTTTGTTGTTTTGTATGCTTATATACATTTTGCGTTTCAAAATTCAAAGCACGTTGACAACATTTTCTATTTCATTTTATTGCAGACCATTTTATAATATTGATTATGGTCTCATTTTAACTTATCTAAATCTATTATTCCCCAGATTTTATATCCCATTCTTGCCAATAAAAACGATAAACATTTAAAAAAGTATATAAATATTATATATAAATGTAACTATATAATAGAGAGAATTTTCAAAAGAATATAAAATAAAGAAACAGAAAGAATAAAAAAATGTAAAATTACAATCGTAATATTTTTTTTCCTTGAAATAGAGAAATTTTACTCAAAATATAGCGAAAGTTTGTTTTTTTTTTATTTTTATTTATAAAGTGTACTAAAAATAACAAAACAGCAACAATGTAGTAATATATGATAAAAAAAAATGTAGTAGCAATAGGTAGTAGCAATAATAACATGATAATAACTACCCTATCTCGTTTTAACATAAAGCGGCCATAAAAATTTTATGTTATCGACGTCCTCCCGCCTAACAACATCTTCCCATTTAATAAAATACACAAAATATTGAGGATATATATAAATATATAAATATATATATATAAATATATTTACAAAACGTGTATATACATATTTCCATAAAATAAATAGATGGTATGAAAGTATGAAAATAACAATCAACAATTTTATTATATTTCTCTTTTTAACACATATCACATTATAATTTCTATATAAATATAGCTATAATATATATATAAATAAATAAATAAATAGAGAGAGAAATGAGCAGATTATATATTTTGGTATATTTTATAAGAGACATATTTGAATGAAAATGGGAATAATCAAAAATTTTATATCTTCTTTTATTTCACATATAATGTTATAACACAGCTTTTTCCTTGTTATACTCGTTTGCAATCATACGAGAAATTGCTGATGAATTGACACTTGCGAGTGAATTATATCTATTTTACCATCATGGCTTCCTCTATGTGTGAATAAAATGGGCGGTGTTATTTTTATTACCAGAGATGTAATTTAAAAACAAAAATATTGATAATAAAAATAATATTTAAAACATTTTATAATAAATAAAAAAATAGAGAATTTTATTTTTGATAATGAAAATTTAATAAATTTTTATAAATATTGATAACTTAATTTTTTTTTTCTAATTATATAATATTTTTTTTTGATTAATCTGTAAATTTGTCCTATTGTTGCTATATTTATTTTTAATATTAGTGCATTGAACTGTATATGAATATAAAAAAATAAAAATTGACCTTCTTTAAATTATATTTACACTACTTTATTTATTTATTTGCTGTACATTAATAATACTAGAAGAAATTTTTATAATAACATTATACGGAAAATATTCCCGGACATACACTTTGTCTATTATATATTAAATTGTGTATTCACTTGAACATGTATAACACGGCAACATCACAAATGTGGAGTATATCCAAGGATATTCGGAAATAATTCTTCGAAGTTGCAACACACTAACTAATGTTTTACTTTATACTAACAGCACTTTGTAAATATGAAAATTCGAAATTAGGTGGGCTTTGTGGATACATCTAGCCAACAACATTTTTTAAATTAGTCGAATCCTTAGTTTTCCATGGCCTGAAATAATTGGTAATGACGATGTTATAAAACAAACAAGAATTGATCTACAGATCAAACGTCAAAAATTGGGATGAATTGGACATACATTGAGGTATACGGTCTACAGTTTATAGTTTTATTTTCTATATTTAGCAAAACATAAATTGAATGTGATCTTCTTCAAAACAAAATTATTGATTATCCTGAAAATGATCCTATTTAGGGATTGAAATATCGAAATATAGATTTAAGATAAAATATAATACATAATTATAGAAATATTGAATTTATAATAAATGTATAATTAATAACAATTGAAATCCTGGATAATATATAATCAAAAAATATTTACATCAAGTCAGAGACCGTATCGCCTAAAGTCTAAAATAACAATAGACGGTATTATTATATCGTATGTAGAATATTTTTTCGTGCTTCTACAGAAGCAATAAGATTTAAGTTAGTGCTCCAATTTCAATTATTTTTGTCCCAATCCGAATTTAAGTATCTGCATTAAAACAAAAACAATTACAAAAGATGTCAAAATAAACATTTGGCATTTCTTACAACATTAAACGACCCTCATAAAACGTTTGTTAAATAATATTCATAATGTCGATGACAATTTCAACATGAACGTTATATTAAGCTACATTATTATGCTGTATTTTGCTCTGCTATGAACACATACGATTTCATTATCGACCCACGTATAATGATGACACCTTAAATTACATATATAAAGCTATATATAAATTCAAAAACTATAATATATTATATTATTGTAATATAAATGGAATTTTCTTAACAATTTTCAGTTACACAGAAATACCTAAAATATATTTATAAAATTCTAAATCAGAAATCTCTTTATGTTCTATCTAACAAATAATCAATTATATAATATTTCTATTGGTCAAAGTACACAATATATATTATAACAATATACTACTCGATAAATTTTTACCACCAACAATATCAGCATGATCGATATAACAATATCAAAATATATTCTTAAAATTTAACATATGTCGCATATATGTAAGTGAATAATAAATTGGCTGTTATAGGCTCACAGTATTAATAGTTTTCAACAGACAATAAAAAGATACAAATTTCAGCGTACATAAAAAAACCCATAACTATTAAAAATGTAATTATATATATAATTCGAAGTAAATGTTAACATTTCTGTATACACATTTTTTTTTTTTAGCAATTCTATAAGCATATTTGTATAACACATTAAAGGCAAACCGTAACTATAAATAATACCGCAACATTTATGTAAAAGTATATAGAATAATTACGTGTATATTTGTAAGTTTATAAAGAAATAAAAAAATGTAAATGTAAAAATATTCCCTGTTGATTTAAAAGAAAATAGAATAAAGCTTTATAAATCAAAAATTTGAATGGTATACAAATTAAAAAAATAATAAAAAAGTAATAAAACACACACACAAACATACACATAAAAATGTTAACAATTGGAATTGATCACTTTTGTATTATGCATTGTAGTTTTTTATTATTGAAAATTCTTAATCTCTTGTATAAATTGTACATTAGTAGTTATTTTATTTATCAAATGAAACATTTTGTGTTGAAGATTTTCTAAAGAAAATTTATATTATTTGATCATTTTAGATGGATATTTTTATTCTAATTTAGTAAATCTTGTTTTTATTTTTGATTTAGTGCATATAGAAGATATAAAATAATGTTATAGGGAATTTCTTTTTATATATCAGATGAAATATATCTACACCGCCGGTAAAATACATTTTATTTACAGAATATTATTTCAATTTAAACAGTAAATAGGATATTTAGTAATTAATTTAATAATAAAATATCTATATTTACTTACATAAAAGTGCAATCGAACAAATATCCATGTTCTGTTTCGATTTAACATCACAGTCAACATCGCCATCTTCATTATCATCATCATCATCATTATCATCATCATTTTAATCATCATCCACCATTATTTCTTTCCATATATATATATATATATATATACCATAAATATATGGTACACACACACAACGCAGTTAATTTATTATGTTGATGCAACTATTCGCTTTCGCCTTATTCTTATCATATTTATATATACATTATTATACTTTTAAGATATATTTCTTATCATATCAAATATTATTTATATATTTAAATTTTTTATTTTTTTTCTCATGTATATATGATTACAATACAAAAGTGTGCACTTTAACTGCCAAATCAAGAAAATTGATCACCATTATTAATCACAAATAAAATTAAATATTTATAAAATATCTTTTGCGATGATGTTGTATTTAAACACAAAAAATTTCACTTCGCAAAAATGATTGCATTTCATATATAGAAACAAACAAAATAAATAACAAAAAGAAACTTATACACAAACCTTTAAAATTCAAAAAACAACATAAAACAATGTTTGCATCTTTCCTAGAGTCAGTATATGTTCTGCAAATAGGCCATGTTGTATAAATTTTGTGTATAAATGCCCCCTCTCTCACAATTTCAATCTTTTTCCATTTTCGTTTTCATCATCGCATATACTGATTTAGCCTATTCATAAAATATATATATATATACTCTGTAACGCTGCCTGTATTCATATATATATGGCTATATTTATATGCGTTATATATTACAATATATAGTCGTTGATGAAATTTATATATGGTTTGTTATATATGGCCGTGTATAATAAAATATGTTCTTGTTGTAGCTGTGTGTTGACGTTATACTTGTTTCATGTTTGGTCGTTTGTTATATGTATTTATACGTGATGTATGTCGTGCGGGTATATATATATATATAAAATTATAAAGAATGAAATATTTTTTTATATTAAGAACGTCAAATATTTTTTGTTTTTGTTGTGTATTTTTGATTTACTAAAAATATACAAGTTCACTTATATGTGGATGTGTGTTCAAATAATAATATGGATATTATGAAAATATGTATATATGAGAATATTTAGTATTCGGAAATATTTTTGGAGATATATTTCCACAAAATATAGAATTCATTAAAATTCTTTATATAATAATATACGTTATATTTTGTATTCTATCACAATTCTATACACATATCCTATATATTTGACAAGAATTTAATTTAATATGAAGAAAGTATTTCATTTTACATATTAAATAAAATATTATCATCTATTTATAAAGACATACATATTATGACACACCCGTCTTTATCCGCTATGATATAATCTTATTATTATACATTATTTCTTATGTGTATACATGTATATTTTAAGTATTGTATATACATATAATAATCAATGTTAATTGAATACAAAAATTTAATTTAATGTGGTATTTTCTAAAAAAATTATCATTCGGATCTCGAAATTATGAATAGAAAAAGATATTATTAAGCCACATAGGCATATATTCATAGTATAAATATTTCATGTATTATTATGTTCAAATTATTCATAATTAACAATACGACATTTTTATATTTATAACATTAACGCATGTTTAGTAAATATATATTGATATTCTATTCTATTCAGTGTAATTATAGTATAACGCACTTAACTACTTACTGAGTGGCATTACAACGCAGCGATCTATCGGCAGCAAATCCCAACTTTAAAGAATTCTAATATCACCGTTTACTGCATCTATAGCTACATATCTATAACCAGCTCCTTCTTTTCATAATACTGGGAACACTATTCAAAAGTTTTTTGGTACACGGGTTCATTATGGATACCTGATACGTGACCATCACGCAGCCATCAAAGTTTATTGATTTTGATTATTTTGATAATATTTGGTTAACCGTATAAACTATCTATTTTCTATTATACATCTATTAACCATTTGGTTTTTTGACGCGGCCAAATACGTCACGGGGTAATTGTTCCTGGAAAATTATTTATCAAAAATTGAAAGAATAATTGCATAATTTTAATTAAACGAAAAGAATAAATGAATATGTGTTTTTTCATATTACATTTTTATTATTAAAATATATATAGGAATAAATTAAAATAAACTTTATTTTTACACATTTATTTATCCGCTATAAAAACTTTTGTTATACCATTTAGATGTAAAATCCACTGTATATATATAGTATAATTTGCAGATAAATCATTTTTTGAAATAATACATAATATTATTGCCTTATAGACATTATTTTATATAAACAAGAATCAATTAAGAACCGTCTGCAGCCGTCTTTACTTTTGTTTATACACGCAGATATTTAAATTATTAAAAATTGTATATGATTGATTCAATATACGCGCAATTATGTAAAATATATGTGAAATAAATTATAAACAGAAAAAATTTATCATTTTTTTTTGCTTATATATAATTTAAAATTGCATTCAGAGTGCAAAATATTAAAATGTCAAACATATATATTATAATTTATTAGTAAATGGAAATAATTTTTTTGGTTTTTTGTTTTGTTAAACAGAGTTCGTGTGCTTTAGAGTTTCTTATGTATTGTATTTTCTTTTTCGGAATAAATATTTCGAAAGATGTTGCCCATAAATTATTTTTGTCTTATGTATATATAAATTTCATATTATACTGTATCGAATATTGTGTATAAATATAATGCAGAAATATTATTTTTTTTTTAAATTTATGAGCGTATAATATTTGATTCATATTAACGCACTGAAACATTAAATTTATAATTAAAACACGTATATATATGGATAGGTTTTTATGCGTGATATTTACATATTTATTTATACAATATTTATTAATTTACAACTTAAGGTATATATAATTTTAGTTATTTATATATTTATACATAATATACTTTTTAAATATAGTAATATATAAGTAAAAATATTTTTTTGAGATTTGCCTTTAAGATATCGTCTTGTTATAGATATATATATATATATATAATAATAATCTTAATGTACTTAATTTGATAAATGAAATTAAAATAATGTATCATTTGAATTGAACTAATATTCCAATTAAAACATAATTATATATTTATTTTGTAATGAAAAACTGAGGGTATGTTATTCATTACATTAATTTTTTTTATTATGTGCTCGTTATTATTATTCCCACATTTTTATCGCTTAGGTTATTTAATATGTACAATATATATTTATAAATTGACTTCAACTTGTATATACATACACAATACATATAATGCACATATTTTTTGTTATGAAAGATAAAAGAAATTATAATATATCTATATTATATTATATACAGCATATACCAATTTAAGTAACAAATGCATAATATTTTAAATAACGAAAAAAATTGTATATATCAATACACATTAACATTATCCGAAAAAAGAGACCATATATTAAATTTACAGGGTATTGCATTATATGTGTATATATTTTTAAATATATCTAATATAAATTTGATATAATTGAAACGTATGAATTATAAAATATTTCACATAATGTAATAAACAATTCTAAAATCTTTGTTATATTATTTTAGATGTCACCCTCTCTGTGAACGCACTCAAAAAGTTTCATCATTGTATAAAAACACTTGTGTATATGATTATCAATATTATATATAAATTTCTATATATATATATATATTTATATAAAAAACAGAATGTTCTCAGAATCAATAATTGATATCAATAAATTGATTTAATCACGCAATGCATATATTTGAATAAATTGGGATTCTGTTATTATATGAATTTTAAGAAGTTGAAAAAAAAAAAGTACCTATATACAATATATAAAAAAACAAAAACTCACATGAAGTTATTGCACAACGATAAATATATATTATGTGTATACTCTTACAAATAACAATATATACAATATTATACGTATATATACACACACACATACTTATACGTATATAAGAAAATATCATGTTTTATAAATATATATTAACGTATTTATATATTAAGAAAATTTATATAAGAATATGAAATAAAATTACCATCATATTTTCATTTAATTATATTTATAAACGTGACAAAATTTGGAAAATGGGAAATTGAAATTTTCTTATTTTTCCGTATTTTATATGCGGGTAATTTAATAAGAAAAAAACATGAACAAGGGAAATTAAATACATTTATCTTATTTAATGGGTTCAGTTAAAAAACACTGTATGTATTTTGTATGTTATGTGTATATAAAATTCTTCTTTAAATTTATTTTCAATTTTTTTCTTAACATTCAGGTCATTTTCATATATTGAACTAGAATGTATAAAATCGTTTTCTTTATATTTATACTTATTATATATTTATACACATATTTATGTTATGTTTATGAATATGTGCGCTATATAATTTTAATAAAATATATACATTATTAATGTTTATATAAACAATTTACATATATTATTAATAGTACCATGCAAAATTAAATTTCTATACTTTTTGTGTCCCCTTTTGTAATTTTTATTGATAATTATTATACATTTATTAATATTTAAAAATGAAACATTTTATTTTCAAAATTGTACTAATATACACTTTCATAACAACTAACTTTTAACTTGATTTTCACTATATAAGAAATCGTTTTTTGCACATACAATTATTTTTAGTTTAATTAAGAAATCTATTATATTCCATAAATTTTAAATTAATACTAGTGAAATAAGATTTTAAATATCCCATATATGCGATTTATAACATCGTTTTAATTGTAGATTCCTTATAGTTAGAAAATATATATATAACCTAATACCATCCTTCAGAAAATTTGTAATTTGACAAATTCTTTATGGCAATTCTGACTAAAATTGTCATGTTTGATTAGATGCGAATTATCTATTTACATTTCCAAATAAATTTCTCAAAATTTTTACTCAGATCCATTCGCAAAACTTATAAAATAATAATGCGACCAACAAAACAGGCGCAAAACACCAGATTCTGTTTTCATTTTCAATGGAATATATATTGTTGACAGTATGAAATAGCTGCAGCACACCCCGAATCATTATAAAATCTCATATGCTAATATAGTATTGTAATTAAATTAAAATCTGAACAGAAATGTAGGTATGCAAGTGATTTATACCGTAATTTATATAGATTTGTATAATCGAAAGTTTTATAGAACCCTTCACCTTACCATACATGTTATTATCAAATTATCAAATTCTTAAAATAATTAAAGTTTTAAAATTAAATCAAATAACACACATGCATTAACCAAATCTCTTTCAAATTATGTGTACCATTTAAAAAGCTATATAAAATATCGTAAACTACTTGTATATAAATATATTATTATGTACTTGATGTAATTCCATAAAATATTAAGAAAATCATTTACTTTATGTTCATTTAACCACTTGAAATTCCATAAAAAAAAATAAAAAAAATAATGACATGGCATTAAAAAAAAAAAACATAATTGTTAGTACATCATAAAAGTTTTTCTATATAACATATATATATACCATATATATTATATTAACTGCCCTCCCTCATTGCTTACATTCATTCATTCATTCATTCATTCATTTTATACGTGTATAATTTATATGTTTGTTCAGAAAGATGTTTATATTTTAACGATACTACTATACAAATAATTTGTCTAAATATTATATTTACTATAAAAAATAAACTACCCCATTTAACAACTTTAATGACTAAGTTATGAGTGCACGCCGCCGTATACACTTTTATAGTTATTTTATTATTATATATTGTGTATATATATATACGTATTATGATCTCAGTTGTATGTAAACTTCTGGTATATATATATATATATATATATATAATACAATGTTATATATAGGAGTAAATATCTTATAAAAAAATATATATATACAACTATATATGCAGTACACTCATTCGTATTACATATAAACGTAATGTATATATTCAAATAAAATAATGATAATAATATATAAAAACAACTAACAATCACGTAATATATTATTATTTTATTTACATCATTTCATTCAAATTTTCATATATCGTTAAACTTATTATTTACAAAAACAAATAATTTACTTCAATATTTTTATTTTATGTATTTTTTACGATCCAATAAAATGGGATTTTTAAAAGAACACAATTTTTATGATGTGTTGAATTGATATAAATATGTTTTCTGTACATTTATTATATACAGAGCCCGTGTGTAAGGAAAAGATATACATTTTTTTTTTTCGTATGTGTATATACTCGTATATAATGCACATATGAGCATATATATATATATTTTGTATTTGGTAATGTATGTACGTTTATATATTCCCATTCGTATATAAATGTTTATATACACTAGAAAAAGTTGTTTATTTATTTTTTTTTCATTTCATACATTTTAAGGTCAATAAAAGTCAATGTAATTGATAATAATATCATATAATTTTAAGCGGCTTGGCAGTGTGCTGGAAATAATTGTCAAATAAAACGAAAAAAAAAAAAAAGAAAAAAGGTTAACAACAACAACAACATCAACAACAACAATGTTAAACACATTCTAAATAACATATATATAAACAATAATCATTTTGTTTATATATAACACATCGTCTTGTTGTGTTGTTGTACGTTTTATTATAGGTCTAACCGTCTATATATTTTACTATACACCATATAATAAATTGCTCAATTATTATATCAATATAATGATGCTATTAGCATTTTATTGTTTTGAGTAATAAAATTTTAATGTTTATTGTTTATTCTATATTTTATTGCATTTATGAATAAATATAAATAAATAAATATGTATAATATTTACAATTTTTTATAATTACATTAATTCATATAAATAGTAAAATTAATAATAGATTTATGTATGGATAGAAAAATATAGTTATACAGGTGTGTGTGTGTGTGTGTGTGTGTGAGTATATGATAAATCTGATTAAAATTATTAATAATATAGTTTGAAATTATAGTAATGTCGACGTTATGGTCTATGTACTATGTAGCATATCATTTATATGCTATCTGGACTATTGTAATTATATGTTATTATAAATATATCTTTTAATATATATATATAGAATCAAATTATGTATCAAAGTAATATCTTGACGAGATTATTGTGTGTTTATGTTATTGTATGTCGAAAGTAATGTGACATTAAGTATCGATCTTATGGTATTCGATCTCATAGTTTTGGGGTTTATGGGCGACGAATTCCATTTTCACATATAATTAATATTATCCTTACCTCAACCACATTGGAGATTGTCTTTTCTGTTTATAATGGAATCTTATTTGAATACTAATTAACAAACATGTTAATGAATTTCTTCTGGAGTTTGCAGCAGTTGCTTTAGGTGAATCAAGCGGACTAGATCATAAAAGGACAAACTCTGTCCACGTCCTTAAAATTAATTGTAGTCGAATATAGTCGAAGGAACAGTGCACTATCAATCTATATTATCATTAACAGAGATTCTATAGTATATAAATCTAGTATTTTATTAATAGGTTTAACTTTTTTTTTCAAATTTTTTGCAATCAAATGTATTTAAAAAAATAAAAAAATTGAAAATATTATAAAAATTACTAAATCATTTATAATAATATTGGTAAAAATGAAAAAAAATTGAACTTAATTGAATGTTATGTTTGATATAAAATATTTAAATTATATATTTATATTTCATTCTATATATTTTATATTTTTCATCTTAATTTTATGTAAGAATTGCTGTTTTTTTTTTTATTAGTATTATTAAAAAAAGAAAACATACAAATAACAGCACAAATCTAAATTAATAGAATGTTTAGTGATTTCCACACAAACAATTTATAAAAAAAAAATACAAATATTTTAAATCAAAATATCTTCTTGAATTCGTACATATTAAAATATTTTTAACATAATTTTTTGAATTCGTTCCTATATACTACTTCAATTTATAATACACTTCGACAAACTTTAAGATAAAATTAAATTTATACTAATACTAAAAAAAAAACTTTAAATAACTATAATAATATTCATGTGTAAAAGAATATACCTAAGCGTTTTTAAATATATATGAGTCAACAAGAATCGCATACATATACTAGCAAATACCTGAAAGAAAATATATGAATATAATGTTATATATTATTTATATATATTTAATATATATGTATACTGCATGTGTTATAATGGAATACATATATTAAATCAACCAAAAATAAACATAGGAGTGGTATATTAAAAATATATTATCAAATCAAATACTGAACATAACTCTATAATTCCATTATAATATTATAATATATGTATTATTAGACATAAATGTATATATTGTATGTATGTTGTTCATATATATATATATATATATATATATATGAAACACCTATTATTAACTAAAGAAATAGATTACAATTATTTATAGTATATTTCTTATTTGTGTGTTTATATTTTATTTATAATATATAATATGGTTTTGTCTAATACTATATTATCCTGAATGCAGACGTAGGTTTTTATATTCGTTGAATAGATATACATATACATAATGCACATATACATGAACATATACATACATATATTAAATAATCTGATAACCATTTAATCCTTTTAAAACTACATTAAAGTATATATATATACCGATTAAAGTCCATTATAGACACGTGACATTTGCACACAATAAAATTTATTGAGTATTATCAACAACAATAAATTTTAGAACTATATATACTTATATATAAAGAAAACATATCATGTCTTTCCTTTTATACGTTTATATATATATATACCTACATGAACATATCGTACATATATACATTATATATTTGAATATACGTATCTACATATATAATATCTCAATATTATAAAAATATTCGTGTATATATGAAAAGAATATATATAAATATTTAAGTATATAATATATTTGAATTTTTCAATTTAGAACCCACTCAATCTTGAATCTTAAGTAAATAAATTTACATAACAAAGAACAGACATATTCTACAATATTACAATTTTTTTTCCTCCTTATTTTTATTAATATATATATATAGATGAGAATTTATCCATTTATATGTAGGAGAGGTTGTAACAAACATAATAAGAAAATGGTGGTACTTACTTGAGTTATTTTGAGGGCTGCAAATGTCTTTTACCATTATGGTTATTTATAGAAGCTTTGTTAATACACCATATTAACAGCACCTTTATTGCGTACATAAATAGCGAATCAAAAATGTTTCTATTGTCCGTATTTTATAGAAATTATAAACAAAAAATTAGAATTTTCTGTTAAACTAAGAAATACTCTTCAATCCCGTTCCATTTAAAAAGCTGAAAGTTTTTATAAACAAATGTCTGATAACTAAATTATGTTACGAAATATATGTATATATGTTATATGCTGAATTGGCATCAGGGGTGACAGAATTTATTTATGCTAACCACTTTAGTTTCACGTTCATAATAACACCATCCTCCTTTATTATATATTTATAGAAATATATATGTACGTTATAAATTATTTATTAGTAGTGTATTTCACCGGATAACCGAACAACAAATATATTCTTTTTTTTTTTAATATTGTCATATTTACTGCAGACTATATCAAAATTTGGTTTTATGTATATATAAAATAATAGAAACAATTTCCTGTTATTATAGGTACAATGTGACACTATATAATATCTTATAATTATTACAGATATTCCTAAACATCATCATCATTGTATAAATATTAGTTAAAGATACACATTTTTTTTTCATTTCCACATAATTTACTAATTTTAAGATTTTCTCAGTCGTAACTATTCGTTTAATCACTACTCAAAAATTGATGCAAACAACTTGTTCTTTTTGATTGTCTATGAAGCAACATATTGCACAAGTTATTTTTCTGCTTAAATTCATTCATGTGGCATAGAATTATTTCCATTACTTACTGGGTAAATTTAATGATTCTACCAATTCTTGTTGTATTGTATTTGACATGGATATTCATCTTCATCATCAAATTACTTTTGGTTGATCTGATCGTTCTTTATCATTCATCAGAAAAACATTGTGTCTATAGGAATAGAGCATCTTCACCATAAGTTTTCATAAGCAAACAATTACTATTAGCATCGTTTTTTTTTACAAAAATTGTAGCCAAGCAAAACTTCACGCAAATACTATCAAATAAAATAACAAACTGTAAATATAACATAAATATATTCTCAACTCAATTATGTATATTAAAATAGTAAATTAGATCATTTTTTAATTAATCAATATTAATATTATATACCAAGAAATTAAGACAATAAAATTAATCATATATAAATATATGAATCATACATAATTTATAAATTTATAATTATAATGTGAGATCATATAATAATATTATTATTATTATTTTTTTTAAATTTATATTTTTATATAAATACAAATTTTCACTTAATGAGAGTTAAAAATATATAAATAAATATTAAATAGCAAGGCCAATCAACTTATGAGCACACATAACAAAAAAATATAAATAAATAAATAGTATATTCATAATAAATTAATTTTATAAATATATATACCAACAAATATTTATTTTTTTGTAATATTGCGTAGGTTTCTCATTTTCATTTCAATTTAAATTAATCTATTCGGATATATATACTCTTATACAATATATATTTATATGTTATCTGAATTATAGTTCTATTTTAATAGAAATACTGTTTCTAAATTTTTTTTTTTATTTTAAAAATTACGTAAAGAAAAAAGAATTAGTTTAACCCTTTTAATAACCCAACTTGGTACGGGTGTACCAATTAAACTTTTCAGCCATTCTATTCGATAGAATTGTTTACATGCTAACTGAACATTTATGATCAATGTGTAGTAAAATCAGTAAATGTAAAAAAATTAAATTATTAATAATATATTTTAAAAATATTAATATACACATTTTTTTATTTGAGGTGAAACTATATAATTTTTAATTAACTTCATTTAATGTACTATATAGCAGTATTATGAAATCGATGATATTTACATATCGCGTGCAAATTTATATCACATATAAGTTTATTTACTATAGTACAGTAACAAAAAGCATTTTGTTATTTGTTATTTGAATGAATGTTATAGTTTATAAAACTCATTAACCTATTCTTGTATGTGTCGCAACTTATAATATAATAACCTAAACTTTGTAGAAAATTTATGATAATTGAAAAGACAAGACTTTACGTCCTGATGAACGAAATATATTAAATGAAATATAAATAAAGAAATAAATACATATACAGACTATAAAAAAAACATGTAATCGATATTATTTTCATGCATTATATACTTTTTAATATATGTATATCCTACACCGACGATAATCGCGTATATAGTTATAAATGTTAATATATCAAATTCGTGTGAATCTCTATATAGATTCTATTTAAATTGCTATTTTATGTTTCTTTCAAGGTTATATCTACTTAAATATACGAGACGAGAAAATATATATTATGTTTAGCATATACGAGTATATTGTTTGTAGGCGCTCTGCATAAAGCTCAAGTATAACATAAATTTAAAATTGTAAAATAAATAACCATATATAGCAGAGTACTTCGCACGCTTTTTTTTTTACACTATCGAACAATCATATACATAGATTTTCAATGAATGTATATAGTGTTTATAATATGTAAACTTTAAAATTGCCATATACATAAATACAATATATGGATTTCATATTGTATAATAATCATTTTTATATGATAACAACAGACAACGAACAACGATGTTTACACAGAAATATTAACACAATATATGCCATATATAAATTACATATATTTTAAATTGATTGCTTTTATATTACTTGGTTATTATTGTTTAGAGGCATTTTATTTTATTGCATCTATACGTAACACAGATATAACATCAATAGTTAATTTCTTTATTTAATAGAAAAAGATATTTTAAAGATGATAATTTTCACATTATTATGAACAATATACCGCATATGTATGTACGATGTATATAAATAAATAAATAAATATATGTATATTGCAATAAATATATATATGTTTCATGAATATGCTTAGATAGTATAGTATAACTTATTTTATATATACAATATATGTGAATACTTTCGTTTAACATATTTTGTAATATTTATTTTAACTTAATGAATTATATATTTTTATTGGCTATAAATACTTTAATATTTCATATATACTTGTACTTCTAGATATAACAAAACGTTCAGAAAAATATATGTGTGGAGAGAAAATTGAAGAAAATCAGTTTTATTTTATAAATCTATAAATAATTATAAATAACAATTTTTTTTTTCTTTGATTTAAATACACGCACTGTTAAACTATATTTTTATATATGAATTATATATTATTTATTGTATAATTTATTTCAACATGAATTTAATAATATTTCATATTTTGTATGTACACCAAAGAAATATTTATTATAAATACGCAATAATAATAAATTTTATACAGTGTTAAGTTATAATAAATGTAATAAAATTATACATTTGATTACACAGTTTCATGTTTTTATAATTTTTTGCTTACAAATGTATGTTGTTCAACATTCTGACTGAAATCATATTGCATTATAAGCGGTTATTTATACATTAGAGTATTTTAACAATGGCCTGCTTAAGTGTCATATAAAATCATTATAACAATAATTGTGATATTTAGAAAATATCTAACGTAATTCAATTGCTTTTATCTATTGATTGTAATGAATTTTTGGTAGATACCATTTGGAATAATACATTACCCATGACTGTACAAGATAATTGCATTAATTTTTTAAATCTATTCAATATTGTAAAAGTTTTAACGAAATCTAATTAAATGATTCCAATTATAAAAAATGATAAATATGAATATGTGGAAACATCCTGAAGTAGATAGTGTTGTCAAATAAGAAGTCGGATTCATATCATTGAACAAATTATATATAATAGTTAAACATCATGTTTTAGTGAAAAATTTATGTAATAAAATCTGTATATATACAGAACTAAATATTTTGAAATATTGATTTTTACGAAATATTACTAATAATATATCTTCAATTGCACGCATAAAGCTATTTAAAATAGTTATTTTTTTGTATCCGAAAGTTTAAATTTTTAATATGAGAAATGAGTAAAATATACCAAATATACGGTTTGGGTAATTTTAATAATAAGTTTAAGAAACATAATTTGATGGCAATATGATGATGATATTTAAAACAGGAAAATATATAATCGTTATGAAATACTCTGTATTCTAATATAAATATTTTACTTTTAGCTCAGTGTTATTTTTTATATATATTTAGATTTAGAAAATCAATGTAACTAAGTTTATTTTTATAATTATGTGTGTGATATATATGTTACATGTACGTACATATATATACAGCGTTACAAAAGGTTGCATATGATTAAATCTATAAACATTCAGGATATTATACATATAAAATTGATTTATGAATTTATAAAATTGTCTACTTATTCGTACAAAATAAATATATCTTATAATTCGTTTTTGATACTTATACAATATGTGTATACATTGGTTTTTATATGCTATAGTGAATATAGTGTGCAGCAGACATTATTTTATTTATATTTGTTTGTAACCTTTACCAAAATATATGGCATGCATATATACAAGCAATATATTTGCAATATATATGTATATAATATTAATATATATGATCATAATAAAAAACAAGTTCTTACATACGAGAGTACATATACGTAAGCAAGTATATGCATAATATTTTAGGTATAATATATAATATTAACTCTTTTTATTTTCGTTGCTGTTATATGTACTGCAGTTTGTGTTCATTTTATTTATAATTTCTTCTTTTCACATTGAAATGAAAAATATTCTATAAAATATTTCATGTATATAAGAAAAATATAAATAATTTTATATAACGATACAAAAATCTTACATGAAAAGAGCTAAACTAAACTATAAATTATACATGGAATATTCATGGTATTTCTGTTTTCATATAAATAAAAATACGAACAAGACGATTCTAAAACTGCCATGATTAAATGTTCAAATAAATTGTAATTGTTTCTTTATTTTTATAAAATTACTAAAATTTTAATAAATTTTAAATAAATAACAATCAATGAAAAATTTTATTGTTTCATAATGTAGACCGCAAAATTAATAAATATGTGAATAATAAACATTGTGTTTATACAATAATTAAACAAAATTAATCACACGATAAAATCAATTGCATGTTTATTTTATATGTTCTCACCGCTATTTGGTAAGTGATAATAGGAGTAGACTTCAAAACATTTATTAAATTAACAATTATTTATACACTCTTTTAATAGATATAATAAACATTATGTTTCCCAAATCTTTTATCGAAATTAAATTAATCATTTATTTATATACGCGTAAAAATTATATACACCCAATAAAAGGAATTTATTCATTATTTTCCAATATAGATACATACACAAGTAATATATATATCTATATACTTAATAAATAATGAATATTTATAATAACATTAAATTAACTTTAATATATATACTACGTATTACATATTCATGTATAATATTAAAACCTTATATAAAATACTATATATATATATATATATATAACATTGCCATGCATACGATTATATACAATTCAATTTAACAACAATACAAACACATACATATAGAATAATATAATAACACAACATAGGAATCAAAATTCAGTGATCCTATATGTGTTAAACAAGTTCCAATTTGTATATATAAATATACATAAAATATATATATAAAATGTATATAAAAGTACGTACCAGACATAAACATTCCATAAGCCAAAACGATTCTTTTTAGTAGCAAATAACTATAAAATAACACTCAAATGAATGGCCTTAAATTAATAGGGTGAACAAAATGAAGAAAATTTTCCAAGTTATTTTTCTTATTATAAATATTATTATTAAAATGGATTTGATATAATTATCAGAGTGTTTTGATGAAATTATGTAACATATATTTTTATTATTATCCCATTCATACATACAAAATTATATTCAATGCGTATATTTAATTGTTAAATATAATTTTTTCTTCATACCCTGTTGTTTTTCAGTTTATGTTTATGTACATACACATTTTATCGTTCATTTTACTGATCATAAAAATCAAAGTATCAACCTGTTTGAGCGTGGCACAATAATAATAATCATAATCGTAATAATAATCATAATAATAATAATAATAATAATAATAACAATAATAATAATAATAATAATAATAATAATAATAATCATAATCGTAATAATAATCATAATAATAATAATAATAATAATAATAACAATAATAATAATAATAATAATAATAATAATAATAATAATAATAATAATAATAATAATAATAATAATAACAATAATAATAATAATAATAATAATAATAATAATAATAATAATAATAACAATGATGACTTCAAATGTCTTGTTAATTTATAATAAAGCCAAAGTGTAAAACATCGAATATGTAGTTTATGGTGGGAAAAGTCTTTTCTTTAGTATATTATTTAATGCCACTATGTCACTGTATTGTGATACATTATAATATAAATATGGAAATATATTATTATTATCATAATTATTATTATTATTATTATTATCATTATTATTATTATTATTATTATTATTATTATTATTATTATTATTATTATTATTATTATATTTGTTGAACGGTTGAACCAAAAATATATCATTTAAACTGTGTGTACATAATATTTATAATTTACATTTCTTAATATTAATTTAAGAAGCTTTTATAGTTAAATTGAATGTTATTGTATACACTCTTTATAATTTATAAGAACGAAAATAAAATATTCCGATATGTATAAATATTTCGTTCTTTTAAAAATGATTTATAAATTTATATAAGCTTAATTTTATGATATTTAAATTTATGTATAATACATAGCCTATAATTAATTAAATTACAACAAATTTGAGTTTATTATTTATGAAATAACTGGCTAGCAAAATAATTAAAAAAAAAATAATAGTCAAATTTCAATAACATGTGTTTTTCCTATAATCATATTGTCCGCTGTATATATGTTATGTCATACGTGAAGGCAATAACAATTAAAATTGTAGTCACAATATTTTACACTGTTTATATCAATCAATTCTGTCACCAAAATTATAAAAAAATATTTTTTTTAATTATACATTTTTTTTCTTGAATTTAATCTTGCAATCACTTCTCGTTGATATTAGGATATGTTCTTTTTACAACATTGACTAGAGAAGAGTTTTAACAGTATATCTATAGAGAATATTTCGAACATTTTCATTTCCAATATTGATAAAATTATTAATTTTTCTGTATAGACCCACATTATCCCTTTTGTTTAATAATCATAACATTTTAATGGTTGATTTGTTCAAAAAATTTATGTGACACCACATTATTAATATTCTAATTTATATAATATACACATATCAATAGAATTAATTGAACTGTAATTATTTGTGAGAGTCATGAAATTGCTGTCCCTATCATTAATAGATATTTTCATTAAATTGATTTTTTTTTTAAATATCAATTAATACATTAGGAATATTATAATCAATCGGGGATTTTTCTATACATAAATTATTATTATTATAACATTCAATTTCTAATATTATAGATTATATAAAGAGCAAGAAAGTCATACTAAACGATATTTTTCTTATATTATCTATATAGATTTGAAAGCATATATATATAAGACCTTAAATTCGATAACTAAAAAATTAAGACACACGCTTAACCTAATTAATTATAGGTATAGCTAATATATATATATTATAACAAACAGACATTTTTATGCAGACTTATTTTATTACAGTGTATAAATATTATATAACTATGTATACCATATTCGGTAAACAAAAATCTCATAAATATGTTTTAAATATGAACGCAGTATATACAGGATATAATATTATACTTACTTATCTAGAACAAAATCTACTCCTACACAAAATTTATACAATACATATTTATATATATACAGACTATATTTATTGATATTCAATAAAATATTCATATATATTTTTGTTGGCTTATACAATTTATTTGTTGTCGTGGTCTTTTTTATTTGTTGTTTTATTTTCATTATAAAAATAATTGAGTTTAATAAATAAAATAAAATATTTATTGATTTTTGTTTTTGGGTATAATTGTATTTATAAATTTAAATACAACAAATAATTTATTGTGACAATAATGTTTACGATATTTCATTTTTACAAATGAAAAATATTTCCACATTTTTCATTTCTAGTTAAATATATTTTTATATTTATATTTTATATATTTCATAAATTATTTATTTATATAATCTATTATTTTATTTTATTTTATTTTGTACATATTTTTTATTATCGTAACTTATACCCATATTTTTATAATAAATCAATAAATATATTAATATTTATATGTAGACAATAACAATGTGTATATTATGGTATAAAAATGTAATGTATACAGGTAATGATGCTTTTATGTACACATATTCAATTTTTAATTTAAAATACAATATATGGAAAATTACTATATTAAATTCAATATTTTATGTTAAGTGACAATTTTAAAAAATGAAAATCAAAGAATTGTGAATTAATAATCTTGTATAATCTTATGAATTAATCAACTATTTATTGTATGCGATCCAAATCATTGGTTATTAACTTCAACCGATCATTTTAAAATACAATGACGTTTTATTTAATATAAATAATATATTTTATAAAATTTAAAAATAATAACTCACCTGGAATAGTAAAAGTCTTTAAAAAACATATAAATATTTGCATATCATTTCTTGAAATTTATTACAAGCACCACAATTAAATTTATTATAAAATTTTCATTTTACAATTTTTCATTAATTTATATGCCATCATAAAAATCGTAACTTTAAAATTAATACGCATATTAAAAATTGTGATGGTCATGAATAGAGTATTATATATAAAAAAATATTCTAATAAAACTGAATCTAGCGAATAACAAAAAAAAAAAAAAAACGAAAATGCATAAATAATTTTATATTTAATTTAATTTTAATACAATGGAATAATAAATCTAAGATTTAAATTAAAATTCTTAATATATATAAATAATATATTTTAATTTAGCATATAACAACTATTCATGGCATAATAATTTTTTGTTTGGTATTGTTATACACCAACACAATTTCTGTGTGACATAGGTTTATTTTTTAAAGTTGCGAACTTTTTTATATATATGTAAATAGCGCTTCTTTCAAATTATAACATGTGCTATTTTCTAGCAAAACAAATTTATTAGATTAGCCATAAATGGTCTAATTAAATATATACATTCATTGCATAGCATATATTTATGTATATTCGCATTTACACACAAAAGGCAGAAACCACCCACGCATATATTTTTTAGACACACACACAATTTAAAAAAAAATAAACACACACACACAATGTTCACTTAATTTATTTTATTTTATTTTATAATTTTTTTTTTTTTTTGTTTTATTTATGCGAGCACAAAAAATATTATTAATTCAATTTTAAATATGTAATTTCCGATATAATAAATTTAATTAATTAGATGCTGCACGCCAGAGGAATTCACTCACGCATTTATCTTTTTCGCAAAACTATCGGTTTGAAATCAATTTATAAACTGTATTCTATATTTTTTTTAAATTATATTTAGCTGTTGGTCTGCCAAAAAATATATATAGAAAAAAAACCCTTTTTTTTTTATTACTTTAGCTATACATTGTTATTTTATATTTTGAAATTTATGCCTTTACCATAACTAATTTTACTTTATTTATTTATTTGAATTTTTTTTATTATATATTTTTTTTATTTTTTTTCTTAGAAAATTATGAGTAATAAAATTAAAATACTGAATCTGAAGAAGATTAAAATTACGAAAGGGTTTTTGTAAAAATTTAAGTAATACTATATAATTTTCTTTTGACAATGTAAACGTCTCTATACACTATCGTACAAAAGTTTTTGTCAAGGTCAAATTAAAAAAAAATATATCGACAAATCAACATCTCTATGCGGACAACACCAAACTGAATTTAGTTTATATTTCTAGAATATATAGGTTAACTATATTATTAAATATTTGGTATTCAAAATCAGTGGTTAAGTTCTTGATAGAAAGGCGTGTCAGTATACTGCTCTCAATTTATTCAGTAAAATAATTTATTGAATATAATTTATTGTAAACATATTGAAATGTTATTTTATGAAAAAATTATGGTAAATATAACTTATGAAAAAAAAAAAAAAAACCATATAATTGAAATACATTTCGTCAAAGTAAAATATAAAATAACAAATTATATATTTCAACAAAATAGAAAAAAAATTTTGACCTGCATCGTATATACATATGTAATATGCATTAGTTTGTGTGTATATGCCTATCGGATTATTTTTTATTTAAGATCTTTATATAATATTATGTAATAATAACAACATTTATAATAATACCTAGTTACAGTTTGCAAATCTTTTCGTGTATAAGATTTTCAACAAAAATTCTCAGTCACTTAGATTCTTATATATAATGTTGTATTATGAGAAGTTACAAAAAACACTGTGTCCATAAAAGTAATAAAAAAATAACAATAAAATCGGAAATGTGTATTTTGTTCATGGTATATGCGTATGTGTATGTTATGACCTTCGTCAAAATACTTTATTATATGATGCGAGTATTATATTTATTTTATAAAAGGATGAAAAAAAAAAGAAACTAAATGCGTTTTTATTCTCTAATATTATACATTTAGTTATTGGTTATTATTAAAATTTGTATAGTATTTGACATTTTATAAATGCAATAGATTATGGTAATAAAATTGTAGATTTTACGATGAAAAACAAAATTTTGACATGACACATAGAAATTTTTAATATGGAATCTGAAACTTTCTAATATTAATTTTTATTTGTATAATATAGTTATAAGGTAAAGGCTCCGTTTGTGAACCTATTAGTATATTTATTGCGTTGTCCTAATTCTAATTATATACATTTTTTTTTTTTAATATATCCAATAATATTATGATTTTATTATTAATTCTATAAATAAAGAATCCCCACTCACTCATTGGACAATAGACAATAATACTTTTGTTAATATATATTGTTCTAAATTAAAAAAAACCTAAATAAAATATAATTTTTTTTAGGACAACAATTATAGCTTTTACCTTATATTTAATAATATCACTTTGTCGCATAGTGTTTCTATTTATTTACATTGTGCATACACAAATCTGTTCTAGTTTTAATAAGAAAAGACTAATAATATATATCATATGTTTTGATAATGAAATTTTTTCTTCCTTTTCTTTATTTTTTAAGAAGTTACGAACAAATAATATAAATATCTAAAGTATATTTGAGTATAGCCTTTTTCGTACAATGATCCATTATGGACGAATCACTCATCATTTATTTAAAAATGGAACTATTATTTTTCTATAATTATTAAAATTCAGAGGTGGAATGATGTAAGATAATAAGTGACAGTCACTGTGGTGAGATTCAAAAGTGATCACCTATTTTTTTGGCATCATGTAAGGTGATCACTTTTAAAATCAGCGGAAAGTGATTTAACATTAACATTAACATTATAATTATTATAATAACTTAACATACAATAATAGCAATGAAGTATATATGAAACAAGAATTTATGGTTTGGTGTTTGAAAAATTTATATTGTGTAAAAAAGTAACAATGAAATTTAGACTTGCGAGAAATACTGATCCACAATTATTTTGAATTCAACTGCTAACACACAAATGATTGTGGTACACACAAGTCCTGAGAGAGATTCTATATGTGGACTGTGCCAAGCGAAATGTTGTAGATCTTTCTTCACATCTATATTTTTTATAACCCACTAATCGTATCCCACACAGTTTTGTGTATCAGTTAGGTTAATGCCCATTTCATATAATCTAGAGATTGTAGTTCGATCGCCGGTATGGATATGAACAAATTTTTCACTTTTTTCATACTAAAAATTAATCAACCGAATTATCATTTGTTCGTGTATGAAATCATAAAGAGAATAGCTTTAAAAATATGTCGTCTTCGACGCTATTCACAGAGATTATCAATGTCGCCGTACACACACACAACAGTATAATGGGCTATTCACATAAGAATAATTTAATTTATAAAAATCTGTCAAAGGAAAAGTACATTAAAAAGTTTGCAATATAATAACTATGTTAAAAGTTAAAATTTAGTAAAATATAATGCGGAACATTTATTAGCTTCAAAGGGAAAAACATAAATTTTGGCATTGGTACATATGTGATGAGTGCATCTTTATAAATGGCAATATAATAGAAACAATTTTACAATTATAATTTTGTGCGAGATGTTATATGTGAAAAAAAATTAAATAATTTCATATAGGATAATGAAAAGGATTATAGAGAAATTATTCTGAAAATCCCGTATGCAAATTATTATTTTAATGAATTTAATAAAAATAAAATTTTAATAATGTGTTTTAAATTTTAATGTTAAGTATAAAAATAAAAAGTAGATATAGACTGCAAAGCATCTATATATCTAATATTAATGTATAAGTATATATTTATTATATAATATAATATGTAATATTATAAAACATGCAAAATACTGCTATTATAGGAAATATAAAGGAAATATGTACACTTCCATATACCATATATATATACATTTATATAGAAATCCACCTTTTTCTATCCTTATATCTTATATATATACAATTTTTGCTCTATTTATATATGGTACATACATATGATATTTGTTATATGATAGAAGTTTTCAAATAAAAAAAAAATAAAACGAAAACGACAGAAGTAAAAAAAAATAAATATATATATATATATTAGAGAACTCAACTTCTTCTTATTCAGCAACAAAATTTAACTCTAGGGAAATAGTTTTAATTCAATGCATAAATTTTCTTTAATGGCCGTTAGGGCGTGTTGGAAACGATCGTTATCTTAACAAAAGTTTTCAAAATATTTTAGAAATTTTATCCGAGAAAACTTTCTAAACTATTAATATGATTCAAGAATATATATTGTTTTGGAATGTGTACATATGTGTGTGTCTGTATATATCTATGCATATATATTTTCATACTATATTATTATAGGAGTATGTACAGAAAATGTTATGTAGCTCTGTAGACTATAGGACTAGAGTATATATTATATATGCGAATTTTTTGTTTTAATATATTTATATGGAATGGCGACGATAATACTTTTTCTATTTTCGCCATTATATGTGTATTACCATATCGCATATATTTTTATTATTGTTTATATTTTTTTTTCAAATTTGTCATACACAAATACAATTAATATTTATGAAAATATTTTCATGATATATTACGCAAATTGTTAAAAGGTCTAATATATATATAAAATTTAATATGAGAACACTTTACATAATATTCCGAAAATAATTATAATATTTTAATTTAAATTATATATTGTAATTTAATTGGCCAACATAAAATTGAAAAAAAAAAAAAAAAAACATAACATCGGCATTCCGCCAATTATTTATAACATGAAAAGAGAAATATATAAAAAGATAATAATTGAAAAATATGGTATAAGATCAAAATGAAAGAAAAAAATCGTAATTTTCTGATATTTTCATTAAATGGTCTCTTATATCCATCGCATATGTATGTGCTTAAATTGATTTTTGTAAAGAAATAATATAAAATATATAAATATAAATATAAAACATATAAATTGTATCGCATGCATTTGTGTGAATATAAATACAATATATAGTACACCGAAGACAAAAAAAATGTGTATATTAAAACAATAAATTCTTTAACGACATTAATTGGAAATTGTTTATATTATATTTTTACTTTATATAATGTTATACATTAAATATTATTTAAAATTTTTAAAATTATATATATAATTATAAATATACTGTGTTATACATATGCTATTAATATAATTCAAGTAATTTTTTTTAAAAACACAAAATCACTTCAATTCACATAGACCTTTCAATATCTACTTATTTTTATTTCGCGAATTAATCTATTTTACAGTTTCTTATTCGTGTACGCAATTAAAATAAAATCACCTCATTGAGGTTGCGGAGGTTAAGAACAAATTATAAAAAAAACTATTATAAATGTCAAATTCA
This sequence comes from Bibio marci, assembly GCA_910594885.2. NCBI lineage: Eukaryota > Metazoa > Arthropoda > Insecta > Diptera > Bibionidae > Bibio > Bibio marci. Next base: position 23,215,968 of record OU343114.1, on the reverse strand, counting down.
AAAATAATGTTCCTCAAAGTAGTCAACAAACATTCTATAAATCTAAGAATGTTCCTATTTCGTGTCTTTATTTAGTATATATATATATATATAAACGTAACGTCGGTAGTTGAAATCATATACGTTCTACGTGAATTGAAGTGCATATACCTATATAACTTATATATATATATATATAGTTTTAATATTAAATCTCATTTATTATATAACATATACAAGATATATATGTGTAGTTCATGTGTTTATATACTTCAATATATATAATATATAAAGTTCATTCGCACATTATTATTCTGTCGCCTAGCCTATATATTTATGTATGTTTTTAGTTTCTATTTATATGGTATACATATATAATATATATGTTCATAATACGTATATAGCCTGCATTCCATAGGGACCAAATAATATATAACGAAGAATGTGTTGATATAAATATATTTATTATCCTTAAATATTTTGTATATTTACCCTTTCACATTTATAAATATAAATATAAAGCATATTTGTATTTATTATATACATAAGCTTTGTAAAAATATAATAAGTTTTAGCGAATATATATTTTAAATTGATGTAACTGATCTATAAATTATAAATATATGTTGGCTTTCTGTTCTTACATATGGTGAATTTACCAAGTATAGAAATATGGAATAAAAGTCTAAAAATTGTAAAATTTAAATGAATATAATTTATAATTTATTCTGCTACCAAATAAATAATAATAATGTCCCGCAAAAAAAAATAACCGGAAATTCCGTAATTTTTAACTGTAAAAAAAGTTTCATCTATGATATTTTATTTATAATTTATGAACAAACTTTAACAACAAAACTTGAATTTCGAGAAAGTAATCATATTAATTATATAAATACATATGGTCTACTATATTACACTGTCGAACAAATTGAATTGTCCTATAAAATTAATTAAATAGCTGTTTTAGTTTATTAACCCTCCGTCGAAACGCTTTCTGGACAGTCAGTGGCTGTTGTTTCATTACTAACTTGACCATATAATGCATGTTTGGTAGCTCCACTTAGAGTAATATGACTTTATGATGATGGGAGAAATATAAAGCAAGAAAAACGACAAGAAATGAAGAAGTCTTAAAAAATCGTGATTTTGAGGAAGCCTTCTGCTTGCAGATGGACATCATCTCTAATATCAGTATACTTAAGAAGATGGTCACCAGAGATTCATCATCTAAATTTGAACTGGTCCTTGATGGGACATGGAAAATGATGGAAAACCTTTAGTAATCAAATAAATTCCAGATAAAATTGCATTTCCTCAAAAGTTGAATGGGTCATAAGTATCAGCCATAAACCTAATGGTAATATAAAAATTCCCCATGGTGAAATATTATCTCATCTTCTCTGGATAAGAGGATACGTGTGAATCGATTAAAAAGAAAAACCAAAGAACCCAGGAAAAAGCGGATCTACATTAGTTTTCAAAGTTCCGCAGCCATTGCGTGTCATTTGGGTAGAGTATATGGTGATGATCTCTAATCGACAAATGAATGTTGTTTCGCGTATCATTTGAGAGGAATGGGAACCCCACAGAATACTGTATGGCGGAGTTCTAGGAGTCGTATGTCAATGCCCAGCTTTGGCTAGCACATAGTTTATATAAAACTGCAGTGCCATTCACAATGTACAATATATATAGACAAGTGTAAAGCCCATAAATATGTTATGAAAATATAGTTATATCATATAGTACTTATAATACATTAAAATTGTCGGGTAAATAGTAAAATATTTTCATTAGACTTTCTAATTTATTTTGTAAAGTCTACAAAAATATAAAAATGTGATACGAAATTATAATATATGCTAATCATATAAGTATATATTTAATATTATCTATATATTATCTTTAACTAGCGTTACCATTTTTTTTCCTTGTTCTGTTCCCCCCGCATAGCATGCATTACATGTTTTCGTATGTATTTTCTAATAAAAATATATATTATAATAATATAACATATACCAAAATCTAATTCCAAATTATACCAAGCATGAATAATTTGATTTTATATTTATATCTATATTTATATAATATGTACTCGTGAATATGTATCTATATATCTATAAATATATACTTCACTTCAATTTATATATAGTCTCAGGCTATATAGACATACATTATTTCATTACATATATACCATATATAGTACCTATATCGCATCGCAAGATATAGAATCTCATAAATTTTATGTTGCCTCGAGTGTTTATCAATGATAAGCGTATAATAATGACTTAATCACCTTTAAAAGCTATCAAGGGTAGAGTAAATTATAATAATAATAATAATAATAATAATAATAATAATAATAATAATAATAATAATAATAATGGTACTTTTGAGGATTAATTTTAAAAGCTTTAGCAGGACATTGTATTCATTGTTTATTTCTGCATATACTGTTATATTGTTATAGTATATATAAATATTATATTCTATATGTTATTATGTAAAATATTATGTGGTTATTCTATTGGAGAATTTATATTACATACTAAAATGTATTATATGGTTTAAAAGTTTAAATGCACATAAACAATGGACACACGTATTATGTAATTGTAATATGTGTTATAATAACTTTATATATATATTTCATATGTATTTGTACATATATATATTTTATGTTTATGAATTTATATTACATAATATATATTGTACATAATGAAATATTACGACTAAATTTATTTATAATATTATATTTATTTACAAAAATATTTCACAAAACATCATAACTATTACATATTTGGTTTTTTTTTTTTTGATTAATTTCACAAAAAACCATATATAAACGATAAATAAAATATAGATATTGAATGAATTACAACTATAAATAAATAAATATAATCATTTTAAATAAAATGAAATTACTATTTATATCTTTCAAATTCAAATTGCTTTTATTGTATTAAAAATTTGATATAAATACTATTTCTTAATGTTTTGCCGCTGTTTTAACCATTAACAAGTTATAATAAAGTAAGTGGTTGCTAGATAAACTCAAAATAAATATAATTATTTTAGAATATTAAAAGAATTTTTGTATATACTTACACTTATTTAGATAAAAATTCAAAAAACCTATATTCATTCTCACACCATATTTTAATAAACAACGCAAAATAATTCAAAATGTATTATATAACAAAGGAAATCAATAAAAAAAAAAAACCAAATCCATGTTAACGATACGATCCCCATTGTGAATTTAAGTGATTTTCTGAATTCTTATGGCCTATAAAAAATCAATTTATATTATTGTAATAATTTACATTTATATATGCTGAATATATGTGCATTTATTATATTTATTATTATATAATAATTTTATTTTACAGTATACTCGAATATTTCCATATATATATATATAGTGAATGTCAGAAAGAGTTATAACATCAAACATTTTTGATTATATTTTTATTGTAACATAAAATAAATTAACTAATAATATCCGATTAAAATTTTACAATAAACAATTTATGGATTGTGTTAATGATATGTCAATTTACGGAATAGATTTACAAAATTAATTTTCCTGTGCGTATATTATATTTATCAACGGTAACAAACACTCGTCAATAAATGTTAAAATTTACATTTGTTTTATAACTATTAATAATATGAAAAACTGTTTCTGTTTTTTACTCTATGCTATTTCATAACAAACACAGAAGTGTTATTTTTATACTCATATTTAAAATTATTATGAAATAAATGTGTGTGCATATATTAATTTATAAAATTAAATAATAATTTAAATCAAAGACAAATTAAATTTTTTTAATAGGTTTTATAATTTATGTGAGTTTTTTTTATTATGAAATTGTTATCATTTATTTATGAAATTTAATTTTAGTTAATATATAACATAAATATATAGATTTTTATTATGATGTGTGTTTTATTTTAATATATGCGTTATAAATGGAAATTAATAATGGATTATTAAATAGTTGTTTGATTTTTTTCTCTTATTAATTTTACATTTGAATAAATTAATTTTTATTTGTTACCTATTTTATTTATAAATTATCGACAAATTTTGTTATAAATTAAAAAATGCACATTCTTTGCTACCAAAACACAGTTTAAATTTTATAATAAATTAACAAATTATTTTTTGATTTAAACGTGTTATAGACAGTGTTTTTTGTATTTTAAAAAACAACAATTAATTATTTTCTTAATTAATTTTTTTAATTTAATTACAGAGTATGTAACTATTAAATAATAATAATTTTAATTTATATTATCAGGTCATGACAGTTCAACTAGAGCTTATGGTATTTACAAGCAACACTCAAATTGGTAAATTTCTACACATTATATCAATTCAACAAATGGCCAACAATTATAGAACGATCGATGCTTCAGATGTGGTACAATAAGTAAGTCCATTATTTTTATATTAGTGATTAGCTCACATACAGACATTTTTAAACTTTGAATAGCTTTCCAAAGATCCTTTCCGTTTTTTTATTGTTCCCTTTGGCTAACAAATGTTAACCCAAAGATGAAAAGTATTAAATTAAATACCGAAAAATTTTACATGCGTAAATTTCACAAATTGAACCCTGTATTACACAATTAATTATAATAAACACTATTCCCACTCACTATGACTGTAAATTGTATTAAATTAATATTTAAAATAAATTATTTTATTGTTTACATAAATTTAATTTAAAATTTATAATAACCTATTTCTGCACATTTTCTTTCTGCCATAATTAACATGATAATTCAATTACATAAATTTTTGTTTAAAATAATTTTCCATTTTTATGTAAACACAATGTATATGAGAAAATGAAACAAACGATTTTTTGTTATATTTATGATAATGATAAAATTTATTTTTATTCAATTTTTTTCCTTTTTTTTAATTAAAATTGATAATTTCAATGGGGAATAAATATTTTCCATTTTGTAATGCAAAAATATTGAAATTCATTGTGTTTATCGTTAATATAAATGAAGATACAATTGTATGTGCGTACAACGATACAGTGTGCATACAACCATATTCAATATGCAGACATTACATAGACGTATATTTATATTGTGTATATAGTTTAATGGATATAACAAAAATTAATCAGTAGAATGAAAAGTTATATATATATATATACAGTGTCCATTAAATCCTAAATTAAACTCATCCATAAATAAAGAGAATCCATTTAATAACCCTTTTTGCGTATACACACAATTCACTCTTTATTATATATACAATATATGTGAATACCAGCTATATGTATTATATATATATATATATATATATATATATATATATAGATAACCATATTTATCTATCCATCCAAATTCAATGTATATAATATGGATAAATAAAATATATATATATATATGTAATTATATTATAGATATAATATATGCAATGTGTGGATTTGCATATATTTGAGTTTATTATTGTTTTTGTTTCTATTTGTTTAAATACGCCGTCATCAACAACAATATTATAACACTATATATATGTACATGTACATGTGAATATAAACGTGATGGTGATGTGATGATGATGTTGATGGGGGATGAATGTTATAACAATATATATATATATATATATGCATATAAATGAACAACAAATATATTAATAATATAAATTTTCTACCCTTCATCGCGTTTTATATAATATATAAACATTCATATATGTATATATATTTTACAATGTTAATTTTACATATATATTACCTATCCTGTATACAATATATACTATATATATATATATATATATAACTAGTAAAATTTATACATACATTTTACCTCTGTCTCATTATCAAAGTGTTTTAGCCCTTTTTCGAGAAGATTTACGTATTAAAATTTTCCATTTTCATGTGGTGTATAAGTACATGTTATACATACATAAATAAATACTATATATATACGCATATCACATAAACTGAGTGTTTAAATAGAAATATATGTTTATATTTATTGTGTCGTGTTTAATATTATATGTTTATATTATAATATTTATAATAAAACTTATATAAATTGCTGGTTTAATATATTGAGTCGAAGAGTGTTTTACATGTAATGAATATAAATTTTATTTTCAAATATTCATATTAATATTAATATTGAATATTTATTATATGAAATATGGTACTATGATTATTGTAAATACATATAACAATATATATATAAACATATTAACTTACAATAGTATATATATAGATATATTTGAAATAATTTTTATTCATTAACGCATATTTTAAATTTATCTTATTTTATAATTTTTTTAATAAATATATTGACATATGTATAAAATTTATATTTTAAATGAAATAATTAAAATGTTTATGATAAAAAATGTAGTACATACAATAATATAAATTGGTTTTATTTTCTATATATATAACATTTAACATATCTTATGTATAAACCACAAATTATGCCTATAGCCAACTTTAATTTATTTATTCATATATATATTTATATGTTTAATTTAAATATATAAGCTATACATTATGTTATTGTATTTATGTATATGAAGTATTTATGCGAATATACACATTTCTATAGGTTATGTTATGTATATATACATATTTTTAGGTTATATGCATATGTACAATAAATGTCGGTTTAGTCAAATTTTTGGTGAAAATGTGGTTTATATTTATTTATACGGTTAGGAACATAAAAATATATGTATAATTATGTATATATGGTAAATTTATGTTACAGCATTGCGGAAATGAATAATTTTCTTTTACCATATATAAATAATACAATAAGTCGTCAAATAAATAAATATTTATGTTATATATATATTATATATATATTGTAAATATCGTATGCGATTTAAGATTCTTAATCAAACTTGAGTTTACTGATTAAACCCAATAATGTTTCTTGCTATATAAAAATTAATTAAACCGCATTCATTATTTGTGTCAATTTGAGACACATATGAAATTTAAAATCATATATGGTAGACATGAGTATGAATGATTGTATGTCATTATTGATTTCAATAGAAAATAATTAATTCGAGAGTGGCAAAATGCTTCACGTAATGCCGACATTGAAAACTATTATACCTTTCTGATATTGAAAATGACTAATATGGATTAAATGATACGATGATGAACATTATATATTTCAAATGAAAATTAACAAAGTTAAATAAAAATTACACTTATTTCATTGTACTACATAGTGTCCTTATAATATGTATTTAAGTTATTTCTTTATTTATTACTATAAAAATTCAATTTATAATTATTAAATTAATTGGATTGTAATAATTATTCTTATTAAAATATTATTCAATAAATTTAATAATACTTTCATATACAAAAAAAAACATTGTATTTTCTTCAATATATACTTCATTTGTAATTGTATATTTATATATTTGTTATAAAAACAATACAAAAGAGATAAGAATATTCCATAAACAATGTTATGTGTTATCATAATTTATTTTATTCATATTTAACTTCATTTAAATGTATTTTCTTTATTCCTCTCTTATCCATAGTTTTATAAAAATATATACAACAAAATGCACGACTACATACAACAACAACAACAACAACAAAAAAAGTGTACGATAAAAAGTTTTAATTACAAGGAATTGCATTATTATGTTCTTTTTCATTTCACTCCTTTCCGCCTACATTTCATTTATTTATAGCTGCTTATAAATTTTGTAATCTTTGTATATGCATATAGTATTATTGTATATGAGCTTATCTTATAAATTGTATATAATATATGTATATTATTAATATAAATTTACATTCATACATATAACGATATAATATAACAGAATACAAAATAAAGAAATAAACAAGATCATGAAGTAATATATCACTTTGTCCATTACATAAAAAAGGCCAAGTAATAACTAAAAAAAAAGGAAAAAAACCACAGAAACATTAAATGTCTCCCAAGTCTCTGCTGCGATATATGCATATATTATATACATACAGTGATGATAATACATATTACTATACCATATATATATACCTATACTTTGTTATTATAATACTTGTTTTGAATTCATGTTAAATATAGATAGTATTACATATAGAAAATATTTGCATATAATTTATAAAAAGGATTTTTTATTTTTATATTTTTATTTTTTTTTTTTGTCATTTTAATTTCAAAAGATTTATTAACCTATAGTTTATGTAAGTATACGAGTACATATAGTTAAATTTTAAAATAAAAACAATGTTTATTTATTTAATATGAAAATATTTTTATGAAAATTTAATTTCAATATATAATATTTATAATAATATATAGGAAGCTTGCGGTGACCGTGGTATAAACATTTTGAGCAAATAATTAAATTTACGCATTTATAATTTATAGTATAAAGTATAATATATAAAATGAATAAACAAGTACTGCAAATTAAATTGTGTACCGAATGCAGTATAAGCAGCAGGTATCGAGCTGTGTATATACTTTTTTGTAATAATTATTATATATAGAAATGGTATTTGTGCAATTAAACACTAAAAATATGAGCTTATTTTTATATATATATATGTATATGTTATAGAAACTATATGGTCATTTGTACGTTGCAGTCTATAAAAGCTTTTCAAACGTATACTATAATATTACTACATCCAGTACATGTATAAAGTCATAAATATATTTAACCTCTATACCATGTATATTATGAATATATTAATTTTGTTAAACACATCGAATCGAATATATATATATATATATGTATATTTATGCATACACATAGTGGTTTACATTTAACACAACGTAAATCAGTAAATTGCAAAATCACAAGCTGTGTTGTGGTGGACTAATCATAAATTGTATGTCAAGCTTAATAGTTTAGTGGGTGAAATATTCGCATTATAATATAATAATATATGTATATCACTACAATATTCATATATCCATATGAGTATAACATCAGACTATAGAAATATATATAATAAATATGACGTGTGTCATACAATAGATGAGAATATAGAAAATAAATATGCAGATTTACATTTTGCATTTACATAATTTAATAATACAATTTATGCTATTCGATTATCTCATGTGATTTACATGTCAGATGTCACATATATATTTTACATATAATTGAATTTGAATTTAAATATATATTTTCTTTGTGATTAAAAAATTAAATTATGTAATCTTGATGTTCATATAACAATAAAAACATGGTATGGTATCAAATCAAATTCTAGTACAAATACAAATAAAAATAAAAAAAAAATATTAACTTATGCTTTACATTACATACCTTAATTTTCAAAGTCAACTGTCAAGTGTGAAATCTGCAAATAAAAATTAAATTTCTAATTAAATTTTATGTTATTGATCATGCGTGTGTATTATATTTTATATAATATATTTCTCATATCAAAATTCAGCACTCAAAATGGATATATATGAACGTAATAGGATTTGCATAAGTCCGGATTGAATTTAACATGCTAAATAACAGTTTGGAGAGCATCCCAATTTACTAGTTGTACCAAATTATAATTTTTTTATTTAAACGTCAAATGTATATTATTATATCCATGCTAAACTTGCATGGTCACGTCTGTGATCACATCTCGTCTAAACAGGCTTTTGTAAATATAACTATAACTTTGTGTAGGATGGCTCCAAACAATTGATAATGATCAGCTTTGGACGAAATACAAAAAAAAAAATTAAATAGCGCTATTAAAACGGCGAATATTGGTATGGATCGGACAAATGAGGATACCAAATTCCACTGTATAATACCTATAAGTTATAGCTAATATAATACAATGTCATTGCTGTACTTTTATATAAAATAATAAAAAATAACTTTGTGAAAATATTATAAATAGAATTTAAATGTTATAAAAATATAAAAGAATAATAATATTTAAAACATTTGCGCGGCGTGCAATTAAAATCAACAAATCTTGTTTCTGAAAATATATTCACAACATATTGTATTGTATAACAAATCGTGCGACTGATAGCGTGCGCAAATATATATATATAAGAAAATGCAGCATGTACATTTACGGGCCTTTAAGATAAAATATATCATGCAAAAACTTTACTTAATGTTTATTTATTTTTAATTTTTGTGTACCTGTGTAACTATGTGTAATTGTTGTATATAATAAATATTATACCTAGTCATATATTCATATATAAGGTGATTGTCCCAGTGTTTTAATACATCGTCAATTGAATTTGAGGAAAACAATTGTTTTTCGATATACCACCAGTGAATTATTACATACCCACACCATAAGGAGCGATTTACCAACTTGATACTAATGAATTATTGAATAATGCCAGTATAAACAATAGAACAGGGACGTTTATGTATGAAACTGAATGTGCTGTTATTATTGTGTAAATGATTACCAATAGTATTAGCATATATAATGTTGTGAATAGGCATCATTAATGTCTGGATTAGCGTTAAACACAATATTTGTCAAAGATAATCGTATAATTTAATTTAATCTTATTATATAATATTATATATATGTTAGACAATTTCTTAATTGTCCACACTATTGGAAAAACCACCTTGTTTGAACAAGATTTATGTTTAATATATAATGTTGGTTGCATATTAAATATGCATTATAATAATAAGAAAAAAAATATATAAAAATGCAACAAAGTTTTTCGGTTTTATATATAAAATATACAATGTATTTTGAAATATATTATTTTACATGTACTAAATAGTATATATACTATATAGTATATATTATATATGTTATGTATGTGTGCACATACATTTAAATTACACATTTTTCTTTAACGTATGCATATTATAAAAACTTATTTTAATTGTTTTTTACTTTATATTTATAAAATAATAAATTAAAATATCAACGTATACAGTGATCCAACATGTTATTCATGTATAGCAGTATAGGTAGATTTGCACAAACTTTAGATGTATAATGGTCCTCAACACAATTAAAAAACTCCGAGCTCATGCTCATAATTATCGAACAATCTATAGAATTCCAAAGTTCTTGTAAATAAGTGTCTTTGAAGAATCGTTCATGTTCGATTGATATTCAAATGTTTACGAAATAAATTATTTATAAAACACCCCATCATTTTCATTATAAATTTTATGGAATTTACAGTATATTGTTTTGATAAACGTTTTATGAATATTATGATAGATTTTTTGAAGAGTTCAACTAATTTCTTATATTAACTAATTAATTATATAGTTAATTAATATGTTGGTGGTTGGTGGTTCGAAGATATTTACAAAAATGTGACGATGTATTGATACTATTTTGAATCACTGTAAATTTAAGCATAGAAATTAAATAAATTAAATACATATAATACACTTAATACGTTAATTAACTAAATAATACATATATGTGCGTGGAATTAAGTTTTATCACATCATAATCATTTATTGCATGTGATTTTTTTTCCTATTTTCAAAATCTAATTATAAATATTATTACGCGTGTTTCTTATCTAGAAAAATTTTCTTATTTAATTATTTATTTTGAATAATTTTCTATTTTAAAAACATAAATATATATATATATTTATAGGTGCAGAATATAACAATCATATACTTATTATAACCAAAGTTATTATCGTAACTGAATGGAGAAAAATATTTTATATAATTTATTATAATTATATACAATAGAATTTCATGAACTATATTATTAGTACATATATTTACGGAGCATAGGTAAAATATATATTAAGTAAAAATAGTCGATTATATTTAATTTGTAATTATATTGTCTTCAATTATATATAATCGATACATCGTCAACGTTTATTGTAATTTATAAAATTAAATATATAATAATATATCGATCAATTTATCGAAAAAAATGTAAAATAAATATAAAATTCAAAAATTATATATTTAATCATTATAATATAATGAAGATTACATCAAGATGATTCAAAATGTGAAAAACCGGTAATATTATATATTTTATAAGAAAAAAAAATAAAAAATAAATGAAACGATACGAAGCAAGAATTTATTATATTTATATATTCACATTATATTTATATTCTATTTCTTTGACCATTTTGTTTTAATCTTCATAAATTATTTGAAATAAATATCTTCTTATTATAAATAATACCTGAATCGGCTGCGGTATATACAGCTGTGTTCAAAATAATAGTATTATTTGCATTAAAAAAATTAGTTTTTCAGTAGAATATTCAGCAATTACACTAAAGTGGAAGCTTTACGGGAAATATTGCATGATGAATTTGATATAAAATCTCCATAATTAGTTTTAATCACAATTTACAATATTTGAAAATTAATGAAATATTGTTAAAATTTTTATTACGGAGCTCTGTGAAAATATGTTCTATTAAATAATCAACACAAAATTTATACAGCAATAATTTCTCTGCAAACAGAACGCATTATCCTTTCTTAAAATAAAAATTTCAAATAAAATACTTAATTTTTCATCGTTTAACTCGATGTAACGAAACATTAAGTTATTGTTTCGGTGACATGTCTACAGAAAATTTACTGCTGGATATTTCCGAAAGCAGTAAAAACCAATAATTAATGGAGTTATGACTTATGATAATAATGAAAATCAGAATTTCTTCACAATTAAAATTTTTTTTAGCAATTTCTCATTACTTTGGAGTATTTCTGCGAAAAAGATGTAAAAATTATAACGAAAAATTGATCTGAAATTCATTAAAAAATATTTCTTGTGTAACTTAATTACTATTTCAAAAAGGTTTCATAAAAATAAAGCTAATTTTTTCAACGCACTAATACAATTTCGACCATAGCTGTATAAATATATACTCAAATTTTTCTGTGCGGTTTATAAAATATTCATCAACAATTAAATTCGTTGTACAAGTCAAAAGTCCTCCGAATAATTTTGTCTAAAAATGTTCGATAGTTTTTTTAAATAATTTTTTCGTTTTTTGTTTTATATTTATTGTATATTTTATAAAATTTTCTTTATCTTTATTAATCACACCGCACATCACATTATATAAGATGTTTGATTTGACCATGATGACGACTATCTGATTATATACAATTATATACAGTATACATAAAATATAAGGTGGATTTTTTGAAATAGATATAATATTAAATTTATATATAGTTAATATTGTTGTATGTATAACATATTTTAAAACAAAAGAGATTTTTGAATGGGAAAACCAACAAATGAAGAATACACCGAAAAAATATAATAATATTATTTCTTTTAAGTATAATTTATTTAAGCTAGATTTATAGCTAAATTAACTTAGTTTTATTTATATAATCCTGTTGCATTATTATATATATTTGTATAGTAATCTAATCTATCTATTTATAATTTGTATTTTACCCAATTATTATGATACAATAATAATTATTTATACAACCAACCAGCAATTAATAATTGGCTATTTACTCATATAAAAATAATGGAATTATAAGGATATATCTGTCTTAATAAATTAATGTAGACCAATTAGTTAATTGGTAAATGTTCCCCTTAAGAATTGCTGATGATACGCTTAACATTAACTAAATTAATTCATATAGCATTTATATTTTACAAAACCTATAAAAGCATTTTCTTGAGTGTACATTTATGCATGCGTTATTTTTTTCTTCTTCCAATAAATTGTCCTTGAATTTAAATTAAAACCAAAAACAAATAAACGACACAAAACAAAGATTTATAACTATATTTTTTTCATTCCGGAATTATATAATGTTATCAGGTGATTTTAAATCGTCATCGTGCAGCCGGCGCACATAACCATTTTCACATAATTTAAGATTTATTTAGATTTATTAAAAGATATCAAAAAATGTATATATAATTATTTTTTCTTTATTTTCACATTTCTGATATTAATTAAGAATTTCCAGACCAGAATAAATTCCATTGAAGTTACCATATACATGAAATTTGATAATTTATGTTTAAATAAATATAGAAATATTATGAAAAGAGGAAATGATTTACTTTCCATGTTTTCTTCATATATTTATATGAGGTGCTAATATCTGTATTATTTGGCTGTATAATACCAGTGCGCTAGAAATAAATTGTATGCAGGGTGTCGAAGAGTGCAGTGCAAACCTTCAAGGTGGTGATATAGTGGACATAATTCTAAATCTAAAATACTAAATGATATTTTTCGATTTAGAACTATGTTTTCGAGATACGGCCCTAATAATTTATTTCGGTAGTCTTATATATAAAGTACCTATATAACTACGTAACTAAGAAGTAAATAATATAAATCGAATAGATATAGTTATAGATGCTTTTTCAATAAAAATAAGTACCTAAAAACTATTATATCGTATTAGTTTGCGTGAAATTGATTTCTTTTTTTAGCAATATCAGTTTTGTGAAATTCTTATTCCAATGAATAAGTAAAAGTAAATAAATTAAAGATAGTAATTAAATCACAATCCCTATTAATACCATATATATATATATATGAAATGGAATTTCAATAACGTTATTATAAATATACTTTTAATCATATATACCATATTTATGATAGCATAAAATGTATATAAATAACATAATATGAACCGGATCTATAAAATACTATAAAATAATCAGAAAAAGGTTATTTCAATTATGATTACGTTATAAATATAACCGAATGTATATAACAATCTGTGAAACTTTAAAAACAATTATTTATAAATTATGAATTACAGGTATGTAGGTAATATATATACAATAATATAAATAATTATTCACAATATTCTTGCAAATTAAATTGATAACATATTTGATAAATGAAACCTTCATAACCTGCGTGCATATTTTTTATACTCATATATTATATAAAAACTTGTTCTTATTTTGTTTTAAATTGTGTCTTGTGTACGCGCATCATTAACTTCCTCTATATTTATGCAGTTGCAAAGAAGTGAATATATGTAAATTTCTTCTTTTTTTTAAAAAATATAATATATAAATAAAGATCTTTGTCTTGTATTTTTGTATACATAAAATGTACGTGTACGTGTACTCTTTGATTAAAAAAATACTTGAAATATTTGCCTCTAAGGAAGATAATAATGAATAAGTCAAAATCAAAATATATATTACATATATTTATTATTATGCTCATACTAGCGTATATACATCATATTTTACAAAAATCATTAAAATATGAATATATATATATTTTTATATCAACAAAAAATCAATTCATTGTTCATTATTAAATTTCTGTTGTATTTTCTTTTCCATACACATTTATTTTTGCGTATTTCATTTTGTAATATCCTCCACATATAATGTTGTTTAATTTATTTATATTTAAATCAAATAAAAAATGCAAATAAAGAAATAAATTTGTATATCAGAAGGATTCCGTTTTTTTTTTGTTTCTTATTTTTAAAAATAATTTAAAGTATAGAAAATATATTTCATTTTCAATTGAGATATACTAACGAAAAAAAAAAAAAAAAACCTCATTTTTAACAAATCTTTAAAGATTATGTATATTTTAATTATATATAATTGAACTGAATACAACAGAAAATATACTCGTCGTGTTTATATGGAAAATAATATTAATATAAAAACCAAAATAAAATAAAATCTATAGTATTTTGTATATGGCGACCCCTTTTATTTCGATTCTATATATAAATTTTCAGTTTTCTTATAGTATAAAGATGCGAAAGAATGATTGCGTATATTCTTTTTATTTTTTTCTCATTTCATATTACATATACAATATATATATATATGAATACACTTAAAATTCAGATCAACAACAATAAAGGTAATATAACAACAGTTGCATATATATTTATAATAAAATAAATATATAACAATAACGAGAAAAAAAGTTGGCATGAAAAAGGCAGATCAAAGGGAAAATTACAAACTACTTTTTGAATTTTTATTTTATACTAAAAAAAATTCTTTTTTATAAATTGTGTGCAACTGCCGACGGAATATTATTCTTTATTTTTTTTTTTTTGTACCAATATAAAAACAATGAAATATTTATATAAATATATACCTCTAACTATATATATATAAATATACGCATAAATATAACAGCAGCAGCATTCACAAAATTGTATATTTAATTTTTGAAATAATTTTGTTCGTTCTATTTATTTATTTTTTCGTTATATTATTGTGGAATTAAGTTTTACTTTTATTTTATATTGGAATATAAGATTACATAACAAGCATGGATAGGATGAATCTTATAAACAATACCATAAATTGTTCTGTTCTCTTTGTAATATATCTTAAATGGTATAAAGTTATTTTATTTATTTATTTTTTTTTTTTTTAATAAAAAGAAGAATCTATTTTTTTTGTTTTGTTGTTCAGAATATTGATTAATAAGAGAATTTATTTTATGAAAATTTGTACGTATATAATATACTTATATATATATATTAAAGAGATTAAAAGTTTGAATAATAATTTTATTATGAAATAACTGTGTATATCATCAAATAAAATAATTTTCTATTTTCATCTATATTGATAATAAATAATAAATTGGTAAAGCAAAACTTCTAAAATATCTTAAAATAATTTACGAATACCATAGATGTATTATTATATACTATCTATATATGCATGCGTATATATCGTAATATAAGCTTTCACATTTAGTTAAATAAGAATTCAATGAACTCTATATATATATGGCAATAAACTCGCAATTAATTTGAACCGTTAATTTAATTTTCATTTCATTTCTATATATATATTTATATTAACATATATATAAAATCCATTAATAAAAATCTTATGAGAGAAAATGGTTGATAAATTAGTTTACATATAATTATGTTCTTGAAATACAACACTTCATAATATTTATTAGCAAACCCATATTTTAATATAATAAATTAATTCAAATTTTATACATTTATTAATCCCCGAAATGTAATGCAATATGTATATTTTGTATAGATTAAAGCATCACAATTTTATTATAATATAACTTTTATATAAAATTTACACATATTTGAATTAATTTATAAAGTTTCCGTCGCTTTTATCGTTATCACTGTTTCCATATTTAAATATCATAATAATTTCCCATGTTGGTATTATTCTCCTCTATATAGTATTAAATATACCTCTAACTATATATATAAGTTAAATGAATTATAATTTCAAAACTTGATTTTCATTAAATTTATTCAAGTATTATATATTTATAAATAAATATCCATATAATTTTATGATCAATTTAAAGTAATTTTGTCAATATCTCGTATATATTAAGCTCTCATGTGTATATTAAATGCATGAAAATATAAACATAAACATTTATAAAACTTTTATAATAAATCAATTTATTAAGAAAAATTATGGAAAAAAAAAAAATATAAAAAATAAAGTAAAATTGGATATTTTGTAATTTAATACTATTATAGAGAAAACGGTCTCTATATTTATATTATGTATAAATAATGTTTACACATATTAAATTACAAAAAGACTACATATGCACATATATACATAAACAAAGCTTTTGTCCCTTGTATATAGTCCCATATTTTGTTGATAAAACAATCAGATTTTTATTTTCTCATTGTATCACTATTTGAATTTCTATTATGCTCGTGTATATAGAAAATGCATTTATTTATTCTGTACAAATGGTCATGTACAATTGCATGAATTTAATGTGAATACAATACAAATCTCATATATGATACCATATATTATATATATGAATATATTGTATATATACAATTTCAATACAATGTTTTTTGTTGTACCAGTTTTTATACTGTGTATATTTTATAATATATGGTGAAGATTATCGCAATATCTGCAATATAGTCATGTGCATTTATGTAAAATATATGTATTTATAAATAAACCAATTTTGGAATGAGAATATGCGGCGGGCGATGCTATTATTATATATATATATATATGTGAATATTCTCAACTAAAAAACCAACCACCCTGTCGCTATGATTATTTCAGTCCAATGGAAAAACCTATAAATTTACCATTCGAATTTCCGGTCCATGAAGTCCGTTTTCATTACTTCCAGAAGATTAATTTATAACGCCATCTAACCGATACTAGCATACTATGCATACAATAATAATACAATTGGTATATAGAAAATGTATATAAGAAGATGGAAAATGGTTATTTGTGTTGAGTATGAGGAGGGGAATTTTTTTTTCATTTGTATATATGGTTATTTGGTTATATGGTTATGTGAGAAATACTTTGTATATAAAATAAATGTATACACATGTGTAACTTTATTTATATAAATATGATATTGTTTGTGTATTGGTTTTTTGGTATATATATATACAATATAATTGTCCATATATAAAAAAAGAAGATTGGTGTTTATAAACAGCGGCATAGTTAGTAATAAATATTTTTTTATTAGCATTATTGCGATAACAACTGGATGTTTTCCTTTCAGAACCATATATACGGTTTAGCATAATTACATTAGTTTTTTAAAGAAAAATTAAAAAGTAATTGATTGAAGGCGGCAAAACTTCAATTCGCTTACACGAAAATAGTTATAATCACAGAGATAAAATTCTTGTAAATTGGTAATTTTAAGATTAGTGGTATCAAAATTATAAAATTCAGCAAAATTAGACTAAAAGGGTTGGTGCTTTATTAATTCAGATTAAATTTACTATATTTTGATTTGGATCGGGTTTACGTAAACAATGTATATCTAAAGAAGTTTCTTTAAAATGTTTCACCAAAGTAAGTTCAATTAAAAAAAATAGCAGATCTGATGATCGGATTACAGATCTGTATGATCGCTTTTTTACCAAATTTGAATAATATCCTTATAAGGTCCTTGAAATGTCCTCAGTCATACTCAACTCATTCATTATACCTCGATTAAGTTTTGAGGTACAGCAGAACTTGAAGTGAAAATTTTCTTTAAATCGTCCTTGAAATGTCTTTTATCCTTAAAACAAAAATACTATTGAATGCCCTTTTATACGCTCTTTCATATATGGTACAGTACAACTAAATGTGACGTATGCAATGTTCTTGTTACTTCAAACAGTCAGTGAAGTCAGTTAGTCGGAAAATTTAAAGAAATTTATGATATTGTATAATATGTACTGAGTATTTTAACATCAACATCATTGTTATTGCAAGCAATATCTATGACTTGTTTGCACCAATCACCAGAAAGTATTTGCCATGTTAAATAACGTGCAAATCAAATATAACCAACCTAACTTTGAAAGTAGATTTTTTACATATTCAAAATTATTTTATTTTTTGTACTTCATCACAACTTTACAAAACGATAGGTACTATGAATGTGTCTTAACTTTCAAAAATTAATGAACCGTTAATTAAAGGTGTGATGTTATTATTAAATTATAAAAATATTGAAATAACCAATAATCAATCGAATAATAATAATAATATAACATTTAATAAAGCTACACCATGTGCTTTTTCTTAATGTATATAATATATTATTTTAAAAATTATAAATTGGCCCATACATTATATTAAATATACATTGTAAATACATATATGATATTTTAAATTCACTTGTAAAATGGTATTGCTTATTTTACATTTATTATTAAATAAATGCAGGTGTTATATATATTCTTTTTTTTTATTACTAAATTGAAGTCATTTCACTATACATAATTTAAAAATATTATTTTCACATCAACGTACAAAAAAATAACCTATATAGAAATGACGATAATTTATTGAAGATAAAAGTCATTACCGCGTAATTCTATGTCTTTATTTATAGAATTTATACACATACATTTGAAATAAAAAATATTAGAAGACATATATTTTAATTTATTGTACTTTTATTTATATATATATATATATATAATACAATATATACGCACAAATGAATTTATATTTTAAGTTTAACCCTCTAAGACTCAATATTTTGAATGTAATGTAGTAACAAAACAATATAAAATGATTTTCATCTTCTTTTGTAAAATATATCAATACCATCGGTTTATAAAAGGAAGTTATCGCATACTTCGTAGGGGTTGTTTTCTATATTTAAACAATTCCTGCTGTGTGTCGCTATATAGTTATACAATTTTGTTACACTTGGAATAAATAATATATTATATGAAATTTTTCTATTTATATATAACACTATATATTGAATTGTTGAAAGACATTATATTTATAGTATATATATATATATATATATATATATAGATAGATATTGAGATAAAGAAATGTCATATGAACATGGATACGAAAGGGTAGAAAAAAATATTAGGTGTGGCTAAGAAACACAAGGAGACTAATTAACATTTTATTTTAAATTTATATAACATATTTAGTTATTATCCTGTACAATATATACAGCTCGTCTATATCCATGTAACGCTCAATGAAAATTTTCCATTGTTCAAATTAGTGCTACAGAAGTGTGTTTCTATATGCGTGACGCTTTTCTATCACAACTTCAACGGCGGTCTGAAGTCTTGTTAATTTTAATGCCTATTTGAATTTGGGGAACAAGTGCCAGGTCAGCCGAATAATGCGAATGGTCTAACAATATGATATTATATTTGGCTAGATTGTGACACCATTGTCGCATACACTTTTTTACATGTTAAACTTGTTACGTAAAATTTTATTTAACGCATTCTTTGTCAATTGTTGAATCGAATCAAATTACCGATTTTTTCAATATTTTTATCCGTTTATATGACGTGAAAGGGCGATTCGGATGTGCAACATCTTAAACATCTTATCGGTCATCTTGAAAACACTCAAACCACTGAAAAACCCGCACAAGTGATAAATTTTCATTACCATATATATAGTTTTTAAAATAAAAGAAAAGTTTCAGTGGCGGTTTTTCCAAGTTTCATAAGAAACTTCTAGATATTCGACTCAATGTTATTATTTTATAGACACACCTCGTATGCGATTTCGAATAATCTTTATATGACATCGGAAAAATAAAAAAAAAGTATGTATGTATAAATTATATAAAGAAATTGTAATGAATATTTTTTTAAATAAAATTATTTATGGTTTCACTTATATTTAGTAAAAGTATTTTAAAGTAATCTTCCGTTTTTTTTTTTTTTTTTGCCACAGGATTTATACGCAGAATTCGCTTTTCCCTACCGAAATTATTGTGTGATTAAAAAAAAATTATGTGTATAATAATTTAAAGTTTTTTTTTTTAATTCCATAAATTGAAAAAAAATACGACTATACAATATTTAGTAAGGGGTAAAATTGTGTTTAATGTACTTATAGTTATTATGTGGATACATAAATTTAAACGACAAAAAAACTGGTTGCAAAACAGTGTTGATCATTACATATTTAAATATTCAGCTGTTTTGTGTGAAACCTTAATGTTTAAAGTGTTTTTGATTTTTTTTTTATATATTGCAATATAACATTAAATTGTGAAGTTTGAATTTTTATGTATTAATGTTTCAAAATACCGTATAATTTTATTGTTTTATATTATTTATGTTATTATAGAACTCTCAGACTGGCTAATGGTTTTTTTGTGTTGATCTAAATTTGGCATAATTGCGTTTATGGTCCAGTAGCCTTCTAAGTTTGATGAATAGCAAATTATACCCCGTTTTTAAAATAGAACTATTTAAATTACTCAAGTAGTTTTAAAATTTATTTACTTGAATATTTAAACTTATAGTATTCTATATAAAAGAATTTCATGCAATCTATATTTACAAATACAATTTGAATATCCCCATTATAATTTTTGTAATATCATTTATTCGTTTTCTATAAAGTTTTGAACTGATATTACTTTTGTGGAATTCCATTATATAGTAACAATATAGCAATAAGCAGAATGTTAGTATGAACAATTCTTCTTATCTGATGCGCGGTATTTCACTGAAGCTACACCGTTCAAAATAGTCAATAGATATATGTCATATGTATAATTAAAATTCTCTCATTAGTTCTGTTTTCCTAAAATTATAACACTCCCAAAATTTAATTTTTCCTCAAATGACGTGTCCAGGAACTCACAAGTATCAAAGAGGAATGTTGATATTTCTGATTGTATACAAAATTATCAATTAATAAATGATAAACAATATATATTATATAGAAAAAAAAACACAAGCAATTAGATAATCATATAATCTTCGATCAATATAATAAATAACACTGCATATATATTATTTGCTGTAGCACATCGAATGCAGAATCAACCAAAAATTATATATATAAACAATTCGCATATACCAAAAATTAACAAATAATATAAAATATCTTTAATATTACGACTCTTTATTTTCAATACATTAAATTCAGTATATAAATATGAACAAACTTTTTCATTATATAATATATATATGAAATATATGTTTGGCATGGGGTCAAATAATAATAATAATTTCTTTCTTCAAAGCTTTACAATATTTATTGCAAACGAACTATATAGAATCAACATGGCTATAGCCACAATACATAAATATATGGTATATTGTATATACAAACTTGTACATAACGTATATAAACCATTGGATAGCAAAATCTATGAAAAATCATATATATAACTATTGCTTACTATACTTTATAATGGTATTATATGTTCGTATAAATAAATATAGTCGAAAAAATTTGCTGTTGCAAAAAAAAAACCGATGAACCGGGGAAATTCTTGAAAGATATTTATCGTATATATACATGACATTATATATATATATATATGTATATTATTTAGCCGTCTTTACTCTGCTGCTATGTTTGTATAAGAATTTTTATGATATTACCAAATGGAATTGCTTGAAAAGTACATTAAAAATTGTTTATTAGCCATTAGCAAGTATTTATATATATATATATATAGCGAGAGAGAGCTTATTAAAGGAATGAGGTAAATGTCTAGTTTAGGTATATATTGGTTGGTTGGTTTTCTTAGAGTATATATATACAAATTATTTATATAACATTTACTTCATATATACTATATATATATATAGAATAAGTAAAATACATTTACCATTAAGTTTATATAATAGTTATATATTGTATATGTAAGAAAAGTATAGATTATTTTGAAAACACTATATATTTATATTATGTATATACTTAGGAATGTAAAATTATAATAGTTTTTTTTTCTTTTATGTTCTGGTATATGTTATAATTCTAAATTATTATTATTATTATATTTTAATTTTTTTAAATTAGCTATATTAAATAATATTTATTTTTTATTAAACTTTGACATTATGTTGTTACATATATAGAATTTTTAAATGAAGAAAATTAGAAAACTAAATTAGGTTCTATTATAAGTAAAATTAATTATCATTATAATATATATGTTATTTTGTTGTGAAATGAAAATAAATTATTCTATGCATTACTTGTAATGAAAAAATATTAATTGTTATTATATATTTAATAAAGAGAATGATATATATATTTTCCTTTTAATTAATATTATAGAACTATAGTTAATATTTATATCAGAGACAATAGAGGTCTTACTGCACGATGATACATGATAATAAATTAATTAATGTATTATATTTATATTATCATTGCAAAATGTTTTATAACATATATAATATTAAATAGTATAGCAAATCCATAAATATCAATAAATATGTATATTGTCTAGACTAATGTTAATATATTTATTTTAGCTTTTATACAATTTTATATAGTGTATTTAAAGTTGCACATGAAAACATGAAATATTATTAGACTAAAATATTGTACAATGAATGGCTAACAATTTTTGTCTTTCAATATGAAGCAGTTTTAACATTTGTTTGGTGCGGCTATAAATTGTTAGTTTGTATTCAATAACGAGCAAAATTTACCCGAATTCACATTTTTAAATTATTTTGATATATTTTCATCAAAATTTCACAATAGCCGTTTTTTTTTTTTTTGCATTTTTGCCTCGTTCCCATCCTTTATTTTAATCTTTTCCATTGCTCGTAAGCAATAAGAAATTGTATGTTGACTTACATTTAATGTAAATATGCCAGTTGGTATGTGTTGTGTTTGTACAACATCTTTGTCCAATAAATAAATTTTTGATTGTATATTTAACACATTCAGTATTTGTCAACAGTTAAAGTGTTAACGTTATGTACTATGTGAGAACCATTTACTGATGATCCTACTAGTTATATTGTCTACGTCTACCTATTAGAATATGCGATACAATAATAATGAATACAATGCGAAAGGGTTAATTATATAATTTCCAAGGATAATGCTTAAATTTTCTTTGTAATGTAAAAATTTCATTTAATAACGTAAGTTCTGGTGTATGAGGGTGTTAAATATAATTTCAAAAAATATCCGTAATTTCAATCAATATTAAAGTACATATTAAAAGTTAAAATTTAATACGAATCTATCGGTTCATATGGCGAGTATCACTGCTTATTTATATATATTGTTATATAAATACGTAAATATAATAAATAAAATGAATATAGCATGTAACAAATGTTTTTGCAAGTATTCAAATATATATATATATGTATGCGGGTAATAAATATATAAGATCAGAATAATATATTTGTATTATGTTACATATATTTATTTATACAATAAGAAAAACAATATAATATTACAAAAATAAAGAAGCTTTAATGTGCCCATAGAGGAAAATCTATAATGTATTGTTAATGCACAGGAAAAGAAGATATCGTGCATACAAATCGTCTTATTTTGGTGGATTACAAATATTATATTGTACATACAAAAAGAGTATAAAAAAAGACGTATTCTTTTCTGTATTCAAACAAGAAAAATAAGAAATTTTCTTCAGATAAGAATATGATAATATGTAAAAGTATATATATATATGGTATGAATGTAATAAATATATATATATATATTACTCGTATATGTAAAATATATTATATGTACAGAATGATTGTAAAATGTTAGGATATTATGGAAATCTATATAGAATTTGTTTTTGTTGTTGTTATTTTCTTCTTTTTATGCGAAAAACCATTAAATTTTACTTTTATAAAGTATAGTATTTTATAAAAAGAAAAAAAAAAACATATATGGCATAGGTACTGTATGATACTAATATGTACATATATTGTATGTTTAATATTCTATATCTGGTGTAAAATATTCAGAAAATATTCGTCTCATGATGGAAATATCCGAAAATTGTTCCGTAAAAATATGAAATATGCAACATAATATCTTTATATATTTTATAATAATGGCTATAAGCATATTTAAAAAAAAAAAAAATAAGCAAGCAATATCTAATGTACTTTTGTTGGCACATGATATTTTTTTTACATGTACAAAAGTTTATACTCTATATTTTTGATTCCTTTATTATGCTCATAAATTATTTGACAACAAATATTACTATGTAAACATAATCCATTATTAAAATCAAAATTGCGAATATAGCAAATTTTAGGTCATTACATTATCAATTTATGAAAATTTTATTAATTTGAAGATCACTAATTGAAGCTACCATTCCCTATAACATTAATTTTTGTATTACAATGAACGTTGCGGTTAACAAATACAAATAAACAAACACCTATAATGAAGTTATAACAAAATAATGTATTACCGTAAATTCATATTGATGATTTGTAACAAAAGTTTTACATATTTATTTTTTTTACTAATACAAAAGATCATAAATAAGTAAAATTAAATATATGATTTTAAGTCGTTTATTGATTTATTATTTATTTTTATAACGACATTTAAGTATGGTATTTTTACATAATTTTCATATTAAATTACTGCATAATAAGAGTCCCATTCTAACTGATTATATACCTTTAAGTTATTTATTTGATAAAATTTATTGAAATATGGACAGAAGAGATTTTAGCACATATAAACAAATACCCATTACTATACTTAACTCATTGACTGATAAAAGAAAAAATATAACTTAACTTATTTACAAATTATAAATATTTTAGTATTGAACTATTGTGTCAATGTAATACAATTATGTCTTAAAACAATTATTGAATTTTCAAAATCATATCGTATTTTAATATTTATCTTTATCAAACAGGTCAAGTGATTGAAATTTATTTACAAAAACAAATACTATACGGTTTTAGAATTTTACATAAATTTTGAAATCACATTACATTTTATTTATAAAATTAAATATTATTATAATTATATAGATATAGAATAGAATATATAGGTCAATCAAACCATCTGTGCTAAGTATTTAAAAATAACAAAATTAAAACAAAAAAATAATATTTCTTTCAGTAGGCTTTTGCTTTGTTTTCACATAACAATATTTAATTAAATCGTATGCGAATTTATTAACTTTTTTATTATAAAAAATATTCGCGTAAATTCATTGAATTACAAAAAAATATTAAAAATACGTGAAAATGATTTCAACATTAATGCCACTGGCACGACGATTAACTTTCAATCAACATCATTTTAATCCAATATTAAGGAGATGTTTCAGTGACAGAAATGTAAGTAAATACATATGTTTTCAAATAGAAAAATTTTATAAACATAATCAAGTAGTAATTAATTTTTCTTTATTCATATATAATAGCCACTGCCATTCAATTTAAAGAATCCAATTGCATTTACCATAAAATTTTATGTAATTAATTTAATTGGATTGGTTGCACCATATTTGATTGTCGTTTATCAAATGTACAAAAGCACAATTTAACATATTTTTGTACATATAATAATTTAATAATAAATAAATAAATATTGGTATGTGTTATTATTAAACTATTAAACCAAAAAAAAATAAATGTTTTTATTTTATTGTTTGGCTCTATTCTAATGTAAGTAAAATCCGAAATATTTTGTCATTTTCCATATCCATAATAGGACAAAATGTTGTTTTCAGTTATTAGAAGTATTTGTACACATAATCATGATGCAATAACGAAATTTCTTATGCATTCTCAGGTATCAGTAATTCCATTGCATATATGACAGTGAATTGTATCAATTTTAATACATTACTAAGTTCACGTATTAATATATGTTTGTGATCTTTTTAAGTTAAAAAACACATAAAATTTTACCATTTATAAAAAAAATTCCAGAAAAATTTAATACAATACCATTCTATTTAACAATTTTTTAGAAATATTTCTTTATAAATATGATTTACCCTTTTTAAAAAAAAAAAAAAATAAAAAGAAAAAGGTTTAAATCTTCTTGTGCAATGCTAATAATAAATCTTTTGAAAATTTGAAAAAGAAAAAAAAATAAATAAAAACTATCCTTGACATAAATAACGTCATAAAATAACGCAATCCTTTTATATATTCTATAGTTTAATTTGGTTATTATATTTTTGACAATATAAATATATATATATGAAATATGATATATTATTGCAATAATCCTTAACACAACAAGGACACACGTGTGTGAGAAAGAAAATAATATTTATTTTCCAAAGGCGATACTCATATTTTCAATACTATAAATATTATCAATATTTTTATTATGAACAACAAATAATTGCATGACTATAAAAACACTGTATAGATATGTTTATTTTTAAATAAAAAAACATTTATACCACAAAATTAAGCCGGCCAGATTATATTCCATATGAATTATGAAAATTAATAAAATAAGAAATTTAAATTCATAATAATATAATAATATAGCTCAATTTCAGTAAAATAAAATAGACAAATAAAAAAACCAAAATTAATATAAAAATATAATCAAATAAATTTTAAAATTAATATAAAACGCTGCAATAAAGCATTTTTATTTCTCAATCAGAAAACCATTACGAAATGATATTTTTGTTATTTTCCAAATTATATAAAATAATGCATATAAGATTTTTTTTCGTATTTTTTAATAATATATTTACAATATATAAACTTTACATTCTTATTATAGGATCGTAAGCAAACAACAACCACGCCTATGTGTACAAAAAAACAGAATGTTAAAAAATATGAACTTGTAGGTCGAGAACGTCTGGTTCAATTTTAACGATGACTGCTTTATTTAAAAAAAAAAAAAAAAACAAAATAAAAGAAAGGTAAACAAAACAACAACAACAACAATATTATAGAAATAAAAAAAAATCAAAAAAAAAAATATATACAATATTTTCGAAATAAATCATTCTTTTACCAAACCCATTTACAAAGGATGTAAATGAAATATGATTATATATAAATGTGTAAAAAAATATATTTGTATATAAGACACCATACGCTGTATGAGAGAGAGTTTCTTTGCTTTTTTTTTGTTGGTTTCTTTTATAATATTTATAGAATTTTTTTTTACCCTATACAACATATTAAATCATATGCAGACAGTGAACTCATAATAAAGTAGCAGCCATATTGTTGAATTTTTTTTTTTTGTTCGTACATAAATAAATTTATATATTTTTAATAATATTTTTATTAAAAAATAAAATTTCATAGTATATAGAAAATGTTTTAAAATTAATTTATACTTTATTATTCAAGGATCAGTCCGTATACGTGTGTGTGTGTGTGTGTGTGTGTGTGTGCGTATATATATTGTATATATACAAACTACTATATATAAATTTTATTATATACATTTATTATATACACGGACAAGCGACAGCCGTTAAATGTATATAACTTATATAATTAAGTTGTTGAACATTGTAATAATAATTATTAATTTTATTTTTAATTTATGTGAATGCAAATAACTTATAAGAATTTCATAAATACGATTTACAAAAATTGCCATGTATATAGAAGTTAAAATTATTATTTACATTATTACATTTGTTGTTGACTATATATTTATGACATATACATTATATATTATTATATACATTATACACTTTCACAACACGTTCTGTTTTCTTATACGTACACACGTATACAGTACATTTAGATTTACTATATATATAGAGATATATATACCATAATTACTAGCATCTTTTGGAGGAAAACTCTATAACTAAAGTCTAAATAAAATGTATATATGGATATAAAAATATGTACAACTTTGAGAATAATATATAAACAAATAAATTATTTTATCGTAATATTTATCAGAGTTATTTATAATATATACAAAAGACATAATATCTTATGTATAAATAAATAAATAAATAAATAACGATAAATTAAAATAAATATACTTGTATAAAATTTAATTTTTCGTTTTTTTTCTCCATCTTTGAGTTAGTTTTATTTTTTTGTTGATTCATTTTCGTTTTCATTTTTTTTTTCTTCATTTCATTTCATTTCATTTCATTTCAGTTTTAGAACAAGAAAAATAAATTCTTTGTCGGTATAATACAGTAAATTTCTGCAGGTAATAAAGATAACATTAAATCAAGTAGATTTAAATCTTGTCTGGTTTGTCTTCTATATATATGTATGTCTTATATATACAAAATAATATATTATATATATATATGGTATATGTATATAGAAATGTAGGTAGTGTATAGTATATATGTAATAATAAATAAAATAATATACTATAAAAGCTTTTCTATATCTTCTTTTTGTATATGTTATACTATATATTAACTATTATGTATATATATATTATGATAACATGTAGTATATAAAGTTTTCCATGTTTATATATTAAATGTATATATATATATATTATATTATATACTTTACATTTATATAAGTGGATGTTTGGTGTCTCTATATCTGGTTGATGGTAAAGTTAGTTTTACGCTCGTATATATATAGTAAATTATATTATAAAATAAATATATGTGAATATGTCTTAATTTTATTATTATTATATTTATTACTATTATTAATATTATTATTATTATTAATATTATTATTATTATTATTATTATATTATTATCTATGTTTTTGTTTTTTTACTTTGTTACTGTATATATATATGAACATGTTGTTTAAAATTGAAATCACGCACATGTTTCAAAATATCAGAAATTTTATGTCGTATTAGATTTTTCATAAAATATTTATCTACATACTTTTAAATATGTTTAATTTTGAAATTGTTTCAAGCGATTCAACTGAAGTAAATTAATCTGATATACGGATGATTTCGGGCATTGATACTAAACATTAGTCAACTATGAATAACAATCATTAATTCATACATAAGTGTAATCAAAAATCAAATATCTTAAGATATATATATTGAAAAATTAAAACATTAACAATGTCGCATAATAAACTGCATTCTAAATGAGAAAAATGGAATTAATGAAAAAAAAACTTAAAAATGCAGATCTTTTTGATACTGTTGAGGTATATTGACTGGACTTATGTCTTGAGCAATCAACTCACATATATAGTTCAATTGACAGATTCGAATGAAAATATTCATATATCCCATTTAACTGAACTAAATATAAACTTATTTAATTATAAATGATATGTAAAAGTCTGTATAAATGAATGTAATAATGTAGTAAAATGGAAAATGTAACTTATAATTATTATAGAACCTCGCTGTTCGAAAAATAACCGACATGATTTTCTATATTATATATGGACCTGTGAAACGCCATAAATATACTTCTAATTCATTTATTTTGTTATATGAATCAACTTTAACAAACTATTAAAGTTTTATGTATAGCAAAGATATTAATTAGCAAAAATTTTGAAATAATATATGTATTGTAAATGTATATTATATTATTATTACAATGAATATATATGAAAATAATATAATTTATATATTGAAAATACATTTAATTAAAATTTTAATCAATTAAATTTATATCATTTGGCATATATGTATAATAATTATTACATGTATAAGTGTATACACTATACATATTCACCATATCATATACATTTATGATGCAAATAAAATATTGTATTATATTACAATATAATGTAAAATACACATAATATATATTACATTAATGCCCTTATATTGTCAAATAATTTGGTTTCCAAATAACAGGCCCTCTCTGTTATATGGACATTATTTGGTCGTTATCAGATTTTATGAGCATTTGGCGACTATTATGGCAATCTATATATATATATATATATCTATATACTATATATACATTTGTATAATTGTGTATACGTTTATATGTTATATAAATAGTATTATATATATACCATGGAATTAGACTTTATTGCAAATTACTTTTCTCGTTTCTATTGTATTTTATCTTTGTTATATGTTATATATAATTTATATATATATACGTATTTATCAGTTACATATATACACGTATATATATAATATAATATAATATATAAGTTTCCTATATAATCTATAATATATTATATATTTAGATACAAATACAAATATATGGCATTTGATTTTCTCATATTATATTTTCATACCAATGTGCAATAGGTACATAATAATTTCCTTGTAGATATGTTCGCTATATATATGAATATATTTACTATTAGTATTTTGAATGAAAATATTATTTATATATGTGTATATAGATGAAATGAATATCATAAATACTCGTATATAGTATGTACAACAAAGTTTTTTTATGAAATTATAATAAATTTGAGTATTATCTATATTTGAATTGAGGTTTGTAAATAAACTCATATAATAATAACTAATTGTAAAATGTATTTTAACTCGACTGTTATAAATATATGTGACTACATTTGTATATAATATTATTTATTATCACAATAAAATAAAATGTTATACATCTATTGAAATTACCGTCGGACAATATTATTTTATTTTTTTTATTTCAACTTGATTTATTTTATATTCATATTTATTTATATATTTCTATTATATATACATTATTACATGTACGACGTGTAATGTAATTGTATAAAATACAATCATTAAAATTTATTATATATAATTAAAGATTTTCTATAATGATAAAAATAAAAATTATATGCAAGAGTTTTTCAAAATTTATTTAATTTTTACTAGTATATATATATGTTATTTGTAATAATGTGTGTATATAATAAAAAAAAAATGCTGTTAACGTTGAAAGTATCTATATTTATACAAATATATGTTATATATTAAATAAAATTTAAAAGAAAAACACAACACAAACAAGCTCATTTAAATGATAAAACCTTTAACATTAAATAGTTTTTATTAAAGTTAATGTAAAATAAACAACTGATTTTTATTACGATAAAGAAAAACCATTGAGACAACATTGCGCTCTATTTATATTGTAATGTATAATGTCTTCTATTATAATATATATATATATATGTATATGTAAGTTAAGACAAATATTTTTTATATATCTTATATGCACAGGGTAAATTATTCTAATTTAGGACAAATCCAACAACAAAGTTGCAGGCATAAAGCCGTATTGCAAAATTCCTATTTTAAATACTGCATTATTAATTCACGCATCGTTTGGCTTTAAACTAATTTTATATGTGCACTATTTTGTTCTTAGTGGCAAGGCGTAAAAACATCTTTTTAGACTATACGAAATATCACAATAATATTTTTCTTGTAGCCCAGTTTAAAGTAGACTACAAAAATTTTAATGCAAACTTATGAAATTTTCCGCTAAAAATAAATATATAGTATTAGTATAATATAATTACAATACACCAACTCATGGAAATTAAGGTTTACAAACTTAATTGTCATTTGTTTATTTAATTTTTAGTTTTTCATTAAACCATCCATCCATAACATACTTTTTTTATTCTATGTCTTAGAAAATTTAATAAAATAATATAAGATTTTATAATAATAAATCTTACATTTTTAATGAATATGAATAAAATAAATAAATACAAATTTATTGATATTCCTTAAATTGATTAAAATATGTTTATTAATTTTAATTTAAAGTATATGATACCGCACAATAGCAAGTTATTCTAATCATATCAAAAACAACGTATGTAAATGTGAACTTTAATGACTGGATTTTAAGATCACCATTTAATATTTGATTATTTTACAAATTCTAATAATGCAACATCTAAAATTATTCACAAACGATTTATTTCTGTGCATGAACAATCGAAATTACAGTTTATATGACAAACATTAGGTGCATTTACGCTATTCATAAAAAAAGAAAAAATGAAAAGAAAAAAAATTATATAATTTCTGTTCAACATGCCTTAAGGGTGTGTTTTATTGTTGGTTTTATGATTTTTATGATTTTTGTATTGGGTAAGGATATTCAGTCGCATATAAAAATAACTGAGCAAAAGAAAAAAAAATTGCGAAACAAATATAAATTGTATTTATATACAATGTATTATAATGGTTTTATGTCTATTTAACCCCAAGTATATATTTACAGTTGTTCTTGTTATCATCAAGACTGGCTTTTTTATTTATGTGCTTTATGCCATGTAGCAGCTCTATAGTTTTCATTTCTTATATATACGAGAAAATATTAAAAAAAAATTTGTCCTTGAATTAATTTTAAAATAGGTGGACACATGATGATAAGTGGAAATTAATCACATTTTAATTTTGCATCATTTATATATTATATTATATAGCATTCAATATATATATACGGGCATTGACATTAATTTCAATGTTTTGTCTACATATTTTAATAAACTATTCAACAATTCACAACAAATAACAACTTAATATGTATAAAATTAAAATAAATATATGTAATTTCATATATTTTATTTAAATATCTCTATACAAACTATATATATATATATTGTAAATATAATGTGCAAGCAATATATAAATATGAAGAAATAGAACATATTTATGGGAAAAGGGCACGTTCCTTAAATATATTTGTACGAACGTGATTCGATTTCTTAAGTAAATATAATAGAAAGTATTTTTCTTTCCATTTTTCTTTCTTTTTTATTTTTATAATACAATTTTCTTGTATATACAATTGCTAAAGGGTATACAATACATAAAGTCTCATCCAACTATTGTATATATACATATATACTAGTACATGTATTAAATCTGTCAATAAATTTTAATATCATCTAATATATTGAATATTTAAAATAGATTATTTATATAATAAATAATGTTCATGTGACGCCTTTCTAGAAAAATTCGGTGTGTATACATACAATTTTGTATATAAATTGAAGGAAAAGATGTAATAAAATGGAAAACTAATATAAGTATAAGGGATCTCACACATAAATATATGATAAACAATATTCTATAACTTATACATATTCAAGTGTACACATAAGGAATAAAGAAAAAGTTGCGTTAACTATAGCTTCCATTTATATATATATAATGTATCTGTACATAATCGTATATGTAACTCTTAATATATAGATTAAAAATGGTTTAAATTGAATTAGTGTTTTTCAACCCAGCTGAGATGCGATGTTCATAATTGTGTATTATGAGATGGAATGAATGGGGATCGCAATATATAAATATTTTGTCTCAATTGGGGGTAAAAAGTAATTTGTATAAATGTATTTAATGTATATTATTATACATAAAGCAGCACATAAATATTAATATAACATTATATTTATATTTATTTTTATATTTATAACTAACTATAACTACAATATAACTTATATAAATATTGTATTATAAAAAAAAAAAATTCTTCAATTCTAGCAGCAACAATTACACTCAATTGAACAAATTAGTAATAAATTAAAATTACAATATAATATTGATAAATAAATAAATATATGGTGTACATGTATTGTATTGGGTAAATATATATTATATTATCATCTTATAATTTATTACATTTGTAAGTGTTGTTTTCAAAACACATTTGTCTAAACTCAAAAGCGTATCGTAAAAATTTCAAAATCAAATACAAAATTTTATTTTCTCCTAAACTATTATTTTTTCTGTAAATCACTAATTAGTGCTTATAACGCATAATTAGCAATAACACATTATTTTATGAATTCAAAATTATTTAATTGTTTTAATATGAAAATTAACAAAAAAACACATAGACATTAAACTAAAATTGATTTTATTTTAATATATATACATACACCTAAATATATTGAATTGAAAGGCTACATGTAATATATTATTAAATACAAGACTGCAAAATAACCGAAAAAACATATTGACATTTTATGACATTTTTCATAAAAAATAAAACTTATTGAGGTAATTTTTCACTCATATGCATTTAATACTTTATTTAAACACAAATTTACAATATCATTTAGGTGATACGTTGTTTTCGATGCTAATATGCTTAGTTTATGAGAGCTCATAAAAATGTGATACGATCAATGTCGTAAGATAAAGTCATCCATATTTCTTGCGGTTTTTGCAAAATTTATGTAACATAACATCAAAAAATAAAAGTATATATATATATAAGTATAAGTATATAAGTATATAAAAATAGAACATTTTCTAGTATTTTATAATAGGATTAGTTATAACCTAATAATACATATAGATTATGGAATAAAATTAGGATATACAATACCATATAGATGAATTTCGAAATGTTTTGTTAATTCGTCGATGAATAGTATTTTAATTAATTATTTAATCGGGCTATTCGTATAATATAAATTATGGAAAGTATTCAATTTATGTTAACACTATGCTTTAGATACCCAATAGCATAAATTTTTATGAATAAAATCAATCCTATAGAATCACAGTATACTTTTAAAGTTTCGTCATCACCAAATCAGATACTTTACTTCAAATAGAAAAGTTCACTGAATTTTCATCTATTATACGAAGATAAGGGAGAAATAAAAAAAAGAAGAATAGAATAATATATATTCAATAGTACAGGGTGTATTTGTATATTCACAATACAACTTATTATATACTGTCTGTTTGGTGTTATCATTTTATTTTACTATAATATATTTTTGCACTTCGATGTAAACGCTATGTTTCACTTTGTTGACTATTTCAGAAGAAAATGTAAATTGTATTCATTTTTTTTAAATCATTAGCAGTTAAATACAGCTATATAAAAATCAAACAATAAGAATGGTAAGAGATTATACATTGCAAAAAAATTTGGAAATAAACGAGAAATTCTAAATACAAATATATATATATAGTTATTTATATAGAAAAAGCATAACCAATTTGATGTGACACTGTTTATTTTTTGTTACTTATATGTTTTCATTATACAAACAATGTATAATTTTAAAAAAATGCAAACATTTAACACATGAAATATTACACGATAACGCAATTTTCCTATTGGATTTTAAATTTAACATTTTCAAAATTTACCATTATCATTATATGGTATTTCTTTTTCACATATACATATATATATATGTCGCAAAACATTGTAAAGCTATCTATAGAATATATCTGTATGTGCATTAATAGGAAAAATAACAAAAGAATTTTCCTCATTTCCTCTTGTGGGATTCACATAACTGTAAATATATTATTATTATAACAGTATATCATTTAATATGTATATATTTATATGTATATTGATAGTGTAGTTGTAGGTATATAGTGAAAATATTTATGTAGGTGTTAAAATAGAAATAGTATATAGATAGAATATAAAATACCCATATGACTATAGTATAGCATTTCTATTTATACTGTACATAATACGTTCTTATATCTATATATTGTATGTAAATATATACATTCTTATTGTTCATATTGCTACTATATATACCATATACAAATCTATTTATATAAGGTTGTCAAATATCTCCCTTCCGCCTTTTTGTCTTTTTAATTTCGCGGCTATGTACAAAGCGCTACAGAGCTCGTATCTGGCAACACTGTACATAATTTGAAAGCTCTTGACATAACAAACAAAACGACGCTATGTATGATTAGTTTGGATATTGCGTTCAACAGTTATAGACGTGTAAACATGGAGTTCACTAACGCCGAAATTCGCGCTATTTTAAAGTTTTCCTTCGTTAAAGGCAAATCCGCTAGAGAAACGTTTCGTGAGATTAATGGTGTTTTGGGGGATGGTACTCTATCACTTCGAACCGCGGAGGAATGGTTTCGACGATTCAGAGCCGGTGAAAACGACACCATGGATAAGCCAGCCGGCGGAAGACCTGTGACGACAAATACCGATCAAATCATGGAATACATCGAGTTAGACCGGCATGTGGCATCTCGTGACATCGCCCAGGAGATGGGAGTTAGTCACCAAACCATTTTAAACCATCTGCAGAAGGCTGGATACAAAAAAAAGCTTAATGTTTGGGTGCCACATGAATTAACAGTGAAAAATCTAATGGACCGAATTTCCATTTGCGAAATGCTGCTGAAACGGAACGAACTCGACCCATTCTTGAAGCGGATGGTGACTGGCGACGAAAAATGGATCACATACGACAATATCAAGCGAAAACGGTCGTGGTCGCAGGCCGGTGAATCGTCCCAAACAGTGGCCAAGCCGGGATTGACGGCCAGGAAGGTTTTGCTGTGTGTTTGGTGGGATTGGAAGGGAATCATCCACTATGAGCTGCTCCCATATGACCAGACGCTTAATTCTACCATCTACTGCGAACAACTGGACCGCTTGAAGCAGGCGATCGACCAGAAGCGTCCAGAATTGGCCAAAAGGAAGGGTGTAGTGTTCCACCAGGACAACGCCAGACCACACACTTCGTTGATGACTCGTCAGAAGCTACGGGAGCTCGGATGGGAGGTTTTATCGCATCCACCATATAGCCCGGACATAGCGCCAAGTGATTACCACCTGTTCCTGTCCATGGCGAACGCCCTTGGTGGTGTAAAGTTGGTCTCAAAAGAGGCTTGTGAAAAGTGGCTGTCCGAGTTCTTCGCAAATAAGGAGGGGGGCTTCTACGAGGGAGGTATTATGAAGTTGCAGTCTAGATGGAAACAGATTATCGAACAAAACGGCGCATATTTGAACTAAATCCGATTACTGTAACACTTTTTATAAAGCATTGAATAAAGAGCAAAAAGGCGGAAGGGAGATAGTTGACAACCTAATACATTATATAAAAGTAAACAAATACAGTATATATACAGTATACTCATATTAATACAATTGGTGTTCAAATTCATATATTCATATGTTGGTGTACATATTCATATATATCCGATATATATATAATGTATGTATATAATGTATATAGCTAGGTGTATAAATATATAAATATATATATATATAATATAGACTCTGTTGAATTGTAACATTGTTATTTTCAACGATAGCAAATGTGCCATTGTTTCACCATCCAATAAATTTACATTTCATGTTACAAATATATCAACAAAACGAGGTCTTATATTCAAATTAATGTCTTTTGTCTTGTTAATGTGAAAAAGGGGATGTTTTTGTTTAATGTATATATATGTACGTATACGTATACCTATATTTATGTATATTAAATACATATATTTATATTATATAGCATGAAAATGTATATCTAAAACATATAGTATTATAGATACGCGCAAATATTGGTAAATATTTATTAAAATTGTTTTTTCTCTGATACAAACATATATTTCAATATAATAATACTATAATAATAAATACTATAACAATAAGTAAAATAATGTTATCATATTAAAATGTATGCGTTATAGGATGTAATTTCCATTTTCTATTATAAATCCATATATGCATATTTATTAGATGTTATTATATATAGATACCCTTTTTAAATTACAATAAATGTACATACAAATTATTATATTATTTACTTGATTAAAATTTATTTTATATTTCATTGTTTTTTATTTTTTTTTTTTTTTTGAGGAAAATGTAGACAAAAAAATATAAATTTTAATTATATTATATAAAGTAATGTTGTATATGAACTAGAAAAATAATGTGTACCATATCTTGCACGTAATTAATATGATATGCATTATGAAAATGTAGATAGATAATATAATAAATTATATAAGTATTTCTAAATTTTTTAGAAATTCCCATTTTTTTAATAATTTTATAAATTAACAAATAAATTATGTTGGTAGCAAAAAAAAATGATATCGGTTCTATTATTGATGAATAATATTCAATCTGTGCAAAGGGTATAATAATAACATGGACCAATATTTCTCAAACATATCTATGAATTCCATTAAAATCACTGGACTTAGAATATGGTATTTTGATAATGGGTATCTATAGCATTGGATAACACAGATTGAAAATTTTCAATCATTAGAACCGATAGCGATATGTTAACTATTTTCAAAACAATATCTATGGTCGATATATAAAATTTAACAATAAATGTTATTATATTATGTTCTATATATGAATTGTTGTATGTAGCACAATACATGTACACATAATTAATGTTTTGAAATAATTTTGTTAGAGAAAATAAATCTTTTAAACAATTATTTGCTCATATTTCACAATTAAAATAAAATAATAATAAGCATAGACGCAGCATAGTGTAATAATAAAAATTTTCATATATATTTTATAAATGCTAATATATTTATGTACAAAATATGTTTGTTGTGTATACCATTTATATAAACAATATATTTCAATTATTTTTGTTTCCAGTTAATTCTGCCATGTGAAACTCTTTAAAATTTATATGTGCATACCTATGATTCTGTTGAGTTTGGTTTTTTTTTTGTAGATGTCTTTAGGAAATCTGTTTCTTTTCAATTGATTACATATGTTTCAAATGTTTCTTATCAGCATATGCTTTATTATTTTGTAATTGTTATTTGTTCAAGAAGTATATGCCAAAAATAAAACATTTGCTGGAAATTCATCATCATTAATTTATTGTATAAATAAAAAAACAACGAAATGCATCGATTGGTTTCAGTAATTAGTGTTAGCAGGCTTTATCGAATTCGAATACAAATTTCACAAAGTGTTGTTTAATGAAAACGATTGAAAAATGATAACTGCGATACAGATGACCAAATAGATTTTTTTTTTTATTATGATCGGTCGTCAAAACTGCTGAAGTTCGCATAAAACAATCACAATTGAATCTTCCGGAATATAATTAATTTAATCAAAAACTGAAATCATAGGTATTTACCCATAATAAATGAATGTTTGCCGCATTATATTTACGATAATAAAATATAATTAGTATAATGTTCATATATAGAGCTTGTTTAACATATATATACAAATAATATTGTTGTTTATATAGAGGAGCTGAAAATTACATTATTATATTATAAATGTATATGTGTTTCATGTACATATATATAGTGTATAATATAATATATATAATACCATATCATAATACATATGAACATTATATGAATGAGGTATTATTATTAAAAATTATATTGCAAAATTATTATTGTTTGTTACTTAATATACTTATGTACAAACACACAAATTTATGGTTAAATTTTCAACATAATGAAAATTATATGCATATAAATTTAAATAAATTTAATTTTTGTTGATATAATTCTATACCCGTACATTGGTACGTATACATAGATAATTGTATATATAATTATTATTATTTATTTTCACTGATATGTATCCAACCGAAACAATATAAATATTACCTTATGTCCTTATATATAGGACAGACTACATAAATAAAATAATCAAAAAAAAATGTATAAAATGCTTTTCCATTTGTCACTGCACACGATTATGAACATATACCATTTTTTTAGGATTTAATCGGAATTGTGAATGCGAGATAATCTACTTTTATTTATCTGTTTGGTTGTTTAATTGTTTATCTAAATGTCATCGATACCTACGAAAATTGTTATTAGCTGTCATTTGATATGATCATGTTATACATATGTCACATTAGACATAGAAATCGGAAATTAGGAAATGTGGCAGATTAGACAGCACAATTCATATTCTCAAAGTAAATCCATCCATAATATAGTTGCTAATCAACTATCAAATTCTTTTCTTATATAGCGATTGATAAGTATTATTTTAAATGAATTGGTTTAGTAAAACAATTGATTCCTATCATTCATAAACCACAATATGTTTAAAGTAAATAATCCAGTTAATGTGGTTATTATTATGTAATTTCTCAGAAGGGTTTAGTTTCTCATTATGACAACTCTATATTAATGTAATGT
This sequence comes from Bibio marci, assembly GCA_910594885.2. NCBI lineage: Eukaryota > Metazoa > Arthropoda > Insecta > Diptera > Bibionidae > Bibio > Bibio marci. The sequence goes on along the minus strand of OU343114.1, from coordinate 23,174,983 downwards.
AATGTTTACACAAAAATTACAAAATCTTGGATGGAAGGTATTAATGTATTTCATCGGACTTAGTAAAGACTTTATTATATTTATAAACATAGACTAATATTTATTTGGCACTTTGCAGAACACGTATAATAAAAATAAAATTGTGTTGAAGAAAGACCACGACAAAAACATTTGTTTCTGGTTATTGGTTTCAAAATTCCCAAAAGTGTGTGATGAAATAACGGTGTCATCAGAAAAATTGCGAAACATAACTTTTCCATGTTGCAATATCGCTAAATAAATACATGGAAATTTCTATAATACCTACAATTAAAAATTTATTCCAAAACAATTCTTATAAATTATTATTTTTATCGCATTTTATATAATACCAACTTATTTATGATAAAACACACAATTTTCGTCATAATAAAAAAATATTCCCATTGTTATCGAATTCAATCTTTAATAATATAATTTTTTTTCTATTGTAAATAATCAAGAGAACAGAAAAAAAAAATATATAACATCAACAACATAGAAAAAAGCTCCAACAAACAATGTATTCAAAAGAAAATGATAAAAAAAGCCATTGAATTGGGTACTTTGTAATATATATAATTATATAACTGTATATATGTGTACAAATAACAAAATGTGAAAAAGAAATGAAAAAAAAGGAAAAAGGAAGGCGCATGAGCATTTTAGATTGGCTTTTATTGATTTTAGTGGCAGTTTATGTCCCATAAGAATTAGACTGGTTTTTACAATACATATTTATATCGGATTCATACACCGTCTAAACAAGATTCCTATCTTAATGTCCCATTTCATTTGTTTGTTTACAGTTAGAATAGACAATTTTCGTATAATATAGTGTATGGAAAATAACCATTCTAAACTGGATTTTATGTAAGAACGACTTCTTATTGGTCGTAGTCATTTTAACAAAACTTATACTCTATAGAAGAAAACATTTGGTTGTTGAATATTTTTTGTGCTTTGTTTTTTTTTCTTTTCTTTTTTTTTTTAATTTTATTTTAGGTTTTTAAGATGTTCATTTTTAGATTTCATATTATTATTATTATTTTTATTATATTATTATTTTCTTTTTTTGCTGCATGATTTTTTTCTCCCTTCGCAGTACCTTATTTCATTCTATTCAAATTTTCTTCTATATATATATTTCGGTATACTGGAAATCATTGTAAAATCATTATTTTTATTTTAATAATAATTTTAATGGGTAATAAAAGTTTGAATATTTTTTTAATTTCTAATTTTTTCTTTAATTTATAGCATAGTGTCGTCTGAGCTTATCATATGTTATGTATAAATCTGTTGTGTGTTTGTATGTAAATTATTGATAAAAATTACTATATTAATTTAACTATTTTATGTTGTTCGATATATGGCTTAGTTAATAAGTGTCTGCAACTAGAGAATTTAAGCAAATATCAGCTATATACTTTTTAGGCTTTCGCGTTATTTTATATAATTTTATTATTATAAAACTTATGATAGAATTTGATTTATTTTAATTATACATAAATTGAACAACCAATTGTTAAGAAAAATGTTCTTCTTCGTTTTCACTTCATTTGAGATATTATTATACTGTATCGAAAATAACTTCCAAAATAACTAAATATATATCGTAATCATTAAATTTAAACGAAAATAAAACTGAAATAATGTATATATGCAACCCTATATGGATTTAGGTGGAAAACTTAAGTATACCCATTCTATACTTATGTGTACAAGAGGTAACGAAAAATAAACCATATACATATCTCTATGTATAGATAAACATATAAAGTGGATGTATGTTTTACAAAAAACTAAGCGCATATTATACATAAGAATTTCATAAACGTGTATGTATATAGACGAAAATATAACAAAATATACAGAATTTTCTTCGTTTTCATATATAATGTATACACTATATACATTACATATATGTATATGGATGTAAAGATGTATAGCAAAAGCTTTTCTTAATGTTATTTTCTAAAACAGTATATATATGCATGCACATGTACGCGTATATATACGTTGGATATGAATCGCGTAGATTCCATAAATCTGCTAAACGACTGCAGAAAACGAAAAGAAAAATTAAAAAAATAAAAATATATACATATATACACAAATTTTTTTACACTATGGAAAAATTTCGGGTTGTTAAAGAAAATGTGGGACTGCCAGTTAAAATAATAAAAAACAAAAAAATGTAGAAATTTATTCTCCGAAAAATGAAAGAAAAGAAATATTGTTAATGTAAATTGAACAACGCAAAGTCGTTCCAGTTGTTCTCCTTTTATTATTTTTCTATTTATTTATTTTCTTTTTCTTATAATATGGACATTAAAAGAAAATTTATGGTAATAAAAAAATTATATATAAATTGTAATAAATGTAATGAAATTTAAATTATATTTAATGGTATTTATTTAGCCATTTGTATACAACATGTATATTATTAAGTAGTGAATACATAACTACTTAATAATATACATGTTATTTAAATATGTTTTTTAACACTTTATCATTAATATATATATAGTTTGCAACTATTATGCAGCTATTAATATTTCATTGATAACAATTCATGATATATATGTATTTTCCAATACGTAAACACCTAACTATAGCCAGTTTTATATAATAAACTTTCATCAATATAGACGTTTATTCGAATATTAAAAAATTACTCTAAAATTACTTATACCATATACATTTATTAAACTTACTATATATACTGTATACAAATGTATCCAAATACTAATAAAGCGTTTACGTTATATACTTTTTAAAATTGGTAACGAAAATTTCATTTTTCAGCGCCAATATCGATATTGTACCATACTGATCATAGAAATATGTGAATTACTGTATATATATATATATAGACAATATCCAGTAAAAGTACAATTAATCGGAAAATTATAATAATAAAAAAACTTCAATAATTTATATTTATACTATTTTGCAATTAATGATACAGTAAATTATAGAAATGCAACAATTTAAACATAATTCTATATTAAATTTCAGTTGCAATCATATGTAATTTTATATGAAATCTTGTCAAAAAATACATGTCAATCATCATCAAATTCCTAATTAAAATTTGATAAATTATATATAATAAAAATTCAACTGTACAAATATTGAAGTTTATGTGTGATATGATATAAAATAGTTAGTTGATTTAATAAATCTATAATAGTGGAAAATAAAATTTTAAGTAATATATTGTGTAATTTTTGTTGTCTTACATTGTATTTAAATACTTTTTAATCAACATTATTTTCCGATACTTTTTTTTTATATTGCAAAGGTTTTATAAACATTTAAATTTGATGATTTGTGGTAAGTGAAAAATCATAAAATAGCCAATTGTTTAACATTATTTATGTTTTGCATAAAATCATTTATAAAGTTTTCAAATATTTTTAATACATGCGGAAACAAAAGAGACGAAATATGAAAAGTATTCCGTTGTATATATTGTTCTACCGTTAGAACTGCGATGAAATCTCTATGGTAAAGTAAATTTAATTATAACGATTATTCATCTATATTTTAAATAAGTTTTAAAACGATGCCTATAGTAATATCGTAAAACAGAAAAATTCTATAACTATCGGATAAATATTGAATTTTCTTTCTACTCTATAATAGACACGAAAATTTTCTGTAGAAAAAACTGTATGAAATATATATATATTATATCATTACATATATAACACATATACGTTTACGCATACATATTATGTTTCTTATAATATATATTACACAATAAACTTTATTATCGTCAATCAAATGTGATTTTCAAATTATATATACAATTTTCATTGTACATTGTATACTTTGTATAGTAAATTTGATATTAAAAATGACGTTGTGAAAACAATATTGATAACAAAAAACCAAATGTTAAATATAATTAATGAGATACTTATTACAAATATATATAAAATACACTATAGTTTATTGTAACGTATAATAATATTTATATATATATGAAAAACTTTGTAAAATAAGTAAAATTTATTAATACGTATATATTTTTCGCTTTTAATATTTTATAAATAACATTTACTTGATCCCAAGATCATATTATTTTCAAATTCTGTGAAAACAATAATTCTTTTCTTTTTTTTTTTTCTTTTCTATATATTATATAGTTATTACTTGTACGATTATATATAGTTGTATATTATGTACATATATACATATGTATAAATATTATAGTATATAATATATATATATATAATGCGCATTTTATACATTTATTGTAGCTTTATACCACCAACCGATATAATAATAAATTTTAATAATATCGCCATTTTTCTTACGTTATATTTCTTGTGTTTTATTTTTTTTTTATACTCGTACTGTAATATATTTTTTTCTATATATATATATACGAGTACAATGTATAAAAGGAGGGATATTACAATATTAAACCCTATACCTGGTCTTATATGGCCTCCACCAAAAATTTATATGTTCTCTTGTGTAATATGTTGTAAGTTATGTATATGTTCAGGTACTATATATAGGTATGTGGTATATAACATCTATAAGCGTTATACGTATCTACATGGATATATATATATATATATATATGTATACAATATATTATACTGACTTTGTATAGATGCAATATGTATAAGTATATATATATATATATTGAAAGAAAGATATTCTATATATTTATGTATTTATATAATGTATAAGATAGCATCTTCATCCTTCGGTTTCTTATAGATTCTACACCGGTTATTTATGTTTTAATTATTCACACAGCAAGTGTTCTAAACAAACATATACTGTATATGTACATATGATATATATATATATATATATATATATGTATATAGTATAAATATAAGAGTATATAATAAGAAAATGACTGTATCCACTATATATACATATATCTTTAAAACAAATTTCATATAAACTTTTGTACGGTCTAACCACATAATATTACATTATAGCAATAAATTGTCTTAACTTTTTATTAGAATGTTACCATGTTTTTATAACTAATACTGATTATAAGATAACGTTCTTACATATATTCGAATAATTTTTTTTTTCTCCTCTTTTTCTGTTTAAATTATTTTATTAAAATATATAATTCCTTCTGAATATGTGAATTATAACTATACTATATAATTTTAAAACTATATATATAAATTGATTGGTTTTTTTCTTATAAATTATTACGTATATATATATATATAAGTAAATTTGAATATACGAATAATTTCAAGATATATTGTATATAAAAAAAATATAATAAAATACGAATAAAAACACAAAACATATTTGTAATTTTAATTTTTTTTTAAAGTCGATTAAATTGTCATTCTAAATAAAAGATTATTATTTTTTAATATCATGCTGTTTACTTATAATATATATTTTCTCTTAAAAAGGATAAAGAAAATGTTTAAATCATATTAATGGTTATATTATAAAGTCGCGGGTGCATTAATCAAAAAATGAATATTTAATTAATATATAATTTCATGGAAAAAATTAATTTGCATAATAAAATATATAACTAATATTATATATATGAACGTCATTATTATATACATATATTATAGCCAATGTAAAAGCTATAAAGATCATAAATTTCGTATAAAAGTTAACCTGAGAGATTAATAAATAAAGGCCGATATAACAAATAAATGTATATGAAAAGATACCGATTGTTTTTAAATTAACAAAATAATAAAATAAATTTAGTTAAATATATTTATTATTATGTTTTTGTATTTAAAATAACATATGGTGGGTACGTAAATTTCATTATAATTAAGCCACCAACATGTTTATTAAGATATATCAAATTCCTTTATAAAATATTGAAAATATATATGGATGATGAAGAATTTTTAATGTTAAACAAACATATTTTGTCATCTTGCCTTAATGAATAAAATGTTGTACATACTGAATTGAATTTGTCTATAAAGTAAACGGGTTACGTTTTATTCACAATTTTAAAACTGAATACAAAATACCGTTTTAATATATTAAATTCTATGTTTATAACATTTATTCAATTGTGAACTTTGTATGATATAGTTTTACAAGTTAAATAATAACATCTCAAAATAATGCGCATTGCCATCAATATTTTGAAGTTTTTATAACCTTGTTAATTACTCTTCATTACATACAAATAGAATACAACTGCAATAGTGTGGTAATATCATTATATTGAATATACTAATCTCCTAATTTCCATAATTATTTAAATTTGTTGCTAAGTCTTCCGAAAAACATTATTTTTTTTTGGGTATTTTAAAACAAATAAATATATAAATATAAAATAAACATTATGACTTAAACTGATGTCGAACATTAAAATTTATTACTGCGTCATGAGGGAGTAAAGAAAATTTGCTTGCCATAATTAGTATTAGAAAAATAGTGAAAATTTTCAAGAAATCTGTATGCTGAGAAAAAAAAATAATAATTTTTTTGTCATTTTATAAGCTTTGATTATACAATATATACAATATATATATATATGGTATACTTGTCCGTAAATATATAGTAACTTTAACGATTTATTACACATTTTAATTTAAATAAATTAAATTCTATTAAAATATAAATATTTAAAGTCTTGTTTACTTCAAATTAAATGTAATTGCAAATTCAATTCATATTATATGTATACAAATACAATTATTAAAAAGACATTTGGGGTATAAGCACAAATGTATACAAATAATACATATATTATGTAATGTGCGATTGTATACAAAATTCATTTAAAAACCAAAATTCATATACGACATTCTTTGCAATCCTTAAAGAATATAATGTCATCCTTTTTAATATGTATTCTAAGTATATACTTATATAGTTTTATAATATAAAGTCTGAACAATTTACATTTAAAAATATTCGTATATATGTATAAACAATATAATATATGAGACGAAGAATATAGATGTGAACCAGCGATGAAAGTGTTTGTATATAAGACGGATTTATTCATAGATTATGCAAATTTGTGAGATTATTTTAAGAGGGATTTTATACTTATAGACGTATATATATTGTCAAAAAACGACGTATATATATAGATCTATAAAATGATGAAGATCATGGTTGGAGAAAAAGAAGAAAAGTAAAGGAGTTATATATTATATACATTATACAACATATAACAAACAACAACAACAACTATTTATAAAATTCAATATGTACAAAAAGTTATACAAGAATCTCCATAAAAATTACATTACTGAATAACAATGAGCATTTTATATAATTTACCATTCAACGAAAGTTTTTTCGCTTATTTTTTTTTATTTTATTTTATATATATTATATTTGTGCCTTTTTATATTCACAGAAAATATACATATTAAATATCAAATTATTTGTTTTAAATTCATACGCGTATAAATTATAAAATAGAAAAGAAAAAAAGCAGAAGCATTTTAGATTATTGTTAAAAAGAAAAAAATTAGCAAAGAAATTCGAATATGCGAAAAATACAAACTTTTATATTTAAAGAAACAAAAAAGGTTCTTATTGTTATTTTTTTTCTATATAATATACCTATCTGTAACCATATTAAAAGGACAAAAAAAAAAAGTGTCTGTATTTATTACTGAAGAGTCTTAATTATCTTAAATTATATATATATATACATTTATATAAACTAGGGTAATTTTACTGGAAACCATTCTATTTGAACATTCCCATTAATTCAAGGGGATGAATAACAATTGGATCTCACACCATTTATAATATATATATTAAGAGTATATGCGTTTAGGGGAGGGTAAGGATCTATTCGTAACAAATTTTCTATTAAAGAAAATAATTGTTTAGATTCATGTTTTTATTTTTTTTTTGGATCTATGTAAGCTTCAATTGTTCACTGAATATACTTAAAATAAAGTTTTACTATAGATTTTCATAAACATATTCAAATGCTGTCACGCTATATATGCCATAGGAATGAAAATGTATGTGCCGTCAAAACTATATATTTATTGTGTAATTTAACTATTTTTGTAATAGACACTGTTCCACATAATTTCTGTATTCCGAAAAGCGTCACTATCCCTTATACAATAATCCAATACCTAAATATATTTCATATTATATTATATGGAATGTCAATATAATTTGTGATGAACTATATATATGCGTGTGTATCTATCTAATCGAAATATTATTTAAGAATGTATTGTATATTCAATTTTAGCCTATATTTTCACTTTTTTCCATTTTTATTAATTTTTTTTATCGTTGTCTAATTTTCTTAAATTATATTTTAATTAAATTCTTTTCATTTTATTAATGTGATAAAAGTTTTTTTTTTTTTTATTTCATAATTTGATTATCGCATCTATAATAAGGAATATGTATAACATATATAAGAGTATATATACAATAATATATACAATATTATAGTAATAAACCGTCGGATGACGGGTGCGGTATGTATATTAGTATTGTAAAATAACAAATAACAATAATAACAAAAGAATTTCAGAATTTATTAATAATAATTGCATGTTTTGTTAAATATTTTCTTCTATGGTTTTATGGTTTGTATACATTTATTAAATCCATAGACATAGCAATAAAAACTATATGTAAGTGTATATATTTTACGCACCAAGATAAAATACGATTTTATATTTAAGGTGAGCAGAGAGCAGCAGTACATACAATAGATTGGATTTTCAAAATGAATATTATTGAATTTTTTGCTTTCCTATGCTTATAATTCATATAATATCGTATCAAAATGAATAAAATATATATAAATTTTTTTCATTTTAACAGTCAATAAATTATTTAAAATGTCCATTTATTGATTTATATAAATATAATTGTTAAATGCACCGCGTATACTTTGTATTCATATCCATCCAATATCCTCCATTCTTTATATTATCTTTTCGAATTTGTATATATATACCAACAATCTGTTCGAATGTAATGTACAGGTAAAAAATAATTTTTCAGAAATTTTCTTGTGAATTTAAGGTTTTTTTTTCGTTTTATTACATAAATTATATAATACAATTTGATATACATTATATTTTATTGATAGATTATTCGTTATTCAGAACATAATGTAATTGGTATACGTATAAACGTATGCAAGTTTAGAAAAATTATCTAAAATATTATATACTTAAATATAAAGAATTATATATGGATCTATTATTATAAAACCATAGTCACACATCAGTCAGTGTGATGCAGTGTGAGTGTTATTGTTACATGTCAAACAATTAAAATTCTTCAAAAAAAATTCGGCAACCATTACATACATATGAATTGCTTCTTTATTTTTCAAATACAATACATACCGACAACTAAATTGAAATGAAAATTACATCGTTGTGGTTTTATTTGTATTTATAATAGATTGAATTATTTTGAAGTTTCTAAAAAATATCGGTGGTCAAACTTATGGGAAATGTGGGCAAATTGATTGATTTTCTACATATTAAAAGTGGTGATTTTGATATGAATGATAAAGATAGTTTTGGCAAAACACAAAAAATGCCATCATGTTGAACTGTAGGGATTGTTCAATGTGAGTTTTTTTTTTCAAATACGGAGAAACTTTAAGTTATATTAAATTTTAATAAATCATTTGTTCATATAGGAAGGGTTCAAAAGGTAAAAAAAAAGTTTCTATGAGGAGATTAGAAACTCTGATTTATTTTAACTAACTTTTTCTCTAATTTAACAAAAATATTTGAATAATATAAGCAATTTAATTGTACCATATGATAACTTTTCTGCTCAAATTATTAAACGCATTTCTGTTATTGTATATATATATATATATATAGTATAATATACAGGTGTACTATGATAAAATACTGGATCTGCTCTGAAAGCAGAAAGTTTATATCTTATATCAGCAGAATTTCTATATATTCTACACACAAAATGAGCGATTTTCAGTCAAATCGTATTAGATAAAATAACATTATCAAATAGATCAGAATTCAAATCGTTATAAAGTTACATAGATATTCAAAAAGAATCAAAAACCATACTCAATTTGTTCCTATCTATAGGTTAATGTACCTTATGGGTATATATATCTACATATTAATATAGTTTGATAATAATCTCACTCTTAATATTCAAAGCTTTGTCTTTTTATAAGATAAAATAATTTCGTTGTACATCAAATAAAATATAAAATTATGTACCTTAACAATAACTTACATCTATGTAATTTATAAATGATAAGGCTTTATTCGTAATGTTATATTTTTTTTTTAAAAAATTTATATAAAAATCAATATTAAAGTAGCTGTCATTTCAATAAAACAAAGTTTGTTTTTTAACTTTATAAGAGAAGAAAACGTCAATCTTTCCCTTTTTTAAATAATTTTGCACACATTTTTCTATCTATATTGTATTGTTACAACAATAAACATGTATATATATATATATGCGTACATAACCTATTTCTAAAAATATATACTATAATATATATATATATTACTTAGCCATACATACACACACATATAACAACATATAGAAAAAGAAAAAGAAACATTCCTTTTTATGCTTTGTAATGAAATTCAAAATCATGAATATATAATATATTGTATTGGCTCTTTATGTGACTCTATGAATATGTAAAATATATATATCTATACATATGAAGATGATAAAAAGAATATATATTTATGTATTATTTATATATATATATATATATGTACTTACTGTGTACTTCCTTATGGGTATATTTCCTTTGCTATTTTATATATACATTTATGTATATATAGATAGATATATATATTTTTGCTACACAAATACATTTTAATTTTGCAAACTTAGCATTTTTCTTTTCTTTTTTATGGAAACATAGTATTTAGAAAAAAATTTTTCTTAAAAATTGTATGAATAGAATTTTTTCTATATCATAGGTAGTGTTTTTATCAGTTTTAACTATATACTTGTGAATAATAACTAGGATTTAGTCAATTTATCTTTTCATATATTGATATATAAAAAAAAATTCATATGAATATATAATATGTGACAGAGGGGAATATATTTGAATCGGGAATCATAAATATATTCATTTTTTTATTGATGTATCAAACATATTATTTATGCGTCCTTAAATTGTTTACTTTATTTATACACAATTATATACTGACGCATACACAACATTTATAAACAGTTTAAAATATTATTTAATCATTTTGTTAACATAATAATAATAATAATAATACTATATATAATTCTGTCATCTTCTTTCTGTGTTCTTAATTTAATTTCTTAATTTTTATGAATAATAAAAATACTAAAATTTAATGTATTAATTGTCAACATCACCGTATATTTCTTTTTCAAATAAATATCATATTAAGATATATAGTTGCGTATTATATACAAACAAACATATACAATACATTTTAATAATAACAAAATTCTGTATATATTCAATATATATTTTCTGTATATTATTAAAACCAGTTTTTATATTTTAAATTATATCCATTTATAGTACGTATTAATAGCCAATCAATGGTTTTAATTGGTCTTTATTGACCCAAATGAAAATAAATTAAAATTAACTATATTCTAAATATATATATATATTATATTTTTATATATCACATATTAATATTTGTATTACGCCGCCATTTAAAATTCTTTTCAATAAAAAATGGCTGGAATTAATTTATGAGATGGAATATTCTCTGTTTTATAAATACATATTAAATGATCAAATTTACTACAGCATGACTATATATGCGATCGAGATATATATATAAACTCATATACGAGTAATTGTATAAAGATTAAGACATTGATTTATATACATTTATTTATTTAAATTGATGTTGTTCATTATAAAGTGAAACTAAAAACATTTTTAATTAATCAAAAAAAAAAAATAAAACAACTAAATAAAAAGGTTTTTTTCTTTATTTTTGTATATGGAAAATATAAGTAGTTTTTTTTATATAAAATACAGTGGCTATTCGCAAATGAACTTATATTTATTATTATTAATATGTATTTTTAGAGTTCATTCCATCAACCCTAAAACTATAAGATCGTATTCTATAAGACACTTTTGCATAATAAAGCCGAAACACAATAATTTCTACACACAATAATATCACCATAAAATAACATCGATACACATTAATCCAGACAAAATATTACTTCGACACATAGCTTCTATCTACATAAATATAGATATTATTAAGATATAGTTATAATATAGCCTCTACATGAAATTACATATAATTATAATATCCCTGACACCTTATAAATAATATAGACCAAAAACGTCGAAATACTTTAAGATCGATATAATTTAACATAATAAAAATATTGTATGTCGATGTAATTGAATGGCAAAGATATTGTGTATCGGATCTTATAGTTTTAGCGTTTATTATAAGTTCTTCGGTCTGTTTTACATGGCAAAATTCCAATGAAATATATATGTAGAATTATATTCTTATAACATATGCATTCGATTCGTATATTCTTACAATAAAAAGTAGTCACTGTATAGAATTAATTATAATTTTTTTTAATGAATTAATTGATTAAAATAAGTCCAGACTAATTTTATAGTTATTATATATTGTTATGGAAATTTGCGAAGTAGGAAGTAAAATGCCTTATTGAAATGTTAAAATCTATGATATGACTTGGTAATTATATATTATTGTATTGTATATATTTTACATATACACAAGTAAAAATAAGAAGAATCAATTTTTAAACTTATTGGAGTGTGTATATTATTCTAGTATCACTCCTTGGTATATTTATCCCCGTTAAAGAACATACATCTAGTAAACGGTAATATTTGGATTGTTAAACTTCGGTGTTGGAAGACGTTAGCTACATACAGATAGGTTCGGTAGAAAAAGGCGAAAACCGAAAGTAGTAGTCTACATATTATATAATCTACAATAAATATATATATTTTCTCGATCAAACTATCCACATTAGTTTCATAATGTTAATTATAACCGTTTTTTTAATGCATGATATATAAAAGCGATTTGTATTAGCAATAGTTGTAAATGTTTATGTTTAATCAAACTAAACACATGTTGTGTAGTTCTCAACTAAATAATAAGAAAGTGATAACATTCTGACTCATATGCAAAGAAAGCCGAGATTGATGTTACATGAAATTGAAACATTTTTTTGTTATTAACAGGAAAGTGACGATAAAAATACTTATTGGTAGTAAATGGAATTTCTTTAAAAAACAAGAACCAAATTTTTGTCTAAAGTACATTCATTAATTAAATGTGAATTTGCTGCATGCATTCATTCGCGTATATACCTAAAAGTTTACAGAGAGTGTGTGAGTGTATAATTAACGAAATTTAAAAACTTAATTAACTATGAATTTATGATATAATAAAAATATTTTTAAAAAATACAAAATACCACCTTTATGTATATTAATATTGTATATTTAAATTGATTTTATCGATAAGCTTTACAATTTTAATTATATACATAAATTTAATGAACTTATATACATAATTTTATTTTATAGTCGTTAAATTAATGCAATTTTTATGTGAATTTTTATTTTTAATTATTTAAATAAAATCCAAACAAATCATTATGTTAAAATTTATATATTGAAATACATTGTTTAAGTGTTTAATGACATTTTTTTATTTATGAAAACAAATAACAAATTAACAACTAATTGTCTTAACATATATTACAATATACGATCGACTATAAATATATATATACCAAAAATATTCTATCTTACTTTAACTTAACGAATGATATTTGTATATTTTTATATAAGAAATTAGTTAATACAAAATATGCACACAAATAATATATAATTTAAATATACTTTCATTTGCATATAATACCCTCTTATTTATAAGTTAGATTTTACTTGTAGAAATATGAAGATTATAAATTTTAGGTAACCCCATTGTGAAAGAAATATTAATATTCCTAATTATTTATTTTTATATTATATTTGCAATATTTTAATTACATTCATTTATTTACAATGGCTATTAAAGTATATATATATAAGTACGTACATATCGTTATGTACAATAAACAAAGTAAAAACATTTTTAACCTTTTCATGCACCATAGACCAAGTTCCCGTAAGCTAAAAAATTTCAAATTATGGACATCTACTAAAAGCATTTAAAAACAAAATCGATTCAATTTTGTTGTCGGAACAAAACTGTCATATTCTATAGAATATATATAAAATTTAATGAATAAACTGTATTGCCGATAACTCCAATTATAAACAAAACTTGAACTAAAATTCAAAAATGGCACTTTACTAACTGTTCCTCCGGCGGTTATGTGCAAGTAGAAGTTAACATAATAATTATAATAACAATATTTTAATGTTGGCTATACAAAATATGTATTATAAAATACTATAAAATATTTACTAAAATAATAATAAAACTGTTTCTTTTTTGAATTACAATACATACATTTATTTTTTGTCTGTCAGCCATAATATGTATTTAATTACGCTAACATAAAGATTTATGGATTTATATTTCATGAATTATTAATTAATTTATACATAATGTATATTGTATATATATATATATAATGAAAAAACGTTGCAAATAAGTATTTAACTAAAATTATTATATAAAATATACAATAGATTTATATTATTTATTGTTGAAAATACTAATTTGCATAAAGGCACTCATAGTGTTGTCATTTATATGGAATCATAAGTCCTTTCAAATATACATTATTCAATCACAATTGTGTATTTGATAATACATCTTAAACTATATGTTAATATCTTTCTAATCTGCAGTATAACAATAATTCTACTTAAAATTAATAAAAAGAATAGCACCCAAAATAGTTAAATAAATTGTATAGTTTGATCACTGATCATCATGATTTATTAAAGATACACAAAAAATAAATTGTTAGTATCTCTTAAAGAACAAAATTAAAAACAAAAGATTAATTTTATTATTAACATTATTATTATTGATATTGTTATTATTATTGATATTATTATTATTATTGATATTATTATTATTATTATTATTATTATTATTATTATTATTATGGCATTAAATTACCCATTTCATTTTTAATTATAACTATTAATTTAATATAAACATCCTATTTTTAGTATATAAAATATTTTTTATTTATAAATTGTATATTTAGTCAAAAAGAGTGGATCTCTGTTATACTATCATTTAAATTTCTATATTTAGAATAGAATTAAAAAATAAAATATGCATATGGTATAAACAAGTTGTAAGTGTGTATGTGTGAAATGAATTAATATATATCTTTTTTTTTTCTCTTCAAAGAATATCAATATAATTTTTTTATATAGGTACAATAATTTATTTTTTTTCTTTCTTGGTAAGGTTTTCTTAATGTTTAAGTACAACAACAACGACAATAATAACAAGAAATATATATATGTATATACGTTTATAAAGGATCTGTATATGTAACTATAAATATAAATACTATCCCTCTTCTCGTTTTATATACTTTCAAACTGTATATGCGACGAGGACTGTTTGATAAGTACGTTATAAATGAAACACGAAATGTTTTCAATGGTTACGATAATAAAATGTATTCCGAATAACATTTCTTTTAATACAAATGAATACGATAATTTTTGCATCCAAAATCAGATAGATTTTTGTAGAATCGACAACGAACTTGATCTCACCGAATGACCGTATGATCCACACGATCGTGTATTGGATTAAATTAATGGTTTTTGCAATACCATTTTATTCGACAATCAAAATGTATTTTCTGAATAGTAGTTGAGGCATAATATTTGTTTTTCGAATTTTTCGGCTAAAAACAACGCATTTTTCAAAGCGCATTGACCATTGCAAAATGAAATGTAAGTGCATAGTGCCTAATTCTATTCTTTCCTTTAATACTATATATGTAATACCATAATTTTGAACAGCATTAAAGTATAAACCAACTACACCCATCAACACAAAATAACCCATAAACTATTGTGAGTGATTTTAGTTCAGTTTTTCAATCAAAATTCACTTTTTCCATTATTAACAAAAAGCTACCAATCGCTGTCTCCCTCCGAATCGTTTATATTACAAATTTGAATAATATTTATTTATTTATAAAATAGTGTGTGCCAACTTTTATGTGAATATGAAATTAGAACACATCTATTTTAGATTTTTCACTGATTTTGACTTATCAAACAGTTAACTTAATTTCAAAAATTTCTTATTCAAATAATTTTACACCATTGCAAATGGAATGGGGTCGTTTTATTTATTTATATCGATGTGTTATACATAACTATTACATATATTCTTGTTTTCTAATTTTTTTTTTTTTAGAAAAAAAGGTATTATATTTATATATTATACAGTAACGTTTGTATATGTGAAAGTATTTCAAAAACATCCCTTTATATATATGGTGTACATTCGCTGTTGTATAAATATATCTATCTACAACTACAATATAAATATATATATATATATATAAAATAGTAGAACAAAATCATAAATCTTTGGATTTTCTGAATAAAAATTTTAAGATGGGGTGCTACAAGATGAAATTAACCGAAAATCATATATTTATCTTTTGAATACATGTACATAACATAAGTAGTAGCTTCTATATATGTACATTGTATATTGTATATTATCGTGCAGTGAAATTTTAGGAATAAATGCGTATACAAGAAATTTAAGTAAATCTAATACTAAAAGTATATATAGGTGTGTATATATAATGTATACAATGTCAAAATGGGAATGAGTTTGAAAATATATTGTTGATAAAAGAATTTCGAGATATTTTCAAATATTAGGTAGGTGGTGTGGATTTTTCATGCCCTCTAAATTTTCTTAAATGGAAAACATTGGTGGTGGATTCAACCTATATATGATATATATATATATAGGATTTATATTTGAATAAATATACAATATATACATATGTATACTTTATATATATATAAACTATATAAATGATATTTATATTGATGTAATAAAATAGAATAAAATTAATTTTATATCCCTTTTTATATTGTTTATGTATTGTATCCTTCTTTTATGCCGTTATGCGTATATATCGTTATGATAAACACTTTATTAGATTAAATACTTATAAATTATAACCATATAATAATTTCAAATAGATTATTTTAATTTAAATATATTATAATATATATATATTTCGTTTAGTATGCATTTCGGAGGCATTATGATCATACGCCTTCTTCAGTAAAAAAAACAGAATGCAAGAAAAAGAACATTTATATGCATTAGTACCTTTATATTTTATTATATATTAATTCAATTTTAAATTATTTTGATTTATTTGTTTAAATTTTAAATTAGATTATATTTTTTTCTTATGTATATTTAAGTAATGGTTATTAAAATTTCGTATACAAAAGACGATAGATTTTATTCTTCTAAATAAATTGATTTTTGAATTTAAAAATTCACGCGTAACAAATTTTTGTATATATTATAAATATACTAAAATATAATTATTAAGAAATTTCATGTACATAATATAGAATATATTGAGTCTCTGATTTGAAATTTTAAATTAATTTCATGTATAAAACCATCGAACTGTTACCGATTTTATTATAACTAATATGTTTTATTGCAACACTCAGTGGTGCAGCATAATTGTAGGCCAATTAGTGAAAATTGGCTGGCAAATGTTATAAATGTTGTAAAACGAGGGATGCTGTTGCGAGCAATAACTTGGCGTATGTCTAAATAATCAACCAAGCATACAGACCACTCGGTAAAATTACCCAAATAGTGGTTTTTTTTTTTATCAATGCTTCCTATATCATGACATTTATATTATAATAAATATTTTAAAAGTAAGAATAGAATGATATAAAATTAGTTCCATAAATTTTCTTAATATAAAAATTACGCAATGTAATTTAATTTAATAATAAAAAAAAACGCAGCGTTAGCGTTTGTAACATTACAAAATATTAAAATATTAAAATAAATGTTTAATTCAAATTGTGACTATCTTGTGTGTATCGTATCGTACGATAACTACAATATATTATATAAAACGAATAACTTTATAATGTTTTTAAATTTATTATGATTATTTTGAACTTAATTTTCTCTTATTGTTAATTTAAATTTAAATGTAAATTTTTTTTAACAAAAAAATAATAAAAAATAAAATAAAATATAAAATAAATATAAATAAAAAAAAAAAAAAAAAAAAAAAAAACGGAAACTTTTACAAAAATGAAAAGAAAACAAATAAAATGAAAATACATATAATAATTCTAATTTTTTTTTCTTCTAGTTTTGTTTTCCTCATTTTATTTTTATTTTTCTTCAGTTGTATTTTTTTTTTCCTTGTCTTTTATTTCAATGCATACAAGATACGTACGAAATATATATATATATTTTGTATATTTAATATCCAAAGCAGTTATAACTTACATTTTCCCACACTTAATGCATATTTTATCATTTTATATCTCATTTCCTTTGTTGTTTATTTTGGTTCCTTATACATTTTTACCCATATACATATAGATACGTATACATACATTTATATAGTGATATTTTCCTATAACCCCAAGAGAGATAAAGTCCCTCCCCATCCATATATAGCGTATATATGTACATATATTTTCAATATATAAATATATACAGTATATACGGACGCATATATGTTTGTGTAACACACCAACTTACTTTTGCAAAAAGGAAATTGCTGACATAAATCTTCCGGATGAACTTCCATATATAGACTTTATATACACACATATAAATGTATTATGTATCTATAATTCCTATATAAATATATATATATATATATATATATAATATATGTATGATGGAAAAAACCTTATTTTTTTGGTTCTGTTTTTGCTGTATCTTATAATATAATATTGAAAAGATTTTCTTTTTTGATGAAAATTTACACTGTTATTTATTGAGATAATAAAAATAAAAATATTAAAATTTATTGATTTGTTTATTTTCATTTTTATGATGATAGTCATAGATCATATTTTAATATTTTAGAAAGAGAATGTAGATTTATATTATAATTTAAATATTATATATTATGTAATGTAAAGTTATTTTTGGATAAACCCGCATATACACAACAACTTTATCCCGCTCAATTGTTTGAAAGGATTTTAATATTTTCATATTTATCACCAAAATTATTCAAAACCTATATCATCTATTTATATCATCATTCTCGCTCCACTAATTATATTTAATTTTCTATTAACTCTAATGCAAATGATTCAATTTTACTCTAATCAGTACTGTTATGTGTATTTAAAATGGTATTTTTAATATACATTATGTATATGAAAGCAAATTTTCGTATAAAATGACTACTATATATAAGTCCTTGCGATTAAACATTTTTATTAGTGATGTTTACTCTGGTATAATTATCGAATGATTATAACTATTTGTATAAGTATAATAGTTAAATATATTAAAAATAATATATAAATATAATATATTAAAATTGCTATTTTATTATAGAATTTGAATAGAATAGTATAGTAATTTTTTACTATTATTGTGGTATCTAGTATCTAGCTTAGCCCACACTATTTAATTATACAGAGCTTTTCTTTTGTATCTGTAAATATATTATATTAATATGGGAAACAATTATAAGTCATTGAATTTGAATTTTTCAAATTTTCAGACTATAGTTTGCGAGACTACTTCATTAGAAGAAATAGTCTAAACAAATAAGTAAAATTTAATTTCTCTAAATTAACGAATTAAACGAGATTGGTATATGTAAATGCTATATACTAATCTCTACTAAAACTGTATAAAAAAATGCTCCAAAAATACCTCAGCCATTTATATCATTTTCGGATTACTGCTTATTTTTAAAAGTATATATTTGCATAGTTAGGATACGTAATAATTTCGATTTAATAAAAGAAGAAATACTTTGCTCTTACGTAAATTAAATTTTTATAAAGGAATAGCAAACATGATATTGCTGTATTTATATATATTCTATTGCCTAGTTAAAATTAATTTTGCACTGTCACTAATTACAGTTTACATTGTCAAAATCATTAAAAATTTTTGGATTTTCGTTAATATAGCTAAAAACGATTTTTAGAAAACAAACAAACATTTTGGTAAGAATAGAGATATTTAAAAAATAAAACTTCAGAATTATTTAGAATTAATTCGCATATAGATTATAAATTTTAATATTAATGATTCACTATAAATAAATGTGCATATATCCTATAAAAATAGTAGCGTAGAAATGTGATCGGGTCTATTTTACACCACACAAAAAAAAAACAAATAAATAAATAAAATTCACGAAATTTGACAAATTGAACACTGATTTTGTTAAATAAAATTACATAATTTGAAAAAGTTAAAATTGTTAAAAGAATCCAATCTGATTTGTCAAATAAAAATTATTTTCAATACAAATTAAACAGTCTTTTATTCAAATTTAAAGTTCTAACTCAATTTAGTTAAAATAAACATCCTGCATATAATAGTAGTTATGAAGATATATTAATATATTGTTTTCTTAAACTATACAATTAATTTATATAAAATAAATTAATTTGGAAATTTTATTATATAAATAATAGTTATTTTTTGTAATATGTTCATATTTAAAATATTAAAATTTATCTAAACAAATGTGATTTATATACGTAATTAGTCAAACTAATAAATAAATAATCAAATATAATTGTTTAGAATTTTAAAATTATTTTAATTAACCATTGCGTATGTATTTATCATTATACATAAGTATTATGTTAAATAAAGGAAATAATAATCTTTGAATAAGATCAGTTTGAAAGCAATAATTTGATGTAATTTATACACTACTTCCTCATTTTCTCACCTTTTATTGCATTTATACAATTTAATTACACAATAATTGAAACCGTTAAGTAAAGCCTTTTACACATATACATTTCAAGTTTATTCTTTAATTAAGACATTATTTTGTACATTTGAGTGAACAAAAATAGTGTATAATAATGCGTCATTTGATATAAATTTGATAATTTAATATATCTACATCAAAAATTTGTATTTTATTATAACATATAACTAAATAAATATGGATATAATACAAACAAACATAGTACAAATACATGCGTGTACATACATTGTATGTGTCAAATCATTATTTAAATAACTAAATAAATTAGTGGTATAAATTTATTTAATTAATTAAAGTGTTAAGTTGTAATGTTTAATGTTTCATGAACAATTTTGATAAAATTATTATTGAGATATTTATAACATATGCGATATAATATTTATATATCCAATTTAATTATTTTCTTTTGACGGCAAAATATAATAAGTCTTTTATATACAAATTTTATTTTTTTGGTTCGTTAAATATATGCGCCGCAAAAGAAATATATTTATTTTTATATTTAAAAAAATATATTCATCAAAGTCAACGCTGAATAAAATTATATATATCATATTTCATCGCAAACATAAAATTTTAGCAAATTAATTATAAGATAATTTAATTTAAAATTAAAAATATAATAAAAAATTCCCAGATCACAAACATATCTATTGTGGAATTATAATACCGAAATAGAAACATGTTTCATAAAATCGAGAGAAAATTTAGTATCAACTTATCGAAATTATGTAACTGACTCTATCTGTATATATACTAATTTACCATTTGTTATCCAATTGTTAAAGTTGGGCCTAGTTAAAACTAAAATTTATTTCCCACCATTATATACAGTCAATTCTATTGTATAGATTCTATTCGCTATATATACAAATATTTATAAATATTCATCGCAATCATAATTGTCAAATAAATACAGTTTAAATGCTTATTTATACAATTTATGTAATACTATATATATAATATATGTATATACGAGTAAAAAGTATAGTACTATGTACGAATGTAATGTATGAATAAATTTATAGATAAATATAAATGCATATAGCATATATAAAGCAATTTTGCAAATGATATCATTTAAGGATTAAGAGGAAAAAGCCTTTAAATTATGAAACTGTAAATCGCATTTAATACTCTCTACATATATACGAGCCATAAGCTTAACAAACTCTGTTGGTATATATATAAATATTGAATGCAATATGCATACTATTCAGTATACTTCAGAGTATTATATTCAGAATGCTGATGATTGTTGTTGTTGATGATGATATATAATATGGCAATGATGGAAATAAGTATATATATATGTACACAACATAAGAATAACGAACCACATATACAGATAACATTTAGATAACGTGAATATTTTTAATGACAACGAGGGTAATAAAATAATTTTTCTATTTATATATACTTTTGCAAATCCAATTAAAAGTTTTTTTTTTTTATTTTGAGTTGAATATTTTCTAAAACGATAAATACCTACGATACTCATTAAGTTAGAGATAATGTAAAATAAAAATGTGAAACAGGAAAAAATTGAATATAAATATAACCTTCATATTATTATTAAAGCATTCATATACATATCTATAGATATATAAGAATGTTTATACAATATTATACATATTTTTTGAAACTGAAAGTTGTTATATTGCACGTATGTGTACAACCCGTGGTATATATGTATATGCAAAGAGGTGCGTGAAAGAATGTTTTACAATATTTGTATCTATGGTACACCTATATGTAATAAAGGAAATAAGGAAATTGCTTTTTCTTTTATCCTTATTTGGTTAGTTCAATGATGTCTCACCAATCCCATATGTTTTCCTTGGTTTCTCTACATATATTTACAAAATTCAACATCCATTCCATTGCGTACTATACGCATATACATATAATAGTACAGACACGGTGGTATTTCAGAGGGTATAATTATAATATAAATTGTTATTAGATAGAATATGAAATTTAAACGAAACAAACAAGAGAAAATAGATGTTAAGATATTGTTTACCTTCTGATCGTTGTTCATATATATATATATATATATATATATATTTACATACATACATAAACTCTTAATATAATACAACAACCTACTTGGCTATGCATAATTGAATTGAATAAATAACATTATTTCAATATTAATAAATCAAATGGAATTATGCGTAGGTTCACATTCAATGTTTTTCATATATATGTATAATGAAAAAATAAGAATATACTGTATGCATACATAAATATTATAATAAATAATTGTGTATATGTATATATATATATATATTTTTTAATTTAAATATGGTAATACAAATGGATATTATAATTTTATTTATTAACTTTATAGAATAAATAAGTTAATTTATATATTTATAATATAATACTCGTATATACAATATACACATTCTTAAACAGAAAATAAAGAAACTCGTTTTTAGCATTGTTTTAAAATTCATATATAAATATAGGAATATTTTTCAAACATGATTCATTGAAAATATTTAAGTTATTTTATCAAATTTGTATTTGTAATTCATAAATACTGGTTTTTACACACATATAAAATATAATAAATATTAATAAAATAATAATAATAATTCATTTTTCATATAAATAAAATGAAAGAGACACATTAATTAATATGCATTAAATTAATATTATATATATATATAGAACTTCATTTAACATATAAATAAAACACATTCATTTCAAATATATATACCTCGAAAATAAATATTGAACGAAATGGTTGATATTCGATTGAATTGTCAATAAAATTGCTGAAATAATATTAATATTATTTAATTAATTCCATTTTTAAAATATTAAGTCACTACAGCCTGCGTCAAGTGTTTGATAAAATAATTCGCTAGTTGACAGCGTTACATATTATGAAAAGATCGAAATCGCTATATGCTTTCAGGAAACGATAGCTTTTTCAAACTTGGAAGTACTCCCCACTGTCTCAGAAAAAGGGTCGCAGCTATTGTTTAAAACCAATTTTGTTTTTGGAATACGAGTTAAATTAAATAAGTTATTTTGAGCGAATGCATAACTCTTTTTTCTTGTAAAGTAAATATGTGTGCTTTCATGTAAATTCCTATTTTAAACTTCAAACTTAATAATATATATATGTTATCAATGAGTTTATTTTAAAAATCAAAACTATAATTTACTGTATATATATATTAGAAATGCATTAATTCTTGCGTATATTTGATATCCAACGTATATTGTTCTAATTTTTTTAAAAGATTTTCTATTTTTCATAAACAAACAAATTATATTATAATTAAAATTAAAATTACATACAAATTTTTCACATCCATACAAAATAACAGTTACAAGGATTCAAAATACTATAGTGATTGTAAAAAGAAAATCTATTTGTCTTTTAGATATTTTTTTAAAATGGTTTCTTTCGCTTGCCTTTCAAAATTTAATTTTTTTCAAAGTATAAGGATAAAACTAAAAGATTAATTTGGAAAAAAAAATGTAGTCAAAACTTAAATAGATATATAATGTATATAATCAAAACGGTTTTGAGTTAAATTATATTAAAACAAACTATTTTATATTTTAAAGTTAAAAAGACATCATAATTATTACAAAATACGATTTATCATTTGACATTTGAAAATATTCGGTTCTATTTTTTTAAGGGATACCAATTGATACATACTAGGGATTTCCATATAAAATCATCAAAAAAAATGTACTATTTTATATATTGCACACAGTAACATTATTTCTCTTACATAAGGACGATACGATTCAAGTTCATTTTTGTTAATATATCATATCCAATATCTATACACTAAAAATCTACACACATCACAACTACTTAACTTATATAACGATCAAATTTGAGCAGTAAAAAATATAAGATAACCCGAAAAATAAATACAAATAAATTTAAAGGATTAAACTTATTTTCAAAAAAAAAAAAATACCATATATAAAATAAATTAAAATTAAACTTATGCTTGCAATTTTTATAAAAATAATATTAAAAATTATATATGGAATATGATATACCAACCCTCGAAATGTAATCCAATTCGTTGAATCATGATGTGGAAACAAAAAAATCAAATAAATTACCTAGAAATAAAAAGAAAAAAAGAAAATGTTATTATTTTTTGCAAATATAAATTATAAAAATTAAAGTATTATCTATTTGCTATTTGTGTGTGTGTGTTTGTATGTTTAAATAAATACAATAAAATAAATAGGTATAATGTGCGGTTAAATTGAAAAAAAAGGTTAACCTATATTCTATATATTATATAATAATACATATATTTTATAATTTTAAATCTGTTTGTGAGACTGTGAGCATCATGAAACCTCCTCTATATGAATTTTATTTTAAATGCCGTTCTACAAAGTATACTTAATATAGAGAAAAAATTATTAAGCAAAATTTATAATAGTCAAATTAAGTGAATAAAAATGATTATTATTATTATTATTATTATTATTATTATTGTTATTATTGTCGCATAAAGGTAAAATCTTCAGATATATGCGTGTTATGTTATACAATATATATATATAAATATATTCTCCCCACTGAAAATTATATTTTATTATTACAGAATAAAAAATAATATAAAATAAATTATATAAAATAATATAATAATAAATAAATATGTACTTATAACAACAATTTTAACGTCTCAATTTACTGTGTATAAATATATATATATATGCGTATAAATTTAATATATAATACTTATTTATATATACTATATATGTAAAAGATAGATGTATAGATAAACACTGAATATATAGATAGAAAATGTAGACTAAAAGCTGCCTTTATTGTATATATATATATATCTATTATATATTTATATATAACTATGTATCGTACACGTCGTATATTTTTTACAAGGAAAATATACATACATTTCATACATTCAATTCATATACCATATATATATATATATATATGGTATATACATATAGCATCTATGGCAACAAAAAGATATAAGACAATAATAATGTTCATATAAAAACAAGACAACGAATAAAACGAAAAACATTTAAGTTTGTTTTTTCGTTTTTTTTTTTCTTCTTTTTTGTGATTTATGTTAATGGGAATACGGCAATAATAATAATAATAATAATGATACAAGCAAGGTTCTATTTTCTTTATTGTATTTCGCTTTGCAATTTAAGAGTTTATTTCACTATTGTATATATATGTATAAGATACGTTCAAACACATATAAAATATATAACATAAACATATAATATATAAAACCTTTGTACCAGAACATCTACTAGACAAAAAAAAAAAAATAATAATAATAATAAATTGGTATATACTTTTGTGTGCTTTTACAAAATTTAATTTGTTCAGAATTTGTGGTGCTTTGTTTTTTAAATACTAAATAAATATATATATATTCATAAACTCATGTATAATTTTTCCAATTAAAATTCAATGTATGTTTTGTTCCGCACATAGTCTATAAATACAATAAATATAACAAAACAATAACTACTACAATACATAAAACAGATGAATACAAAATATTTTCCAAAATTAAGATGGAGTTAGAATTCTAATTCAAATGGATTCTTTTTAAATTTTTATTCTATTATTTTAATTAATGAATTTTGTATAATTAATCTTTACATATTCGCATTCATATATATATAATATAAAAATAATTTTCAAATTACAAATACGCAATGTTAAGAATTTCATTTTAAAATCCAAGTTTTTTTATTTATTTAAAGCAATTCATACTCTTCTTGAATATTATTTTAGAAAATTTTATCCGCAACGATATTTTACTATTTTTATGAAATAGTGAGACATTATTTCATCAGCATTGGAATTACAAGTTCTATATGGCTGAAAAATTCTAGTAATTTTTTGTCATACTGTATAACACAATTATATTTTCAAATTTAATGAAAGTTCGACTTTTTTTTATAGATTTTATAGATAGATTGAATATGTTGTGAAATGCAAATGACTAATGATATCTGGAAATTTAAAACACTCTTATACAAATACATTTACAAACCTTTGAACAATCTTTTGCTAAGCTTTCTCAACTGTGTTTCATTATTATTACGACTGAATGAATTATTATCTAATAACGCACGACTATATACTTATTTTGACGGTATTTAAATTCACCGCATTCTATGGTATTGTCCGTGTTATATTATAACCATTTCCGTGAACGTCTATTAGTTTAATAATAATTAAATTTTCGTGAAAATTCATTATTATTAAATTTTTTAAATAATACAATTTTTTAAAATATTATTTATTCTATATTTATAATTGATTTTCTTCATTTAATTAATAATATATAATTATAATAAACTTTTAAATTAATATTACAAAACTATTCCCGTGTGTATATTATTTAATGTTCACGAAAGAAAAATCAATATTTATATATGAATGAAAAAAAAATAATATATTTGTTGGCATCTATGAGTCAACAATCTAAAAATATTATTCAAGACACAAAAGAATAACTTTCAACCATTGGTTTTTATATTGTTACAGTGTGCATATATTTCTATAGACATCTCTGAATGAATAGTTAAAAATATATATAAATATAAATTTTACATTTTACAGTGAGTTTCAAAAGTTATTCATATAATTGAATTAATATTTGTTTATATAAATTCTAAAGTATAAGGTAGCGCGAGGTCTATAATAATAACAATAATTATTTATAATTTTCTTATTTTTTTAAATATACAGGATACACAGGTATACCAGAATTTTCTGTATAATTGTATTTTTAAATATTTTTTAATATTTATTTATAAATAATTATGTTTCTATGCTATATCCAACGGTGATCAGTTTTTGCCATACATCAACAGGTGGCTATAAAAACATTTAATATATATTCTTTTTACTTTGTTTTCTAGTGTGTATTCGATACAAAACTTATGAGAAAATGAAAAATCTTAAAAATTCATTTATATAATTTTAGGCATCTCATCAGCATAAAATTATTTTAATTTTATAAAAATGACTAAATGTATACATATACATAACTAGCATATCTATGTAAAGTGTAAACATATCTTATGTATATCTTATGCTTATACATTATATATTTACCATATATATGATAAAATATAATACATATTAAATCTTATTGAATTTATTTTCCCATTTGAAATGTGTCTATATACAAGAATTCAGTGTCAGTGTCAGTCGTTTCAACAAGCTTTTTAACTATAAAATTCTTAATAGTTAATAAAAAAAAAAGTCATTTGAAAATTATACACACAAAAATTACAATAAACTGCTTGTTAATTTAACGGTTGTTAAACCTTTGTTATTATTATTTTGATGTGTTTTTTTTTTTTTATTTTGGTTTAGTTTTTTGTTTTGTTTTGAATTCTGCTTGCGTTGTTTGATGGTTTTTATGGTATGGAGAGTAAAAAAAAAAAGTGTATTTTGATGGGGTTTTTTTTATTGATAGCACTAAATTTTATAGCTTTGTGTTTTGTTTGTGTTTTTATATTATGTAAAATATAAAATAAATCAATCGTTACTTTATTTTATTATATATTGTATAATTTCTTGTTGACTTTTTTTGTAATATTTTATCATTAATTTTTTTGGCGGCAAAATGTGTTTTTTTTTTTTTTTGTTAATATATAAAAGTGGTTCACACGGATTTTATTTTATTATGTATAGCTATTGATATTATGTTAAAATGATTTATTTATTTGTATGTGTATAGGATGATCCGGCACTAATAAGAGATATGAGTATATATTAATATATATGTATATATTTAGGAAATGTTGTTTAGCCAGTCGCGATAATTACCATAAATACACAAATGTGTGTTTATAATTTTTGAAAATTTAACATTGAAAAGTTAAGGTATATACTCAATTTATATAATAAAGTTCCTCCTCCTCCCACCCTTCCACCACCATACACAATTATTGTAATAATAAATCGATATACAGGTAATTATTATTGATTTAAAATGAATTTCTAAAAATTTTCAACTCCTCACAATTCTGTCAATCAATTAATAATAAAAAGATATATTGATTATTGAATGTGTATTATCGATAAACGTGTAAAATTACTCTATACCATATAAATATATATATATTGTATATATGTCAAAGTGTAAAAATAAATAAATAAAACCGCCCCATATAAATATAATCAACATATACATATATTTATGTATGTATTCGTTTGCCGCACTTTGAAAATGGAATAATAATAATAATAATAATAATAATAATAATAAAAAATTTATCCCACACGCACTTGAGGTCGTCAAAACTTATATACTGTATTTTATGATATTTTTTTTTTATTATATATTTTTATTTTTATAGTTTTTTAGTTGATCATAAAAAAATAAAAATGGTTGTTTGTCGCGTGCTAACAAACAATTTATTCAAGTTACGTTTAAAAACATATTTAATGTAATGAATGGTATGTGCTTGTATGCAGATACAAACAGCTCTATAGAGTATATTATACCATATATATATATATATGTATAACTGTAACTGACTTGGGTATGGTATTAGCATATTTGTAGCTATTTAGTAAATAATTAGGTACCTAAATATATAAAATAGGATTTAGTTCTTAAAATAGTACCATGTACAGTGTATGTGTATATAATCATCATAGTATTATATTATATATATACAAACATATTTTACAGTGCAATTTATATAATATAAATTTTAGTAAAATTACTTGTTTTTTTTTCCAATTCGATTTTAGACAGAATTTTACTATATTTATTTGTTTATTAATATGTTCATTTTTTTCGGTGTTGTTTTAGTTGAATGAATAAATATAACCACCATATACTCGTATGTAATCGTGCAAACAAATAATTTTGTATATTCAATGAGATTTTATTATCATTATTATGTATATTATTATTGTTATTTATATTTTTATTATTATATAATTATAATATATTGTTGTTTTGTTTATATACACTAGCGTTTATATGATGAACATAATTATATAATTAACATATTATATATTTTTTGTTTATAAATTTGTTTTGGTTGTTTGATATTGGTATATACGAAAAAGATATTTTTTAGAAATTATTTTCAAATGTATAAATAAATTACAAAAAATTAATAAAGTGGTCTCTTTTGTCTAACAGTATGCAAATGTCTTTATTTTTTAATATTGATTTGTGTTTCTTTTTTTTTCACCAGCCATATACATTTAAAGCAAAATATTTTTAGTCTTCTAAATATACTTTTTCTTTTATTATATACTTATAATAAATGTTTATGTGTATATACAAGGTCATTTAGCCCATTCAAATTTTATATCCGTAAGTAAATGTATTAAGATAAATATATACTTACTTATATTGTATATATTTTCAACATTTATATGTAGATTATATTATATGTATATGTAGATGTATAACAAGAAAATATAGCTAAGGCCAAAACACACAAGAATAAATTATATTTCCTTTATATATACACCGCTATCATGTAATATTATCTTTATATATCTCTTCATGCGTATGGATATATATTGTGTATATATAAATATATATATGTTATTTAAATGTATGTATAATTTTCCCCAAAAATGGAAAAAAAAAGTCATATATGTAATATTATACGTCATATGTTTATGGAATTTATATTTGTATACATAATATATGTAAATATGAAATGTTATAATAATATACTATATATATAAATGAGATATATTATATATGAAATAAATGTAAGAAATCTAACACGGAAATTATGGAAAAGGGTAACGGAATCATTTTAATCTTATATTCTTGTTATTTTGTATTTACTACATCTTACCATATACATGACGGTTTGTATATGGTAAAAATATAAACATTTGATAGATAAATATATTTCCGTAAACTGATTTATTTATATTTACTGAATGCGACTGTGTATCCATAACATAATAGTTAATTGAGAAGGTAATTATGATGATGTGATCATTTAAAATTTAAAGTATAAAAGTGAAATTTAATTTTTTGTATCTCGTATATATTCGGTGAAAATTATACCTATAAACATATAACTATGAATAAAATTTTATATTTCATGTTCATATACTGTAACCAATAATTAATACATATATCAACCTTTTCATTATCAAGATGACGAAAAATTCCCACAAATGTTATGTCTGTTTCTGTATCCCGCAAAATGTTTGTAAGTTTTAAAATGTTAAAATCCGAAAACTTTATTTGTGATATAACAAATATCCGTATACCACATAATAGCTGAGTGTATATAGAAGATTACAAGCAGTACAAAAATTAATATTAAACCACTGGCTTTCCACATTATTATATAATATATACATAATATTATATTGTTAAAATATTCTTATTACGACATGAGATTATAATGCGTATATACCATTAATATAAATTGAAATTTTAACATTCCATTTAATTCAGAATTTCAAATTATATACATATCAAAAGAAAAAATGGGAAGGGAAAAGTAGAAACTAATTAATATCATATATAATTACATTAATTTTTTACAATAAAAATTAAATTGAATTCATTCGTAAAATATATTTTATTTACACAAGATTGCCTTATGATTTATAAAACAACACTAATTGTCACGAAAAAATCTCCTCAGAATAATTTATAACATTCTATAAATATGAATTTTATAAAAGAATCATATATATATTTATGAGTATTTAGTTAAAATGTTGCTTTTTCAAAATGCATATAAAAACTCAATTCTGCGTGTAACCAGTTATTCGAAGACAAAACAAAATGTAATCCATATGAACATACTTTTAATATTATCTAAATATATGTAAATATATTCATTTGATTTCTTTATTAATACAAAATTTAAATTGCATATTCAAAAATTTGCAATACAATTGAATTTGACCATATCAATTGAATTTAAATTTAAAAATCAAAATAGAAGGTCTGCCAAAGAATTAAAATAATACAAAATACTAAAATATATAGAAGAACGCAGTAGACTGTGTCTGTGTGACGTGACCCCTATAAATGTTCATATAAATTTACTTATTTAAATTTCTTCAACATATGCATATCAATATGCTAATATAATTTATATATTTCAAAATTTATTTCCTGTAAAATTTCCTATACTCAATATTTATAATATTTGACTTTCAGAAAATGATGTGTATAATTTGTAATAATACCGATACTTAAATCATCCACTTTCCTGCAAATTATTATTGATTTTTCAAAGCCCATTTATTAATTTCTCAAAAACAGAAAAAGAGATAAAATATAGAAGATTAATATTTATTTTTATTTTCAAAACACTTGAAATGTTAACAATAATTTAATTTGATTTTCTTGTTTTTACGTTTTTACCAGCAATTTTTGGCTTTTTCCTAGTGTTACTGTTCCTTTTTTTCCCGGAAAATGTATCATATTGTTACATATTTTTTTTACACATGAATCCTGGAATTAAACGCAGAAGAAAATCATCAAATGAATGTAGAAAGTAAAGACAAATGCAGAAAAAATCTGAACAAAGCTTTTATTTGGAAAAGCTTTCTCAGTTAACTATATTCCTATCCTTTTTTAACAATTGAAATAAATAACTATAGCTGTTTATACTTTTTTTTTTTTTTACTAAACTATATTATTACACAATTGAATGTAAATGTATAAATGAACAGACTTTTCGTAAAGAAAAGAAAATAAATAAAAAAAGGAAAAAGAAAGTTGTACTGATGAAAATATATATTCGGTATTTTTGAAAGAAAATAAAAACAAAAAAATAAATTTAAAACTAAAAATTGACTGATAAAATATTAAATTAATTTAAAATTTTTATGATCACCCTTTGAGTGAAAAAGAGATAAAATTTTTTAAAGTATACGCCCATTATTAGGTGGATTTAAAAGTCTTAATATTTATGCGGCCATATTTACTATTTATTTTGTATCTTACTCATATCCATGGTAAAAATGTGTTAACATACAAACTAATCATTCATTCAACTTTTCTCATGTGCTTTGAGCTTATATACTAAAAGACATGCATTTACATACAGCTGCATTCAACATATATGCTTATAATATTTTGATGGAATTTTGCATTTGTTTTGATGATGGTGGAAAATTAAAATAAAGATAGGGGAATTTTTTTTTTTTTTTTTGCTTTTTACTTTGTATCACAATTTGGGGCCGTATAAATCGTTTGGATAAACAGATATTATTATTCCGAGATATAATTTACGACGGTGTTTTGATTAATTTTTATGTTTTTATAGTTATTTGTTTTTAATATACCCATATTATTATATGTCATGCACTTAAAATTATTTAATATATGGTACCCATTATGTTATCATTTTATTATTTAAATTTATCAAAAATAAGATCAAGTTTTTAGTTTAGTAATGAAATACATAAATAATACTTTTGAGATGTGTACATAACGCAAATAAATAGATAATAACATTACGTATTTTTATATTTCTTTTCATATATTCTCCGGTATACAGTACAGCACATTGACTGAAATAAATATTTGTTCATATAATATGATTTTTTCTATATTTTGTTATATTTATTTGATATAACATTCTCTATTATATCCACCTAAATATTTATACTATACGTGTTACACACATGTGGAGAAATATTTTAGGTATACAAAATATGAATATGAATTGTGAAGGAGTAAATTGTTATATATGTATTAATTTTTTTATAGGATAATTTTGTTTCAATAAAATACTATTGAATGACTTTATATATTTACACAACAAAAATATTGTGATTTTATTTTTTATTGTATATATGTTTATACTTTATTTTCAACTATATATTGTAATAGTTATAGATCTATATAATATCTGTATTTTAAGAAAAAATATTTCTATATAGTTATTATATTGGATCGTATTCTTTTATGTATATTTAGGTCTATAAAAATAACAATTTAAAATGACCCTGAAATATCATATGATATATTTCTTATTGTATGCGTATATACGTTAAGGGTATTTTTTTCTATTTTTAAAGATTTTATATGATTTTTAAATAGATATTTGTTGGTATGTTTTTTGTGTTGGGTCTATTATTATAATGATGGGAAATTATACTTTTTCGGTTTGCTAAAATTGAACGTTATTTTTATTGTTTGATCCTTTCTATGTAGTGATGAGTTGTTCACATTATTTGTATGCTCTTATATGGTGTCGCCAAACCGATTAACTCATTCAGAATTATACCACTGCAATTTCCATTAAAAATGCACAACTTATTTTTCGTTGAACTTTGTTGGATAGGATTAATTTTGTGTCGTGTGTTACCATATACAATCCAATAAATGATCATGAAACTTGTATAACGTGAGTTGATTTCATTCTTCACTTTTAAATATAAACTTTTAAACACAACTAAAGTTATCAGAAACACGTTTGATGTTAACCTGACATCATATCAATCAGTGTTACCTTTTCATTGCATGCAAAATAACAAAAATGTATAATTTAAACAGATTATGTTTCATCTCAATACAAATACAAAATTTGTATTTAAGTCCAACAAAGTTCAACGATTATTTCAAAATTAAAAAAAAAAAAAAAAAATGTAAGTTAATTTAAATATCACAACAACAAAAAACAACAAATTTAATTTTTGAGATGAAAGGTGGAAGAATTTTAATCGAAAATAATCAAAATATATAATATAGCTTGGTGTATAAATTATGCGTTTATCCTTTATTGAAACATGTAAAAAATATATTTGATGAAAAATAAAAAACACATAACTTCTATAAATCTTATATTTACCATATAATAATATATGTGGGGGTTTATATATATATATATAGAATTTTAGAGTGCTGTGATTGCGGTAAATAAAAATTAAAAAAGTTTGTTAAATAAGCCGAAATCAATAAATTCAATCAGTAGACGTAAAAAATAAAAAAAAGAATATGCAAATGAATAGAAGAACTCTTTATATAATTTAAAAAAAAAATCGTGTCCGTGTTAGTTGAATTTTTTTTTTTTTTAATTTATCCCAGTGATGATCGTTGTCGAATTTCGTTTTTATTTTGCAAACAAAATATTAATCTGCAAGGCGAAAAAAAAAAAAAATATGCACCAGTACTGTGAATTAATTTTGAGGGTATTTTTTGTAAATTTAAGGCTGCAAAGTGAATAATTGCGTATATTATTACTTTGCAAAGTATTGTGCATCGCTATCCCGTCTTTCAGGCAGCATATGGATTCCTCGTAGAAAGAACAACTCTTCCTGTGATGCTACCACGTAATCTATCCAATTTTTCGTACCTTCATAAAATTGGAAGCGTTGTTCTCCCAGGTTGTCTTGCATTTATGGAGCAATATCTGTTTGTTTATGGTGGATGGGGTAAAATATTTTCCATAACCATGAATATTCGTTATTGTCACCGTCGATATATAGATGCAAGAGCAGGTAAATCTCACGATTTCTTACGCTTCGGCTGATCGTAGAGTATCCATTTTTCATCGCCAGCAATACAATGCAAAAAATTATTTCTTCTTTTTTGAAATTGAAGCAATTGTTCACATGTGAAAAATCACCGTTCAACATCTCTCGGCTTCAATTCTTGTAGGAACAAATTTCCTTACTATTGAATCATACCGAGCGTTCGGCTAGTGTTTTACATAAATCTTGATCGAATCGAAATGACTACTTTTAATACGTCGAAACCAATACTCACATATTTTTATCGATGGAGTATATGCTTATATCGTATTCGTTTCCACACGGTTGAAAATTTTGGACTAATTCATAAACCAAAATTAGTTTATCTGCTTTTTATAAACTAAGAAATATTAAATAATAAACACAACGAAATTTACGTCGATTTTTCAACCATTTGAGAATAATTTACAAACCAAATTCATATTTGTACAATATTGTAAACTATTGGTATTATTTTTAAGTAATAATATTATTATATTAGGATTAAAATTGTATTATAAAAACCATCGAAGATTAAAACACTATCGACAACTGAAAATAGAAAATATAAAATTACGTTAATAAAATTGTGTTATGTATTTTAAAATCAAAATGGTGAATGGCACTTTTCTTTGAATTGAATAAGAAAAGTAAAACATAATGCAAATGGCATAATTAGGCAAAATGACACATAATAATAAGTATAGCCTATATATAGTGATAGACCCTTGACATTAACATACAGTTACAGAAGAAGTGTCCGATGCGATATAGCATAAGTTAAGCTCAAAATTAATTCACAGTCCCAGTATAATATTATTTCCATCGAAATTCATCTTTTTTTTTTTTTTAAAAAAAATCTTAAATGGCATTAAACCAAAAAAAAAAAAATAAAAAAATAAAGTCGGTAAGAATTCTTTTCATATAATATAAGTTTTTGATTATTCACGGTAAATATTTATAGATATATAAAAAAACCTAATAAATAAATTGCAAACGCAGTCAACCTATTGCGATATGTATACAATATTTTGATTTTATCTATATATAAATAGATTAAGGACACATTTATTGTTAATAGTTATGTATTTATAAATATTATTACTTTTCACATAGTCATATATATATGAATATTATTGTCTATTTTCTATTATTATTGCTATTAAAAATCAGTGATGAACCAGCCCCCAATTTTTTTCTTGTAGAGTTTTCATCGTATATTTTGTCTGTATTATACTCGCTATTAATATTTAATAAATAACATTCGTTTCATTTAAATGGGAAATACAATAATTTTGTGGTTGATATATAAAATGCTATATATTAGAATATATATCCAGTATAATAAAAATTTCATTAAATTTTGTTGTTGTTATATTGTTGTTCAACAATTCAAGCCAACAGATAAAATCTTTCATATTATAATTTATATACGTTTTTTTTTTTTTTTTCTTGACTGATTCTTTTACATTGTTTTTTTCTTTTTTTCAATGTTATGCATTAATATTTCTTTCTGCATTCTTATATATCTTATAAAATAAATTGTTTCACATATCAATATACAAAAATATATGTTATTAATATCTACATATAAAACATATATAATATATGCGTAAACAACCAACATCATGATAAAATACATATATGAATATACTTTTGTTGTTTTGTCGACTGCATATGTATTTGTTTTTATATATATATGAAAACGAAAAAAAATCCCATCTCCAAAAGTCTTTTACATTCTATAAAAAAAAAAAAAACACCGCTGGCATTATTTATTGCTCGTAAACAAATCTTAAAAAAGTGTCTTGACATATACCATTTTGCATTGTTTCTATATGGGCTATAAAATGTCAGCATATTGATTTATCGACTCACGTCGTACATAAGAATAGAAATACGTAAGTATATAGGAAAAAGTAAAATGGAAATGCTATTATATAATACAACAGATGAGAACGAACAAAAATAAAAAAAAAAAAATGTAACCTCTACTATTATTATTATAGAGTTTAATATTATTAAAGTATATGTATTAAATAAAAGGAAAGTGAAATAGATTGTTTATTAATGTTCATCTTGAAAAAAATTATATATAAATACATGTAAAGTCGTCGATATACCGAAAAGGGAAAGAGTTTAAGATATATTTTTAATGTTATCTTTTCTTATAGTTTTTTTATTACATGTAATGAATATAATATATACAATATATATATATACGAAAAGATAAACATATTATATTAATAAATATGAATATATAAGTACCTTTTATATTCTTTGTGTTGATACCACCATACCACACATTTATTCCATGTAAATTGTTTTAAAAAATTATTTATTTATTATTTTGTTTTTTTTTTTGTTCATTATTATTATGTATTTTTAATGAGATATGAAAAGTATCCGCGTTAAGCAGATGTAAAATATCTTATATATATAATAGAAGAATTTTGTGGTTCATCGTATATGAATATATAGTTTTATTTAATAAACATACACATATGAATTTTTAAAAACTTATATATATGTACAAACAAAAAAGGGTTTGTATACACATTTCATTTTTTTTATAAATAGTTTATAAATTAAAAAAAAAAAAAAAGGCAAAAGATAATAATATTAGATAATAATAATAATAATAATCTAATCGCTAATATGAACATGAATTTATTTTTCTGTGTATACACACACATACACAAATTTCCTTTTACCCTTTTTTGATATATACATATTTAGTAACATATATCCTTTTTTTTTTCTTTTTTTTGCCTATGTACCATCCGAAGAAAATTTTTATTACATGTCTAATCCTTTTTTCTTTGTGTAAATAAGATATATGTGTTTCGTAATATTATCGCAAAAGCCAATATTAAGTCCATAAATAATATGTTTTAGAACCACAAATAATAAATGATAAATTTTAAAAGATTACAACAAGGATTGGTTTTGTATTTGGTGGTATTACACAAACATAATAATATAAATATATAAAATGTATGTTATATTATTCGCTTTTATAAGAACAATTTTTAAAGGAAACCACATTAAAATTGAAGTGATGGCGAGTGTTGTAAAAGAAGTGTAATATGTATACGTACATCCTTTAAATTCATTAATGCGGCATCTTAAGTGTTTTTTGGGTCTCTGTTTAGTCAGTGTATTCTATAAAAAGAAATTTATGAATAATACTAAATAAAATTAGCAACTAAATATATTTTATAACGATAAGATTTAATGTTATATAATCATGGAAGAACCGGTAAACTGAATATTTTCTTATGTGTAGTAAAATTAACGAAAATTTTAAAATATTAAAAATGAATAATAAAAACATCAATAATTTAGATATATTTCAAAAGTCCATGTAATATAACTTGTATTTTAATGTGTTATGGTTATGGAGAAAAATGAAAGAGATTGCTTAAATCGCATAATCTGTGGATGAACTGAAAACGAACACATAATATTCATTGCGAAATAAACTATATCGGATCTAAGTATCTAGCTAAGAAATTTATTCTATCACTATAATATTAGGATAGATAGATTGTTAATTTTAGCAAACAGGATCGAAATTGAACCAGTAAGTGCATTTCGCAGTCAATCACCATTTATATAAAATATGATCTATATAAATAACATTTTATTAATGACACATATTAGATAATTTTCAAAAGTTATAATACCGCAATCAAATTTGCACGAAAATTTGAAATATGATCAAAATATTGAAGATCATGGTTAATTATTAAATAAAATTGAATCAATGTAGAACCAATAAATGAAAATAAAAACCCACTATATACAATATATGAAACAATCAAAAGAATCACGAAAATTTTAAGAGATATATACAAGCGAAAACGATGAAATATGGCATAAAAATGCTAAAAACCAGAATAAGCTTTTCCAATAAGGTGATGGTATTCAATATTATCATATGCTTGTATCTTAATAAAGATAACACCTATATATTTTTACAGTATCGGCAAATAAATAAAAAAATTATTCCTAATCATCAACTATGCTAATGTAGAAGTAGGTAAACCATTGAATACATATATAACTTCACATACTATCAGCAAACATGTGACAAATGGCATTATTGAGAGACATCTGGCAAATCAATAATGAATAAACTAAAGAAAATTGGATAAAGTATCCAATCCATAAGGCACTAATCACGGAAATATCACCTTTGAAGAAACCATATTGTATAACCTATTGGAAAAATTATTATACAATAAACCGAACGACATGTACTATTTGATCATTATTATAAAAATTAAAGCTGACTGCCTAATACTGTATTAAAAGTCTTAAAGTAATTGAAAAAAAAAAACCAAAATGGAACACATTTTAGGGTCTATCATCAGAAATCTATATATATATTGTATATAATATAGGTGCATAAAAAGAGTGAAATATTTCGATCCGCAACAAAATATTAAAGTAATCAGAATGTTTTTTTTATCAGATAGGTGCATATTCCTAAAATAAATTAACGGAATTATTTTAATTTAAAAAATCAAAATATTATAATGTATATAGAAAATGAAACCATCTCCAAACGCCATATAGTCATAGATATTTATTATATTTGAACATATACAGGGATAATAAAAAACAATAAATTCATTATGTTACATACAAAAAACTAAACTCATTATCTGCATTATATTGCAAATGTGTCTCGCCCCTTTTAAATTTTAAATGCATATATGAAATTGTCAATTTTTATACCTATATGCTTGAAATATTATTAAGTATTTTATATATATCCGTATACATGTAATAAGTATACATTTGAGTGGGAATATGGAAAATATTAATCAAATAATTTTTAAGTAATTTACTTTATAATATCTATATCGATTATTAATCACAGAAACGGATACAAATTTATAATTTATATATTGAAAAAAGTTGATTATAAAATATACGCATACAAATTACAATGAGAAAAAAAATCCAATTTGTTTTTTAAATTACTTTTGTTTTGTTTGAAAAGCTTAAAAAAATAATAATAATTTTTTTTTTCCCAATTACATTTTGGAAACGCTTGGAATACCTCAGTATTTCATATATATTGTACCAGCATCCCTGTACGAATATATATTATACATACAATATGTTTAAATGTTTGTATATAACAGCTATACTTTCGCATACACTATAGATAATAAAGGTATATATATATATTATATGTATTTCATGACTGGCTCATGCGGATTTTTTTTTGTTTGAATGCATATACTATGCCAACAACCGCTGCCCCTGCCACAATCAACCTCATAATAAAATATACACGGGGTCGAATTGTAATTTCTGTGTTTTTTTTTTGTTTTTGTTTTTTACATTACATAATATATGCCACCCTTCCTCCATATATACAATTTCATGGTTGGCTAACAATATTACCCACCATACTTTCCACATTATTTATGGATACAATTTTGCCCGTATATATTGCAATTCTATACCCACATACATGAATATATTATATAACAATGTTTGGATACTTTGAACCCCAAACAGAATGAGCAATATACAATACTTATATGTATGCAATATATATTCATATAAATATGGTTTAAATAAATAATTATATCTGTACATCTCTATTCTATAAACGGATCTAGGTATTGGTAGATAATGAAAAAAAATACAAATGTATACGTAAACGTAATTATAAAATATGTTTTGTATTAAATGGAAATTTAATTCGATTGCATTAATTTGAATAGGAAATTTTTTTTTTTGGGTCTCTTTTATAAACCAATTTAAATGTTGATTTGTTTTCAAAAAATTTAAAGATTTGATAAAATAATTAACTAAATTACAAAAAAAATAAAAAAATTGTATGAAACTATAATTGGGAATATTTGTGTTTTTTGAACTTATAATATTAGATAACAAAAATATTTACTGATAAATGTTAAAGCTATAAAAACACGTATAAACTAAACACAACTTGCCATATTAAATAGGACTGATCAGGCAGTAGCCCAATGAAAACTAAATATACAAGATTCAAACACTGTCACTGTGTGTGAGCATAACGGGAACTATGAGAATGACTGCTTTAACCAAAAAATTTTAATACTCACAAATTTAATTACAGTCAAGGTTCACTTTTTATTTTAATCATGGTACATATAAATACGAAATCCCAAAATAATAAAAAATAGAATATAGAATAGAATTGAAATGAAAGGCGCCAGTATCATAATTTTACTGTAGAAAAGCAAATATTCATATTTATCTATTAATAAAAAAAATCGAAGTGTAAAATAGGAAAATTGAATTGACAAATGTAATAAATTTCTCTATAAATTTCAATGAGAAACCGATATCAGTTTTGTAAATAACAATTTTTTTTTGTTCTGTGGAATAACAACTTGATTAAGTGTTTTTTTTCCGTATTGTCTACTAATTTTATTTTCGAAAAAGTCTAGCAGAAAAAGTCATCGATTGCTTGAAAAATGTTATGGTGATCCAGCTCCATCGCATACAAAATGTATAGAGTGGTTTAAAATATTCAATAATGGTGATTTTTATTTACAATAACGCTCTGGACGCATGCAAAAAAATTCAAACGACAACTAATTGAAAGAATTGTTTTGGTTTATTAAACTTTGAAAGAAATCGGATGCGAGGAGGTATTACTGAATCAAAAGCGTTTACATTCTGAATAAAAAAAATTCGTCTTGACACAGTATCACCAAACTGTAAAAATAGTAGTAGGAAAATACTTTGATTAAAATAAATTGGTGCCAAATAAGTTAAGTTCCTAATATAATTTGTATATAATAAAACTATAATTATTTATATATACTGAATACTAATATAAACACACACACACACAGAACGTGACTTTTCCCCAAATTTAACCGAAGACTTTGTTTGTGCTTTTCATATATAATTTATTAAATTTTCTGATTATATCACAATATAATCCATTTAAGAAATATTTCGGTTCGTGTATATTATACTTATTTATATTAATTTGATATTCTACGATACTCTTCTATCCATATATACAATTGTTTTAATCTTAACATATACATTTATTTATTTATATAATATTAAATAAATAAATAAACAATAGTATATAGTATAAAAAAATACCAGATAATTTATAATGAGATAATTATATATTTATGTTTATTTAAAATAAATGAATTTAAATTAAATAAGTAAATATTTCTTACTTACCTGTTTTACACAGTTTCACTTTTAATATCCTTTGCATATCAATACATATATATATATTTTATAATTATTTATGTCATTTAATAATACATTTTATATAAATTGTAATGTAATATGTATAATATTTGTACAAAATTGTATATTAAGTTGTAAATCATTAAATTGCAAAAATGTTTTTACACAACTATTAATTAATTAAAAAAATAAATAATTAAATTACATTTACCTTGATTATACATATACATATATATGTATAGCCATCTCGGTATATAATAAGAAAAACATAAATTATTAGTATACTATTGATTATATATTTCGAAATATGTCATATATATTAAAGTATGTATAGTAAATAGTTATATACAAAATATATGGTTATATTTTGTTGATAAATTTTCTTGATAATTTTCTGTTTAACTATAATTTATAAATATCCGTTTATAAATATATAGGCGTAGGACGAAGACTATATATATATATATATATCTATACATATACAATATATACACATAACGATGAATGCGAGTTATAAATTATAATAAAACTGGTTTATTATAGCCATTTAGAGAGAAGATAAATAATACGCGTATATTTATATAAATGTATAAAATAGTTAAAAATATATACTTTATTATTTGCAATTAAATTAATTAATTTATGAAAAATCAATGAATTCAGTTCAATAATAATGAATAAGTTAATTTGTATATAATTTT
The DNA here is from genome assembly GCA_910594885.2 of Bibio marci. Classification (NCBI taxonomy): domain Eukaryota; kingdom Metazoa; phylum Arthropoda; class Insecta; order Diptera; family Bibionidae; genus Bibio; species Bibio marci. The sequence continues at coordinate 23,131,564 of OU343114.1, read as the reverse complement.
TAATGTATATATATATATATGTTATATGCAATTAAAAATATAAAATCGTATGTATTGACAAAAAAGTCTATGCAATGTCTATTTAAATACATATATTCTGTAGAAAGAAAATTAGATGCAATAAATTGAATTTCAATGATACGTTTTTTTTAATTATATTCTTGTTGTATTTTTTTATTTTAATTAATTTGTTTCATCAATAATTTCTTGTTGATTTTATATGAATAGATCTTTTGTATATGCATTTGCAAATTATATCTGATCGTAGCATTTTCATTTTGCAAAGTATGTTATATATACAATCTACTATACATTGTTTTATATGTACGGTATTATGTAAAGGTTATGTTGATGTTTGTTGTAGAGTATTTATGCGTGTATATATAACAATTTCTTTAAATCCCCGTGTTGCGTACGATATATCTTTAATAATATCTAATACCATATAAATATACAAGTGTATAAAATATATACGATATAGGTAACATAAATTTAACAGAAATATGGATAGCTGCTACTGATGCTTCTGTTGCTTTTTCCTTTTACACAGACAACGCAAATATACTAAATACAAGTTGGTATATATGGTACATATATATATATATAATACTATCTATAGTTAGGGATTATTTTACCCTGATCTATACATATTTATATTTTATATATTTATATATATATATCTCTTTCAACCATCTACCTATATATATACTATATTACAATTCATATATATATGTGGTATATATAAACATATATATATATTATAATAAATATGTGTGTGTTTGCGTATATATTATATATAATATAAAAGTAAAATATGTAACATGTTTGAATTTTGTAAGGTAAATTTATGATAAAATGGGGGATGAAAAATTGGGGATATAAATACAATTTGTTATGTACATATTATGTATATAATTCGGTATATCTTCTATCTATTTATATACATTATATACGTAACAACAATTTATATAGAAATTATATATATATATATATGAACATAATACATATTATATATATATACCATATATTGTTTGATGTTGCTATATCATTCAACATAGGACACAACACTGTGTAGTAGTATATTTTTAAAAATAAATATATTCAAGTGACAGGGAAAAAATGCAAAAACTATGTTTTTTTTTTGTTTTATTTAAGGTGAGAGATACATTTATTATGATTTTATTATAAGTTTGAAATTGTGTTTATTTTTTTACGCACAACAGAGGCATGCGTAATAATTTCTTGTGAAAACTAAGTGTAAATATAAATATTTTACATATATGTTTATATATACTATGTATATTCTATATCTATATATATATAGACAAGATAAGGATATAAATATATACATTCATTTTATATAAGATATTTTGCGTGTCAAAAACATATATGTCCCATAAATATTATCACATATATAATATTTTATGTATGAAGACTCTTGTTGTATTTTCTCGGATAATTTCAATAAAATGAATATATTGTTCTAATGAATACCATGTTACATGTGCATAATATATGAAAAACCAAATTCTGACTTATATATGAATGTACAATGTAAATATATACTAGATGCGGTTGTTACAAAACCATACATTGTGTATAACATATACATGTACCATATATTTAATGAATATTTATTTATACATATATAATATATATATGGTGATATTCGGTTTATAAATTCATATATTTATTTTTATTCATATTAATATACATTTTATTAAATAAAATATTGTATAGTAAAGTTTCATTTAAAGTCTAGACAATTTCCAACGTAATTTATATATAATAAATTAAAATATAGTATACTATATATAAATGCTATATAATATACCATATATTATATATATAGGATATATATATATATATATTTGTAGAAAAAAATTATTATTAAAAATTTTATAAATTATAATATGAATATATTATAAATCTCTTATTCATTTTTGTTCGTAAATGGATTATAAATTGTTGCCAGGAAGTTATTATATATAATTTTTTTTTTTTTCTTTTTATGAAAAATAATATAAATAAATATGGAAAAATGAATTTTATATGATTATACCTATAATATATAAATTAAATAAATATAAAAATAATGCGAATATATTGAAATTTATGAAATAATTCAATGCCATATGTATATGTTATATATGTGTAATATAAAACAATAGAGTTTCTGTACATTTAATTTTATTAAATTATTATTTTATGTACGCGTACATATGTTAGTTACATAATTTGATTTATTTAAGATTCATATTGTGTTGATTTGATCAATGAAATGATTACATTTAAATGGTATCACAGAATAATAATACAGATATAAAAAAAAATTGGTCGTTTAAAAACTACACATAAAACATTAAGAACAATGCGCTTTAGTGAAATATTCTGTATCAAGCGTATGCATTCTATTTATATCCCTATATGGCAATATATTATGTGCGATATATAATCAAGAAGTTAATAATCAAGAATACGCTAATCATTAAAAAAATAATTTATTAAGTACAACGAAGATGTTAAATAAGAAAGCTATCAATAAATAAAGCTATATATAGTGGTCAGTATACTAGCTATTTTTCACAATTTATTAATATAGTAGATGTCTGACATTATAATTCTATCATTCGATAAGTGTTCCTCTTGTATATGTGTATATTTTGAAAAATACATATTATTTATATTTGAATTATCGTTTTTGGAAAATGTTAATGACAATTTAGTGGAATTGATGATTCAAGAACTAAAAGGGGTAAGTAATTACCCTACAATCATTTTTGTTTAAGTCAATTAAACAAGGATTCGAGTAGAGAATCAATGAGAACATTTGAAGGACCTCACAAGGACATGTTTAAAAATTACGCATGCGAAACTACATGTCACAGAGAATTAGACAAGACATTGAGTAGAACTTATGTTATACGGATCGAGGACATTTCAAGGAACTTATAAAGATAATTTTTGCATTTGGCTATGTATCCTGATAAATCTATATAATTTCGTGTTAACAATAATATAAATTATTACTTTCACATTTATGCATTTCAATATATGTGCAATAACAACTATAACTCGAATATTTTCGCGCAATCAAATAGAAAAGTTTATTAATTTAAATGTTATCTTTTCTTTATATAATTATAGTTTATAAATAAAAAGTAATTATATATTATTTTAATTTTATAGAAAAAATTTCGATACCCTAAACTCTATTAATTATGTACATTAAATTTGGAAAATAGACAATATTTGTGGTTGTGTGTCTGTTCGTCAGCTTTTCTGTTTACCTTTTCATTTCCCCAAAAGAACAGTCATTATTAATTGGTAATTAATTGTAAAATTCAAATTCATGAATTTTTGAGCAGTAATTTCATATATAATATTGTTAAATTATTTAAAATAAAAGGATTCAATGTATAATATGTATCAGTGCATGTATGAATTGTAAATACTATTCATATTAATTTCAGAGATATATTTGTATGAAATAAAATATTTATAAATATAAATTTTAAATTATTTAAATTTAGGCTTGTAGGGTGATATTGAAATATTAAAATAAATACTTACTTTAAAGTTGAACCCTCTATATATTTGTAAATGTTGTTTTAATAGATTTAAATTAAATTTATATATGCATTAAAAATAAAATATTATATAGGTAAAATAAGTATAGAAATTAAAAAAAAATGTATATTCAATAGCTTTTAAATATAGTAAGTAAAAAGTTTTATTCTTATCAACGCAACTGTTTTCATCTATCTAATTGTCCAATATATTTTACCATCATTTTAATTAATAATTAAATAATAAAGTTTGTTCGGTTATGATTTTAATAACGATTGTATTAATATTTTGTAAAAAATATTATTATAAATATTTTAAATTAAATATTAAAATTAATCGATTCTTATCACAATTTCGTTTTAAAATAACATCACTCATTTTCCTGCGATCGTTAATTTGCATACAAAAAACTGACAAAATTAAATGCTTTAGCTTCAAAAACGGGTTTATAATAAATTTCATTTCATTCATACATATGGTACATAAAAAAAAGGTGAAAATGCTAATATATGCGCGGCAGACACTTAAATAATGTTGTCGATATATATTATTTGAAAATTATTTAACAACTTATCAGCTTATTAAAAATAATTATCAACTAATATTCATGAAATAATAAAATTAAATTTTTATTAATCTTTTATTTTATTGTATTTTTTATCTTGATTTTTCTTTATTTTTTATTTTTTTTTTTTTTTTTTTTTTCTTCAAATTTGTTTATTATTATTTTGTATTTTTATATCAGCTCTGCATATCCATTATATATATAATTATATATAATATATATACAGTATTATATAATATTTAAGAGAAATTGGTGTGTGTGTGTGTGTGTGTGTGTGAGTGTGTGACTGTGGGTGAGTTTGTATTACAACTTGTATAGTTATGTTTTTAATTTATATAAGCCTTAAAATTTACATAATTCTAATTATTATTATTATTTTATTAAATAATTAATAAGAAATATAAATATTACATTGAAATCATAAAATAGTAATTTTTAGAGTTTTGTTGGCGCTAATTGTATTTTATTTATTTATTTTTAAAAATATATTACAATATGAATTATATTTTTAAGAGAATTCTTTTTTTCTTGTTTTATTTTAACTGTTTTAAATTGTAATTTATCAACTTTAAGTATTGTATATATTTATATAATAATTTTAATTTGTCGTTAAAAAATAAATTTAAGTGTTCGCGTTTATTAATTAGTGTGTTTTTTTTTTTTTTTTCATATTTTACAACCAAATTTAATTAATTTAATTAATTATCATAAAATTATACACTTTAATATAGACATAACGAAAAATTAGTTGTTTTTTTTCGGATGCGAATACCATGGGAATAATTAATTAATTAATTAATAATGTTTATAATATTAATGCGCTTAATTCGGATAAAGAGAGTTTGTATTTTCTTCATAATTTTTTTTGTTTTTATCATTTGAAGATAAAAAAAAAATATTATTTTTAATACGGTTGTTTTCTTTTTCTAAATTATAAATTAATATATAATTTTTTTTCGAATATTCGTTTTATTATATTATTAAAAATGTGTTAAATATTATTGCATCTATAAATTATTTATAGAATTTATTAATTTTCTTTTTTTTTATTTTTACTTTTATCATTATTATAGAAAATACTTTTAATGTTATATATATTATTGAAATAATAATAATAATAATAATAATAATAATAATAATAAATAATAATAATAATAATAGTAATAATAAAAATTTTGAAAATGTTAAAAATCAATGGCATTTTATATTTGTATTTCTGCGTATATATATGCGATTTTGTATTGTCTGTTGTAAAACATTGTAAAATAATATATAGAAAAATAATAAATATATACTTATAAAATGATTTGTTAAGAATATACGTATATATGTAGGTAGAAAATCAACTGATAAAGTTTTATCACAGAATTCCTGAAACATAAAATTAACAAACGATTATTTCATGTTAAATTAATTCCTTTTTTTTTTTGTTCAAAAAATATCCTGCGCGTGTACAACTTTATTTACTATATAATAATTATATTTTAAAATAATACGATAATTTTTTCCTTTTTCTGTATAATATATTTAAAAATTTATCATTTGCTTTTAATATATATATATATTTTTTTATGAATATTATACTATTAATATTAATATATTATTATCATTCATTATCAAAATATTATTACAAAATTGTTTACGTATATAATTTACTTGTTTTTATTGTATGTGTTAATAGTGTGAACAATTCCAAGATATATAAATATATATATTTAAGTATTGTTCATTTTAGTTTTATATATGATTTTTATTTTATAATTTAAAAATTGGCAAGTAATATTTATTTATTATTTTTTATTTAATTTATTTTTTAGCAAATATTTTTACACTGAAAAGCAAAGCAATATTTTATTTTATATTCTTAAATGTTTTTTTTTTTTTTTAATTCACAATTTTGCATATTAAAATTTTATTAATTTACCGTTTTTTATTTTATTTTTATAATTTTAATTTAATTTTAATAATTTACATGTTTTTCATTGTTTTTGTTTTTATAACTTTAATATTGTGTTGATTTTAAAATTAATAATAAAAATAAAAAATTATTGGCACACAATTAAGGGAGGAAAAAAAATGAAAAAACTGAATTAATTGTGAAATAATAACAGCAAATTGTAATTAAAAAGAAATATTTTAAATAGTTTAAATAGGTCAAATAAAAATGCAAATTTAATGAATTTAAAATTTTGTATGGAGCTAGTTGCGCGTAATACAGAATTATAATACTAATATGTATATTTCATTTTTTTTTTCATTTAAGTACAACAATTGGGTGATGCGGTATGGGATAAAAAGCTGTTTTTCATATTTATTTACTTTAACAATTGATGATTTTTTAAAAATTATTTCATATTTTTTTAATTTTGTTCATATTTACAGAATATATTTATGACTAATTTAAAGAAAGAATGAATTTAAATAAAAAAATGGCAGCAAATAAATAAATAAATAAAGTATAGTAGTATTAAAATTTTATGACCAATGTTGAACCAACAATATTTAAAATTTAATTTAAACGCTACTTTAGCGGAAATGCAAAATATACATGGTAAATTTTTGGATTTAAGATCAACGTAAAGTCTTATAAATGTGAAGTATTGCATAGGTGCAATGGGGCATGGTTTTTTGTTCTTTTTATGATGTTTCATTTAAATGATTTAAAAAAAAAGTAATGTTTGCCCTCTTTCAACCATGCACCTGAAGTCAACCTATCTGTAGATATTTCCATATAAATAAATATTCCAGGGAACTGGGCTAGTTTTTACAAGTTATTTCGTAATAAAATGGAATAAAAAGTTGAATAATATATAACTTATCATATATTTCAAACTATATACAACTTATTATTAACGTTTATAATAAAAAATAAGCTTAAAAATGTACAAAATAACTGCTTAACGGTCGACTTCAAAAGGAAAAAAATTTTTGTGTATTTAAATCCTTTACACACAAAACAAATGTGAAAACTAACTTTTGTTTCCAATGCAACTATACCCCATTGGCCATTAGTTAACACACATTTTTAGTTAAACATGTAATAAATATCGGTTTATGAAAAAGATTTTAATTTTGAATTACGGCATTGATAAATTATATTGAAAGCGATAAACTTTTTTTGGACGTATTAAGATGTATGATCTCTTTTTTTTTTTGTGTTTTTTTTTTTTATCGTTATTGTATATTAATTGGTTATATATTTTACATATATATTTGTATATGTATACGTATATGTAAGTATATATAAATAAATAAAAACTGAATATCAATCAGCAAAGGGCCTGGTTCTCTCGTAGTTTTAAATGTTTAATAAACAAATATTAAAATTATTTTTGAAAATTTTAATTGATAATTGTGTCATTTTAGACCTAATTATAAGTACACAAATACACATAAGTATATTTAATATGTAAAAATGTTGTTGTCGCATGCTCTTCACGCATATAAATTATAAAGTACTTTGTAGATGTACTGGTAATATTAAGTTGTGAAATTTTTCTTTTATATATAAGGTGTAAGCTCCCATTATTTCGCCTAAAAAAATAAATTGTTGTCCTATATATCTAAAATAATACGAAATTAATAATAAATATATATAATAGGACAACATTACATTTTATAGGAAAACAAATATATATGGAGCCTTCACCTTAATATCAATACTTTGAAATTAATATTTGCTATAAATTATATATAATTAAAATTAATATATGGCCACTGGATATGGTATTCTTGAAATGCCATTTATATTTGAAATTAGTTCCTATACATGATTTTAATATTAAAAATCTATATATATGAATTATTTTTTGAATAAATGTCATTAATACTTTTATTTTTGATGTGTGGTTTTTATGGAATATTATATTTTAAAATAACTTTTTTTTTTTATTTCGTTTAATATAAATGCAGTATAAAATTGATCAAAAAAAAAAAGAAAAAAAGTCACTAAATTAACGGTGTAAAGCTAAAATAAGAATAATATTTTCCATCAAAACCACATTTATTGATATTTATAAGAGAAATAAATTAAAACTTATTCAGAAATAATTATACTATGTACAAATGGCTAAATAAAATTAATGAAACTATATATATAAAAGCATTCACGATCCCCGTTATCTGTGTCACTGGTTTTAAATTGTGTTATCCACAAAATCGTGAGAGTACCAAACATATGCTTTCTTATTTGTCTATTATTTCTTATTTCATGTGTGTCTTGTTTTGTTTTTTTACATTTGTTGTTTGGCGTTTATAAAATAAAAAATCGCAAATAATATAACAAAAAACACGCTCACACTTCGTTAAATATAACGAACTTTGTAATTATTGATTGCTGTTCGTTTCTATATTCAAATAGAAAAACAATAAATATAACGCTATAACGAAGAATAACAACAAGATCGTGAATACCATTAATATTTTTAAATAATAAAAAAATTTTTAAAAAATTGATATCAAATAACATATTTAAAAATAAAAAAAAAAAAATGATTCTTTCCAATGTATTATTTAGCCATATATTTTTAATTTTTTAATTTAATTTAATATAAAAATTTTAACTATAAAAAAATAATTATATTTTAGTTTGTTCATAAAATTAATAATGAATTAAATTTTAATTAAAAATAAAATTAAAATAAAAAAATTATATAAAAAAGAAAAAAAAAAACATCACATATTTTGCGTGAATAAATGAATAAATATTTAACTGAAACATAAAAAATAATAATAATAATAATAATAATAATAATAATAATAATAATAATATTAAATATAAATTGAGATAAATTTTAAATTATAAATTTAACATATATTTTAATATTTTAATTAATTTTTGTTATGTTCATTTATCGGTGATCTGGCGTTATATGCGGCGCGATGTGTGCACATTATATATATTTCACAAATTAGGAAAAGCCTAAGTTTTCAGTTTTCCTTAGCAGTTGTTGGTTCGGCCAAACTGAAAAGAATAAAAGTGTGACGTGAATTGCTATTATTTACAGACATATTAATTACAGACAATATATTCTTTTTATATACTAAAAATTTTAAATTATTTTTCAATTAACATTTTTCGTTTTCATATTTCTAATTAATATTTGAATAATTTTATGTAGTAAATTTTTTTTTCATATTACACTATATATAGTTAATTTAGCCAAATTAAATGAAATTATAATTAGTTAATTAATTTCGTATCATTATAATATACAGTTTTTTTTTTTTTTTTTCATAACACCTTTTTCAATTTATCTTATCATATATTTATTAATATTAATTGACATTTAGAAAAATAATGACTTTATAATAAATAATTAATAAAATTAAACCAATCATATTTTAAATGTATTAATTTTAATAATATTAATTTTATAAATATTAAATTTATGGTACAAAATTCTATAGCAGGACATCCGAAGAACTGAAAATTATTTGATTTTTAATTATTAATTAATTAATATTAATTTTCCTTATATTTTGGTTTACAAATAATTTTACACTCTACCTGGAGATATATATATTTCATATGTTATGTGTTAAGGTAAATTTATATTATTTAAGTTTAAATTGAATGATTAATTAACCAGGCCCAAGCATTTTTTTTTTCTTTGTGAACAAAAATCATCAAACATTAAGAAAAAAAATAAAAATCAAAATAAGCCAACAAATTAAGCATTTAAAAAAATAATATAAAAAAAAATAAATAAATATTATTACGATAAATTATTAAAAAACATTTTATCGATCATCGTTTCTACTTACTGTTTTATTAATTGTGTTTTTTTTTTTTTTTATCTTTTATTAATTCAAAAATTTACTTTAATTTTCTGTATAGAGTTACAAAAATAAAAAAAAAATAAAAAAGAATACTACCCTGACCAAAATGTTACGTATATTAACTTTACTCATTTTTATTTGTTTGTATTTTAGTTACAGCTTTCGAAAAAAAAAAAAAAAAAAAACATTGATGTGCATAATTTATCGCTTAATAATTTTCTTGCTTAAGAAATTAATAGATTATTTAAATAATATATTTTGTTAAATTTTTAATTAATTTTGTTTTTTTTTTATGGTAAAAAATGTACGTATTTTTTTGTATTTTCTATTTCAATTGCAAAAAAATAAAAACAACACAAAAAAATATAAAAACTTTTAAAAAAATTATATATTTTATTTTTTATAAAACAAAAAAATAATTAAAAAAAAAAAAAAATAAAAAAGAAACAGAAATTTTATAAATAAACTTGAAAAACCATTTATAATTATTAAAAAAATGACAAGTATTAAATTAAAACAAAATAAACTTTCAAAAATCAATTATTTTCTGACTATTTTTTTTTTTTTTTTTTATATTATTTCGAAAATAAACTTAAAAATGATACAATTCTCAATCATATATTGCATATTGCACATTCTACGATCTATACGTAATTCATATTTATCAGATACAAAAATACACTCACGCACCACAAACACACATTTTTTATTCAATAGTTTTGTGTACTTAAATTAAAAATAATATACTTCACATAATTATAATATTTAACAATTAATTAATTCTATTTAATGTTTATTTTTTGTGATTTAGATTTTATTCTGAATTTAATGTTATTTTTATTATTTACTTAAACACTTAATATGGCTATATGTAAACGGTTTTTTTAATTCATTATTTTAAATTTATATTAATTCTACTTAATTATAATAACCTTAATTTTAAATAATTGCATATATTTATTATTTTCTTTTTTTTTTTTTTTTTGTTTAAAACATTAATTTAAATATAAAAAATAATAAATAAATTAATATATGAATAGATGTTAAAATTAATAAAATTAAAATAATCACATAAACACAATTAAAAAATTATAATATTTTTATTCTCACATTTAAACAATAAAAAAGAAACAATGAAAAGGAGTAGCGATTTTTATTCTATTTCAGTGTGTACAGATTTTGTAATGTCAGTCGTGAATATAGTCGTGAATATAGTCGTGAATATATACATCATCAATGTTATAAGCAATAATTTCTGTTTACCCACAATAGGTAGAATGAAGCGCATGCAATAAAACAAAGTCACAATATAGGATAGAAATTTATAATGCATTTAACAATTTAAAAATATTATCGGTGAAATCGACATTCTCATATTGATTGACCATGTTTAGCCAGAGTTAATGCATATCATGTGACAATAAATATTATATATTGTCTCTGTCATTATAAGTTGTAAGTGCATCGACGCTGAATAAGTAATTAATCAATATATAAAAGCAAATGAACGACATTTGCAAAAATTAGATTCAAATAATGAAATGAATGTTAAAAAATACTTTAAAATATATGCTAAAAGATAAAGCCTAATCGTAAGACTTTTTAATTACTGACACCCGTTCTATATTTTCAATAAATTTTTAGATAATTTACGAATTTCTCATATATTTCTGCATCCAACTGACCCAAAAGGTTAGATTAATATTAAAAGTTATTGTTTCACGTTTTTCCAGATAATAAATAAAATTTATAATAAAAATAAAACTGTTGCCATATAATTTTTTCTGATCATGGAACCGTCTTTTTTGCTTCGTTGGCGTACTTCAATCGATTGTTTCTTTTTTCTATAACTTTATTAATATCTTATATGAATAATGTATTTTTCATACTATGTATTATGTTATGTTACAGTTGGTAAATTACTTCGTATGTGAGTTTATATAGCAATTCACCAATTGTATTGCAATTAACAAAAGATGTTTTCATAATACATTTATTTTTATATGGGTGATTAGTCCACAGTGATGTGTGTGTGCCATTGTTAATCTTTGAGTAACGTCCAAAACACCATATTTTCATATCCATGTTTTATTCAATAAACGAACAAATATGGTCACCCAGCTGAAAAATTTCAGTATTAAAATACCGAAAAATTGCCCATCTATAAATAATAGCAGAATTTAAACCGGCTATATTTTGCATAATAAATATTATTATAAATTATATTCAAATTGAATACATTACAAATAAGTATTTTTAAGTTATATAACAAAAAAAAAAAAAAAATAATAATACACGCACATATTCATAAAGCCATTCATATAAAAAACACAAAAATTTAATGACTAACAGAAACATAATTAATAATGAAATAATAATATATTATATATTGTTGAAAAGTGTTGACAAATGAAAAATGATAAAACTTAACATTTTAAAACTTTATAAAATTAAAATAAAAAAAAAATAAAATATAGTTAATGAACGCATATTTAATATTTTGCAAAGTTATACCATTTATAAATATATTCACTCGTATTCTCAGTAATTTTAAAACGCGTGTAAAATGTTAAAACTTCTTGATCGAGTTGGTGTTACTTTATTTATATAAAAAAAAATAACAGTTGAAACGCGTATATAAAATAATAGCAATGTGTCAAAAAAAAAAACTGTGAATATGAGTGAGTATATTTTGAATTCAATTGCAATGAATTTATCAAAATTTTTCAATAAAATCAATCGATAAGTAGAAATTAGTTTAAATTTTCAAAAAAAAAAAAAAGAAGTAAAAAAAAATACTAGAAATAATTGACATTTTCGCTTGTTACATTATATAATAAACTAAAAAAAATTGTTCAAATAATTTTGATCGATGCCAGATATTCCATTTGCCAGCAAACTAAGGAAAAATAAAATCACGTCGATAATTATGAAGAAATTGTCCTAATTCTAATACGTATATGTGAAATTGTGTTATTTTTTTTCTCTATACACTAAAATTAAATATATCTTATAAATATTAATAATAAAATTATATTTTATTTAAATTATATTTACTACTCTGAAATTAAGTTGATTTTGAATATGGCTATGATTTATAATATTTATATATTATTAAAAATTACATTTAAATATATAGTTACTATAAAAAAAAAATCTATAGTATTTAATTTTTGTTGCCTTTATTTATTTATTCTAACATTTTATTTCTTTTTCATTTTATTATTTATTTTATTATTATTATTAATTTTTTTTTAGTTTTATTTTTATAGACAGATAATACTTTCACATATAATAATAATAATAATAATAATAATAATTAAAATTATTATCAAAATAATATTTATATTTTTTTTTTCAATTGAATGTATTTTTTATTTATTTGTGTACATATATAATATACAATATATATATTGTATTTTTATCTTTTATGGAGGGAAATCGTGAAATAGAATAATTACTAATAAATAAATACAATAGTAATTCAATGCGACATTAAAAACATTCTTAGATAATGTCGTTTCCGTTTCGCTGATTTATAGAAATATTATATTATTATATATAACATTTGTACGCATACAATAACAGTGAAATTTTATGTTGTTATACACATTTGAAATTTATATTTGTATAAGCATATAGCCGACTTCCATATCAATTCAGTTAAAATGTCACATAATTATTACATAATAACATTATAGGCATAGATATTAATTTAATAAAGTGAATTATTATAACATAACATTATAATTTGATATGATATAATACCTTCTATGATATTTGAGATAAGCATCCACTTTAGACAGAGTTTAAATTCAACGTAACGTTGAAAATGAAACCGAAACATTTATTCTATTTTAAAATAGCGTTAAAATGTTATTAATTTATTATGTAATATGTAATAACTTTAATTAGCAGCACTTATGGAATTCACTTTATTAATACCATTATATACTTTGTAAAATTCGTGCCATAGTAAAATTTCATATATAAACATAGAACTGTGATAATCGTACTGTTTATTAACAATCTGCAGCACATGTAATAAGAACAAGTAGGTGTCTACTTGCTCCATGTTGGATGACACAAATTTCATTAAATATTTGAAGAAAAATGAAAAATATTACATTCAAAAACTGAAGTATAATCCTTAGTATTATTGCTATTAAAAATTTCGAAATACATAACAATAACAATTCGAATTAATTGTGGACAAAAAAAAAATCATTTTATTGGTGGAATAAAAAATATTCTATATATATTTTGAATGAAAAAAATAAATTGAAATTTCTTTCTTTGCAATTAACAATAGAAAGTATATAAAATTGTATAAGAAAGCAGACATTTTTTTTTATATTATCATTTTCTAAAAAAAAATATTTTAAATCTGGAATTTTATATTATAGTTATTATAGTTAAAGGAAAAAAAATGACCTAAATGCATTTTATATACCTGTAACAAGTACATATAATAAATCTAAGAATATAAAAAGAAATCAATTCTATTGCATAAAAAAACAATAAGAATTGTGTAGCAAAATCATGCCCTTATTTTTTTTAATAAATTATTTGTCATTCCAATATAATAAATCTTATAGATGAGAATAAAAGGCGTTTTCTTTATAAGAAAAAAAAAAAAAAAACAATACAATTCAAAACAAATAATACAAATGTTGTCAATTACTATTCTTATCATTTTACTTGATACGGTCTACTTTCATTAATTTTATGCTCTAAATTTTAATGTAATACAAATATATATAATTATAACAAAAGAAATTCATATCAAATGGATATGCATTATCCGTATTAGAAAATTTGTCGGTTATAAAAATAGTTCTCACACATATAGTTCAAAGAAATTTCGGTATACTTTAAATTGAAAAGATATATGTATATATCGAATTTCTTTAAATAGATTCGCTCTCTGTGTGTGATCTTTCTTTATACAATATCTTGATCTATTTTTAATAAATTTCAATGTAATTGTCAAAATTCTTAACAAGATATTTTCATTGTATTCCACTTTTGACTACATTTTTCAATGTCTTTATAGCTCAATGATTTTAAAATATACTATAACATATGGTGGGAATTTGAGTTTGACCGTGATAAAATTTAAATTTAATATAATATAATTTAGAAATTGAAAAAATACTTTCGTATACCTGGATTCGTTGCTAAATGTGGGAAATTATATTGAAGTAGAAATTCGTCACAGTGTGGCAATTGAAAACAGATGCTGTACCACACTGCAGTCTAAAGTGCAAGCTGTGCATAAAACATTAGTACATTCAATATTAACGTATATGGATCGTACGCATTGTGCATGACACAGAACCAGGAACTATTACTTAGGATTTTTGAGCGGAGGATATTACGTGGCATATATTCCGTCCCGTCAAAGACAACAAGTTGTTGAAAGTTTTATTTTTTGTTGGGTTTTTTATAAGTATATTTTTTAAATTATTTAATTTATAATATGTTGTAAAACAACGAATACAAAACAGGTAAATTTTAAATTTCCTTTTGAATACATTACAATAATTTTTCATAAAATATATGCAAATTGATAAAATTATAAAGTTTTTGGTATTAATTAATATTACGTATTTATCTAAGAATGTTTTATGTTATTATATATACATATATGAAATTGTTAGTATGTAAATAGATTGTATCATATATATGAATGCGGATTTATATTTGAATAACGCGTGACAAATAATAAAATATTACTTTATTTATTCTATTTCGCGTAATTTTTTTTTTTTTCTTTTTTTATATAACATAATTTTAATTTATTCTGATTTAATGAAAAAGAATTAATAAATTCTGAGATTATTTTTGTGATTCTTATAGAATATTATAATTATACAGACATATGATTAAAGTATATACTACTGTATTAGTTAATATATAGGCTTATTTTCATTGAATATAAAATTAGTTCTGTTTTGCAATACCTAGCGTAGTTTCAAAACCAATTAAATAATAATTTCTGTTGTTATGCCAAAACTAATATAAATCGTAATATATATTCCATCATTGATACAAATGTTTGAAATGAACAATGGAAAAAGAAACCATAGTTCCTTACAAAAAAAGAGTCTTTTACAGGGATGCTGGTTCCTGCTATCTGTAAGCACCTCGGACTATATATGCTATATGGTATTTTCAATTTATTTATAGCAACATTTTTATGTAATATAATATGGGTTTTTATATAATTACTTATACATTAATACTATAATATATTCGGTTTACAACTTTATTTTCGAAAAGCAGTCTTAAATTTTATATAATATTAATTATATATTTATATATGTACAATATGGATTTACAAAATTTTTTGAAAATGTTTTACTTTGATTTTCGATACTTTTTGATTAAACATACATTTTTTTTCCATTATATAATGTTTTTATATAAAAGAAAAAAACTATATACTTTGCAGCATTTTCAATTTTTTTGTTATTAACAATAATTTTTAAATAAAAAATAAAAATACTATTCACAAAATTATATAATTAATCTTTTCGGTGATAATGCAATAAAAATACCGAAAAGGTTAAACAATAAAAATCTATAATAATAATAATAAAAAATAATGATAAAAAAGTATTTCCATAATTTTTTATATCTTTACTAAACTATATATGCTTTGTGTGTATATGTACTTAATTACGTATTTACATTTTATGAAATTAACATGAAAGGAAAACACAAAGGAATTTATAAAGACTTAGAAATGTTGTAAACAAAATAAATTCAAAATTTATGAAAATATGAAAAATACGAAAATAATTGATTGCAACGCAAAATCTATACTAGAAAATTTTTTGCAAGAGCAACACCGGGTTTTATGTTTTAAATAATTTTAAACTATGTTATATATGTAATAAGACTATATTGCAATATAGAACTTAAACACATGAAGTCTAATTGAATTGTGTATTAGAGATTATCACATAATATGACAATCATAATTGCGTATATATAAATGAAATTGTGAATTACGCAATAATAATTTTGAAAGAAATTATATTGCATTTTCATTCACTATTCAATATAATAATCGATTCAATTCTTATAAAACACACCTCAGTTTTTACTATGATTTTGAAAACTAAATGTATCACTGATGATGAGATATAATTAATTATAATTAAATTATATATACACTAAACTTTTACAACATTTCTAAGTATATTTCATATAAATTCAATATGTGAACTTATATTAATTTCCTGCTTTAAATTCTTTTTTTAATGTTTTATTTATTATTTTTATATATTTATTTTTTTATTTTTTAAGAGTTTATGTATTTACTTTACTGACTGCTTTGAATAAATCTCTATCATTTTTATCAAGACCCATCATACCTAAATTATTACCGACTCCAACGCCCATACCAAGGCCTAATTTAAGGTCATTTTGCACAACCGAATGATGTAAATGGCCACCTCCGCCTCCACCACCACCTCCGCCACCGCCACCACCACCACCACCTCCGCCACCGCCGCCAACACCACCACCACTCGAATTTTGATTTACAATGTTATGATGATCCTGTTGTGATTGTTTATTATTATGTTGGGCGGATTTTATTGTATCTTGAGCCTTCATTTTTTCTTGTTCTTCACGGTCTCTTCGGGCCTATATTTATGTATTATAAACATTTACATACAAATATTTTACTCATTTTTGATTATTTAATGAATATAGAAAAAAAAAACAGTTTGACAAAAATATGAAATTATGCAGAATAGTATATTAACTATATAAACATAGATATGTAAAGAATCATTCGCTTTTTTGTTTTAAACTTTTTGGCTTACTTTTTCAATATATTTTATTTATTTATATAAAATTCAACTGAACTAATGAAAGGAATATCTCAATAAATTGTATGCAAATGAAAAACGTATATTACATATGTATATCGATTGCGACTATCTAATTATATATAGTTAATATATTAGACACATAAGGCCATCATTATTAACGACTATCTAAACATTATTCATTATAATTGAATGTTATTAGTTTGTAATTGATTTTACCTGTTCATTTATTTCTTTAACCGCACGTAATTCTTTTTTAAGTTTCATACGTCGATTTTGAAACCAAATTTTGATTTGTCGTTCTGTTAAACATAATGCGTGCGCAATTTCAATTCTTCGTCTTCTTGTCAAATAATGATTAAAATGAAATTCCTTTTCTAATTCTAGTGTTTGAAAACGTGTATATGTTTGACGTCCTCGTCGTCTAGGACATCCATTTGGACCTATAAAACAAAATAAAAAAATAAATATAAATATATATTGATAACGTCAAACTGTTTGTGAAAGTATTTTTATTATTTAAAATATTTAACAATAACTTAAAATTATCGTTGACAATATATTTATGATTCTTTTGACAAAATGACAAAAGAAATGAAAGGTGTAATAGCAATATTTGCAATAATAATAGTTATACTAAATAATAAAGAAAGTTTGAATACAAATACCATATAATTGAAGTACACGGTTGAAAATTTTGGACTAATTCATACACCAAAATTAGTTTACACACTTATTATAAACTAAGAAATATTAAATAATAAATACAACGAAGTTTACGTCAATTTTTAAATCATTTGAGTATAATTTTCAAACCAAATTCATATTTGTACAATATTGTAAACTATTGATATTATTTTTAAGTAATAATTATTATTATTTTAGGATTTAAATTGTATTTTAAACCATCGAAAATTAAAACACCTTCGACAACCGAAACTAGAAAATATTAAAAAATTACGTTTACAAAATTATTCTATGTGTAACCAAAAATAGTTTAAAAATTAGTTCAACATTTTCAACCGTGTACACTAGCAGCAAATAATAAATAGATATACATTCATATAAATATACTATTTTGTGTATTGCTGCAATTATATATAACATTATATTAAGGTAAAATTTATGACTCAGGTAAATGTTTATAAAATTTAATATTTACGAAGTTCAAATTGTTGTAACACAAATAAAAAGGGTTCAATATTTGGACATAAAAGCACATATAAATATTGTAAGAAAATTGATGAATACAATATCTTTTATTTATTGCTTGCGTATATTAGTTATATATTATAATGTGTGCATTTACCAATTTTAAATTGCATTTATCGTTAAAATATACTATAAAAATTGATATATTCTTTTTTTTTTCTCTTTTGGCTATTATATAAAAAAACTGAATAGGTAAAAAATACGTTTCATTTGAATTATTGCGATATTATTTTGTTTATGAGATTTATAAAATAGATATTTTATTGTAAAATATAAATATTATTTTTACCAGTCACTAAAATTTTAGATTGAAATTATATAATGCTTACACATATAAGATACTTATAGACTCCTCAGGTAACACAAATTACTTTCCAAACTAAATTTTGATTCAATAGGATATAAAGAGACTATTTATACTATTAAAATTTCTGGCAATTGAAAATGTGTTTTAAAAATGAATATAATATAATAAAATTATATGTATAAACAAATATTTATCGTTTTTACAGGTTTTACGATATACACAAATGTTTTCACAACTATCCGTTAATAATTTACAATAAAAAGAAAGAGTTATTAGTATATAATGTTTTAATAAATATAATTTTATGAATTATTTGTTAATGCAATTGGCAGTTTGGTTCAATATATAGAGTAAAAAGTTGATCGATGTCGTTCTAACCTTCTTTAGCCTTATCAATCAAAACCTATTTATAGCTAACGACTTCAAATACCGAATTTTAAGGATCTTAATATCACCCTTTATTTATATCACACTATTTTACTAATATGTAAATATTGCATATAATATATATTACTATAAGGTCAGTCAGTGTACCTTGGAATAAGTTTTTTTTAATTATTTCAACACATTTATTGGCAAATATTCATATTCCTATGTGCTCGTTAGTGTTATCTGCTACATTCTACATAATGTTTATCAAACTATATATGAGTGAAAATTGATTAAAATGGTAATAGCAATTCTTCTTTATTATCAAACCGCTTTGTTCCCAGTCATCGCAGTGTGACAGGCAGATAATGCGGAAGATGCAGAGTTGGTGCATACTAGGCTATAGAAATGATTAGATTGACTCAGTATAGAATTAAGAAAATTACAAAATGAATTACAATTTTGAAAAAATCTATAAGCAATATTTTAAAACTATGCAAATGTATATTGTATTAAATTCCCAGAAATTGTAATTCAAAAATTAACCAAATATAAACTAAATATATTAATTTGAATAATTTGATTTCATCAAAATTTTTAATCTAAAAGGAATTTGTACATTTATATTTGTTGGACATTGATCAAATCAAAGATCACGGCACAATCATATGAAGTATTTCGCAAGATTTTTTCATCGTATCATCCAATTTTCTTACTATAAAGTTTTACCTTTATATATTATAGTAATCTACTTTATTAATTTATATACCAAACTGTATAGAGTGTTTTTTTTTTTTTCTGTTCCACATATCACATAATTCTGATAACCTTTTGACATATTAAAAATATTTGTAATCGCATTTCTTTATTAATATACATATTAAAATTGTTATGGCTTAGAGGGGTCAACATTCAATAAAATTGTAATTAAAAATAATTATATCAATTGAAATGAAAATATGCGTGTATGTATGCGTATATATACATCAATACATATAATAATAACAACAATATAACAATAATGATGATACAAATAATAATAAATAAATAAATAATTTTTATTTAATTAATTTTTATATACATATTTACATATTACAATATATATTATTGTAATTATTATTGTTATTATTTTCTTCACGCAATTGAAATCACATTTATATATTATTTGCATATTTATTTATTTATTTATTTTACATATCAATAAAAATTTAATTATTATTACTTTATAAATATTATATTATTTAATAAAAATAAATATATAAGTAATAAACATTTACGATAATATTTATATAATAATTTGTATATGTATAATTAGATATATAAATGTATATATTATATTTATGGATGAGTTGATCATTGAGTTGTACGTTGTACTGTATATATTTAATAAACTTATACAAATGTGTAAAAAATACCAAAAAAATTTACATAATTATGTATTATATTAATTTTGTCAACGTAATGTAAAATGGTAATAAGCTTTTATATAAATAAATCTATTTATAAATATATGCCCGCACATACACACACACAGGAAATAAGTTAATAACTTTTAATATTATTATTATTATTATTAATATTATTAGCGATAAAAATCAATACTTATAAAAAATAGTATATAGTACTAATGCATATTATATACTATATACGGATACAAGCTTTACGCATATATATGTGACATATCCACAATATACGGCAAGAATATACATAGTTAGAAAAAAAAAATTTAAATAAATAAAAATTATGATTATTGTTATTGTTATGGTTGTTGTTATCGCAAGAATTTTAGCATTCATATTATTGAAATAGATAAATATTAAAATTTAGTATTTCTTTTTTTCCAACGTGCGTATTTTTCTATATACGCTATTCCGTTAAGTGTACATAAGCCTTGATATACTTTATATGGTTTGGTTGATGACGCGTCGCACAAAAGGAAAAGTAAGAAAATTGTAATGTTTATTATTAGTCTGTATGTGTATACGGATAGGCTGTGATAATATCAATGGAAAATTATTCTACGCTACATATACACATACATATATAATATAAAGATATGAAAATATTCAAATTTAAAAATAACAAAACGGGTAAATGAATACAATAAAATATGTATATTATATATTTATCTATGTGATTGTTGATGGTTTCAGGTTATTTAAATAGAATATTGCTGGTTCACATTTTAGGGTGTGAAAAAGATATATATATACAAAATTTCTTAAATATAATATTTCCCTAATTTTCTTCTTGATAAAATTTATAAGATAATATAATTATATTATTTTATATAATATACGTTTGTATACATTTTTTCGTGTTTTGTCCTTCCTTTTGATAATGAACATTTGGATTTGTTAACGCAGTAAAAAATATGTACTTGACACATATACAAATAGCATAAAATAATAAATAGGAAATATTAAAATGCGTCGGTAAAATTTTTTTATAATAATCTAAATTGGTTTAAAATAGAATGTAAGTTGATCATTTCCGAAAGCAATGCGTTGAAATGCTGAAGTTGTACTATTCCAACGCTATAATAAACTAATAATTTTTTAGAATATGGCAAATAATCAAAATAAAATTGATAAGAAAAGACACTTTTTCTCTGGTTATTTTTATTATGTTTCATAAATATGTAATAGGCAATCGCTTATATAAATATTCATACTGAAATAATATCGATGGTATTTAATATTTCTTTTCAATATTATACATTTATTAATTATTAGTAATATATATAAATATATTTAATCTATTAATTTTTAAGTAAATATATATAGTTTAATAAACTGAAGAAATGACATTTTAATTCAGCGTTTATTCTGTTTATTTATATAGGACAATAACAAGTTGTTCTCGAAACCAGTATAAAATGTCTGCGAGCAATAGTAAAACTGGTAAAATGACCATATTATATATTACTAATTATATATGATACCAATATAACTAAAGGGACCAAAATAACTTCATTCAGTTATGACTTAGTGTGTATTGTCAATTTTGTTTGATTGTTTCTATTGCTGACTTTATCGGTAACATTCCGAACATACAGAACTTTTGGTTATTATCGGCAAAAAACTGAATCATGTGCTATTTGACATCATCATCATCATAATTGAAATTCTTACCATTCAAGAAGTTTTGCAAAAAATTTACCTAAATGATAATCTTATGGTACAAGGTCATGGTTTTACGCTGATGTGAAATATATACAAATATATTTGCAAATAATTAATTAGAACATTTACGCAGTCAGCTATACAAATTCTGTTTTGTATTTTTGTTTTTAAAATGAAAAAACGAAAAAATACAATTCAATAGTTTCAATAGGAAATCGATAAAAAATATTTAAATCATCTTTTTTATACCAATTAATTCAAAATAAACAGTAAAATCGTTTTTAAAATCCATTATATAAACCCTATTACCCTATTACTAATATATACGATCTATTATGTTACCCAAATCCATGTCAATGACATTAACGTATTCAAAGCACAAAAACACCAAATTATATATGTGTAAAATGTATATATAAATTATATACCAATATGTCATTGTGCGTTATAGCGACCTTGACCTTAATATACTTTAAAATTATTTGGTACATATATATATGGTATTTTGAGATATATATGTGACATATGATATATATATAAACAATAAAGATGTACAAAAAAGAATAAAAAAACATATATGCATTAAAATGATATTTATTTTTATGTCATATCATAAATAAAAATGATTATGTAGAGACAGACAAATGATTACTTCCATCAATTCTCTGTGTACAATATATATATATGCAAGCATCCATATATAATAAATAATAAATGTAAGCATCTATATGTTTACATATATCAAATAAACATAAATGAGTTAGTATAAAGGAATAAACACAATATACAATTCATATATGCACTCTTTCTTCATATATAATTTATATACTAAAAAAAAAAACGATACACTTGATAAAAGATATTACTATATACTTTATTAGTATCATAACTATTTTGAAAAGATAAATGACCTAACCAAAATTAAGAATACAGCAAATAAATGTTATGTTTATATTTAACTTTATAAAATTTATCATACTTTTTTTTATAGTATAAAATATTATTCAATTCTATGTATATTTTATATAAATTATTTAATTCAACATTAAATTGTTGACAGAAGAACAAGATAAATTCCATATTGAATTGATGTTGATGGTGGTGCGGTGATGGTGATGATGATCATGATGATGATATATATATTTTTCAAATATGGCTTCCGCCAATTTTCTCTCATTGAATATGTTTTATATAAACATATTTAGGTATACATACCATATAAGAATAGTACATATTTACAAAGCAGAGAAATATACAATTGTTAATGATGGCTTGTTTGTTATATATCCATTTCACATGTTGCTAAGCAACAAACAAAAAGCACACTATATAAATAATAAACTCATTCTTTCACATATATTATATTATATATAATTATAATATATAGTATATAAAACACAGAACACAACACACACACACACACACACACACGTTCACAACGAATAAAGCTTAAAGCTTAAAATACTATTTATGAGTCTGACTCCTCCTTTTCGACATAGAATACGGTGTATAAATTTGATTATTTCATTCTCTTCAATATATATGAAAAAATTACATATTTTGCTACATAAGAATAACTATTAATTTTATTGTATGAAACAAGCGAAATAAATAAAATTAAATAAAAACCATTTTTATATTAATTTTAAAAAAATTATAATTATAATTAAGAAAAATTTATATCCATCGTATATTCAAAAATGCGCGGAAAGAAAATCAAAACAAAATATTAAATACCGACGCTGTGGCGCACATGTTTAACAAATTTCAATTAAGAATATTTAAATAAAAAAACACAATAATAATATAATAATAATGATAAAATTAATAATAATAACAACATTAACAATAAAAAAATAAAAAAAAAACAATAAAATATAAAAAATTATATAATAATATTAATAATAATAATAATAATTTGCATTGAATTTATGATTTGTTTATAAACAAAAATATATATAGCTATCGCACATGTTTTTATTTTTATCAATGAAATATACTATATACAGATAATAATAATAAACGTAAATGTGCAATAAAAATCATCATAATGTACTATAAAAACCATAAAAACAATTCTAAACTTAAATAAACACATATTTAAGCTCACATAATAATAATAATAATAATAATAAAAATAATAATAATAATATTCTATGCCGTGCCGACGATGAATTTTGAATGAAGAATATTTTTTTGTATTTCTTATATATTTTTTAATATTATTATATAGTGTATTATATGAACCACAATTTTTTATACATAGGTGTACAGCTGTATATAACAGCTATGTATATAACTTATTATATATAAATATATATGTATATTTTTTTATTTTGTTTATTTCGTTCATTTGTGATATTTTGTTGGTGTAAAAAGATATTTGTGGTTATTATAAATGTGGTCAAAAAAAAATATATATTCACTCTCAGTAAATAGTTATTTTGGTTTTTTTATTATGTATATTTTTGGTAGACTAAGAAAAGAAACAAACTATAGTAAAAATTTTTTATATACAAAATTAAATTAAAATACAAACAAATAAATTCTATATATTTTGTAGATCTTATCAATATATTAAAATGTGTTATATGAACATATATCTGATGTGTAAAAGATGTTATAATGAAAAATCTAAATATAAAATGCGGGTTTCCTCTCTCGTCATACAACATTGAATTTGTCAACAATTTAAATTCATCTATGTGATCTATCTATAACTATCTATACCCACTATTTATACACACACGCACGTATTCATATGTAACCAATTTTTTTTTTTTTTTTGTTTTCACTCTTTGCTTATTATACAATTTAATATTTCTGTTTAATATCAAGTTAGAAATGGGTACACATATAAATTATAAATTAAATTATAAATAAATAAATATGTAGACAAAAATGTTGTTGTTATTATTATTATTATTATATTATTATTGATATGAATGAGTTAGAAGAAATCTGTTAAATTTTTATAGACACAGGAACATTATGTTTGTTATTAAAGAAAGATCTTTTTCTTTCAAATTATTGAGATATTTATTTATTTGCCACAATATTTATATAATGTATTATAAAAGTATATTTATAAGCGATGATATACTCACTTATTTAACTACTTCGGTGGCTTTTTGATTATATACAATATATCTCTACTGTATTTTGTAGCTTTGAAATAGTATAAGAAGAAGCGTATTTTTAATATAGTTTAAGTCACAATTTTGTAGTTACTTCTTAAAAATTTCATATATCGACACATATAATTCTATTTACAAATTTTATAAATCAAAATTCATCAAAATTGAATAAAGTCTATTATTTTTTTGAGATTTTTAGAACCTTATAACTTAAAAAATCATGTATTCGTTAATTTTTGTCAAATACCTATAGAATAATGTTTGGAAATCTGTAATGGAAATTTTTTAATAATAAATTATCTTATAATTAATCACTTTTTCATGGTTATAATTTAGTCATGCTACCATATTGCATAGTGTGAAGTTGATAAATTATTATACGCCTGAGGAAACAATTCTAAACATTTTTGTACATACACAAATTACTGAAGTTCAAAAATAAAGAGACATTTTCTATATATGTTTGACTATTTTATTATATGAAAAGGAGAAAAACGTTGCCCAAGTTGGTGAAATATGTAAAAACCGATACATATTTCGGATCAAGTTCTATATCCAAATTAGGTGATTTTATGTTTTGCGATATTAATAACCGAGTATGGCGTATTATGACCTGCTCCACGTTGACTATATATATTGATTCAAACCTGATACAATAAATTACGGAAAATCGGATAGACTTGACCGATTTTAACGGCGTTTCCTTTCATCACAACCAACCCTAATAGCAAAACATTTCTTAGATAATCCAAGTGCTTTTGATGTAAAGTTGTAA
This sequence comes from Bibio marci, assembly GCA_910594885.2. Lineage (NCBI taxonomy): Eukaryota > Metazoa > Arthropoda > Insecta > Diptera > Bibionidae > Bibio > Bibio marci. The sequence goes on along the minus strand of OU343114.1, from coordinate 23,104,876 downwards.
TACACATCAATTGATATGGAAAAGCATTTCTTTTAGTAATTTTTATCAATGGAATTTTTATTGTTGGAAAAATTACGTGAAAATTTAAAATCTATAAAAATGTCGTTATAAATATGTTATTTAGTTATACTACGATTAGCTATATATACGTTAACTTTATATTCAATATTCAAATGTATTTGTATACGTATTTCTAAATTTAATGGAATCATAAGGGTTAATTAAATAATAAAACATTATTTAATATATAACTAAAATTATTTAATTTAATACATTAACATAATAAACATTGTATTTATATAATATATGTATATTTCGTTCGTAAAACATGTTACTGTGTTCGGAATGTACATTTATAAATCTAAATGAATGTCGTCGTGTATTTATTATATGTATTTATTTATATATTGTATATTATAGTATATAATAAACGTGTCGTATATAAATAGTATATAAGAAGAACTACTATTCATATATATATATCTATATAATATGCAAATTTAAAATAATAAATAGCATACGGTGCTATATAAAATACTGGAATTAAATTGATTTTTTTTTTGTATATATATTAATATGCAAAATGAACGAATATTGTTATGAAAAATTGTAACCAATTTTGTGTAATATAGATGTAAGTAATATCATTTGTTTAAGTGACTTTATATTATCATATATAATATATTAAATGGAATTAAAGATGTTTAACATTATATTGAAATAAATATATATATATATAATGTAACGTAAATGTAATAGAATATACGAGTTATAATACATTAAGATGGTGATGAAACAAATATGTTAATGTATATAATGATGAAACATTTAATGTAAGGCATGTAAAAGAGTGTGAATATATACGAGATTTTTTATTTATATAATATAATGTTAAAAGGATAATATTAAAAGGGGTAGGGTTACACTATAATAATACAAACAAAAAATAAGAATTTATCATTTTTAATGTATATGCATTTGTTTAAATTTGAAGAAGAACAAAATGGTTAACAAAATATTATATTTAAAAATATCGAATATATTATTTCGCTTTCATAAAATTAACATAATAACCAATATTTTATCGATTATACATTGTATTTATTTAAAAATACATTTAATAATACTCACGACGAATATTGTAAATATAATATTAATAACAATACGTTTACAACAATTTTATATTTATTTATATAACATTTGTATAAAATACCGCAGCGCATATGTGAAATAAATCGAAAACGAATATAATATGGAGTCCATATATATATACCATAAATAAAAATAATATTCTGTACATCTTAAAAAATAATACTAATTTAAATTCAAAGATTGTCTTGTCAATATTGTATAATATAACTAAAATTTATGAAACACAACATCATATATATCGTGATATTAACAATATTTATTTATTTATTTATTTATTTATTTATTTATTTACTTTATATGTGTATTATATCGTATCTTCATATGTATATATATATATATGCAGCCTAGCTGGGTATACGTTCATATATAGTCATTCATATTCTATATATTATTAGAGATATATATTATATATATATATAAAAAAATGTAAATAAATATACATATTACATTTATAACTTGGAAAGGGTGTCCATTTTTTGCGTAATAGAAGTCTTTTCAGTATAATTTATATATGTTTAAAACGCTTTAATAACACTGAAAAATTTACAGTGTTCGGTTCGAAAATTTTTTAAAATTTATAAGTATGAAATTTAAAATAGTTGAAAAATTGTATCGATCGTATGTACTGTGTAACATCTTCAGGTGGGGTGAACATTAACCAGATGTCAATGTTTGAAAAAATTTAAAAACTATATTTTATTCAAATGTAAAATTATATCACGCTTAAAAAAGTACCCTATACTTGTATATACTTTATATGTATAAACACATATTATATTGTAGAAGTAGAATCGAACAACTAAATAATGTGAAGTTGAACGTATATAGAAATTATGATGTGTTCGGAATATTTATAAATTATTGTATTATATTATATTTGATACATTGTATATATAATATAAAACTAATAACAATAATAATATAGGAAAAAAGAAAAAAGAAAAAACTACAACATCGAATAAGGGAAAAGAAACTTAACTGAGAAAATACCATATATAGCGATAAACAACTGTGTACAACTACAACATATATATATATTTATATATACAAAATATATATACACAATAAATACACATATAAAAAAGTAAAGTTAAAGAAGAAAGAAATCTCCAATTGAGGGTGTTACATATGGCGATGGCAATAGCAACCCCATATATAATTATGTATTCTATCAGGATAACATTTTGCAAACGCAAACTGAATTTATAAATTCTGATTAAAAATATTTTGTATAATATTATACATAAAAACGGAGTTCGTATATATTGACTTTTCTCTACAAATATTCATATATATACGAAGATAAACACCTATATATATATATATATATATTGTATGTATTTAGTATGTGAAAGAGAGAAAGTTTTTTACTTTCTTTATATACTCGTATATATATATATGTATATATAATTTAGAACATATATTTATGATAATCCATTTAATATTTTCATTTATAAACGCAGCTTTCGTAATATATATATATTGTTATATAAAAAAGGAGTAAAATATAATATTTGAATTAATTAATATCATGATATAGCATGTATACACTAAATGAACGTAACGTCTATGCATATGCATGTTTTAATATATAAAATCATAAAATACAATATAAGTATATATAAATACAATGTATGATAATGATAAACATTATTGAATTAGTATAAATAATTGAAAATTAATTAAAAATGTTAATTCAAACTATAAATAGATTGATATTAATTTACTATAATTTTATTTCTCATATATTCTAGTATATATATATACAACATTGTGTTGTCAAATAGAATTTTTCCCAATAAATGGAAATAAAATATATAGTGAAATCTATATGTATATTGTATGTGGAGAAAAATAATCTATATACAAATTTAGTATGTGAAATAATGAAATTGAAATGTTATCTATTTTCAGGGTAAATAATTCATTTTTGTTCAATTTCGATAGTTATGTGTTTGATAATGCCTCAACTCAATTATATTTAGATCATTATAAATAATAATAATAATAATAATAGTTAAAGAATTTTCCTTTGAAATTCAAATGTTCAGCTCTTTTGATATTAAATTTTAATGGAAATTGATATAGGAATTGATTTTATAATTCCGCATCCCAAAATATTTATTAAACTATTTAACATATAACATAAAGTCACACCTTATTTGATTGCCATTATAAACAAAAACAATTACTACCATGTACAACAACTATATGATTCTAACCCTCTGTTACACATAGCATTAATCTTGGATATATTGTATGCTTTATTATATTATGATATCCATATAGTTATATTATAATATAAGATAATAAAATGTTCTGTTCTATATTTACAATTATGTGAATGTAATGTAAATTTGACGAAAAATAAAATTAATTATTATTACTACATTTAATTTTTATGGTTTGTATTTTATAAATTTAAAACCATCTATGCATGCATTGCATCCGTATATAATATGTCCATTTAATTTTAACATTTGTTTTACATATTCAGAGTGCAGCGGAATATATATACTATAATGTCAATCATATAGAAAAAAAATTAACAACAAAATAATATTGCATGTAATAAAAATATGTACATATACAATTTATACATTTCATGCAACATATAAAAACATTCAAAAGACATATATATATATATACATTTGAATTGAAATAAAGTAATAAAAATACTATAAAATTAACAACCGATTATATTATATATTGTGCCATTTTTATAGTTTAATAATTTTTTTGAATTTTGATATATTCGATGGGGAAATATGCAATACACAAACTATACACTATATATTTATGACATACACATAGCGCGTCATGATTTTGGTTATTCTTATGGTGATTTTTATATATTTAGACATTTTATAATAATAATAATAATAATAATAATAATAATAATAATAACATTATAACAATCATATATACAAAATATATATGTATTTGAGACTGAGAGAGAGATGAATTATTCACATTAAATTTAATGTTTTATAACCAATAAATTATATTTGTCAATAATAAATTATAATTTTATATATTCATTTATATTTTATTTTAGACATATAGTTCCAGCTTTTTTTGCTTGTTCTTTTATATTATTTATTTTTATTGAATAAACAATTTTTATTTATGTATTTTTATGAATTATACACATATTTATAAGCACAAAGATTTTTATTATATTGCATATACTATATCCAGACGTTTCGTATAAGTCTTAGCGATTGTGTTAAATAAAAAAAAAATATAAAGAAACATGACATTTATATTATAAAAATTTTATGTTCTTTTCGTGTGAATTTTATTCCATATTATAACGTATTTTTAATCATTAAGTTTGTTTTAATGTGAATTTAAATGTATGTATAAGTGTATATGCGAAAGGGTGAATGCATACAATTTCTTGACTTATATATGCTTGCTTTATTTTTTATTTTTTTGATATAACTGCCAAATTAAATGTATATAAGTTGTTAAATTTGAACTTTTGAAAATATATCCATATCGACTATTATTGTATTATACTATTATAATACAAATAGTGTGTACAAAAATTCAATATAATACAATGTCATAAATAGACGAACTATTTCAAATCTATATACTAACAGCTATTTATAGATATTTTTCAAAATAATAATATAATTAATGTAATATAGATGCATATAATCATAAAATTAGATCATATTGAGTATTGCATATAAAGTAATCTATATATATTTTTTCTCATGTAAAATTAAATTAAATATTTATTCGTTTAAATTGAATTGACTCTTAAAGGCTATTGGTAATAAAAGGTTATACATTTCAAATATATATATAAGATGTGGTATATATCAATCTTATTTATATTGAATACGCATTTTTATAAACACAGGATGGCACATAAATCAATAACAAATGTCAAGTTTTTCTTGTTGTCTAACCTAATCATTTGATATATTTTCTTCTCAAATGTTATGTAATTATATATAGCAAGTTAGGGTTTTTCGATTACGTTAGACAATAGTTTGTTAACTTATTGTTCATATTAACCATATTGTATTCTTCAATGGCATGAATTCCATCAAATTCAAATATTAACAATTATTGAAATAGATTTTATTTTCAAATATTGTATATAAACTTTAATAATTAGAATTTATTTATAATTAATATGACATTTAATAAAATCCACATAAATAGTAAATTTTTATTAGAACTCAGTAAATTATATCAATATTTAATCTATTTGAAGCACAAAAGTTGACTTAAAGTTATCATTTCTAACTACTAAAACCATAATAACAAATTGCTTAAATACAATCGCTTTATATGTTCATTTAAATTTTGCATCGCTATATGTTTCCATATGACTTAATTTTTCAATCAATTATAGATAAGTTCGAATAATTTTGAATTATTTGCTTAATTTGTATGAAAATAATTGGATAAATTTTTGAAATATTCTATATATATGTCTTCCTGTAAAAAGTATTAAACATTCATTATTTTATGCATATACACACAAACATATGAAAGAAAAAAAATATACCCAACTTTTATTACGAAAACATAAATATAAAATAACGATACATTTATATAATAAAATTGGACTATGTGTAATGGGTGCTATCGAATGCTATATATACGCGCCTCTACCTCATACTGCAATTAAGTGATATATATGGTAATACAATTACAAAAATTATATTAACGAGTATTTAAAAGTTTGAAAATAATTTGTAGTGAGACTAGTAGTGACACTATAACTATAATTATTTTTAATTTATGAATTTTATTATTTATTTGACATTTTCAAAAACTATATTTGTTCTTTTTATTCAAAAACACCCTATATATTAAAGTCACAATAATTTTTTTAACGAAATATATTAATACAAGGAATAACGTGTATTACAATTATATGAATGTTACCATAAAATTATACAAGAATTTTCGTTTAAAAATTATATTTTATTTTAGTTTATTTACCTTTACATAACTTTCCAAATTGTTTATAAATTAAATTTAATTATTCAAATATAGACACACAATATTACAGTATTATATACAATATTCTATAGTTAATAAATCATATTATATATAGAAAAGAACTATCATATACTATTGTATATGTAGTATATTTAGTATTTACATAAATATTATGGTACGTATATATGAATTATTAACACAGATGTAGTTTATAAACATTATATAAGATAGAGATAGGATCCTATTAAATATATTTTTATGATCATTTTATATGATCTGTTTATGGCTCATTAAGAATTTTATTTATAAAGCGTATATTACATATATATATATATATCATCATTTATAATACAATATGTAACTAAATACACATATAATTTAATAGTAATATATACATTCATTATGAATTAATTGTGATAATAAACTATTATTTTGTTATATATAGAGTGAAGTACGTGGCATAATTCTCATTTTCATATTAATAAACAAATTGTTACGATATTAGATAAAAATAAATTGTTATGAACTTCAAACTATATATTCATTAAATAAAAAATAGTGTAAGTTTTTCTTTTATGATACACAATTTTAATAGTGTCAAATGTTTTGTAGTTAAAGGGCTTTTTATATATTGTTACAACCTACATATTTACATATTCATACATATGAATGAATCATGAACAGTTTTATCAATGAAAAAAAGTTTTCTTTATAATAATTTTATAAAATGTTTATTGGACGGCTTTTCGCTCAATATATTTGAGTATAAATTATTTAACGTAATTAACATGATTAATCCTTCCAATGTGTGATTCTGTGAATTATATTTTCATGACATATTTACACTATTGAATTATTTTGATCATTAGGTTCATAAAAAAATATGAATAATAATTGATTGCAAACAAAAGTATTTGGCGTATATAATGGAGGAATTTATTTTGTTGAAAATCAATATTCAGTTCACCAAATTTATTAAAAATAAAAAAACAACGAAAAAAAATCGATCGAATAGAGCCTTTGTATAACAGCATATTGGCCAGATATTATTGTCAACATAAATGTAATCTATCGTAATGTATATAAAATAAAAAATAATAAATTTAATTATACTAAACAGAGTGTGTCAGTTCAAATTTTAAATTATATCACGCTTAAAAAAACACTCTATATATAATATATTATCTTGATATATTATAAGTATTTATGTTTCGTATCTAAACAAAATATCATATTTAATAATTGTTTTGAGAACAAATGTTTATTGTATTAATTAAAAATTTATTTAATAAATATGAGTTTATATTTGAATATTTAGTTAGATTCATGTTTATATATTTATAAATAAACGATTGTATATTGTGTGTACTTAAGTTAATAACACAGATTCAAATTTCTTCTCTATCCATTTAATTTAGTATAATATTATTTCGTACTATATAATATGAATGTATATTCGAGTGTCGAGTATACATTTATTGAAAATGTATTATATTGTATTTATAAATATTACATTATTTAATATTGTTTATAAATTTTTGCGTGATTTATAAACTTTATATGACACGTGATATTGTTATTGTTCTATTGTTTAAATAACTATAATATGGTTATAATAAATATTATTGATTATTATTATTATTATTATTATTATTATTTATAAATATACTTAATGTGTACACATTGTGTACATTATGAAATATTGAGAACTTGTTTATATAATCGATTTAAAAATTTATAATATATAATTTTGCGAAATAGTTTTATAGTATTTTACAGAAGTATGCATTTATGTGCGTGTTATACATAAGCTTATAATGATTTTAAAGTACTATTATATATATATTTATTTTAAAAGTATGTACATGTACAAGTATTTATACGATTAAAATGCATGACCTTGAATTATATGCACAATGTATAAATATGTTTTGACTTTAACCGAGCCATCATATAGGGATGTCGTTGACACTGATTAAATTGTGTATACCCCCTTAAGTAAAATTAAACTTCTAATTTAAAATATATGAAATTATATGCTTATTATGGTATGTAATACGTGACAATAACTATTGTATTTAATGTTTTAAATGTAGGTAGGTATACTTTTTTTTTATATAATAATAATAATAATAATAATAATAATAATAATAACAATAATAATAATAATAATAATAATAATAGTAATTATAATAATAATAATAATAATAATAATATTAAAAGCAATGAATATATTATCATGTTTATTTTATACAAAACAGAAAAAAAATGTAAATTTCATGTTTTTACATATAATTTAGTCGGCGAGACGTGTCAGAGATACATATATTAAATATATACAAATTATACACATATTTATTAATATAATAATATTGTATAAAACGAATTACGTGAATATATAGCCTGTGCTACAATATATATAGATTAATTATATTAATATGCCGTTTATAATATATATGCAATATCTATAATTTGCATTCAATGTAATATGGAAATATTTAAGAGATAACATATTTCCAGTTTCTCATAAATATACGGAAAAATAATAAATAAAATATTAATTAACTATTAATTTATTAAATAACTTTTCAAACATTATCTCGATCTCGACAATTCAAATATATAAAACAAATGTATACCTCATAGTAGTTCACATTTTTCCGTTCAGGATTTTGCAAAAATAACACTTCATGCGAGAAATCGTTAATAGTTCAAGAAACTTGCAATACTGATTCTATTATATACTATATATAGTTATAGTGCATATTATATAATTTGATACCTTATAATATTATATGGTGCTAGTAATGTACCATATAAAGTAATTATCTAAATACAAAATCAAGCATTATATTTTTAATATCACTATCTATGTATCTAACAAATTTAATAATATCTGATTTCACAAATTACTAAAATTATATTATATAATATATTAAGATTAAATTCAAATAAGTTAAATTTCATAATCCATTTAATGCATCCACGTATTATGTATTGTACACAGAATCTAATTTAAGATCTTTCGCCATAATAGTTATATTGAATTTGTAATTATTATACAAAGTATATGCAGAAGTGTACGATAGGGGAGACATTCAAATTTGTTGCAATTTCGCTAATCCGAATATTTATTAAAATCGAACTGTAATATATACGGTATGTATATTATAGGAACAAACAGAATTCTCTGTTATCATTATATTGTGATTGTGAGATTTGTTCCTTGTACTAGACAATAATTTATACAAGATATGTGGAATTTATAATATTAAATTCAAATTTAATTGATAAAACTTCTGATAAAAACATATTCATATACTAAAATAATTATAAAGTGAAATAATATCACGTGTGTGACTTCAGATATTTTAACTGAAAATTCATATAACATGCACACACATATCCAAAAACATATATATGGTATTGTAAAATTGATTATTTACAAATAAATAATATAAATGTATATAATAACAAAACATTATATTTATATATTTTCAAATCTATATATAAACTTAACTAATAGTAAATGCTAGTCAGTCAACAAATTGCATTATTATCTATATTTATTTTAATCAGAATTTTTTATGAATACTCACAGAAATAACATTAAAATAAATTTATAATAAAACACAACATTAAATTCTCTTTTTATATGCTTGTAATGTTTACACACCATCCCTTATTTTTATATTATACGTATGTTATTAATATATATATATATATATATTTCTATTTATAGTACATATAAATATATAATATATACACATATGGATATAGTGAAATCTAATTTAGCAGCTTACTTAATTGATTTGACTCTGTGTGTATGTGCATATAAAATAGTGCTATCATATATACCATATATATTATATAAATTATGTACTATACATATATATATAATATACTCATATATGTGTATATTTTGCCAACAAACAATTGAATATAAATACTAAAACACAAATAATCATACAATAATATAAAATATTATGCTTGAATGTTATTGCACCACTAATATTAATATATTGTATTATATGTCTATAAGTTTATCCTTTACATATATATAATTTCCTTTATGTTATACATATATACATATAAAAATGAATGTAATAAACGGAGGCGTCTTAATAAGAAAGGCATCTTAAGGGGTGATTTTTATTAATAACTTTCACTGTTATAAATGCCATTTGGTTTTGGTTTTTTTTTTTTATTTTTTTTTATCATTTATATATACGTTCGTATTTATAATACTAAAATGGCATGGGTTAGAGAATATAATTTTCTTTTTTATACAATTATACACGCATATATACGCGACTACGTGAATTTATATACATACACAAAGTTACTATACTATATATGAGGTATATGAATATTTCTTATATTTGCGAAACTCCTTAAATACTATACATGAATATCATATAGGCACATATATATTAATATAAAAAAAAAAGGTTCATTCTTATATAGATATTACAAATACACATACATGTATTGTTGTTTTTTGTATACATATATGCGAAAAAGTTTTCTTCAAGTAATTTTTGCACCCCATCTGATTGGCATTCTTATATATTGTATATATATATATATGTATTACAATATATACGATAAAAGGGATAATAATATAAATTATATAATGAAATGAAATAATAATATATATAACAATTGAACAGAATATAAATATAAATATAAATATGTATAAATTACAAACTTCTATATATATATATATATATATAGTTATATAACTTATTATAACACACCATAAGAATATTATAAATTACTGACTTAATATTGTGTTTGTAAATTAATTTTATGTTATTGTTTCTTTTGTTTTTATATATATATATATGTTTTAAGATTATGTACTATATACATACGAATATATATAATTAAATATTTATATTATATACATATTTTAAGTTTTCATTTACTTAGATTTAAGTACATAATTTTTTTAAATATGTTATATACATTTTACCAATTTATTAACTATATAACAAAGCTAATTAATAATTTATAATTATTGCACAACATGCAGAAAGAAGAATTATCTGCCTCCTGTTATATGGGCATATATATATATATATATATATAGGAATACAAATATATATATATTTATACAATATACATATATCTAATTCATATAAAGCTATTAAATGCAGACACAATATAGAATAGATGTTAATGTACTTTCACCCTATATATTTGTATATATAGTCATTTCTCTTTCCAATTTCAACTCATAAATATCACCTTTGTTTCTTATTTTGAAGGCTCGCGGGTGCTATTTATCTTGAAGAGTACACATTATATAGATAATATATATATATATATATATATGTATTGTATACATATACATAAATGTTTTGTTATTTGCTATCAGAAGACTATTCAGACAAAAAACATCCCATAGGATTTTTTTAAATATAATATATATTTAGAAGGGCTGAATTGTGTTATTACTTTTTTTTTCTCTGTTGGATAAGTATTGAGGAAGGAAAAAAATATAAATTACATCGTTTCCAGATCTTCGTGTGTTTTTGTATTTTGTTGTTAAACATTATATATATATATATATAGTAAACTATATACAATAAAGAATAGCTCCCCTTTAATAATGAAATTTATTGTATGTATATATATATATATATACAAATATATATACCATATTGAAATATTGTTATACATATGTAAAATAATATATATATATATGTATTTCATTGAATTGAAAATAAATTAAATTAATTCAATTTTTTTTTTTTTGCATACATTTTATTCAAGTAATTCGTAAAAAATTGCAACCCTTAAAAAAATCGTATATTTACTTTCATATTTATTTTCAGTATACATTTTCATATTTTCATTTTTCCGATATTCATATTTCATTTTACTAATTTTATTCAATAAACCCTTGTTTATATATAAATTTTTCAGTCTCTATATTCATATAATAGAATTATTTTCATATTGAAATTTATTAGCCTTTTGCATATTTCTGTATAATAATAGCGAAATGTACACACCCATTCGAAAGTGCCCCTTATTGGTTTTTTTTTCGTGTATTTTTTTTAAGAAAATTTGTTATTTATTGGCAAACATAAAAGTGAAATAAACAGATACCTATTTATATACGTAAATTATATATTTTATATATATATATATATATATATATACTATAGTTTTATGTATATAACAAGCAATATAAATAGAAGATATTTTAATATTATAGATCTTTAACAACATTATATATATAATATATATATATATATAAATGAAATATAAAAGAAAATTTATTGAATAATTTCCAATTGGTTATAGAATATAAATTATATTTACATTTTATTTTGTATATCGTGTAATTTTTATTGAGGGATGATTTTTATACAGCGGGTACAACGTAGCATTAAAAAAATAATATCTATATACTGTTACTGTTATTGTGGTGAATTGTGCGTAAAATTTATCAAATTATTAAGAAATAATAAAACATCACGAATAGATAGAACATAGCGACTATATATTTTCCATACGCACTCACAAGTGGAGCTAATGGCATCTACCAATCATTCAATAGATGTTTTCTTAATTTCAGTGTTTGTAAAAGTTTTGCCCATAACGCATTGCAAATCTTTTTTGTACCGTCCAACACCATATTTTAATATATTAACTTTTTTTTAAACATAAACGATTTAGTATTTTACGATTGTTTAGCAAGAACTATATACCCACTGCTGCTAAAGAAACAGCTTGTTGGAATTCGGCATAGATAAAGTATAAATAAGTTTGTAAATTAATATCTTAATCGATCAAAGTGATCATTTACTATTAATAAAAAGTTTTCCATAATCATTAGCAATCATTTAATATTTGCATTGATAAATAATTGTGCATTGATTTACCTATAGTATATACCCATGATGTTAAATTAATGCTTTTAATCTTATGTTAGAACTTAGAATTTATTTTATAATAAAATAAGAATTAAAAAAAAAATATAATATTTTCCCGCCTAAAAATTTGTACATCCATTCAAAATGATTACAATTTATAGTAATATATAAAAATGCATTACATGTATATTTTTGAATATAATTACAAAACACACAATTTTCTAAAAAAAAAAAAAAATAAAGTAGAAAGAAATAACAATTGTTATTCATTTATTCTGATAATTCCGAATGCATTATACATGTTTATCCTTTAATAAATAAAATGCGCATAAAATATATGATACGCATATCAAACTGACTCTACAAAGAATCTCAAAATACAAAAATCGAATGGTAATAAATTATATAAAAAGTGTCTACATTTTTAAATACATATTATTTGGAATAAATTATTAAAGAAATAATAAAACTTCCATTATATAAATATATAAATATATGCCTGCGCCTCGTTGTAAGAACAAAATTATTATTATTTTTTTTTATATACAATACATATTTCTTTTTGTTGTTTGTTATTTGTTATATTATATCCCATTATACAAATTATTATTATTTTTCATTATATGAACATATATTGTATATATAAACACACGAGTATGCATGCAACGAGCGTACCACCGCACACACAAATTGCACTTTATATATAACAAACCGTCTACATACTAACGTCAGCCATAATAATATAATGGTTTTTTTTTTTTTTATAAAAAATAAAATAATTTCTTATTTTATTCTCGTCTTTTGCGTTGAAGAAAAATTTTTTCTTCTTATTTTTATTTAAGTAAATATACTATAACTATCAAAAAAATACCCATTCATAGTAAGTTTAATATTTTAACATAGAAATTGATTATTGAAAAAAAAATATATATGTTAAATTTTGTGTTAACAATAAAATTTAGCGTTCTATTAGTCTGAAAATGTTGAAGACCGAATTTTTGCAATAACAATTAGTTGACTTTGTATCATGATAACACACCATCTCATATAATCCATTGATTATTCAACAATTGCTGATAAAAAAACAATGCCAATACAACATTTGCATTCACTAAATTCATTTGATTCATCTCTGTGTAAATTTTTCTAGTTCAGATGACACAAATATTCATGATGAACGCATTTTGATAGCAATGATGCAATAAAAGAAAAATTAGGAGTACTCTCTCATGGCTATACCGAAGAATGAGTATAAAAACCAATTCGAAGACTGGGTTAAATGTTTTCACAAATGCATTACATCGAATTGGGTTGGTTATTTTAAAGGCAAAAACATTTCCATTGATAATTAGCATTTTGTAAGTGCAAGTTGAAATGGTGGGTGACCGAGTATATTTCGATAGTAATAGTATATATATATATATATTGCGTGAAATGTAATAGTACAACAACGTTCCTTTTTTTGTGTGTTTCTGTTTCTTAAATGGAATGGTTAAATTTATAACTGACAGTACATATAAATATTATACGCTGGCGTTTTCATATACAAAAAATAAAATAATATATATTTATTGTTTAAATAAAATTATTTGCAGAAATGCAATATATATTTGTTACCGTACCGTTTATAGCTAAAAAGAAAACTATTCTGATTTCATATTTATATTATAATAAACAGTTTATAGTTAAGGCGTTTGTAAAATTAAAAAAAATTTCAAATAAATTTTATCACCAAATTTTTAGAAAAACGTAAATTAAAAAATTAATAAATAATTTAACAGAAAAGGCTTAATTAAATTTTACAAATATTTACAATAAAATTATTCAATTAATAAATATTTATAATATTACGAAGAAAACAAAGAAAAAAACAGAATTTATTAATATAAACATTTCCAAGTATTATTACTTCTGAAAAATACACATACAAAGCCATATATATTAAAAAAATTTTTTTTATAAAAATCAGCTTGAAAGGAAAAAAAACCATTTAATTAAAATTAATTAATGTTTTGGCACAATATATATGTATATGTACGAGTTTATATATATCTTTATTTACTTACAATATTTTTGTTAAATTAAATAAAATTAAATAATATAATTTTTAAATATTTTAATCCTACACAAAAACTTAACCAAAGTAACCTTTTTGTTGTTGATATTTTGAATTGATAGTGGGTTTTATTGGATATGAGTGATGCTAATTACGATATTATTTATATATGTACTGACTATATATAATTATAATACTCGTATAGTTTGAATAAATTTGCAAGAATGTATTAAAATATATAATATTATATAAAATATAATAAAATAAAACAATGTATTATTAAAAAAATGTGATGACAACAAAATGTATTTATTTTTAATTTATTAAAACCGCTTTTAATATTAAAATCAGCAGGGAGAAAATTTCTACTGATTCATTATAAAATTATAATATTTCAAAAATAACAAAATATCCATAAAAATAAAGAACATATCAATTGTTGTGTGATCCAGCACAAATGCACAAAATGTATACATAATACCATGCATTTCATGTTAATATACACTTGTAACATGCGTGATAGCATGAACGAAGATACAGAAATGTTCAATTTTCTACACTATTTATAGACTATAAGCAAAAAATATTTATTTTTCAGTATTAAAATGTTTTAGTTAAATATAATGATTAAAATACTCTATTTTTTTTTTCAGATTATGCTGCAAGAAGCATTCGGTAAATATAAATTGGAAATTTCTAAAGTGTAATTTATATTTAACAAATAAATTAAATAACAATAATTTTATTAATAATTATATTGTATTATATAATATAAGCGTTGTCTCAAAACATCTTTTATAATTAAAATTATATCAATATTTATTTGTGTCAGCTAAATGTTTATTAAAACATTAAAATAATATTTTTCTTTGATTCTTAAACATTCAAGTTAATTATGAAATTTGTTCTTCCTTTATAAATATTTATATATATTACAATATTATTGCATATTATGTACTCATATTATATTGTATGTTATATTTATATATTGTATATTAATACAACAAACAAATTTTATTATAAACAATTAAATATCTGATCTTTTGTAACTGATTATAAATGAATTCATTATATAAAAATATTTGTTTATATAGAAATTTTATATATATATATTTATTATTTTTATTAATGTATGCAAATTGCATTAAAATAACGAATTAATTAATACATAAACGATTATAAAAATACACAATATTTTAATGTATATTATAATTTATTATTGTATTATAGGTATTAAATAATTAATAACACTATAAATGTACGCACTATATAGAATGTTAATGAACACTGTAATGAAATTATAAGTATTTTTTAAAAAAATATTTGGAAAGTAAATAAGAATTTTTATTACAAAACCTATGAAAATTTATATATTTTAAAATGAATGATAAAATAGAGTAGGCTGTATGTATGTTTAAAAAAAAACCTAAAAATTTACTACGTTTTTGTGTAATTTAGTGATAGATGTTGCGAGTTCAATACAGCTACTGACATGAGAAAAACATTTCATACTGGAAATTGTTCAATTGATGCTGTTATACTAAATATGACATCGAACTAATAATAAAAGTTCAGATTATATTTTTAAAATAAAGTCATTATTTTTCTTCTATGGTGATTTTAATCCCCTAAATGAAACCAAAATTTTTTATAATTATAGTATACTTCTAAAAATACTTATGCTAGCATTATCTTTTGAGCAACTATAATATAAATTTGTAACCGAATCATCTATTATTAAAAACATATAATTTATGGTAGAAAGTTAATTTGTAATAAAATGAAGTTGAATTTATCGTTCTCAATGATTGCATTCGCGTACTTTTACTATGTAAAAATATTTTATTTGAATGGAATTTAAAAAAATTATAAAATATAGTTTAATATACGAGTATATACGTACATTAAATGATAAAATATACTTATATAAATATTGAACAAAGAACAGAAAAAATATTGATCGTAATATTAACATTTGACGTAAAAGTACAAGCAGTTTATTTATAATGGCCATTAAAATATTTGAATTTATTAATGCAATTAAAAGTTATCAAATATTGTAAAATAACGTAAGAGGGATATTATATGTATAGATAGACAATTTACTATTATTAAATCTATTTATTCATCGATTTTAATAAAATGATGAAAAAAATATCAAAATAATTAATTAAATTAAATCCAATTAAAATAATTATTAAAACTAATTGTTAAATATATACATGTTATGTATTATCTAAATATATATTGTATATATATGTGTAATATGCAATACATATCCTGTTAAATGAAATACAAAACAAACAAACAATTTGCATATAACAATTTATAAATGATTTTGAATTAATTCCTCGTCATGTTCAACTATATGTTGTATGCATATCTACATGTATATATATATAGATGTAGATATAAATATCTAGTTATACTTATATATTATGTTGTATATATTATACTATGTATATGTAATATAATAATATAATTTATATTATATATAGTTTTGTTTTGTCATTATATATACACTTTATGTACTCAAAAGCTCAAAATGTATACATTTTGTACATATAAATTTATATAAATATAAATATATGTATATATTATATATGCGTATTATAAATATATAAAAGCGTAATGAAGGGTAAAACCTCCCTTTATTTATACATATTTATATATACATATACATAATATATATATAACAATAAAAGGCCTAGACCAAAAAGTGTCATAACAATATAGACGTCGAGCAATTGCAAATTTTCTGTAAAGGCGTATAACGAGCTGTAGTTTGCGCGCATTTGCGTTTATGTATATTACCGTAATTTCATTTTTTTTTTTACTCTGTTTTATATAATAAAGCTCAAATTTATTTTCATTTATACATATATTTTATGTATATATATGCGGTATATGGTATATACGACGTACATATATATATATTTACCATACATTTGATACATTGATATATGTACGTACGACTATATAATATATGTACATTTTTTGTGTATATCATGAGATTATATATACGTATTATACGATATACATTATACAATTCAGTCTCGTCGTATATATGTGACAATGGTTACACCAACAACATAAAAGTTCATTGAATTTTTCTTGTTCGCTTATATATTCTTTTTTTCGCATTTAATTCATTATTAAAATTAATTAAAATCGTTGTCTGAAAGATTGCTTTTAACATACCATTGTGTATACATATATATATGGTATATATATAATTATGTACATTATAATAATAAATAATGAAGCTTCTGGAATGCAAAAAGTAGCAAAAATTATATTTCATATATATCTATATACAGACTATATGAAGATATATTTATATATATTTTTATACAATTATATACATATAGTCTATCAATATTATATGTTCATATATATATATATAAATATATATTGTATTGAATTCATTCACTATGGAAAAATGGAAAATGAGTAAAACATTTTGTTCATATAGTATTGATCGCAAAAAGTTGCGCATGTTCATAGTAAAATCTGCATAGGATACTCCCTTTTCACCCTTACATTTTTTTACACAGACTGAATGCTATTTTATATATATATATATAGATATAGTATAAGTATATACATAAATATTTATATTGTACAAATTCCAAACTCTAAATATACCTATTAGATATATATATATAATTTGTGTATATGAAAAAAGAAAACAAGTTAAATTATATATACATTTATATAATATTTGATATGTATACTGAAAATCTACAAAAATTAAAATTTTATTCATGCGCACAACAATAACCATATACAATCAAATATTTTAGCAAAAAATTTAGGAAAAAATAAAAAAAAAAAAGGATTTTCATTGTAAAAATGTAACCAATTTCATAAATTAAAAGATAACCCCTTTAAAATTTATATTATTCGTATATATAATATCATTTCATATCTGTAAATGTATAATTATAATATATGCATGTTAATTTATACGAGTCTACACACATATATATATATAACGAGACATGGATATAAATTAAGCCAGGATAAACAAACCATATTATATTACAAAGTAAAAATATATATAAATAAAAAGGAAACCACAATCCCTGCCAGTAACGATCCCTCAAAATTTTACTTTGATTGCAAAATTATACACATATGCATAATATATATATATAGTTATATATTGCTATAGTACATATATACGCAGTACGAGTATATACACTATATATTATAGAGAATAACATACTAAATTACAAATGGTCACTGACCATATGCACACATGTAATAATATTTATTTAAATGAAATGTTGCCTGTTTAAATTGCTTTTATTCCAATACGTATATGCATATAAATACAAGTATAATATTATATATATTATATTATATTATACACACTATGTGTATGTGGACTTTGAGTGTGTATCTCTATAAATTATAACTATAGCAATTTAGTCATTTACATCATATTTTTTTGAATATTTTATTATCCTATGTATTGAAAATAGAATTTCTGTTTTTATTTTTGGCAACTTCGTATACTATAATGGGGGATTTTCGGATTTAAAATAAACAATAATAATAATAATAATAAAAATAATAATGACACAAACACAAACATTAACAACAGAACATAAAAATATAAACAAGTAAGTAAAGGGTTAATAAATATATTATATGCTCGTATATGATATGCTTATGTTTTATATGATTTCATATTTTATGTGACATCTAATATTTTAGAATGGGCAATTTATATAGAAATAGAATGAAAAAATAATTATACAAAATGGCATAAAAATGATTTATAATAATAGTTTTATATAAAATGAGTCTTTTCAGATTTATAAATGGATTATTATATTATATATGATTTGAAAAAAAAAATGAATGGATTAAAGAAACAAAAAATTGTATATATTTTAACTTTAATAATGCTCTCGCATATAATATAACATTAAACATAAAAAAAATATAAATATTTTTATGAATATAATGATTATAAAGAAATTGTTTCTGTTTTTCAAAAAAATATAATGAGAAATATAGTTTTTATATCTATTTTTTATAATAGATGCGATAGTAAATAATTCTATAATTAGAAAGATTATTTATTATGGAGTTAAGATTTTCTTTGTATTATTATATGATGTGATAATTTTCGTATATTAATATATTACACGCATACATAAATGTGTTATAAAATATATTTTGTAATTTTTCGATATGAATCCCAATTGGGGATTCTGCATAGCATAAATACAATATACAAACAAATAGTAATATTCAGATGAATATTTAAAATAACTATTTTTTTTATTGTACTCGTATGACAAATTTTTACATATAGATAAAATATTCAACAATAACATACTTATTTAAAGAATAAAATACAATTTAGACAAAGTTAAAGATCTTACATATATATATATATAGACACATAGTTGTGTAGAACAAGTGTTATAATTTCTAAGAAAAGAACATCCAAAATCTTTAACTGAAAATTTATATTTTGTTCTTTAATTAATAACATAAACATTTTACAATAATTCATAAGTTCGAAAATAAACCCATATACATTATGAGGATATTAATATTATTATTTTATAACCAGAAATCCGGTTTCGACAATTATAGTTCTGCTCAATGTACCCCAGACCAAATTCATTTTACAGCTTGGATTTCAATAATTAGTTATGTCCACACGCACACTCATTCAAAAATGTGTCCACACTTCGTGCAATATAACTTGTTGGTCGTATGTGCAGACAAATTTTACTTGAATACATACTAAGATACTTTTTATAGTTGAATAAAAAATTTGTTGTGGTGTTAACAGTTAATTTAGATGACTTCCAGTTGTCATTTAGTATATGATTTGTTCGATAGTTTGCATATTCTAGTATTACTATTAGGGGTAGCATAATATTCATCAACCTCCACATTTATTCTTTTTATTGAATAATAAATATATACGTGTATTATTTTGAAATGTAATAAAATCAAATTTAAATATTCAGTTGAATAATTATGGACATTTTGACACTACGTCAGGGATTTTCTAATATACAATTAAAGAAACCAGATTATAAATAATTGTTTTGCTATAATTAGCTAAATATGTTTTAGCTATGATTGTCATAATACATTAGAGTTCATTAACTTACATCGCCTTCTATCAAGATTATTATGCGTATGGATGTTAATATCCATCTTACACGAAGTTATTGTATATGCCGATAAATTAGTTAGTATCTTAAATCTCATAGTCTTAAGTTTTACATATATAGAGTGCTTCGAAAGACACATGTTTACATTCTGCGTCAATAACAATAAAACTAGTATAGAAATACAATCTTATTTCATTACTCATAGCTTCGAAATATATATTAACCATATATTTAAACTATACATGTTCATTAAGTAATATAATTTTAATCCTGTGAGAATACAAATAATTTTGTTTTATGCATATAATATCATTAACAATATTAAATAATCTTTACCTTGCAAATTATTTATTTTGCATATATACGTAGTTTACAGTTTATTTATACATTTACATAAAAATATATATAAAGATTTATTAACATAAATGCTCATAACTATAATTGCACATACATTTTATTTACATGTTATGTATAAATATATTACTATAGAGTAGTTAAAGTAAAAAAAAAAAAACATACTCAAACTGTATATATTCTAAAAATCATTAAATTTTATTTTATTATATACAGATTATTTGTTATGGTATGTTGAACAGAAAAATTTTCTCTATAATATTATTATAAAATTATAATATATCCTATATATTTTATTAAATGTTATTACATGTCTTCTTGTACAATTTTAAATATTATAATAGTCCATACAAAATATTACATATGTAAATATAAATACTGAAATTAATAAGTAATCAAAACTTATAGTCATCATATATTTGTATGAACTTACATATTAATTACACCTACGGTTATTACCTTTCTTTGACTTCTTTATATACGCAACGATGGCTATAATGTTGTCATTAAAAGATATATATATATATATATATATGATTATATGTATATATATGGCATGGAATATATAAACGAATTAATTGCCATTTGCGTATTTAATTTAAATGTATATAATAGCATATATGCACTATACTTATATTGATATATATACGTATGTGATGATTATCGTTAAATTCATATGTACATACAAGTTCATATATAATTAAAAATTAAAGTATATAAATTATAACAAATTTTTCAAAAGAGAAGACCACAATAATAATAATAATAATAATAATAATAATAATAATAATAATAATAATAATAATAATAATAATAATAATAATAATAATAATAATAATAATATTAATCATAATAATAATAATAATAATAATAATAATAATAATAAATATGATTAGCAATTCAATAAATTTATTGTGTAAACTAGCTTTAAATAGCAATTATAATAGAAAATTTTAATACGCTATATATATAACGTAATAATTCAGATAGTAGCTATATCGAGTTAGTTACTTGTTTTTTAATATTATTTTTATGATAGTAACAATATACGAAATATTATAGATATATATGTAGATAAATAATTAAATACACACATATACACCTCAAAGTAATACATTTTATGCAATTTTATTTACATATCGCATATACTATATACAACACATTTGTGGCAATAATAGTAGTATTATTTAAATATTGTGAGTATTTTGTAAATGTCAAGTAGCGACAAACTACTGCCATATTTATAAAATCAATGTGCATTAATTAATAATAACAATCTACAAAGAGTATATAGAAAAATCAATATACATATACAAATATGTATGCATTTTTAAAAATTTAGTAATTATTTAATTAATATTTAATATTACAAATAAACGAATGAATGTAATGAACACTTTCATTGAACTATAGTTATTCCATAGAATAGAAGTGTGATCATTTCACGGTCATTTTGAATTATATAACTATATAGTGTGGACATACTAAAATCAAATACATTGTAAAGTATTTTTTTGGCGGTTAAGATGCATAATGCCAATTTAAAATTTTATTTTAGCCTTGCGGGTGGATCCATTCGACTTCCAATCGGTGCACAAAAAATATATATCTTTGAAATTTTATTTTATTACATATTGGTATACCACAGTGGATACAGGGTTCATGCTAATCAATCGTGAAATACGTTGTACGATTAACTAAATTTGCACGTGAAATTTTTCGGTATTTATATTAATAGTAATAAGCTGTGTTACCATTTGTATGGTTATGGAATAAAGAAACGGATATGTCAGCTGAAAATATATCGTTGGTTGGCTATAATCAAAAATTACCATTATGGGTTAATCGCACTCATATAACAAAAAATGGAAATAACTTTTCGATATTTTCAGACCAATTTGTGAGAATTGTTATTTACAATACCATGCGGAGTAATTTATCAATTTTACTGTAACGAATGGTTGGTAGATGTCGTACAGCTAATTAATGTAAATATAACATTAAATTATATAACTTTAGATTTCATAACTCCGCTGTCCTATATATAACATATATGAAAATTCTAAAAATATACTAATGTCAAGAAATATAAATGTTCAAATATCAATTAAAAGAATACTGCGTGCTTTTTATTGTTTTGTAAAAAAATGAATGTTATTATAGATTTTTATTTTTTAATTTTATTATATTTGTTGTTATTGCTTTCTCTCTATTTTATTTATACAAAACAAAAGTTCTTTTTATTACGCGAGGAGTATTGTATATTTATTTATACGCTTCATGCTACATGTAATCTTTAAATATACATTTTAAAATTTTATTTTAAAAACAATTTATTTGTGCTGAACATGGCATAAATCACTTTAATAATTAAAAATATATAAGATGTGAACAGAACAGAAAAAAAAAATTAAAAATAACGCCCATGTAGAAGGTTTAAATTTTTGTTCAAGTAAATCGCCAGCAGATAATGTGTGTGAATATATATATATATACAAAAATAAAGTTAATAACAAATCTTGTTTGTTATAATATAATTTATTGTTGACTTATTTTTCGTTAACTAAATGCATATCATATATTTTTATGATGTCTATCAAAATATTTACAAGATTATCAGATGTCACCACGATCACGTTTATTTTATTATTATCTTTTCATTTTTTTTTCATAAACATTTCTGTTTTAGTGTTTTTTATTTCATTTTTTTATTTATATGTTAATGAAATATTAATTGTCACCTCATAATTGAATAATAATTTATTAATTTAATTTAATTTTGTTTTTTTTTTTTTAAATCATTGATCTATAAAATTTTTACTACAATAAATTATTTTTACATTATACTATATATTTATTAAATTTTTATTAAAGTACTTCAATGAATAATTAAATGTAATTATATAAACAAGACATGAAAATTTAAAATATGCTCTTGTGGCTATAAATACAATAATTCTCTATGTGTGTACATTACAAATATGCGTATGTTTACATTGAAATCCAGCTTTGCCACTGAATGACAAAAGTAGTGGAATTAATCAATTATTCTACGTTTACAGGAGAGAGAAAAGTGTAGCCATTTGACTGTCGAATAACATCTGATTATCAATCATTAAATGAAAAAGATTCATAATATGTCAATATGTTATACAAGATATGACAAGACTACTATATTGTATATTAAAATAGATTTTTTAACACAACAAATGCCGGATTTCAAGATAAACACCCAATGCTAAACTAAGTTTATAATATACAATATTAATATAAAGTGTACGAATATACAAAATGTTTACTTGTATATTATATATATTTATCTTTAAATATTAAGTATATTATTTTATGCATACATATGCATAAATATTTATTTTTATTACAATATAAATGATCACTTACCGATTAAAATAATAGCCAAATTATATAGCCTTAATAAAGTTTAACGATGTGATAGTGAAGTTTACCATATAATTTATGTGTTTTAAATGGAATATTTTCGGTACATATATAAGCATATATATGATTATGTGAAAATAATATATATATATATAGGTGTATTGTATATGTATATTTTATATATACAAGATGAGTCTCTTTTAATAATTCATCATTTTATTTTGTTATAACCTTTAAACATATTAAATTTATAATAATTATTAATATTAATTATGTAATGTATTCGAGAAATTCACAAAAACTATCATAATGTAAAAATAATAAGAAAATTTTGCTGGATTACCTATAGACAGCAAATTGGTGCACAATTACAATTAATTAATTTTTAAATACATTATACGTATACAATTTTGTAAAACACATTAATCAATATGAAATCTATGAATATATTAGACGAATTAAATACAATACGTTGCAAATAGTCTTATGAAATAAACGAATGTAATTTACGTATATGAATAAAATAAAATCACAATTTTAAAATACATATATTTTTTTATAGTAATAATTTAATTTTATTAATATTAACCATAAAATGTATAACTAAATGCAATATTATATATCGACTGCAACGTATTTTAAATAGGTATATACAAAAGTAATATTATATATAAACAAATCTAATAAAATATATAATATATAAATAAAATTTTTATACAATAATAATTTAGCTGTTAATTTATATACATATATTTTTTATACAGGTATTTGTTAATTAATAAAATACAACTATATATATATACAGAATTATTAATATTTAAATAAATGTTTCTTAAAATAATCGAACGTCTTTTATATAACTTCTTTATAATTGCATATATCAAAAAACAACATCATTAACCCAATTAAACTATAATATGTATATATGTGATTGTGCATATACGTGGATACTATACAATATATGTAGTTATGTATTTCGTATATGCATCTCGAAGTTCGAAGACTGCATTTTTATTGTGCATGGTAATATATATACTATATGTATTTATATTTATTTACGAGCGGTAATATTTGCAAGTATGTACCACATAATATAATTAATGCAACAATTTAATATTTAAATAAGTATATATAATTCTTTTATAAACAAGGTAATTGTATTTAATATAATACATTTGTATAAGTATATACAATTTTGATTATACACCAAGGATATCTTCTCTGGAACAAATTCATCAGAAAAATTTTAATTAACTTAATATAATATAATTTTCTATTTATTTTTATAAAATTGTAAGTCCTTCTTATATATCTTATATATTATATAAAAAATTATGAAGTTATATGATAAAATCAAGTCAGGTATAATTTGTGTATAGGGTTCCGAAAAAGGATATACAAGATTTCATAAAAATGTTTTACATTAAAGTATTGTCATTGTAATGGAATGAACAAAAGTCGGTATATGTATGGCATAAGTTCCTACAAGACTATATCTGTTCAGTCATAAATTAATATACAATATTTTGTGAGTGATTTGTTGACTTTTGAAATTAATATCAGTGGATTGGATACTGTGTAAAATTAGCAAAAAAATACATATTGTACAATATGTTATATGTCGCTCCATATATCGCAACGATATATGTGAGTAAATAAAACAAAAAGTTCATACACAATATGCGAGTACGGTCCGCGTGCACATTTTAAGTTGCAAATTTTTTTTTCGACAGCACCAGAATTTAAAATCTAATTTAACTTAAATAAATATTACAATATATCTTGGACGTACTTGTGTATTTATTAAATTATACAGATTTTCTTTATGTGGATTGATATGTCGTATTGAAACTATTTGGAATATTGAATTATATAAATATAAAATTTGTTGTCACTAAATAATAGGTTTGTTTATTATAAAATAATCCAATATAATAAGGAAATCGTTTCATAAATATATATTCTATATACATTTTATTCATTCGATTCTTATATATGCACATGGGCCGTCAGAATAGTTATAGGCGTGACATGCCAAAATTAAGAAACTGTGAAAATGTGTAAATACGGTTCCATCCATAGTTTTTTTTTGGGTTTATAAAAGTGTTTTGGTGATCGATTATGTTCAGCAATGCAAAACAATTAACTGTCAATATTATTGTTTGGATCAGTTTGATACGATTATTTGAGGGACAATATTCACTCAAACTATATTATCTATTTCCAAAAAAACTGAAAGTGTCAAAACATTAATTGACTAAGTTATTGCAGCTGTAAATGGATATTTTGCAGAGAAATTCCAAGAATTTTTCGGACACCACTCAATACATACAATACATATTGCAGAAGTATCTAAAATCTAATAAAAAAAAAAAAAAAAAATGGTAAAATGGTTACATTGAAAAAGGAAAATACAAAACCATTGTATAATTAATGAACCGTTAAATTTGGTAAAGGGTATTACTAATATACTCATAATACAAAAAGTAAATAAAATATATACAACTTAAGTTATTTCAAATATGTAACATTTGTATATATGGTATAGATAGCATATATTGGCGTCACTTATATACGGAACTATTTAAATAAGTATGATGGGTTTATATTTATAGACATTTCGTTACACTTCGTTAAATATTTATTTAACAATTGTATAAAGGCTCATATAGATGGATGAATAAATTAGTTTAATAATATTTACACCTATAAAATAAATATTTATAATTTATATAATATAGGGCAAATTTTAAAATGAAATATTGTCGATATAGTTGTAAAAAACTGCACATCAAATATTCTCACATAATTTTTATTTCGATAATATATATAGTTATTGATCCCATAATCATAGTGCTTAAATTGAACAAAAACATTTATGATTCCCTATAAAAAAGTGAATAGAAATGATTACACACACATTTACTATTGGTTATTTGAAAAACCATATTGGTATTTAAAAATAGTATTCATTTTAAGCACAAAAATGCAGAGTATACAGTCTCTCTAATGTATAATGATGATATGACCGTAATGTAAAATTAAATTGTATAAAAATTCAAAAATTATAATAGATATTATTGTAAAATATTAATGAAAAAGCTACATATAATATACAAAATTTATTATTTTCGTATAGTAAATAATTCAAGGAAACATATCGCATCAACATAATAATAATTGTTTCCATGATTTTTGATACATATAGTATTGTAACAACAACACATTAATTCAATTGTTTTAAAATCTTTATAGTATTTATATAAAAATTTTAAATAAATAATAAATTTTAATTTATCCTTCTCTTGTTTAAATATAGACGTGTGTGTGTGTGCGTGCTTGAATATATACCATTTATTTATTTATTTATTTATATATGTAATATATAATAATAAATTTATAAAGTATAACAATATATTATAATTATTTTTTGTAGAATTATATTTCTTTCATTAAATTTATTTCATACTCGTATATCAATTGTCAATATTATATATTGTGTTAAGTACATTGTTTATTGTTTGAAAATAATAATAGTAATAATAATAATAACGATATATACGAGAATATTATTAATAAATTCATATATTATTATATTTATTATGAATATATATATTACGATATCTACTTACATACATGCAACAGACATATGTATAAATAATATTTTTATTCGGTGTATAAGTAAATTTGTGTTTTATTTTTTTAATTTCAACACAACATAAGAATATTTAAATTATGTTATTTATATTCAAGATACATCGCATTAACAAAAAAAAAAAAAACTCTATATTATAATAAAGAATTTCCTCTTTTTTTCTTTAATTTATTCCTCATTAACTCCCATACCACATAATTACATAAAGGAACACACAAATTTATTTTACATTTTAGATTTAAATGAAATTTATTTTAAAATAAAAATTATCGACAGATTTATGAAAAAAAAAAAAAACACAAATTATTTATATCTCAACTTTTATTTAAATATTATTCAGTAGTAGAAATTTTTTTAAAATGACTACATTATAATAGACTATCGCTATGTCTATCTAAATAGACTTATAAAGTATAATATCATATATGTAAAAGAAGATAATTTTAAAATAACTGAATTAAATAAATATCATATATATACAATCCGAAAATACATTATTAAAATAGATTTTTAAATTTGTCAATAAATATTAAAATCTTTAATTTATATAAAAAATGTAACATTTTTATTTTATTTATTAACCGAATATAAAGCTCCATACATTAAAAACTTTCTCTCTTCTAATAGATCTGTCACAATATATATATATTGTATTAATTCATATAAATTTTCTCAATTGAAAAAATATATATAAAATAAATAAATAAATAAATAAATAAATAAATAATTTTTTTCATAATGTTATTATTATTATTATCATTTATTATTTCTTATATATGTATGTGTTCGCATTTTTAATAAACACCAAAATTCAATGTAAAACAGGTACGTAGGTAGATAGGTAATATTTTTATGTATTATTACATATATGGCAACCATAATACCATTGACACATTAGCACAAACAATTATTATATACTTCAATGGTTTTCAAATACATTTTATAGTTTATTTTTTTTCAAAACAGAATATTCATATAATATCAATGTATACGGGGGTATCGATAGCCTGTCTATATCCATTGAACACCGTATTAATAATAACATATATAGGAAACCTTTACCTTTTTTCATTATAGCCATAATAGTTTCTTTATTTCTTTTTTGTACATAGGAAAGAAATATTATATTTTTAAAAAATAACTTTGTTGTACTTAATATATTGTATGAAAACATTACAAATATATAAGATGGAAAGGGGTGATAATTTTTTATGATGTGAAAATTTTACTATATTTATTATTATTATTATTATTATTATTATTATTATTATTAGTATTAGTATTAGTATTAGTATTAGTATTAGTATTAGTATTAGTATTAGTATTAGTTTTGTAGTCACAATTTTACTTATATGATACATACACAGGTTCCTTTTTTTTGGTATATACAATATTTTTAAATATAACTTTATGTGCATTCATATACAATGGTATCGTTTAGAAAAAAGAAATTCAAATTAGAACATTAGAAAAGAAATAATACATTAAATAACCATAAAAAAAGATTTTACGTATTATATGGGTATAGTTTTAAAAAGAAATCAATATTATATTACAATTTTACAATTAGAGGTATATCCATAAAACTTCTTGCATTTAAAATATATGTAATGAAAAAGATATACACAAATGGAATAAATTTTTTTCTTGTTCACTTGTTAATTATTTTTAAAGTTTAAAATACACATACAAATTAAGATATAGTATTTTTTTTTTGTATTTTCAAATGACTATTATTTTTAATATATATTTATTTATTTTTATATTTTCATACTTTTCTATTTTGTGTATAAGTAAAAGTCAGTGACGACGCATGTAAAAATGTTTTCAGATTGTAATTTCACTATATTTTTCTGGTAGACGAGTTGAAAGTAGACTACATTATGGTAAAAAATTGGAATATCCACTTGCTATATTTTCCGGAAAATCGAATTTTAAGAATTTTCATCTTTTTAAATTAGGGGCCATAGTTTTAACGGACTTTCAATTTTGTATACAGCAATGCAAATTATAATCAATTACCAATCTTTCATAGAAGAGATTTTTAAAATCGATTCACACGTTCAAAAGCGATGACCGATTTTTCCATTTGATGTCATTGAAATTTTGTATGAAATAATGATCACCTTATACAGTACCACAAATTCCATAAATTTTCTCTACCATCGATTGGAAAATCGCTTATATCTTTTGAACGCGTCGATTTTATAAAAATGTCTTCTATCGGAGATTGGAAATTGATTATAATTTGTAATGCTGTAAGCTAAAATGGAAATCAGTAAAAACTATGGCCCGTAATTAAAAATGATGATAATTCATAAAAGTCAATTTTCCGGAAAATTTAATTCGGTGAACACCCAGATTTTTTTTCATAATTTAGTTTAATTTCACCCAGGTTATAAGAAAAATCTAACAATATTGAAAACTAAATGCTGTTTATAAGCAGCCTTCGCCACTGGTAAAAGTGTATCTAGTATATTATGATGTGTCGTTTCATGATTATAAAGAGTATTAAAAGAAAATACATATATTTATAATATATATATTTTAAAGTCATTAATAGAATAAATTTAATTAGATATATAAATGGATTTATAACTAAATATATTTTGTTGATGGATATAAAAAAAAAAAAAAAATGAAAATAAAACAAAAATAAAATATAAATAAGAAAATTAAAACACATAAAAATCTTTCTAAACAGTTAATTAGAGAAAAATATTTAAACAATTTGATATTTATAGGGGAAAAATACTTTCTTTTAAAATTTTATGACTTGATGACTATTTGTACACAACCATATATAACTAAACCATAAATATATGTAGTACGAGTATATGTAAAACTATATTATTCTCATTTCATTTTAATAATTAAATTTTTTTAGGTAATGTCCTCATAAATTATATAACAAATTTATGTTTTACTAAGAAATTATAAAATTTGTAAAATAAAAATATATATATAAACATTTATGAAAATTAATTGCTTACCATTAAATTCACCGCATACAACTCGATCGAATGGTCCCATCCAATCTGCCGAAATAAACGAAAAAAAAAACATATATAAAAATTAGTATTGCATGAAAATATATATAATAACTATTTTTTGTATATTGCATACTTATATATACATAAAATAAAATTAATTATAAAATAAGCAATTATATAGCACATATATATAGTCTTAAAAAATATTCATAAATACTACTTAAATATTATTATATTGTATTGATAGTGAAACAAAGTAAGTTTATTTAGATAAAAAAAAATCCCACAGTAAAAATTTTTGTTTCGCATTATTAATTAATATATGGAATACATACGCGCAGGCAGATATATAGCCATCATATAACACACGAGGTGATTATAAATAAGTGTTCTTTTTTAAATTGTTATTTAAATGGGAATTGTGGTAATTTGTATAAATCAAATATGGGAAACTTTAGATATATGGTAATAAAATAATTTTTCTTTATATATAATATGTTACATATAAAATAATTTTCTAATAATTATTATTATTTTAAATAACTATAATTTAAATAAATAAATTCAATTTTTAATATATGTGAATGTGTGTAATCGGTAATATATAATTTATAAAATAAACACATCTATATTTTATGAAGTTGTTTATATGATATATTAATTACATATTATAGAATTAATTAATTATATATTATGTACAAAAAACATACAATAACAATAATTACGTATATTATAATAATAGTTTTATGGTAATTTTATATATATTATTATTATTATTATTATTATGATGTATACATTATGTAAGTATTATACTTTGTATATATTAATAGAATAACACGCCATTATTATTTTAGATGAAGATTGAAGACAAATAAAAAATCGGCGTAAAAATTAATAAAAAAATCAATTTATCTTCTCAAACAAATAAACCAAATAGATAAAAAAAAAATTTTAATATTATTCTTTTAACAGCCATTTAACAACCATAATCATAGGCACCACATAACGAATATGTATTTTATACATAAGGTGTATTATATGTATTATATATATATATATATATATGTTTATAACATAATTATAACAAAATGGTTGCTTCTCTTGCCTAAAAGTACGTATATATTATTATTATTTAGACACATTATAAAATATACAAACCAAAAAATAAAACTAAAAACCAAAAAACAAAAAAAAAATTAGTATAAATTAAAAAAAGAAATATGTGCGCACCTTTCTTAAATATTATAATATTAACGCTTTTTATACAATCTATATTTTTTGTACATTTATACGAGAATATATGTATTTTATAATATATAGCGGCCGCACAGAGGTACTGTTCTTCTTGCTATATATATAAATATACGCTATGTATTATATTTATATAAATTTAATATGGACGAAAATGTTTATTTATATACTCATCCGTGAAAGAAAATTTCAAATAAACAAAATTTCTTCAGAATGTCTTCCCAAAAAATTATAATATACTATACACATATATACAAATGAAAAAATATTTATATACACATAGGCCATGAGAAAAAAAAACGAATTGTATGTGTATACATTATATATATCCGTAGTTTAGTTATATATATATAAATATATTTTGAAGTTTGTTTTCTTGTTATTATTTCGAAATGTTAAAAATATAAAAATATAATTATATGTATTTAAATTTCCATATTAGTAGATAAAGGGTAGAACCATCAGTAACCGGACAGATTTCAGTATAGTAGTCGGACACTTAGTGATAAGACTGGTAACGTAAAAATATAAATGAATTAAAATAATGTAAAACGAATTTATATTGTCATACATGCACAAGGGAATAATTTTGAAATTTTTCAAAAAAATTGTTTTATAATATTCATAATTATTTTACTTCAACACTATAAGTGTCCGGCTATTGATACCTGACTGGTTACTGTTGCTTCGACCTTATACTATAACTATATATATTATAAAAAAGTTATATATTATATATAAATACAATATGATCGTGCGGCGGTTTGGTGGTAATTTCTTTTATAGATCATCACATTGTTTGGAAATGGTCAAACAACTTTTGTTGTTGTATATGTTGTCTTATATATATTACTTCAAAGATTGTTGATACTTCTTTTTTTCCGATTCGATCATTGGAAATGTATATATTTATATATATTGTATATTTGGAAATTGGTATTTCTTTTGAAAAAAAAATCTGGTTTTTTTTATTTTCTATTTATATTATTATTATATGTTTTAAGTATATTTATATTAGGTATTATACACTGAATAAATGAGTAACCATTAAAATACGACAAAGGAATAATAAAATGATTAAAATTAATTTAATATTTATATATTTACCAACCAAGATAGTTATTTGTATACCTTTTTATTTAATATTAGTAAATTGTATTTTAAGTATTTATTAAAAGTGACGGTATATATAGAAATTTACGCTTTATCTAATGTTTTATTTTGTATTTATTAAAATGTATTTTATTTTTTTTTCCCATTTCATCTATAAATACACATAGCAGAGACACAATCACACAATAAATTAAATATTAAAACAATTTTCACCGGTTATAAATATTGTACTGTGCACATATAAAGGATTTATTTTTATACATTACTATATCAAGGGGTAATATGACTAAATATATTAAGTGGAATTAAGAGGTCGTCGCAGTTGGTCAATATACTGGATTATATTGTTATGGTCACAGCAACAGTATTAAAATATCAAATTTTCATTTTCAAATTTCAAATATGAGATTAAGATTTATTGACAATTGCAATTAAAAAATGTTAAATAATATTGAGTGTAAATTTAAAGTAATAAAATACATATAAAATAAATTTCGTAAAAACCAATAACTGAATGTATATCGAATTGCATTAAACAATTAACGAAACATTCTAAACATAAATAATAATCGCATTTTCAAGTTATAATTAAGATAAATAAATTAAGAAAATGTTAAATAGAATTATATTATATTATATTTGCATAAAATGTAAAATATATACAAATTTTTATAAGTTTTATATAATGTTACCATACTTTAACACCATTCTTATCTGATCAGCTTAAAGCAATAATTAAATATACATGGCAAGAGGTTAATAAACCGTAAAAATATAAGTTTTCTAACCAAAAACGGAAAGTTGCAAATTGTAATAATGTGGGAATAAGTAATTTTTTTATTACCTATATAATAAATCAAAATATATAGAAGAAAAAATCTATATTTCCCGCTTTAGATTTTTATTACTTTATTATTATAGTTTTTCTGTAATTTCAAATAAAACTTAAAAAAATTCTAAAACCATAAAATAATGCATCCGCGAATTAAATAAAACAATTAGGTAACATTAAAAACGACCGAAACATTATTTGCAATTAATTAACTAACCATAATTAAATATTAAAAATTAAAAAAATCATAAAAATTAAAAAACTGTAAAATATTTTATAGTCAAATTGTGCATATAATTAAATTGACAGGTGCACCACTATTTCTTGTGTGAATATATAAATATATGTATAAATCGTGTATATCTATGATATATGATTAATAAAAAATTTAATATTTTAAAAATGGACTGAATTTGGTTTTAATGACATACTCTCACACACACACACACACTGGTGTGTATTCAAAAAAGCATTAATAAGATAATAAAAATGAAACAAATTTATATTCGAATCTATATAATTTTTACATAATTTTATTAACATTATTAAAAATATATAAAAATTAAAAAAACATTTAAAGTGCCTGTTTTATTAATTATATTCAAATATCAAAATCTAAATTTAAATTTATTATAGTAGATTGTATATATGAAAATTTAAATAATAGTTATTGTTATAACATTTTTTATGATTTTTTAATGTTATATGATTTGAATTAAAAAATAGAGTACAAATAATAAATAACGCAAAGCATTATAAAAACTATGAATTTTTGGTTATACGAGTAATAT
This sequence comes from Bibio marci, assembly GCA_910594885.2. Taxonomy (NCBI): domain Eukaryota; kingdom Metazoa; phylum Arthropoda; class Insecta; order Diptera; family Bibionidae; genus Bibio; species Bibio marci. Next base: position 23,069,267 of record OU343114.1, on the reverse strand, counting down.
ATGGTATATTTTTTATTACAAGGAAATATCTATAAGTATGATATATTATATTGATTATTGCAAAATAAATATATTAATAAATAAATACCACCAGACAAAGCTTTATATACCACCCAAATCGACATTGAAATCAATGGTATAAATAAATAATATTAGAAATTTGCAATAATTATCTAGACAAAGAATAGGTGTACGTGTTTAATGTCACGTCCACTTTATAATAAAGCACATGCAATAAAAACAATAAAGAAAAACCATTTAAATGAATATTACATGGGTTAGGCTTGAAAGTTTTCGGAAATTATAGTTAAATATTTTAATCCGTATATAATCAGGTGTTTTGTATTCTTAAAATATTTGATTGACATTCAAAATATTATTATAATAATATTTGTTATAAAGAAAGTAATAAGTGACCGCAAGAGTTTCGTAAATGTTCACCTAAATGTATTTTGTTACATATAAACTAGTATTGAAAGTATAGAATACATCAATATTCAGTCCATTTGATGATGGAACGATGGAAAATCACACTTAAGAGTGGGAATATCGTGTGATTCTCCATAAAATAAACGTTGATATTTGTTTATTTATAATGATTTGCTCCTAATTTGTGTGTGTGTTTTTCTTTATATAATCAGTCTTAAATAAATATTATTATATTTACATTTTTGAAGATTCCTGTACAAACCTCATCTCACTATACAAACTATACACAAATTGGATAAAGAAATAGGTGTGCAACACATATATCTAACTAAAACTCAAAAAGAATGATCAATCTTTATATAATACCAACATTTTGTGTTCAATAAAATTGGAATTTGACTATGAATTTAACTGTCAAAAGTATGATACCTCACTGTTACAAGATATTGAATTGTATAATATACTATTAAACAAAAAGTTGGCTAAAGAAGTTGGATTATGTAAGTAGGTAGTATACCATCCCTGAATTACTTTAATTCATTATTAAAGCATGTGACTAATATTTTAATGTATCTTCAAACGTTCAAATGTTACATATTTTACATTATACGAGTCGGACAAAAAAATATAAATTTTCTTAAGGTAACAAAGAAAAAGGAAAAATAGTATTCAAACGAAAAGAGTCCGAATAAGAAATTCATTCAAATTAAATATTTTATAGCGTAACAAAATATAATGATGGCTATAAATAAATTATTATATACTCTTATTTATATATTTGCATCGATCACTTAATATATATATATATATTTATTATTTGAAAATAAAATAGATCATTTAAAATTTAATTTAAAAAATTATTATTATTATATGATATATATATTTTAATAATAATAAGTATTATAAAATTTTAAATTAAATAAAAGTATAAATGAATATATGTATAGATGTATTTATATATTAAATGTTCCCTACCTTTATAGCCAGCGTAACCCAAATTATTCTGATTAGGAAGTTTGTCTACGAGCCCTGCAAAAAGAATCAGGAAGTATATATATAAGTATTTTGTTTGTTGTTTTTATCAGATTTATTTAAAATTACAACAATTATTATATGAAGAAAAGATGAAATATTAAATTATTAATTATATTAAATAGCCTAGATATATGTATATTGTAATTTTTATGTAACATCAAATTTGTGTGTTTGTGTTTATTAAATGTTTTTGTATAGTGATGTGATAAGTGTATATATAAATATCATTCATTGATTGAGCAACGATATATATACATAGCTGTGGTAAAATATTGTCAATAGAAATCAATTGTCAATTGCCTGTTTCGAATGATTGATATTATCAATTGAACATTTTTTTCGTTCTGGTAAGGTAAAACTAGGTAGTTGCCAATCAGTTTGCGATCATTCAACAAGATATCATGGATTTTGTTGATCATTTCTTCAGTAGTTATGTTAATCGCTATATATATAGCGCAGTAAATTTTTCACAGATAAAAGGAAATCCCCAATGTTATAGCAAATCATTTGAATTTCAATTGAATATATTGCATTTAAATAAAAACGCAAATTGTTATGTCAATATTAAAGTATAATATTTTGAATAATCTATAGTATATATACTTAATAATATGATATAGTTAGTTATACACAAATTAGCAAATTAATTATAAAATTTGTTTATTTAAGAAATTGGAGGAAAACATACATACACAGCAGATAGGATGATTATAAATTTAAATAAACATATCATTCGGAAATATCCAACTGTCCGACATTTGAATATACATGGTACATGTACCATATATTTTCAAAATAATTTGATAGATACGTATATATATATGAAATTAAATTAAAATTTATTGGAAAATATTGTTGCGTGTTTGCGTAATTTTATATTTTTATTTGATGGAGAAGAAAAAACAAAAATTTCATTTTGGAATTACATATGGATACGTACGACGTGTGCATATTTATGTATTACAAAATTCCTTGTTTTTTTTTTTTTTAAATTATCTTGTTCACATACGAAAAAAAAATGTGTATTCTATATTTTTGTTGTTGAAACATATATAATATATGCGTTCAACAACCTTGTACAAGTTATAATACCAATATATAATATATAAACGCATGAGTTTATGCGCTGGCCGTGCATATATTGTTTATATGAGTCTACGAATATCCCTATATATATAAATATATATATTTACATATATAGACTGTGCGGGTGGTGAACACTCATAAATTACATTTAAGTAATTATAAAACGATTTTTTTTTTATATGTGAAAGTACTGGAAAAATATTTACGAACTCAAATAAGTATTATGTATATATTTTTAAATCATCTTGTAATATTAAAATTTTACGTTATTTATTATTATAAAATGTATATAAACTTTTTCTTTATATATAAAAAGTATGATGAAAAGTCTATAATGTAATTAAAGTGGATGTGCGGTGATCACGAAAAAGTTAAAATAAAAATAAATTAGGATCAGTATTATAATTGCGTAATTTAATGACGATAAAAACACAATATAAAAGTTATTCCTTGTAAATAGTTTTCATTTGAATTGAATAAATAAATTAAAACGAATAAAAATAAAACACATCCCTAAACGATTAAAAATTAACTAAACATATAATTTATTATATGGTTAAATCGAATTTATGATGCGATATATAATTAATATTAAATGTTAGAAATATATTTATAACTGCAAATCATAAAAAATTATTAAATTTAAAACATAATACCCATTCAAATTTGTTTATTTAAATTTATCAGCCCAAATACTTAGCTGTTTTAAAATATTATACAAAACATTAAATCATCAACTCAAAATCATTTTTTAATCATATATTAAATTTAATGTTATATTCTTACAGTTCAAATTAATGTATATAATATATATTTATATGTAAACATATGCAATATTACAATATGTGGTTATGTGTTAAATTGATATTACAACATAATTAATATTACACAAAATGAAGAGAAATAAAAATTTGTGAGCTTGTTTTAAATATTTCTGCGTATAGAGTTATATGTATTTTTTTTTTTTTTTATTATTACAACAATATTTATGGGAATTGTATATGTTCTTTAATATGCGATTATATAATAATAACAAGATCATATTTGTATATTGTATATAAATATATTATTTAGTGTGTGCGCATATAAAATAAAAACTTTTTATATACTCATGTTTTAACCATGAATCTATATATATTTATATATATATATATATATATATTTATATATATGTAATAAATTACTAAATGGTTTATTAAAACGAACATTTAAAATTTAAATTGATCACTCTCAAAATATTTATAGATTTTTTTTTTAGTTTAATTATTTATTTATTTATGATTTTTTTCTGTTTTGAAAAATATATAATATGTTGTATTTTTGTGAGATCACTCAATTTTATATACAAATATAAAAAAAAAATCTAGATGTTTTAAGTACGAAACTAACTAAATAAGTATATAATGTTTAAAAACAAAACGGGATGTATAGCAAACTATAAATTCAATAATCAGGAGATATAAATTCAATTGAATAATATTTATCTCAGCAGTTTTCCTATAATACATACACGTATATATTTCTTTTAACTATATATACTGTGAATGAAATTAAAAGTATATATTTATGAAGTACTGATGAAAATGCAAAAATTGATTTTATGTAAATATTCATATAAAACATAGTATATGATATGAATATATTTTATTTGAATATATAGTACATATATTGATATAAAAAGTAACTACATATACCATGTATTCATTGAACCATACACATTGAAATGTTTGGTTTGGTAATATGTAATCAATGGAATTGAATAAATAAAATTATTTGTATTAATATTATTCTGTTTACTTTTTTTTTTATTTTACACAATATTGCTCTGCATATGGGAAAAAACATTCAAAAATTTTATTATTGTTCTTTTTTTGCAGATCAGAATGAAGCCATATTATATAAAAACAATAAATACAATATCGAATCAAATGTATAATAATATAGAAAGTTTGCGTACTAAGGTCGTAACGTACAATAACATAGAAAATAATTGCACATAAAATAATAATTGTATGTTGGAATAAAAGATTTAACATTTTTCCTATATCCAATCCATATGGCATGGCAGCTACAATATTCAAAACCAATTAAGCTGTTCTAAAAAGTTCTATCAAAAACAGAGCATACATAGACGAATATTTTCTAAAAAATAATATAAAATGGGTTACCCGAAAATTACATTTCTGATCAATTATTGTTAAGTGCAAAAAAAAAAAGTAACAAACATATATTCGCCCAATACCGAAGCGGTGGTACGAAGAAGAATGAGTTTTTAAGGGAAAATTGACCAATTACTCCTGAAGAACTCTCAAATCCTGCAGCTTGAAATTATTCTCATCCCTTATATATACATTTGCGGAGTTTATTAAACATATCGTTGATATTGTATATATTAATAAAATATAATATAATAATTTTATGCCATTACAAGTGGATGTATATGTCAATAGAATATTTTAGAAATTATTGTAGATCGAATTTATTATTTGTATCTATATTATTTTCGTCCGATGTTAGCATGTGTCGACAATATTAAGCAAAATGAATAATTTTAGGGTTATAAAATCGATCTATATTCATGATAGTAAACAAAAATAACTTCATGATGTTTCATTTGAACATTTTAAATATTGTACAAAAAATTTCTTCGTTCTGATAAAAACATATATATTGAATTAACATTTTTAAAATGTAGATAACTTTGAAATTTAAATTTTTCAGATTATTAATGCTACAAAAATAATCATTCCATTTATGTTCCACCTATAACATTATAAATTAGACTTTTTAACTAAATTAAATACATATACGTATGCAAAAAATGTTACTTTCCTTATCTACATTCCCATCATTGTAAAAACTCAGAAATTCTTTTTCAAATTTTCATAATCTTTGCACATGCAAAATATTCTTGAAGGCATGAATAGTTTAGTAATTAATTTATGGAAAACAGTTTAGTAGTGCAGCAAATTAAACTGTCTGGAAAATCGCCTTTTGTTCGTATTTGAAATCTTTGATTTTTACTCCAAACTTAATTTATTTTAACAACACCGAAAATATGATCGATTTCCAACAATTCATAAAAGAGATTTTCAAAATGGTTTTACGTCTACAAAAAATATATGATCAATTTTTCAATCAATGTTAGTGATTGTGTAAAAACTATTTTCTTCTATAAAATGTTGAAAATTGATTATACATAAAAACAAAATGAAAATATGTTAATTAGTATAAGAATTTTAATATAGTCTATTTACTGTATTTACTATGTTTAGCAACAACGATTTGCACCGCACCACGGTCATGTTTGTTATTTATATACAATAAATGGTTAATATCTATTAACTATAAATTATAAGTTTTGAACAAATATAAATATAAATGTTAAAATATACCTTATTTTATTTATTTATAATAGAATAGATTCGATAAAATTTTAATAGTATTTGACTTTAATTTGATTTTTATGAAAATAAACGAAAATATGTATCATAAAATAACAATAAAAATTGGATTGCGATGAATTTTCCAAGTGAAAAAATCCTAATAAAAAAAAAACCCTATATCCATTTAAACGAAACAAATTCTGTGGTATTTACATAACGACACTGAACTTACAATACACTATATATATATGCATATATACGAAATCACTCAACCCATATAAATGTATGTGTACAATATATAACAATATATGTGCGGCATTCTATTGCATATTTTTATATATAAAATTATAGAATTGGCAAAAATATGTAAAAAAAATAAATCTGTGATGTATGTAATAGTAAACTAAACATAATAAATGATAAAATAACTCTATGCGGCATAAAGCAAATTAAAACCAAATATACAAAAATAATAAATTATCAACAAAAAATAATAGAAATGTTGTATGGGCATAATAAGATGAGCTCTAACCATAAATAGGATTATATCTATTATTACATACATGTGTGTTTCTTTAAAGGATGTATATTGTAACATATGATATGATGATCAAAATCGTTAACGACAAATCATACCATTTTAAAAATTACTTGTAAAAAACCTTCACTTATATATAACCATTTAAAATAACTTATATCATGGGTGCAAAATGCCATAGATTTAACAACACATAAGAAAAGCGCTTAAATTGTAAATAATCTACTGAATATGTTGACAGATTTTATGTCTTATATATTGTAGGTACTTGTATATACATTCAAAGACTAAACAATGCATATACTATTGGGTCCAAATTGAGGAATAGTATAATCATTTCACAATGTTTACAATCTGTTAAAATTAAATAGTCATAAATTTTGCTTTAATTTACACATTGAAACTTATTCATCCAATGCTATACACATATCGCACATATATTTTATTAGATTGTAATAATTTAAGAATAATAAATAATTTATATGGACAATTAGTCACAAAATATTGTACATTTTATGTATAATGGAAATGGTGGAAGCTTTATGTTTTCGAAAATACTTCTGAAATAATTGTAATTGGTTTATACGAGCATATATGCAAACAAACTTTTTATGCATTTGTGGTACATGTTCCTGGAACACAAATACAGTTTCATAAGGATGGTGGAACAAACAGTTCATTCTTTTGACAAAATTAAAGAAAAAATGTACTTGTAAACAGAGATACATTTCTGTGTACTTTTCCAAAATCAATTTAATTTTAATTTAATAGGATAAAAAAAAATAAAACCTACACTTTCAATATTGGATCACCGGATAAAGAGTATAAAATAAAAAATTCTATCTGCATCTGTTATTTATTTTTTTTTTTTTGAATTTTGAATTATTCTCTATTTTCTTTAAAAAAAAAAAACCGAGAAAAATTTGTTATATAACTGAAAGGATCATAAACCTAATACACACCGACATATCGACATATGTTAACCTTCTATATGTTTGATATATCGGTCTGTTGAATGTATTTATGTTTTTGTATTTTATTGTGTTTTTAAGTGTAATAAAAAAAATAAATAATAATAAATTAAAAAAATTATAATTTTAAAAATTAAAAATAAAATAAATTAAATGCGCATAAAAGCCAAAAATTTAATAATTACCACCTGTTAACGCCATCCATGGATATCTTGGTAGATCAGGTAAACCTGCTCCAGTTCCACCAGCCTGTGTAACAATTCCGCCTGTTGACTGTGTACAATTTCCTAATGATTCAACACCAACAACAGCTGCTGATGCAGATACAGCTGATGCTGCAGCTGCTTGATGGTAAAATTGTGCGAAACTTGGTGTTGGCACACCCATTGATTGGTAACTATTCATTACTGTATCTGTATATCTATATTATATATATATATATATATATTATTTATGTATACAATTATTTATAAAAGAATATATCAATAAACATAATTAATTAAAAAAAATTCATTGTTTTATTATTTTATATAATATTTTATACAATACATATAGATGAAATATTTTATATAGAACAAATTATCAACACGAGAGCAAAATGTCTAGACCAATTTATTTCTATATATTATTATGACATTAAATATATTATTTCATATTTGCCATTTTTTTAAAGATAAAAACAAAATTTATATTAACGATAATTTGTATAAAATGGAAAGAAAAAAAAAAACTTAATTTCGCATTTTGAATTGACAATGAGGACTTATGAATCATATACTTTTTTTTTCACCTTCATCTTAAACTCACATTATCATTGAATTTATTTTACAAGATAAAAACGAAATATTGATGATACGAAAAACTAAATTTCTAATAATCATACATCTTACATTTTATTACCATATATTTAGGAAGAAGACTATGTACGTAAGAAGAATAGTAGAAGGAAAGGAAATAGTGAGTTATTAAAAGTTGAATATAATTAACGGAATAAAATATAAACAATTTTTTTTTCCTTAAGTTGATTATTTTTATTCGATAGGTCAAAATTAATTAACCTTCATTATATACAATATAATACATATACGATATGCGGTATTATATGCAATATATGTTAATTAGTTGGATAGGAAAATGTTTAAAATGTTTTTATTTTTATAATTTATTGTTAAAAATCAATTAACAATATAACAAGTTTATATACTTATGGACATTGCTAGCGCATATGTGTATACTAATTTCTATACAAATTAAATGTCTATTCTATAGTTTATTTGTTAGTATTAGTTTTTGTTGTATATAATAATTCGTTTCACAAATGATTGTTTCGAATGGAATTTGTTTTGTGAAAAGTATTTTAAATTTATTTTGTATATGGAAAATAATTATCACATATATACCAATTCTCTCCTTCTCCTATGGAATTAAATTTAATGGAAAACTCTAATTCTTATATATATGACAAGATAATATAAATTAACCATAACCTTTGTATTGCAGTAAAGCTATTGCATAAACGAAATATACATAAACGAATATTAATATTTACCTCTAAAGCTTAGATAATACAACCAATAAAAAAAACCACCACACACATGTCACATTGAAAAGGATAAATAACTTTTTGCGAATAATTGCTGTTTATATATTAATTTCGATGTTAATTTATACAGAATATTTAAAGTTTTTAAGGAACTATTACAGAAAACATCTTAAATAAAAAATTTACATAAAGCAACAAAAATCATAAATGTACAAAAACAAATTATTAATTGTTCGCAAATTCAGGCAAAAAATGAACAAGAAAAAAAACGAAAATAATATTTTACAATTTACAAAATCGCATACATAGAGATATCCATGCTAAAAACAAAACAGGTGCGACAACTTGTGTTAAGCACAAGAGCTATGTAAGTAAATATAATTTTTGTCCAGATTCTTGTAAGTTTTAAATAATTTCTTCAGAATATATTGACGATCTAATGGAAAAAATCCCAATAACCGTAACCGAAACGAAAACGCTCATAATTAATATAATCTCAAAATGATGTAAAGAATAATGTTCAAATTTAATTACAATTAAAGAAAGTAAAATTGGTATGGATGAGTTTTCTAAATTCAATTATTTTGATATATAATTGATTAGTCCATTTTCGGTGAAGAACCCATAGCAATTGATATGTTTATGTTCATACAGAGTGATTAACATGCACCAAGTTGAATATTATGAACAAATGTGTACAGAAAGAAATGGATTTTTTTTTTCAATATTTCGGAGGAAACACCAAATTCAATTCTGTCCCGATATATTTGCTTTATTAATTTAATTATTCTAGGGAGTAAATCACGTATAATGCATGTGTCTGTATAGCGCCCAATACAATATTTTCAAGTATACTCAATTTTTGATTCTATATAAACTAACAAATGGTAAATACAATTGAGTAATTTTTAGTTTGCAAACATTTTTCTTATGTCAGTACCTGAAATTGTATTCGCAAACTTCCGATTGATTGAAATGAAATATAGATTTAACTTTTAATTTTAATTATGTAAACAAATTTTAATGGTATAGAAATACATAAATTGTAATATATATACATTAATTTGAAGATAAACCTAACATTCAGAAGATAATATGTCATCTGTATTTGTGGAAGAAAAATAAAAAACAATACAGAGAAAATTCTTAGATTGTAGAATTATTAATATATCACATAAAATAGTTTTAAAATAATATGCTTGAAGCATTAGGTACAAATTGCTTCGATTAATATTTGTAACATTTACACAAATATATATTTCTATTCATTTAATATATGATTTTTAAAATATTACCGTCGGCAATAAACTGCAAAAACACTCAGTAGCACAGTGGTTTGGAACCGAAATATATATATATATATTATTAATCATACAATATAGTGGGTTCAATTTCCGCTATTTTTCATAGGAAAATTTTCGGTATTTATTTTAATACTTCAAATTTTCTGCTGGATGACCATATGTTCGTTTATGGAATAAAAAGAAAAACGGATATCTTTGAAAATATGGCGTTGGACGCGCTACTCAACGAATTAACAATGTATGTACACACACATCACTATGGGCTAATCACCCATATACAAATAATACATTTATCAAAACATCCATCTTTTTTTAATTGCAGTACAATTGGTAAATGTTATATACTCCCATGCGGAGTAATTTACCAACTTAGCTGTAATGAAAGATTTATTAGATGACATTAGTAAAAAAAATAAAGAAATAAACTGTAAGGATATATTGAACTCAATATTATAAATATAACCGACGGAAAGAAAACTTTATTTAATATTTACAATTTATTTAATTTATAACTATTCACATTAATTGCGCAAAACGATAATAATAAGAATTAATTGATTACTAAAAATAAACAAATATATTTATAATAATTTTAGGAAATTTTCATTTTTAAAATACAATAATATATATTCAGTGATGTGTGAATGGGATAAAAATGTTACACAATTTTCGTAACTTTTTAATAATAATCTACATTCATGTGCATTTCTTTAGACCATAATATATAATAGGTATATAAGTTCATTTCTATTGATATATAAGATGAAATAAACACAATATCGATATTTTTTTAGAGTGCCTTTTAAGAAATAATTATTATAGTGTGGTATGATATATCATTTGTATAATAAATCAAAAAACATTTTTGATTCTAAAATGGAAGACATATTTTTTTTTAACAAATCTAATCTCACGTACAAAAAAAAAGAATAATGACAAGTAATTTATGAAATGAAAAGGAAGAAAAAAAATTAAATGATGGCGTCTTTCGAAGAAAGTATATATAATATAAGACGAATAGAGAGAAATGGTTTTCTAAATATATATATGAAATTTAAAGTATATATATTATAGTTTACTTATAAAAATATAAAAAATTATAGTAATTTATTTTTACCTGCATGATTTATCGTCTAATACACGATCAGATCCGAAACCAGGCATACTTGATAGGCCGCCATGAGATGTTGGATGATTAGAAACATATGGGTACATTTTATTAAGGTTGTTACTATTATTATTATTATTATTATTATTAGAATTATTATTATTATTATTATTATTATTATTATTATTATTATTATTATTATGATTAATATTATTATTATTATTATTATTAGAATTATTATTAGAATTATTATTATTATTATTAATATTATTAGTTGTAATTGTAGCTGATGATGATGATGGTGGTGAATTTGGACTACCTTCTGTTGAACTTGTCAGTGGACTACCTTCTGAATTCGATGTTGTTAATGTTGAACAATGTGATGAAATGTGTGAACTTATAAATGGTTGAAATTGAGTATATTTTGGTAGCATACTATCAAAAAATATTTTTGACATTGCTCATATTATATATAATTATACATTAAATTAATTAAATAATTTTCATTTAATATATTGCGCACCTTAATTAAAACCATACATTATTGATTTCAATGGAAATTGTCCGATCATAATTAAAAGAAATCATTTTGATTTTTTATTAAAACAAAAAACTTAGGCCAACAAAAATAAAAAAAAAAACAAAAACAAAACAAATAAATAAATAAATAAAAAATATGACTTAAAATAGTAACACACTTTAACCCTCTTTAATATAAAAAACTTTTTTTTTTTTTATTACTTTAATTTTAACACACTACCCAGCTTCTGTTCACAAAAATTATATGAATAAAACCGATAAACCTTTTATGTATTTAATATCTGCGGTAATTGGCATAAAACACAAATCAACTGATTTTATTATATGTTTTGTATGTTATATATTATAATTATGTATATATTTTATGTATATATATATATATATATATATATATGTATAGGATACAAGAAAAAAAAAAAAAAAACAACACTTCACAGAAAATTCACACACCCGAAATATCCGTAAGAAATTTGGTATATATAAATTGTATATTTAAAAATAAAATAAGAAATGTTTTTTCTTAATTTTATTACATGTAAAATTTTTATAGTAATTGTCCATCATAAATATGGTTCATAAAATTTAACCACAATCATTTATTGTTTATATATATGTGATTTAATTATTATTATTATATGTGTTATGTTTGATTTTGACACAACATAGAAAGCAATTAAAATATTTTCCCGAAAAAAGCACGTTCAAACGTTATGCGAATAATTCGTTTTTGTTGATTTATAAAAATCAACAATCGTTAAGTAAAATTTTTGTATTTGTTCATTTCTTTTTTACCATTTTGTGTATGTATTATTGTATTATATATTTAATTACGTACATCATAATTTTTTATTATTTTTATAATTGTTAACTTAATTTTATTGCTTCATTTAAGTTAGTTACATAAACGCCTAAATAATATAATAATTTTGTAAATAGATTGTTAAGAAAAAAATTGATTAGAAAAATATATTGAAAAGAAATTATAATTATAATTATATAAAAATCGTCCACCACATATATTTTGTGTCCTTTTAAATTTATACCATAGTAAGGATTTTTAATTGGATTGATGTTGGTGTTGTTGTTGTTGTTATTTTTGTTATTTACAATGCCAGAAAAAATTTACAAAATAATTATCATACAATAACCACCATCGCGATGTTAAGAAAACAAATTGAATTTACACTCACATTCAAATTTGTCCATATATATATATAATTAATTGTTACACATATCAAAATAATTTAATTAATTATTAATAATTTGTAACACTTTATTAAAAATTAATGTATTTGAATGATGTCGTGCAAATAGTATAACTAAATAAAAATAATGACAAACAAACAAATGCCTATTATTTTATCTGAATAATCCACGTGTTAAAATATATTTCTATATTAAATATAGATAACCAAAACAAAACAAATAATTTAATGTGTGCGATACGGTTTATTTATAAAATTTACAATTTAATTGACACATTATTATTTGATAAAAACGTAAACTGAACTAAATAAACAACACTTAATTAAAAATAATTCAATAAATATTAAATAAAAAAAAAAAAAAAAAAATTGAAATTAATAATTAATTAATTAATTAATTGACAGTAATAAAAAAAGAAACCAACAACAAATATCAACAACATCAACAATAAAACTCTTTTTTGTTTAGATATAATTATTATTTTCTATATGGTGGGATTTTTTTTTTTGGATATTTCTTAATGCCCGCGATTTATTTTTATTTATATTTATTTAATTTTTAATATTTATTATTATTATTATTACTGTTATTATAGTGTGTTATATTAATTTATTTATTTTTTTTATTATTATTTACTAAGTAATAATAATAAAAATTAATTTAATATAAAATAATAGTAAATGATAATAGTAATAATAATAATAAAAAAAAAAATAATAAAAACGTGCGTACAATGCAACAGTATTCGAAAAAATATCAACGTGTATATATAGCGATTTAGAATTAAATAAAAAATATATAATATAATAATAATAAAAATATTTTTTTTCGATCGTATTAGCCCGTAGCTGTTTGCGTTATGAAATGTATTTCATTTATCGTACAATACAAAAGCTTCACAATTTTAGTACACATTAAATCTCATATAAAAATCTATATATATATATACAGTTATATATATATATATATATTTATATATAAATAGATATATGTATATATATATAAAAATATTGTATATTATATAAAATAAGTAAATAAACCAAGAAGACGTAGTGAAGTATACAGTCTGCATGGTATTATAAATAAATATACAAATATTCAAGTAAGTGTTGGCATATATATATATATTCACTCTCTGCTATCACATACATATTCTTTCTCATACAATGTCCATTATAAGTATCTCTGTTTAGCTCATACTAAAAATTATTAAATGTTACGAATATAGTTTTTCTTGCTAAAACATTTATATTATAATACATATATATTTTGTTGATACTTTGTTGGTATATTGTATTATATATATATAGAAATCTCATCTGATGGCATTTTGATTAATACAATATAAATTAAATGTGAGATAAATAATTTTTCGCTATTCTATACGTATATACAATTTATTATAAAATATGTTTAGACGCACGTATTTACAATAACTAAATCGAATCGAATTATTTGTAATTTTAGAAAATAAATTTTAGTTATCAATATATCAATAAATGAGGGACACTTCAAATGTATTATAATAAGTTACATTTATTATCAATTGAATAATTTTTTAAGAATGTGTCACACACAACCAACACAAATTTTCCTGGGAATATGTGAATTTTTTTTATTTTACATAATCTAATTCTTCTAATTTTTTCTTTTGATACACAAAGAAAGTGTATAATACAATGGTTTATAAAAGTAAAATTTATTGCATGCACTTAATATCGAATGTCAAACAAAGGATAAAAAGGAAATAAATATAATATATAATATCAGCTTAATACACCATTGTATTTATTGGAAATAAATAAAAAATGTTACATTATTATATTTTAAAATGTTTTAATAATAAAAAAGTTTTGATTAGGCGGAAAATTAAGCAATTGTTTTGTATTCAATGGAAGACAATTATGCCATCATATTTCTTTATAAATGAGCGCTGCATTGATGTACCTTCGAAACGCAAGATTTACCAATATATATGCGGTGAAATTTTAACTAATATATCATATATCATATGCTATAATTTAATACTCAGTCAATTTGTGATGGAGGCGGAGATAGTATCTTCTATTAAAAATAATTGGATGTTATAGGTTATAAGTTATTCGAAGTGGGAGAGTATTGTTAACTACTTTCACGAATCTGCGTAAAACTTTTTATTAATTCTATTTGGAATATTTGGGTGGTATACGTGAGTAGATTACGATGGATTGGATGTAGCGTCAAGAAAAACGAAGAATTCTTTTTGGGCAGATTTTGATTTCAATCGAATGTTTAAGTCGGTATAGATTTATTGATAACGAGTGTTATTAGTAATAGACAAATAGTAAATATAATTTTAGAATTCACTGAATTTACACAATGATTAAGTTGGTATTTCATATGACGAATGGACCGTACTCGAGTTTTGTCTATACAACAAAACAATGATTGCAATTAGTATTTAATGTTGATAAATTATATAATATATAGTTATAATTGCAAAATGCAAATATAATACAAATGGAAACGTATTGTTAAGATATTTCTGTTGATTCAAATAATTCGTCTCTCTCTTCTTTTTTGGGTTTGGTATATTTATTTGATACTTTAATTTTGTGAAATTTACTCTAATATTTTAAAGTTATTTAGTGCAAACTTGTGTGAAAAATAAAACATTTACGACAAAGATAAAAAAACTAACTATAGTGCCTTAACCTGTTCAACGAAATTTGATTCTTCTTCTTATTTGATACAAATGAAAATGATTTACCATTTCCACTCAACATTAAATATAGCGGTCACATCACCACAACGTTAACATCGATATAACATCGCAATGACTTCAGTTACATTGGTAAACTGTGTTTAGTTTTTATTGTGGTTTCTCTGTTAAGCTATTATTAAAACAAAAAAAAAAAAAAGAATAGGTATCCTCATGAAATAAACGATGTTTGAAAACTTGAATTCTCTAGTTTATATTTTAATATTTAAGTTTTTGGCATCTGGGAAGTTCAGGAACAAAAAGTACATAAAACTGATTAGAGTATCAATTTTTTATAAGTTGATTATAGAAACAATTCGTATAACCCTATATAAAATACATCTGCATATACATAATTTTATTAAGATTTGAGAAGTTGTCCAGCAAAACTATTTTTGGCATTTAATTTTCTATATACAATATATATTTCTTTATAATTGTAAATAAATTATAGAATTCCAAAGCTATTGCATAAATTACGATAATAATAAATAAGAATTCTAACATTTTTTATAGCATTTCGAAAAAACATTGTTTCACTTATTATATTTAAAAACGTTCAGATATCAATAATTTGTAAATTAGAGGATTCAATCTTTCAAACGTCGTTTATTTCATGAATCTAAATTTCATCTGGTAGATAAAATAAAAGTTTTTTTTTTTTTTTAAATAACCGCATATGAGGCTATGAGTTTATGCGGTACATATAAATATAAGATAACTAAGGCATGTAGCAAAGGGTTACCTGTATGTATCTATATGTCTATAATAACATGCATATTATTGTAAACTGTAAACTTTTATGTATTTTACTGCGTGTGTGCATAGATATTATGTTATTTCTTCTAACATATATTATACATTGTGTATACTTGCCATATATGTTGTTAACCGTCGTTTGCAATATATACATTAATTAAAATTTCTTTCTTGTGAGATGAACTCATTAAAATCAAATTAAATTCAATGGTATATAATAAAATAAAATTATGTAATAAAAATTTTTTAAATTATATATTTATTTAAAATTGTCAAATAAAATTTATATGGCATCATTAAATTAATATAATATTATATTAATTTAAATCTGAAATACTAATCAATAGATTTTATTCATATAGTCATATGGACTTTATTATTGGTTGTAGCAAAATATAATTAATTATAGTTGGAAAAATATTATTATTTATTTACCCATAGAAAAATATATAATAATATTATTATTAGAAATATATTTTTATTAAATTTCACATATATAATTTGACCACAATAAATAACATTCTATACTAGAGATATTTATTTATATACAGCAAAAAAAATAAAAATTATAAAATCAAATTTTTTTAATAGTTTTTATTTAAATAAATGATAATGTAATAAAAGAAAATAAATAATTGTATTTTGTTTTTGTTCTTTTTTTTTGTTGCTTTTACGATTTATTGCACTATATATAATATTTGCATGTATATGATATTATATGTAAATATATATTTATATATTTATATGCACATACATAATTTCAGTATATATATATCACGATCACATAATAACATATTATCTATATATATATTTATAATACTCTAACAATAACTCTAAACTAAAAGTCTATATGAATATAAATATTGTGTGTATAATATATAAGAGGAAAAAGAACTCTATTATTCACCGCACCACAACACATTAATTATTAATTTTTGTTTTTTATTTTTATAGACTTTTTTAATGTATTTTTTATTAACCATAAATTTTAACAAGAAACGTAAGAAAAAAAAATAAAAAAATAAAAACCAAATAAAAGCAATCAAATTAAATTTGTTAGTTCAACATACAACAGATATTAAATATATATTGTATATATATTTAATATACTCGCATGAATGTATTATATATATATATATATATAGTTTTATACATTAGTAACTAGAAATGAATATTTTAAAGTTTTAAAGGTATATAGAAAAAATTAATTTAAGCGTGATTCATATTTTATTTTTTATTAATTATTATTACGTAATAATTATTAATAAAAAATAATATTATGTATTAAATTAATATCAACACAACACAACATATAATATAATGTTTAACTATATATATATATATATTTGATATATATATATATACTATAGTATATTCATATTATTTATAGCGGATTATGTAGAGAAAGGTTTCGATATTCAATTGAATTTGGAAATGAAATTTATATAAAAAAAAAAAAATTCTATTAAACGGCAATTTAATTGTGGCGGTAAGCTATTTATTATATTAATTATCTTGACTTAATGAACATAATAAATGAAATCCATTTAATTATCTATTATTTTTGGATATTTTTAATGTTTATGCGATTATGTATTGTATATTTGGAGAGTAATATAATTTTTTATTGATAAAAGATTGATGTCTTTTTTTTATGTGTAAATACAGTCACCTATATACAATATATAAAATATATATTATATAATTACATTTATGTAAGATGTACACCGACACACAGTGAGTATTATCATAAAAAATTAACCTCTTATTTAATACTTATTTGTATTTGATTTGCATATTAAAATATAGTTGTTGTTTTTTATTTTTATACTTTTTTTTTGCATGATAAAGACACCCTAAAAATAAATTGTAATTATTTTATGCATTGTTAACGAAAAAAAAAGGCGGATGTGTATAATAAATAATAATAATATTTACATATACTTATATATATATATATATATATATATAGTGCATATATTAATTATATATACTTAACACTAAAATTATATATGATTAAGCATTTCTTAATTCATTGTTGTTAAACGCAGTTTTATAATGTAAATAAAAAATAATAAATTTTATGCAATAAATCTTATGTATCGGTATAAGTATAATAAAAATATTTATAAAATATAAAACATCAACAACACACACACACACACACACACACACCACAAATTGATCAAATATTATTTATTCCATATATATAAATGCGATTAGATTAATATCATTTATCGCTTTTATTAAATATATACTACATTTTAATATAAGTGAACTACCCAAAAACATATATATTCGCACCATTTTCTTTATATCACGAAAGGTCATCATCATTTGTGGTTATTATTCGGCGAGGAAGCATAGAGTATCAATAAAAAAAAAAGTGACACATTATTCTTTCCTTTAATGTTACACTGGGCTTCTGTTTGATTTGAATATCAATACTTGAACGATTGCACTTCATCCAAAGCTATGCCTTCGCAATTGTTTCTGAGTAGTAACACTTATTTACAAAAAATTGTAGACGAGATGAGGTTACGTAGTGACCATCCAAGTTTTGCACTCTATATATAATAAGACATTTTTGACGTTTCAATCAAAAATTCCCAATTTCGGATTGTACGAAAGTTTAGCTATACTGTCGAATAACTAGAATAATTAAAAAAAAAAAATGCAATTTTACTTTTTTTTAACTATAATGTATAAATATTAAAATTTGGATGTTTTGTATTTATAAAAGAAAGGAAAGCAAAGAAATGTAAGTGAATGGTATTTGTTGAATTTTTATTTCTGATCATCCAAATTATCAGCAGTTATCATTTGTTTTTGAAAAAAAAAAACATACGGTAGGTATGTTGGGTATAACATAATTTAAAATTCCAGCCACCGAATACGTTCACAGGTTTCAGATAGTGGATGGCTAATGGCTACTTTATGAAAGCAGAATTCACTTAAAACTTCGTTAATGATTCAATGATTACACAGTGTCATGGCAAGTTAGCAGCGCTATTATAACTGCTTCAAGTTGAGGTAAAGTATACCACTGTAAATACCCTACGAATTTACAGAAATGATTAAGTTGTTTGGACTTACGGTAAACTGCCAACTTCGAAAAAACGCTACAACACTGCCTCGGAATCGGAAAAGATAAACGATTCAAGCAAAAAGGACACTGTTTATTAAGATCCTGTTTTTTAATACCATGCCGTAAGTAATTATATACGGTAATTTTTTTTTAAAAAAAAGGACGAATACCTTTAATGAAATAATTAAAAATCTGTTTTTTTTTATAACGTTATTTATCGAACCAATCATATCCATGTATGAATCAATTACTGTTTATTTTATCATTATTTAATTATTTTTAAAGAAATTCTAATATTATTAATTAACAGTATAATATAATCGCATGCGACTGGAGAAATATTTTATATATTTATTTACATTTATAATTATTTTGTTGATTGATATACCTTATTTGTAAAATCAAATAATTAAAAATTAATAATATGTTTCTCAAAACTATCTAAAAAAAAAAAAAGGCATTCTGATTTATATTCTTTTTAATTTATATAATACAAAACATACACACAAAATAGAAAAAAAAACAACAAAATATTCTTAATATTTTAATTTAATGATTTGTTGTTTCGTCGTTTTATATTTATTTAATTTGAAAGACAACTAAAAGTCAATGAACTGAATAATTGCAATTGATTTTAAAACTGGATTTTTATGTGTCTGTGTCTATAATATATTTGATCTTTTTTTCCTCTTCATTTTATTTATAACATTATTAGTTTAATCAACTGTGTTTTATAAGATAAAAATGTAGGAAAAAAAAAAATTTCAATAAATATTTTTCGAAATACTATACAATTACAAAAAACAACAATGCATATAGTCAAAAAAATGTACGGTAAAGATATATGACAATAATGTGTAGGAATATTGTTTTGGTGTTATATATTATGAAAAATACGAAATTTAAAGCACACAAAAAAAAAACGGTACATAATACCCTATCCCATACATATAACCCTGCGGATTATTGTAAAGGCATTATGTTATTGTATTTCTCCTTTACATTTTATATTATATTTTATTATATAATTTATAATATATTAATACTCGTATTAGGTAACATTTAAAACAATTTGGAATGGATGTTTATGGTTGTTCTCCTATACATATATATACAAATTATAATTTTTATAAAATATTACTAATTACTAATTACTAAATCAATATAAATTACTTAAATAAATGTTATGTACAATAAATATTTAGTATATTGCTAAAACCTAACCATACATATACATAAATTAATGTTAAAATAATTAATTAAATTTATGAAGTGTATAATTTTATATCTTATAAATTAATTTTTCTTTTATGTTATTATGTAAAATAATAATTTATTTTATATACTATTAAATAATTTTATTGTAATCATCAAAATTGATCACCTTACCACACACACACCACTATCCATACAAATGTATATATATATATATATATACATTGTTGTATAGTTGTGTGCATTTATGTATTTATATAAATTCATTTACAAAATTATACACTTGATTTTACGTTCATTCTGCAGTCAGCATGTGCTTTTTCATTCAAAAAATGAGCTTTAATTTATTAGTTCATTTCTTTCTTACATCTATCGAAATAAATATTATTATTTCATGTGTTAACAACTTTGAGTTAGCGGTTGAGTAAGCAAACGCAAACAATCAGGAGAAAAAAAGCTTTTTCAAATGTTTTCATTATTTTAATGTACAAGAAATATATAGATATATATATTTATTATTTAATTGTTATCCCTTTTGCACAAAAAATTTATGTTTATTAAATTATGAATAGGATATAGAAAATTTCGTTTTCACTTTATTTATTTTTAGTCTCACTTACTTACTCATACGCATAACAATACAATTTTATTAGCTTTTTACCATCATTTCATTTTTCAATGGTTGTGTGTTATTAATACAAAATATACACACACAGAAATAGTAATAAAATTGTTTACCTTGTTTTACACATTTTGAAAAACAATATCTATTTCTTACAATCCAATAATAATGGATAATGGTGGTTAATGTAATAATATCACCATCTCTTTATTAAACATTATAATCAAATATATATATATATCATTGAATCTTAAAACTAAATGCATATATGCAATATATATTTCTATACACAATATCTATAAAACTATTTTACTTTTCATATGAAAAATGTTTGGTAAAAGTTGATTGCATATTTGCACCTCTCACCTTTCTTTTTTTTTATTTTTTTTTTTATCTTTTAATAAACAAATAAATCCACGCCTATTTTAGGCTCGTATAGTACACACTTTAAAAAAAACATCATTTAAGTAATAAGAATATTACACCATAGAATGCAAATGGATATCAACAAAAAAAATTTAAAACAATTTATCCTAAAATTATTCTCGTATTTATCGTGTAATTTCAATATAATGTTTTTAAATTTCCTTTTTATTTTATAGCTTCTCGTAGCTTCTTTTCAAACTTATTTTTGATCCCCTAACATATGACGAAAACTTTTTACTTACTATTTTATATAGCTTCAACACACATACGTATAATATTGTAGAATAAATTATTATTATATTAAGAAATTATATGGGGGTATAAATGCAAATTAATGCAAAGTATAATGTCATAATACTTTTGCATTATATAATTTAATTTCAAATTTGTCTGTATGATTAAGTATATAGTAAAAATAAAATTTATTATCTAATATGATCTACTAAATAAATTGATGTAAGTCGGTTGTTGATTAACATAAAAAGTATATAGATAATTTTAGAGGCAAATAAAGAAAGTAATAGGGTTAAGAACAGAGATAGAAATAAAGAAAAGCTTTTTTCCTTTTTTTTTTTTTAATGCATGTATAATATAAAATAAATGGGTTTTAGAATTATGTTATTTTGACATTTAAAATTATAATATCTATAACAATAAATCTAAACAAATTTTTTTTTTTATGATTATATGTTTAATGTTTGGTAATATTTGGTACTTACCACTGCGCACGGGACAAATGTCAACACCCTATTTTAATTTTGTTACATCAAATATAATATTTTATTATTATTTAGGATTGAAAAATTATTATAACATATTGAATTTATCCAATATATTTTGTGTTATAATAGTTTTAGGTGATGTGTACGCTGAACAATGAAAAATTTACCTGGAACAAAAAAGGAAAAATATATTATTATTTATTATATTTACTAGTTTATATTTTAAAATAATATTAAATGGTAAATATTTGCTCAGTTGTGTTATATAATCAATATTTAATAAAACTGTAAAAGAGCTAATATTTGGTATATAATAGCAAGGTATTTATTTTTATTCTTAATAATTTAAATTTTGTCTTTAAGAAGAACTTAGATCAATTTCTTTTTTATCGAAAGTATTGTATTGTACTATAACTGCAAATAATTAAAAAATTGCATTGAATTGAATTTTTTACAAAAATATGGCGCTGCAACAACGACAATTAAAAAATAGTCAGTCCAAATATGAAATGGAATGAGTCAAGGACCTTGTACTTAGCTTCAGATATTCTAAATTAATTTCATATACAGATATACAGATGGCAATTGGTAAATTAAATTAAAATATTCATTATTTTTATTTTTACAAAATATAATATATAAAGTAAGACAAAAATTTGAACTCTGAAACATTAAATAAAAAATATATATACATAATTTAGTTTATACTTTATGATAGTATAGAATAGACTATAGTCTATAGTCTATAGTAAAATATAGAATTTCGTTAAAACAAAGAGAAAATACAGCAGATGTTGAGTTTCATTTATGTAATAAATTAAAATTAAACAAAAAAGATAAATAATTTTTTCAATTTTTATTTATTTTCATTAAACAAAATCTTTATAATCCACGCTGTGTTTGCTGTGCGGTTTTTATATGGTGTGTATATATAACCACATATAACTTAAGATGAGAATATTTCAGAATAAAATGAATTGATTGATATGCAATATTTTATTTATGCATAAGGTGTGGAAATAAAGTTATGGATACTTTTTGAGAGAAAATGTTGAATCTATAATAATATTTATATTTTTTTGGTAATAGATACATAAATTAATCCATTATCATAGACCATCAATAAAAAAACGTTCTATTCTGAGTCTTCACTTCCATCCTAAGTATTAAATTGTATATGCTACCATACTCCTCCTCAAAGTGTGTCCGATATATCTTGAAGTTTCGACGTTTGATTTGATATACTTTTATATGTTTACAATTACCATCAATTTTTGGTCGAAATTCAACCTACTTCTTACGAAGCATCTATTCGATTTAATTTGAGAATGTAAAATGTGGGCTAGTTGGCACGGTACTTATCAATTTCAGGGTTTTAAATGCATCACATTTTGTTGTATGTTTTGGAGCATTTATATAGAAGCGACGTCGATGTGATTGAGCTATTTTTATTTGGAAAATCATTTAGTATCGCTGTGAATTATGCAGACCATCGCTTTATGTCAATTTGTGATCTTCATCGGTTACCAACAGATCACCATCAGTACTCATTATATGATAATCAGTGCGAACAGGTCTGCAGCAGGTCTTTCTGCATCTATTCAATTTCGATAATTCGCACGCTCACTGTACATGAACAGTATTACATTTGTATGGGATCATGCGAATCGGTCTCATATGCAATAGACAAAATCGTTTAACTAAAATTTCATCAAAATAAAACCATAGTTATTTAGGAGATTCAAATTCGAACTTAGACCTTTATCAGAACAATAATAATTTTATATACGACATAGGTATATATAAAGAACCGGCAGACAAAACTCAAGATCATGAAGGAAATCGTTCAAGCATGTCTCTGATTCTCAGAGAGAACCCATTTAGTATATCAATACATTCATTGAACAGCCTCCTTCTTATTGTTGTTTTGTTTAGTAGCCATATAGTAATGCATCCCTGCTATCATATATTGATAATTTTCCGTGAACAGCCCGATTTCATAATTTCAACACTGCAGTATATTACAACCGCAACTTACAATTGGAGTACATGTAATTAAAAAATTATATATACACATATAGAGTCAACGAACCAAAAAATAAAGTTAAATAATTTGAACTCCTATATATCACCTGTACAGTAGATATTTTTGACATAAATATAGAAGATTAATAGATTGTAAATAATTCGTATAATAGATACATAGATGGTACTGCATGATTTGCAAAAATGCAACAAATTCAAGTTCATCACAATAATTCTCATTTCATCAAGAGCAGCATAGAAATTTGAAATATATTTGCAAAGTATATATACCTAAATTTTTGTATTTCATAAACAAAGCTTATTTTAAAATTCATTGATAATACTCGACCAAAATATATAGAGAACACAGGAGTTGTATTCTCTATTACATATAACTTTAAGCAGGCATATTTGAACAATATATATATGAAATTCTCCATTTTCATTATGTCTACACACAGCAATATATGTAGGTGGTGGCGTATATTACAATATATATAGTATAAATTTTCGATGTTTTTATATATAAAATAAGCTTAGAATATTAGTCATGTCGTTGCACATGATGACTGCAATAATTTTTTTTTACACATTTTTAAATATTTTTATTGCATATATTTATAAATAGTTATATAAATAAAATGTCTATAATTACATTTTTTTTACTAATTAAATGAAAGTATATATTATTAGATAAACACAAATATATAGACTATAAATAAAACAACGTTGCATTTAACATTTTTAAAATTTAACTATCGGAAAAAAAGAAAAAAGATAACTTAAACATATTACATAAACTACAATATGTGTATGTATATAAGAAAGTATAATCTTTAAGTGTTTATTTGTTTTCATGTCGCTTTTTTTGTTGTTGTTACTTTTTACATACTGAAATAAATTAATGTGATACAATATATAAATGTGCAGTATATATTTATTTATGTACGTATTATATGAAAAATAAGAAGAAAAAAAGTGGCTCAGTAAAAATATCCATTAAAAAGATATAAAAAAATTTTTACGATGGCATCATTATGACGATTTCAGAGAGCCCGGTAGAAAATAAAAACAGAAAAAAAATTACATACACACACTCACACACACACAATCACAATATATGAGAATAACAAATCATATATTTATACATTTTATATAGATAATAATTTAAATTTCTTATATTTGTCATCCTTTCATAATATAATAAATAAATTCCATTATATACATTAAATTTTATACTTGGGAATTTTTAAATATTTAATGATACCTGATACTTTATGTGGTAAATATAAAGTAATAAGATGTAGATAATAATTAGCAATATTAATTGATTATAATAATTTCTTTTTGTATATATTAACTTAAGTTATAATTTTAATTAAACGTATTTTTATAATGCATATACAAATATTTATATATATATATTAACTATCCAATTATATATAATTTTCATATGAATAATACTTACAGATATATATATATATATATTTACTAAACATATGCATGAAAATGACAATATCTTATTAAATTATAAATCGTTTATTAAATTTTAGTCTAAAAATAATGCTAACAATTTTTTATAGACATTTAAATTAAATGAAAACATTTCTTTATTGAATATTAAAAAGCTATAAAAAAATAAATATATATTTTTTATTACTTTTTTACTACTTTTACTATATATATATATTTCAATAATCAAATAACAAACAGATAATAAAAAAGTATATAATTAAATTGATGAGCGTTTTGATTATCAGCATCACATGTAATCGTCGTATGATATATATATATATATTGATTGATAATGTCACATATATAGAAAAGTATATGTTTTTTTTTCGATTTTATTAATTTATTAAATAATTAATTTTAAATAAAAGATCGATAGATAAGATGGGAGACTTAAACTTCATATATAAATATATATATATATATTCTTATATTTACAAAGCTCCTTCCTTTTTGCATTTGTATAAGGTAAAAAAAAAAAGGAAACTTTTTTACGGATATAGAGCCATCTTCAAATTTATCTATTGAATTACCATCGAAAAAGGAGAAAATATTTTTTTTAGAAATCGGTAATGTAGAATTCATATACTCATATGTCAAATATCGCCCCTAAAAGGCAAACAGGTACAAGGATATACGAAATGTATATACACATATAGCATATATTATATAAATGAAATGAGCAAAATGTATTGTATTTTATATTTGGAGAATAGTATTATTATTATAGTATAGAATATTACAGAGGGGTAGATTTTGAATTTTCTTGTTCCTTATTTAAATCGCAAAGGATATTGCGAATGTTTTTTACACTGTTAAATTTAAAATATATTTTTCTAGAGGATAAAATAAATATAAATTGTGTATGGTAAATGATAAATAGTGAATATTTATGGTATATATATACTCGTATATATAAATATTCTCAATAATAAAGAGTATTCGATATTAAATATATATCGCATATATATATAATAGAAATATAAAATATGTTATAAAGTTACTTTTTATTTATACGTTTATATATACCGAAAAACTAAAACATTGTATTGTCAACAAGTTCGAACATTGAAAAATTAAAAGAACACATGTATTCGTAAAATATAGGTATAAATAAATAATAAAATAATATACGACAACCAAATTATGTATCGTAACATTATATTTAGATGATTTGCAAATATAACGAATATTACGTTTAATGTTAAGTTCTTTCAACAATTTTTTAATGTTAGGTACAAGATCGCAATAGTGAACTTTACCTAATATTTAAGTGTAATTTTTACTTAAAATACAGAATCTATTCGGACATGTAATAATACTAATAATAGGTAATTTGAATTTTTGTTTACTATTATTTATTTGCGGTCACTTGAAGTAGTCGGATTTACGATTTTGATTATTTTAAAATAATTTTACGTCATCTCTATGTAATTATATAGGTTTGGAATTACATAATGTAACTTGTGTATAACCTAAGTCAACTTAAAATTAATATTAAATATCCACCTAATCACTAATTTCAACATTACATTACGTTAGAACGATCACGTCCAAAAGTTTAATAAAATTGGTCGCAGAGACATCGTCATAATGTATAGCGACCTACCAAACTTATTTTTACGTTAAAACATTAGGTCGTGACGAATTCAAATACTTGCCACGCAAATATAATGATCTAATTGTCCCTATATCGAAACAAAGAATTAGAGAACATTTAAATTTAATATAATTACACACAAAATAGTTTAATACGAATGGTTAAAAACATGTCTATACTCAAAAATTTTTTTTATTATTCATTGGAACAATAATAACTAAAACAATTACATAATATAGGAGGAATCTTTTTAAAAATACATTCGTTTACATGTTTATAATAATTTTTCATAATGAAAAATATTTTAAAGTCATATATAACTATAAGTTTAGTTCCAACTTAGGGGGATACAAAATTAGACTGACATTTTAAAATGTTGTATTTTATTTGGACGTTCTTTTTTTCAAATTAGAATCTGATGAAAATTACTTCATGAATATAAAATATTATTTCGATATAAGATAACTTACAAAATCCAAATACTTATCCAAACATATATTTTATTATACATTGAAGCCTCATTCCAACGAAATCTACATCATATCAAGAAATACTCGGCTTTCTATCGATTTCAATATATTAAATAATGAATAATAGATAAGCATATAATTAATTATAATTATATTAAAATTGAAAAACATCATATAGGAACGAAAGTCTGTGTAAGTATAATAGAGGTATCACTGTATGCTTGAGAAGGAAAATATAAAAAAAAACACAGAAAAGAAAAACATTTTTGAATTTATACAAATTTTATTATAAGAGTATAAAAAAAAAAAGAAAAACTCCAGAGCATATATAGAAAAGAAAAAAAATTATAATTCCACTATGCCAAAGAAAAACCCAATAAAAATAAAATAGGTATTTCTTAATCGCAAAATTATTCCAAACTTTATACGTTATACAAAATGTGGTATGTATTTGCGCTTTAATATATGCGGCTGGACCCCATATTTTTATCCATTTATACAATGTGTTTGTTTTTTTTTCCATCTTTTTTTTTTTCCTTTTATATTATTCAAATATATAGTGACTCTTATCATCTAATAAAAAAGTTCTAGTAATCGTGTACAACAAAATTGGAATTTTGTATAATTTTTTTTTTTTCTTTCTTCTGAATGGTTTTGTGAATTTATAAGTTTTCTTTAATGCAAAACTCTTTTATTATACAAAACATTTAATATCTATTTAGTATTTTTATATTATAATATATTGGCTTTTGTGTGTTGTTTCATTATTGAATAATGAATAAAATGTCTCATAATTTAAAAATAAATATCTTTAAAAAATTTAGCCGCAACTGTAGTGTCAAATAATTTCAATATAATTAAAATTTAATTAATTAACTTGGCATATAATGCGATAATATCCAAAACTAAAATGAAATGTTAATTTATATAACATATTTTGATATATTTTGTGTTCTTTAACACTAGAACTACCACATCAGGCGATTAATTGTTTTTAGAATTTTATCGTAAATTTAACCACTGATTGTGATTCTCATTTTAAAAATAAAAACATGACTTTGTAACGATAACTAAATAATTAATTATTACGTTATTTCTCCCTTTCTAATATAAAATCATATTATATTGTGCCTTGACCACTTCTGCCAAAACCAAACAGTCAAATGATTGGTGTTCTTTGAACATGAAGTAAAGAATTTTCTCGTTTCAAACATTTTTTAGAATCTTTGAATTTATGCTATCATAGCAGAAAAATTCCAGTAACATCATAGGTTACTTCATAGGGAGCAGAACTAGAAAAATTAAAAATATTCTGAGTATATAAAGTATTTTTTCCCCTGTAGTTGTAGTGTTAAATTAAATTTGTATAAACGAAATAGTTAATTCATTTTTATTTTATAAAATCATTCTTTCCTGTACATGAAATGCCAATAATTTCTAGACGTTGCAAGATGTTTAAATCCAGCTTAATATCGTATTAAATAATATTAGGTAAACATATTATTTTGTCTCATATTTTCTGTAAATAGTAATACCTTATATTGTATATTCTATATCTGTATAATTGTATATTACAACAACATACATTACGAGACCTTATTCAAGATTTGTATAAAATCTTACAATGTAGATTTTGTATTGCATCTACAAATGAACATTTTACTCACGCATATATGCTAGTGTATCTTCCATATTTTTATTGATGTAATAATATGAGTGTGTGAATATAAATGTACCCAAAAGAATACCTATACCATATATATATATAATATATAATATATTATATGATATAAAGAAAGTAATATTCATTTTATCTATACGAATAGGGAGACGAGGGATATATCACCAAAAAAAATGTCCGTTTAATATATTATGTCTGAAGATTTTATAGTTGGTGTTTACACTTTCTCCTATATATAGATATAATGGAATATATATATTCTCGTATACATATACTATAGCTGTATAATAGGATAGAAAATGGTTTGTTATAAATCTCCTCTTTTTTTTATGATTATTTTTATATTATTATTATTATTATTATTGTATATGCCACCGCATCAATATTTTTCAAGGGCGCTGCCATTGTCAATTTTATAAAGGTTATAGATGTTAGGTGATCCATGTAGGACATTGCATAGAATATTTTATATAAATATACACACACAAACGTTTAAATAATGAAAATAATTTTTTTGTTAAATGTTTTGTATTAAATTTTGTTATTATGACCTTAAATTAGTTGTGAAAAGAAACGTTTATTGATGTATGCCGATATGATGTTGGCTTCGGTACGATTCATTCATCTATTTATCTGAAAAAAAAATGATAATCTAAACGCTGAAGATTTGGTGAGAAAGAATGTGTACCCTTATATGAACTGCATCAATGAATCGTTCACAGCTCTTAATTGTAACGTGTGACCGAGCCTTGTTATGTATAAGAATCTGTTTGATACTATATAGCAAGAAAGAAAAGAAAAGAAAGCAAAATCGTACTTTCACTGTAACACCACAATGCTGTGTCCTATATTATCCAAAAACGAGTTTAACAGAAGAACAGTAAGGATATTTGTCACCATTAAATATTATTGCCTGTTTCCAAATTCAAAAAAAAAACACAAATTACACAGAATATATATTTTAATCATAATAACACGAGAGTTGTTTTTATAAAAGTATAGCAGAATTGGCTAAAGTACTAAGATATTATATAAATATATATTTTATAGTATATTGAAAAATAATTTTGAGGTATTGATATTTTTATTTAAAATTATCTTTAGAATTAAATATTATAATATGAAAAGTAATTGATTATTTAGTAAATTTTCGGATTTCTTCTAAAATATTAAAAATTTAAAGAATACACAAAATAAGACAATGCAATGAAAACTATTTATTTTTATAAAATAATTTCACATTTAATAATTGATTTAAGAAGAATTTATGTACGCATAAAATTACAATCATATTATTTCCATTAATTATATAGCTTAAAAATGTCATTATGCATATAAAATTGTTAGTATAAAAATCTTCATTAAAAGGCATAACATTTCTATCCTATAAATTATCGTAATAACAACAATCCTACTTTTATATTATGGATGAAAATATATATTATATATTTAAATTTAATTTGTAAAATTTCTTTAATTAATTGAAATTAACAAATTTCACAACATACATATATTTTCTTTTTCATCAAATGATCTTAAACGCATTTATACAACACAATCATAAATGTATAACAATATAGAATATATATGATCTTCAACAATTATTCTATGTACACAATTGTACCTTAAGTAATAAAAATTCTTTATATTCTCAGTCTTGTGTTATATCAATGTTGATACATATACACAATATTACTTTGGCATATTATATATAGAAATCGTGAAATTCTAATTAAAACAAAATCCACGCGACATGATTTGAATATTCAATGATCAATTAATATTTTGTTATGCTTTTTAGTGTTTATATGTGTATCAGCATAATATATAACATTTGTATAGAGAAAGTGAAACTTCATCGCTACACATTCAATATATGTACGTTATATATAAATATTATATATATGAACATGTAAAAATATACAAAACAAGAGAACGCATGCAGTTAATTTTCAAACAATTTAATTTTGTTTGTATATATGAAAATGCCAACGATGAATAAAGAACGTGTTAGAAAATAATTAATTTTAGCTTTGAACATGGAAAAAAAAAAGAAAAAAAAAGAAAACAAAAATAAATCAACATAAATAAAATTAAAATCTCTTTTCTTTTCTTAACAATATTACTATTATAATTATTATTATTATTATTATTATTATTATTATTATTATGATGTTATTTTTTTTTCGTTTGTTTTTAATTTATTAGATGCTTTTGTTAAATCATATACATATGCACATAAATAACATATAATAATATTTATAAATTATATATGCGATGAACACACAATATTATATATTTGTTATTTTTAATTTATAAACATTCAATCAAAAGTTATAAATATTTTTACATTATATTCTTTATAAAATATTTTGTGTAATTTATGATTTTATTTTACAAATATATATATAATGTCTATATGTCTATAGTCGTACAGACATGCTTGCGTGGATGAACATTATATATGTAGTAAAACATTTTTACATGTTCTGTGTATAATATAAACAATCGGATTTGGTATATTGTACTCTTAAGTTATTATAGAGGATGCTAAAGGCAAGTAATACTTATATTTACATGGGCGCAATATAGAAAAAAATAAAAATTAATAAATAGTTTTGAAAAAAATATATATACCGAAATTAAAATGAAATGTTCGGTGTTGGTCGCGGTATAACAAAAAGATTGCACC
The DNA here is from genome assembly GCA_910594885.2 of Bibio marci. Taxonomy (NCBI): domain Eukaryota; kingdom Metazoa; phylum Arthropoda; class Insecta; order Diptera; family Bibionidae; genus Bibio; species Bibio marci. The sequence goes on along the minus strand of OU343114.1, from coordinate 23,036,569 downwards.
AACAAATATCAAAATATTTCTCTATATGTATGGACAGAGTGGATTGAAAGGTACCCGCCAATGGAATACCTAATACACTGATTGATTGATTATTTTTTTATTAACCATTTCTGAAAAATTTCAATCTTATACTATAGTAAAGTATATAAAATTCTACATATATAGAAATATATTAAATAGTGTACAGTTATGCACATTGTTGTATCGTGTATTGAACAGATGAACATAAAAATTAGAGAATATTTTAATTAAAATATATTTTACAAAAATTGTATATAGTATTTTACAAAAATTGTATAACTACTGTAGTTTTTACGTTAAAATAATAAGAACCATTATTTTTTTAATTTTGAGGTGTAATAATGTAAGAAAAACAACAACAAGCATTATCGCCACATGTTGTGAACATACATTTCATTTCTATGTAAATTATTTTTAAGTTTCGATTTCATTATAATTTTAGTGTAATTAGGAAATTTTTTTGAAAGTCTGTTACAAAGTTATGACAATTTTCTAGAAAAATATTCCAGAAAAGTATACAGATGTCGTAGCTCATATTTAAACATAGATTTACAGAAAAAATTGTTATTTAATAATTTTTACTAAAATCATATATAATGGTTGGTCACATTGTGGTTCGTTCGATGGTTGGTGCTTTTCCACACACCATGTATACAAAAAAAAAATGAAGAATACATGTAAATATACATAATATTAATATAATAAGTGTTTGATATATACTATATATACCGATATATACATATAATACAAATATTTACATATGTATATATATATATATATATATATATAGAGTGTGCGTGGGTACATTTATTAAATAAATAAATGAAATGAACAATTGATATGAACCATTTCTTATTTATTTTTAAATCGTATTTTAATTGAAATAATATGAAATGTTTATGTGTATGGTATATATGCGTTGCACATATAATATGAATATTGAATATAATTTTTATCAAATCAATAACACTTCGTTATTCATTTCATTATTTATGTGATAGCATTTAGATTTAAAAATAAAACCAATCAAAAATCATATGAATAATATATATAGAACTATATTACATTTGTTCGTATTTTATACATTTTTTGTGTATAGTATAATAACACCCATATGCAACAGGCTAAAGATTTTATATATATTTATACATTCAAATTGTTTTAAAAGCTTTTTTCAATAATACAAAGCAATTGTAATAAATTACATCAAATTTTTACACTTGTAAAATATCATCATTATTGTATTGTTTTTCTATTTTTGTTTTCTTCTCCATTTAAATAAAACGTTTTATTTCTATATAATCTGCGTCCATTTGAAAATATAATTCAATGTAAATGTCTATATTATATTGATATCTATATATTTATATTTAGGCACATTCAGATTTAGTATATATATATTTTTAGAAAAATATAGTCAAATAGTGGAAAAATAAATGTATTTACGAATACGTACCATATATGAACAGATATAGAAATATAAAATCATTGGGAGGAAGGGGGGTCTACAAGTCTGAAGGACGACAATTTACGATTTTATTTTATTCTACATGTACATTTTTTCTACAATTTTATGTATATTAATGTAAATATATATATATCGAATATAAGAAAAAAGAAGGTCAATCTTATATTGATGTAAACAAAGGAAAAGAAATGTGGCAATGTAAATAAAAAAACAAAAATGGAAAAAAATAAAAATAAATTTAACCTTTACATAAACAAATATAAGATGTACATGAATGAAAATATAATAATATACATTTGGATATATAAATATTATAATGTAGGAAAAAAACGATCCCTTTTTTTTGATAACGGCTTGGCTCATATATTCCAAAGAAAAAAAAATCATATTTCAAAAGACTAATATTAAAAGATATCCTAATAAATGTTCATTTTTTTTTTCTCTTTTTTGTTTTGATAAGGGATTTTTATATTTTCTAAATATTTCTTTTTTTTTTATTATTTGGTTTATTTGTTTGTTTTGCTTTTTGTTTGGTTATCTATTAAATTCATATTTTTTAAAAGTTTAATAAAGTTCAAATATTTTTCTATATTTTGTATCATATTATATATACAATTGTTTGTTTACACCAGGGGTGGGCAAATACTTTAAAGCGCGGGCCAAAATGAAATTTTCAAAATGTCTCCCGGGCCGGAGGACTATACCGCATATGCTTTGCACAAGCGGATGTTTTGGATGGAGTTTTTTCCCTGCCAATTTTTTTTTGACAAAAACACTAAGTATCATTTCAATTTGAATAAAATATGTCACGTAATTTTTAAAGAAATATTTTTATAAATAAATGCCTATTAGATATACCAGTCAATGAAACATTTTATTTTGTTACTTATTTATGTCTTAATGATACAAATTATTTTATATTGACACATAGTTATTACAATTTAACATTTATATTGCATTTATGGAATTTTTCAACGGGCCGGATAAAATTAGCAAAAGGGCCGGATCCGGCCCGCGGGCCGGCTTTTGCCCACCCCTGGTTTACACTCTACACAATCTATGGTACACGTCTAATAGTTTAAACACGAAATTGAAAATTGAAAGAAAATTTTTTTATTCAGTAAGTCATTTTGATAAAATTATATATGTAATATTAATGTCAACAAAAATATGCTGTGACCTTTAAGGGTATTTTAATTTAAATATAATTTATTATTTATATGCGCGTGTAGTTAGAGATGAATGTTTTATCCATACTTGATCACACATCTCATCTTTAATAATTCAAAATATTCTCTTTTTAAAACTACAATATATTACACACGATTTTACGATTAAATGTTAAACAACGCAAATTTATAAGCATAATTTCTCATACATATAGAAAGTAAACTTCTATTACTATTTCGGTATACAGAATTTATTATATGTTTTAAATATTTTCATATATTCATTTGCCCTACTATAAAATGTAAAATTGGAGTACTATATACAGATAAGAACGTGCTTATAAATAAAAATTTAGGATCCTTGTATTTTTTTATGTGTTTATATATAATTTTACGATTTTTATATAAATAAATTGCGTTAATTGTCTCTGTATAAATATTATTTGCAAAATTTTACAATTCTATATCATTACAAACATGTCATTATAATATTAACAGTAAAAGAACTGACTTCTTTGTACACAAAGCAAGGCCAAATAAATACGTTTTTTTTTTTGTTAAAGTATAATAAATAATTATATTTTCATGATAAGAAAAAAGATAAGTAAGTCACAGATAAACAAACTCTTAAAATTTTTATAAAATTCTAATGAATGGTTTAAAAATTAATATTATTTTGAATATTGATGTTCATATAAAATCCATTCTTTTAGTGTAAAATTATAAAATATCATATCAATACAAAATTCATCAAAAAATTAAGAGTATACGTTATTCATCCACAATTAAATGGATTTTTATTTAATTATGTATTTTTTTTATGTATTTAATGTTATTCATGCAATAATAATTTTATTTTCCATAAAATTGCTAACGTTAGGTTATGGTTACGATTAGCTCGACATAAAATCTTTTACTATATATATATATAACGCATCGACTTATGTATTGCATGGGTTGTTTATATCGAAAAATTTAGCACAAATGTATATGTGCTAATCTGCACGTTATGACAGCAGTCTATATATTAAATGCATACATTTAACATATAATATTAAATATTTAGTAAAAATAGTTGTTTCCATTGCGAAATTATTGCATGTATAATTGATCAATAATTTTAATTAAATTTAATGAAATGTAAATAAAAAAAAAATATTTATAAATAATTAATAACATGTATTTAAATATAATATTGTAATTAATGATAAATATTAAATACGAGTATAATTAATATGTGTAAAATGTAAAGTATATACATTCACATATTTTACAAGAACTGATATTATTAATTAATTAAAGCATATGTTTATTTATTTATAGTCCAATGTTAAAATTGGTGTCCAAACAAAAAATATTCATTTTATACCTATATACAGTTTGTTAACCACAACGGAAGCAACATCATATGGACAATATATTTTTAGAGTTCGATAATAATTTGTATAGTGAAAGTAAATGTGAAATAATTTATGTGCTGAATAATGAAAATAAAATCTAAGGATGTTTTAATTTTAAATATGCTTGTCTTCATAGGTGCATAACAGATTTTAGGGTTAAGCAATTTATTACATATGTGTATATATCAATTAAAAATTATACCGATTTTAAATTTATTATTAAAAATATAATAATTATTAATATTTTAGTTATCAATAACTATATGTTTTGTGAAAAATTGAAAATATTATGAATTTTAATGATAGAAATAATAATCACTATAAAAAATGCATGTATTTCTATAATAGAATCTGTCCTATATTGATCTACAATATTTCTTTACTGAATGTTTTGAAGTAAAGATAGCATATGCAGACGATTATGCTGAAGAAATATTGTTGCGTGCAGTAAGACTTTCGAAGTAAATTTTAATCTTATTTTGTCACCACCTTCCAGTGATAAGCACAAGAGTTATTTAATCGGACAAAATCTTATAAATTCGTTCACATACAATAAAAATAGTTTACATCTGTATTGACATGCGAATTTTTAGAGGGCGGTTGAAATTAAGCACCGCAGGTGTTAAATGAAAACTAATTCCCACGTCTACATATATACATACCATAACATTACCATATGTATTGTTATTTAAACTTATATTTTAAATTAAAATTATTTACAATAAATTGATACTTGATTAAAAGTTAAATTTTTGTAAAAATAAAAAAATAATAAATGCAAAAAAAAAAAGAATAAAAATTAACAAAAATACAAATAATTAATAAAAATATACATTTATTTTATCTATATTGCCTTGTTTATTATATATATATATAATTATTTATATTTAAAGTGTTATTTTAATGACACATCAATTTCATTTATTATATGATCAAAACATTAAGAAATTATTATTAAGTATAATAAAAATATATTTTAATACTCTGTGTGTTCTACAATACGAATATATATTATTTTCCTTATTGTGACTGCGATATTCGATATAAAAAATTATAATGTTTATAAATACATGTATTTGTGTGTGTGTGAATAAACTTTACTATTATTTCATTTAAACATGTAAATCAAAAAGCCATAATATAGACACTTTAATACCATTAACATATTGAATAAGAGAAATGAAGTAACATGCATATTATACTTTACAATATATATATTGTTGCATAATCATTTTTATGATTTTTTTAGTGCCATTTCATAGATAGTAAAAAATATTTTTATGATACTATGAAAATGAATTATATGGGCAATTAATATATATACAATATATTATAGAAGGAGTATAGAGTAGGTCGACATATAATTGTGGTTTGATATATAATAAATATATGATTTATATATTTTATTTATTATTATAACTAAATATACGCATACTTACATATTATCAAAAAATAAAATTTACATATAGAGAGGAACAAAAACTATAAACGAATTTGAAATGTAAAATATGGTATATATTGATTTGAAAATATTAAATTGAGTACATCCATAAAGTTAAAAATTAGAATATTCTCGCGTGGTGGTAACATCATCATTTGTAATTAAAATAAAATTCACCGTGTGTCTTTAAACAACAAAGCAAGCGCAATAAACATTTTGATTCTAATTACAAGCGTACCCATTATACGAATTAATGTCATCTCCTTGTATTACACTTTCTCCATAAAAATATGAATATGAAATAATTTATATGTAAATATATTTCTTATTTTTGATACCATATAAAATCAAAAATATTTATTAAATATAGAAACATTTTTTTAGCAATACGATCAATAAACTCTTATAATGTAATGTATAACTTATAACGTACATTAAAATGATCGATTTAATTTATGATTACAAAATAATCTCATAAAATAGTTTCATAAACATTAACACATGTTTACATCCAACATCATTCATTAATATAGTTTCTTTTTGTTGCTTAAGTATTATATTGAATATTTATATATATGATCAAAATCAAAATCAAAATCACCACTTCAAACATTAAAATTCACATATATATAGTGTAAAGTCGTTAAATTTTCAAATGATAGACATAATTTAATTTAATTATATAGACGAAATTAAAAAAAAATGTTTCCTATATATACTTAAGGTACTTCTAGTATTTTTAATTGATTCCGCATTAATTGCACTTATAAAGAAAACTAATATTACAAACTGAAATTTCTTTATATTATAGCAAAAACATTTTACAATATTTAGGATATAATTTCAAAATGCTATCGGTTATGGATAGAGAATATTTACTAATGCGTATAACATAAAATGTTTTATTGATGTTTTTGCGACAAAAAATTTTATATCAATTATCATAAATTATTATACAACGAGTAATTTATATTATTTATATATTTACATTAAAAATTTGTATAAATTAATTACTAGTCAAGGTGAGTAAAAGTGAATGAGCATTTAAAATTGTAATTTAAATATATAATTTTACTATCTATATATAATATGTATTAGTATTAATATAACAGAGCGTTTCGGTTAATTTCCAACTTTTAAGAAAAAATACTGTGCGTAACTTATTAAAAATTATAATATGAAAATATACATATAGTATGCAGTCTTTCCGTCAATAAATCGATACATTTACGAATATCTTTATATGATTTGAAGTACTGGTAGGTAAGCAAATGCATGTTACGTCGATTTAAAAAATGGTTATAAATAATGATGCAATAAATGCTTTGATTCTATCATATTTATCATCGGAAACTGACTTTAATGATGTTAAATTTAAAATATTTACAAACTCATAATACAAAACACATTGCATAATATTACCTGTATGTTACTTTCACATAAAAATTACGTTTTGCAAGCGATTTATTGTGTTTGTGCGTCTGTCACACTTAAATACATAAACTAACGTTTGGATTTGAATTGAAAATAAATATTTTAAAATAATGTTAAAACAATAATTTAATAATAAATTTCAATGTTGATGCTGCTTTGTATATGTATGTTCATGTACCCTTAAGTACAGTGTTTAATGTTCAATAATATTCTATTATAAAATACAAGAATCAAGTACTGAAATTTACATAAGTAATTTATCGGTATTTTCATACAAAAATTTCTCATCTGAGTTCGTTTAGAATCAAAGACTCTCTATTCAAATGTCAATGTCTTATCGACGCCATATGCAACTCTTGATGCATGATGATGATTTAAAAAAAAATAACAAACTAAATACAGTGATCTATTATATATAACAAAGTCAACCCAGTCAGACATAAGATTGTGCTTGTATCAGATAAAAGCTTATATTTTTTGAAGGAAAAATAAAATTATATAATAAATGAAACAACAATGTTGCAAACATCTACTAGTAGTTATATTACAAAAACAAAAATTCTTGTTAATATAAATTTAATTTACCATTATATAATAGCTAAGCGATAGTTTTTAGGTTGGAAATTATTCGAAAGACCATATAGCTAAACTGCAATATAGACGTATATTATATTAATGAATATATTGCGTACAATCAAATAATAAGAAACATATTAAATTAATAAAATTTTAAACAACAAATTATTAATATGTTACATAATTATAATCAATTAAATTTATATGTTCTACTTTTACATTAGAATTTATTGCTAATGATGTATATTTGTACATGAATATATAATGTAATAAAATTATTATTATTATTATTATTATTTTAAAATTATTAAAATTAATGCAATTGAATTTTATATTATATAATTTATACTAAAAATTTTACATTTATCGTATATTGTGGATATCGGTATCTACTATGGTGCATGTACAAAACTTTATAGTAATAACGTATTAATTTTATATATATATATACATTCTCTTTATTTTATGCATGTAGACAATATTATGCATATGCAATTAATTATATTTATATGTAATTGTATTGTACCTACTTAACTATATATATATATACGTATAATAAACATTTTTAGTCAAACATATTGTTGTTGTTATTAAAATATATATACATACATAAGTGCAAAAATTTTCGCAAAATGTAAATGAAAAAATTAATGTAAATATAATTATAAATATACAATGTATGTAATGAAAAAAAAAATAACATATTCATATATAATAACTAAGACCATTAAAAGCCGATGAGTATAACTATTTATCTACTTAAAATTATGTATATACTATTGTAATATGCATTTACATATGAACGTAAATCTACTATGTGTGGAATTAATGTATTCAGATAGATATATTATTATTATTATTATTATTATTATTATTATTATTATTATTATTATTATTATTATTATTATTATTATTATTAGGTATTCAAATTATATGTAAATTATAAATATATTTTTTTAATATGAAAGAATTTCATTTTTCATATACAAATACTCGTAAGTATATTATATATATATTATAACATAATGTTATATATCCATATGATAGTACATATTTATAATACAAATACAATATATATATAGCGCGAAATATGATTATAATATAATATATGAATCCTGTTTCGTTTAAACAAGTACTACTTGCCTTGAAATGAAATATTTATGAATAATTTTCAAAGTATATAACTTATTTGAATAAATTCTAAATATATATTATATATACATATTTATAATAAACAACACATAATGATAATCTTATATACATATACAAATGTATAAAAATTTACCTAACACATTTTGTTGCTATTTTCCAGTTTTATATTATAATAAGTGAGCGAATAATATTATTTTAATTTTAAATACAATATTATTGTATATATTATGATTATTATAAAGATTAACATCTATACGCGTTTTTACCTTTTATATGATATACATATTAACATTAAAAGCCGATGTTTTCCATTAGAAATATAAATGGTTTTATAAAAAAATACGAAAAATAAAATAAAATAAAATGAAAAGAAAACGTTATACATCAAATGGTGTATTTTATAATTTTATTAATATGTTCACTAATAACAAAAAAATTATATACCTTTTTATAGAAATTAAAAACTTATATAATGTCGCACATATTTATAGGTAAATAATATAATAAAATTCATGCAGAGAAATGTCACACATTTGATTGATGTGAAAGGTTTACATTTTTTTACATCATCTTTAGAATTAATATACATATATACCTTTTCACGTAATTATTTATTGGTCATATTATTTGGTAAATTATCACCTTTAAAAAATAATCTTGTGGTTAGATGTTGGAAAAAAATAGAAAATAAAAAATAAAGAAAAGGTAGAGAATAAAAACCCTTTCAAATTATACTTTGACCTTTTTTCTTTCGTTTTTTTTTTCAAAATATATTGTATATAAAAACGCCGAGAATATATTTGTAATATGTATTACACAAATTCATATACAATAGAATCTAATATATCGTAAAAGAAAAAATATAAATACATAATCATATTTTCCTATAATAAAACAACAAAAATGTATATTTCAAAAGAACATATAAATCATTATTACAAAACAAAATGGTTATATACAATGGCAATTTTTACATATGTATATGAATAGATATGAACAATATCAGATTATGAGTGAATGTGTGAAGGACAAATTTATATAAGCTAATAGTAGGATCATTCAATATTTCAATAACATCTTACCATATAAAAGAAATTCATAGAATTTCGAATGTGTAAAATTTGTATTTTATTTTCATATGACAATAAGGGTTACAATATAATATGGTTAAATTTTGTTTAAGGCACCGCCAGATAAATCAGTTTTTTTTACAATTGCGCATATATAGTAAATTTTGATATAATACTGAAGTCAAACTATTAAGACAATTTGATTGGTCAAACACGTTTTGGATATACAGATATTGGTCTATCATAAAAAAATTTGTTGGTTCTTCAATAACAACACCTTCACCGTCACTTCTCTCATAGCCATTGTTGGGTCCACGTCGCTTTAAAATAAATGCTCCAATACGCATTTAAATGCTTGATGCAATTAAAAAAATCGACGGTGGAAAAGCCGCTGACAGAGATGGTTCCAACTTTTTATATCAACTTTTTTGTAACTATATACAGTAAATATATTTCTGTCAATAATATACAACGGGTTTGGGATGAGCAAAAAATTCCAAAAATGGTGACCAACGGAATTGCACAAACTAAAATTTCGTATTGGATCGAACCTGTGTGCTTCGTATGGAGCTGATTGGATTTGAACCAAAAATATCTTGTATTGATCAAAAAAAAAATAGAATGTGGTAACACATGGTCACTTTATAAACTTCAAAACTTTGTATATAACATTTGATTGAAGTGTAAATAGCATATTTTTTTATTCGCATGAAAATGAAAAGTGTTGTACGCAATAAACTACAGGGGCGGAAAGCGATATATGTATTATTTTGTTTTCATTTAAAAATATCTACTGTTGAAATTGTGACTAGAGATGATAAATGGTTTATCAGAGCCGATGCAAATATTGAAAGATATGAATATTACCCTATTTTTATAAGAGTCATTTGTTGCCTAAATATTTGATTAGCGTCCAACACCATATTTTTAAAGATATCCATTTTTTATTCCATAAAAGAGCAAATGTTAACCCACGACCGAAACATTTCACTATTAATACAGAAATACATAGTGTACATAAATGTTCATAATTTCTGACCAAATTAAAATATTCATTATAATGTTAAATATATTCTAGAGACTTTTATATTATGTATACGCATTCTTTTGGTGTACATATATGAATATTTAAAAATTTTAATTTAAACATTAATTTATCTTAATAATATGCGAATATGGCAATTTATTTATGATGTTACGTTTTATAAAAAAAAAATCAATGGATAATGTAAAAATAATCATATAAATTAAAGAAAATAAAATTATAATAATCCATATAAAAATAAACGTGTTTTGAATTCTATAAATACCTACATTGTATTTGTTTTGATTTTCATTCAATTGTGAATTCGGTTGATACAACTCTAATATTATTTAATTTAAAGTATATAGACTATACTTATTTTTATTATTATTATATTATTATTATTATTATTATTATTATTATTATTATTATTATTATTATTATTATTATTATTATTTTTATTAGTATTTTTATTATTATTGTTATTAATATTAATAGTATTATTATTATAAAATTAATATAATAATGGTATAGGTATATATATATGTAAAGAAAAAAATCAACATGGAAGAATTAAAGAAGCTTACACATATACATGCATAGGAACACCTTAAGTTGCCATAATTTATTGGCATTGTATACATACTGAATATTTATATATATATAAATAATTATATAGTTACCGGGGGGGCCTTACCACACCTCTTTTCTTTTCATTCTAACAGTGGTATCTTTTACTTATGTTTATTTTTATAAATTTATATATAGTATAAAATATATATTGTATATAAGCACATAATTTTTATATTTTATTTATATCGTGTGCATTAAGACTTTCTGTCCAAAAAATTTGTAGGGTTTTTGTGTGTTAATGTTTATGTTTTCTATATATGTAATACCATAATATAATCTTTCTTTTTAAAATTCAAGAATATATGTGTTTTTGTTTTTATTTCGTATTATGGTATAGCAGCAAACATTGAAAATATGTATATATATAGCGACCTAAACAACACGCAAACTATATGTTCACATGTTTATATATATATATATATATATATACGTGCATAAGACGATCAAGTTATTTTAATAACCGCATGTATATAGACAATGAAATGAAAAATAAATGGTTAATAATATAAGAATAACTATATACTTATACACTTGTATATTTGTATAAATAAAATACGAAAAAAAAGGAAAGCTCACCATCTAAATATAATATACCAATAAATGAATATATCCATAAAATTATATATAACTACATACCAACATACTAAGAATATATTCTCTTTATAACTTCGTGGGTTTTCTTTTCGTTGTTTTGGTTGGGGTTTTTTTTTTTTTTTTTGTTTTGTTTTTTGTTTTCTTTTTTTTGTTGTTGTTGTTGTTGTTGTTGTTGGTGCTTCTTTTGCTGGTTTCTTTTAGATAAGCGCTTACCATCGCATAAATTTTCAGTTTTTATTACCATCATGCAGATTAACCGGTTAGAATGGATATTTAAGATATTCGTTTATGATACAACAAGGTTATAGTCTAAAATTATAACGATATATTATAAGGTTTATACATTTTTACTTTATAACTATATATATATATAGATATATATGAGTACAAGTACATAATAATATTATATATATATATATATATTTTGTAAAGAAAGGATGCGCAAAATATTTTCGTTGTAACATTTTAACTTTATATATATTTATATATAATATTAAAGTAATAAATATTGCAATTTTATGCATGAAGGATATATAATACGATATTATGGTTGGTAGATATATATTATGATTATTATTATTATTATTATTATGCAAAAATACAAGTCCCTCCGCGCATTATTGTTTATACACATACTATTGGATACACAATAAATTTGATAAATAAAGTATATATTTAAAAATGTATACAATTATAATATTGTATACATAAACAGTAATAATGCGATTCACTCACACTCGATCCAAACACAATTCGATTAATGCACACTACTATTCAGGCATCAATTTTTCATTCCATCTCTACGACGGTTAATGCACCATATTTGCTATAACATTAAAAATGATGGCCACTGTAGAAATTAATGTATAAAATGATAACTTGAATCTTAATCCCAATAATATAATTTTCATGTTTTGGAAAATTTCCAGAAATTCTTGAAGCAAACATCATATCTGGGCATCCATTGTTCCAGAAATTGTATAAAAATGAACACATAGTTTTATTTTGAACATATCTGCTAAATTTATCAATAACTGAGCTCAAAAAATTTCAATCAAATCAAATATTGATAATATTGTAAAAATTTTCAATTTTATGGATTGTCTAACTGACATCATTTGTAATTTCAGAACTTCAATAACATCAAGTTATTATTTATTACATTATTCTAGCTATTCTGGATCTTGAAATATAACGTGGCGAACATGAAAATTCGATTCATGCATCATTTATTCGATTCACACATCATAATCGAATCAGAAAATGTGCGTGAATCGAAATATTTACTGTATATTGTATACATTACAGTACAAATGTAAATATTTTTGGGAAGGTAAATTATCCTATATATATATTGTATATAAATGGCGAAACTATAAATTTCAAAAGACTTGTTCTTAAAACTTGAAATCGATTTTTTTTAATCTTGCTATATACAATATATATAATAAATACATATGATTTTAGTTAAATTGAAAATCCAATTAAAATTCGTTTCATTGTAATTCCATTGTAATGCAGCGCTGTTTATATACTATACTCGTTTGCATATAAAATTATTAATTTATTTATACAACAAATATAAATAAATGAAAAGTTGTATATTATTATCAGTACGAATTACATTAATATATTTATTTGTATATAGAGGACCACTGGTGAATAATATTATAATAGTTGTATACGTATTTACAGAATATATCTTGTTATTTTCAATTTAATTTTTCGTTTTTAAGCCGTTGCATACACATCATTTTGAAATTTTTTTCTTTTTACTAATTATTGTTTTAATATTAAATGAAGTATTTGTATTATTATCCATACAATAAATTATAATAAATGACATTTATTGAAAAAAAAAATGCATTTGCATGTGTACGTACATTTAGTGGTATCATTATAATTAAAATTAATTATGTACTTCATATTGAGTTACAATGTTTGTATACGTTAATCGAGTAAACAAAAAAAAATAGTATGTTAATTGTATTAAGTCCCAAGATTAATTTTAAATTAAAATATTTCAATATTATTAGCATTGTAAATATTTTAATCGCTTATAAAAAAATATATCTCTATTTATAATAATTATTTTACAATTTCATGGAACATATTTTTGTTATAAGATACCAATATACAAACACGTATATAAGAATAATTTGGAACCACAAAAAATACACTCATTATGAATTACACAAATTTGTATAGTTATGTTTTAATTAACTTTTTAAACATCAATATAACTCTAATGTAATTGACGATATTATTTACTTGAAAAATAATTTGAATTTTTATTTATTTATTGAAGAGAAAAAAAATTTATTTGGTTTTATTCGTCAATATCGATTGACTACCAAATATTATTTAAATATATAAATTTAAACATTATGGGCTAATCACACACAAATGGAAATAATGAAATTAAGAAATAAGTTTTCTCGAAAGCGGATTAGTTTACCAACTTGACTGTAATGAAAGTCTGGAATACATCGTATGCATGGTGTATTGCGTTGGTAGAGTAGGAGGTCTATTGGTTCAATATGTTTGTCCTGAGTTCCATGTCTCCCTGATATGCCGGTAGGTTGCCCAGGCATACACCAAGTCAATTCCTCTCAATAGTTTACATAAACAAAAAACAAATGGAATGATAAATTTGAATGCTCACCTTAAAATTTTCGGTATTTTACGATTTATCAACTTTTTCAATTACGGGTCATACTTTTAATAAATTGCTACTTTTGTATACAGAATTGCAAATTATAATCAATTTACAATCTTTAATAGAAGAGATTTTTAAAATCACTTCAAGCATTCAAAAGATATAATCGATTTTCCATTTGATGTCAGTAAAATTTTATATATGAAATAATATTACTACATAGATTTTTTGTATCATTTTCACTTTATACAGTATCACAAATTTCTTCGAAGATTCACCGACATTCAATGGAAAATCCGTCATAACTTTTAATGGCTTAAATCAATTTTAATATAGTTTCTACAATAAAATATTGTTGTTGTTGTTGTATATGTAAACTATCAAATATAAAGAGAATTGAAATTTCTTAAACTATATGGTATTTAAAAAGATGGCAATACATAAAAGTCGATTTTCCGGAAAACTTAGTTCGGTCAACAGTCAAATTTTATTTCATATGTTATTTATATTACCCATAGGTTACAAGAAAAATTTAGTGATATTGAAAACTGAATGCAATTTCAACTGCTATTTCAGCTGATCACATTTATATGTTTAATGTTACATTTTACAAATTGAAATTGAGTAATTCATAATCGATAAAATTAATTATATAAAAATTCAGTTATTTTTTCAATCATTATTATCGTATAGTAGTTTTTTTTTTTTGTTTTTATAAATTAGTTTGTTTGTTTGAATTATTACAAAATAAATAAAAAAAAAAGCTAAAATAAAATAAAATAAATTATACAGCGGAAAAATAAAATTATAAACCAAAAACGAGAAATAAAAAACACTGCAAAAATATTGACTTACTTTGATATGTTTATGAGATAAATAAATAAAATGGTAGGCGGTATATTTAGATAAAGATAAAATCATGACTTTTATTATTTTTTCAATTCTATATAAAACACATATATGTAACTTTATATACGATATATATATATATGTTAGTTATTTATGTAGGTAGAGTAATGTGACCATAAATTGCATGTTATATTTTCATAACATTATTTCCTGATTTTAAGAAATGTTAAATTAATTATCTATGTATTTATATTCAAATTAATTGATTTTAAAACATTTTTATAATTTATTAATTTTTTCATATTAAATTTTAATCGGTTCCAGTAAATGTTGAAATATTTTAAACTCCATTTTACTATTACACCAAACACCTGGTGAGGCAAATGACTAGATACAATATCAACAATACATAAAAAACGTTTCAGATAAAAGACTTTTAAAAAGCTAATATAATGAAGCTAAATTAATTCCATTAAATATTGTTATATAACTGAAAAAAATATTAAATATAAGCTTTAAAAGGAACACGCAATATTTATTTTGTATGTTTTATTATTCCTAGCACATTAATTTATTATTAATTACAAAAAAGTAAATTATAAACCTATAATTTAATAAATTATTTACATATAAATTTAATTTAATGAAATATAAAAATATTGGTTATCAATTGATGTGAATAAAAACTGTATAATTATTTTTTTCTTTTTTGCTTTTAAACTTTTTATAGTTTATGAATTCGAAAGTTTACGTTAAAATGACTAGTGTATTATTTTTGGATAAATTACCCTATACAAGAGATGTCATAGGATAAAACGATATGGAATTATAAGCATATTATTCGTTTATTTATATATATTTTCGTTTGACTATATTTGAACGTTCATATGAATAAGATGCTTATATCATCATAAGTATAATTTAGGATATTACAATCATTATATGTAATCCGAACCATATAGTAACTGTAAAATATAAATGTATATAAAATGAAAAATAAATTACGTTAATACGTTATAAAAATAAAATATATTGTAATATATACTTAAAAAAATAATAATAATAATAAAAAAAATCATATAAATATTTGTGTAATAATTTTTTATATTTATTTATATTTTCATTATAATTTATTATTATAAATTACATTTCAATTTTATAATGTATTAATTCTGTTTATTTAAATTAAAATGTCTGCATTTTTGTTTTAATTATTTATTTAAATATACGCACATTATAATTATATTATAATTATTATTAAAGTTATACTAAGATTATATGCTTTATGTGTCGTAATCGTAATAAATATATTTATTTATATGTATATACAGTCAAATACGAGATAAAAAAAAAAAGAAACTCAAAACAAGAAATAAGAAAAACTTTTGAATTATTTATTTACATAAAAATAATTAGTTGATTTTACATAAGATTGTATTTTTAAAATTAATATAATTTTCATACATATTTATAGTAAAAAGAAAAAAAATTACATTCGTAATTTATATATAAATAATTGATAGAAAAATATTATATGGTAGAGAAGAATTTGTGTAATAATATAATATAACAACAAAAACGGAAAACAAAAAACAAACCATTTGGGATACAAAATATATTGCAAACAAAAGCACAAATAAAAGGAAAAATGTTGTAAAATTATATCCATTTTCAAAGTTGTTGTTTTTCACCCAGTTATACATATTTGCGTTATAGTATATGTTTACGTATTACATTTATAAGACTATATGTATTCAAACAAATTATCAAAGATGTAAATATATATGTAGTAAAATATATATATATATTTATATAAATTATAATATAAGTTCATAGTATACACTGGCATTTGTGGAATACATACATTCATATACATTATAGAGTTAAGAAAAAAAACTATGGTAAGCTTTGCCAAGGTACTTGTATGGATTTGATAGTAAATAAATTGTTTGTGTATTTAGTTTCTATAGATTTAGATGAAAATTGATTTTTTCCAATATTAGAAATAGAATACATAGAATATTCAACAAATACCTGACAATAGTAGAATTGTTGGTATATTCTTATAATTTATAATATTGAAGATTGTTAAACGCATACAGGTGTCATACACTCTTTAAAAATTTCAATTTGAAAAATGACACGACTTTCATTTCAAAACCTTAAAGTTTCAATTGTTAAAATAATCGAGAATATAAAATGGATGTTACATTTGAAGATGAAGTGAAAAAAACCATTAACAGATTTTATAGATAACCATTGATTAGTGGAAATTATGGTCGTTATTGTGTTTATTATACAGATAAATGAATATTTGTATAATTCCATCAAATTTAATTTATATTAAAAACAATTTAATTTTTCTTCATTTTCAAAAACAACACAATACTTTAATTTTCCAATATATAACTGTGTGGGTGTACAAATAAGAAAATTTCATATGGGTATAAAAAATTGAATTCACTCAGAGAAATAGTTTGTCTATGTTTTTCGTTTGCACACAAAAACTTAACATATAACTATATTATAAAAGTAAAATATGGTGAAAGATAAGAATTACTTATACAATTTTATTGTATTCAATAAACATATAGATCCTTTAAAATTCAGTAATAATGTAAAGACGCTAATGAAATATTTATAATGTTTACTGTGGTGAAGCTCTCGAAATAGCATTTAGTTTTCTATATTTCAATATTTTTCTTATAACCATCAGAATTTTAATATTACATTCAGTTTCCGCAAAAGATCCCATTTTTTAGCGTATATATCAAACGGGAGAAATTGTAATTGTATACTTCAAACAGAAAGTTTATGTGATGTTTTTTAGAGTAAACTTAATCCATTCCATCCTTTATTCTATATATATATATAAATATGTTGTTGTACTATATATATATGACTTTCTTTTAGTACGACTTATTTGAAATTATCGAACTGTGGTCGTTTATAATTTTTCTGAGTGTTTCTATGGAGAAAGAAAATTACTACAGTAATATTATATGTTTGGTATATATTTATATGTACAATATATTATATACATAATATCTCTATCTATCTATATATATATTACATTTTCATTTCTTCTGTTTATATATATTAAATTTACTCGCATACAACAATAAACTTTCAACGCGATTCTTTTTTTTTTCCAAACCATTTTTATTATTATTTGAAGTAAAACTTTTACATTTAAAACCAGAAAAAAAAATAATAAAATTAGAGTTTTTGTTTTTCTATTATAATAAATATTACATACATATACAAAAAAAAACACACATATACATATTACATTTATTCTAATAATAATAAAATGTAATAAAATATTTTATATAATATATAAGTGGTTTTTATTCTAAAAGATATGTATGAATTGGTAAAATTAAGTATAAATATAATACACCATAAATACAGCACTTTATATAAGGAGTTAATTTTTAACAAATGTCAATCGTTAAAAAACACATACGAGCGCAAGTGAGATGTGAGTGTAAAATTATACATAATTTTATAAAAAAAAACAAATTGCATTTCTAAATGAATGGATTTCTTAAAACTGTAAAGAAAAACGTTATTTTATTTGATTTTTTATATTTTTTAATGTAATATATAATACATTTAACTAATTATGTAAAGTTCATAAATGTTAGTTCATTGAATGCATTTTATATTATATTCATAAAGAAAAAAAAAATTCTTTTGAGACAAATTAATATATAAATAATAATATTAAAATTGCATCTTTCGCATATTAATACTAAACATGAAAAGAATTTTTTTTTGCTGTTATTTTACTATTGCATGCATTCTTACGCTTAATTAATTTTTTTAGTTTTATTTATTTCTCATCTTTAGTTAAGTGCATAAAAGCAATAATAATATACAATGACAAAATTAAAATATTTTTATAACTTTCATGGTAAATAATACAGTCAACAATTTATACTTAGAATAAATACAGTCGAAATCGTATATTATCTCTTAAGTATATATGACTAAACAAGGAATAGTATTTTATTTAGCATAACTATCATTCATATACCATCTATAAATATTGACATCATTACATTATTTATATACACAACATATACTAAACATATTTGTGAATTTCTATTTATACGTAATTTAAAATGAAGTATTGAATATAGCAAAGAAACTAAATTTGTGACATACTTTTTAGAGTAATAATAATAATAATAATTATTATTATTATTATTATTATTATTATTATTATAGTATGTACATATCCATAAAAGTTATAATAAATTAGAAGACATATTCACACATTTATGTAAATAAATAAAATTATTCATACATGTTATATTTATGAAATACATGTTATATATATATTGTTCTTAACATAATAAATGTTGATCTAGGTTGAAATTACATACACATTCAAGCATATTTATTTATTTTATAAGAAAAAACAACGTGTATACATTAATATTTATTTATTTATTTATTCATTTTTATACATATATTTAATTGAGTGTCATTGATGTGGTTATTTAAATTTAAATTAGCAATAAATGGTTCTAATATACATAATAAAAATAATAATTTAATATTTCAATTTTAAGTGGCCGTCGTCGTTTACACAACTATGAAGGCCCGCATCGTATTGGCAACATGTCTATTCGTCCGTATACACATATCAGGGTCTACAAATATTATTGAAAATATACCGTATACCGTGTTTATAATACACAGAGCACATTATTTTCTAAATAAATGTTTGAAATCGATGTGCAAAGGTAGAAATAAACAAATAAGAAAATAAATTTAAAATTATTTTAAATAAGGTGCACGCACGTATGATCCATGATACTCTAAATGGAAAAATTATTTATTTGTTCTAATTTGTTCAAACATAACGTTTAACCTGGTGGTCCTATAGGTTAATGAAATAATTAACATAATGGTAGCGTAAAATAGTTCTCCGAATTTTCCCCAGAATTTTCCAATGTTCATAAAATGTTTATAAAGAAATTTTTTTATTAATTTTTTTAATGTCATCCCCTTATTATTACTGCCAATAAAGTGTCTAATTATCAGTTGATAAGAAAAATTTAGTATTACTGAAAATTGAATGCAATTTCTCAGACATAGCCATACTGTAGTAACCAAACATTTTATTTTATTTACATTTTATTGCAGTCATGTTGGAAAATTATTTCACCTTGCTTGTAATAAATATGGTGTAATAAATGTTTCCTATAGTCAAACATTTGATATATGTTATAGTCCATAAAATTGTGTGCAGACGATTTTTTTATATATTCTCTGAGTTGTATTATAGGCCACATTTTCATAGATTTTCACATTATTTGAAATCATAAATAAAAGCATTTCTTATCTACACCTGTGTATTAATTACCATTTTATATCTTTTAATTTCTGTATTAATAGTGCAATATTTTAAATTCAAAATTGGCACGGTGTTACGATAAACAAAAATTCAAGCACCTGTTATTTAATAATATTGAAATAATTTAAAATTAAGTAGAAAATTAATAATTAATTTAAAAAATATCTTATCCGCTAATTTATCTTATTAAAATTTGAAAATATTTTAAAGAAAAAACGATAGCTCTTTTGAATTATCATTTAGTGATAATATTAATGCCGAAAAAGTTAATGGCTGATATATATTTCAAATAAATTATGTGAATATAGCAAATATTTAAAGCAGGATCTTTTTTATGTCTTCAATTTGAAATTACTTAAATTTTTTTTCAAAATAACGTTTATACATGCGCTTAATAATGCGATAATAACATAAAGAAATTAATGCTTATAATTTTAACCATTAAATATTTCTTTGTACAAAATATATATTTGAGTATGAAAGTTTTTTTGTCAATATATAAATAACAATTGTAAAAAATGCCAGAAAAATTACCATATCCTTATCTCAAAACAATAATTTGATATCATGGTGGTTGATCGCAATATCTGTATTTATATTTATATATGTCGGTAAACATAATATTTATTGTTGGATAAAAATTGTTAATATATGCTGAATTATTATATCAATGTAATATAGGAATATGCGTCACTGGGGTCAGTTTATTGTGTAGTCATATAGCAACATAATATGATATCGTTATTACTACATTACTAGTAAAAATCAAAGAAATTTATATAGAATGTATAGATTGTAGATGGAATTTAGCACACAAATAATTTATAATTCTTTAAATTTGTCTGATTATGTGCTTATATAATCTAATATAAATTACAAAAAAATATTAATAATATGAAATATTAATGAATAAATAAATATAGTCCATTAATGATATGTTTTATCTGTCGGATTCTTTTATGTTTCCATTTAGAATTTGTTTTAATAAAATTTCAATTTTATTAAAAAATAAATCTTAGACTTTAATATTATAATACGCATTTAATCACAGATAACTTAAATACATAATATTAACATTTCTTCCACATTATTAATTTACATACATACACACACACAATACACAAATCGTACATATTTACAGATTTTTAAACATATAGGCATAAAGTAAATATAAAAAGTATATAAGAAATGTAAATATGTGATACATATATATATACATTCATATTGATAACGAAAAACGCGTTAGACTTACATTTATTTAGCAGACAGACATAAATAAAGTCAAGTATTATATATATGTTATTAAACAATTTAATCAATTAAAATAAAAAAATAAAACATATAACAAAAATTAATTGAATTTTTTAATGTGATAATAATGATATAAAATTATATTAATATTATATTAATAAAAAAAAAAATTACATTAATCGCAATTATAAATTTAATTAATAGAAAAACATTAAATTGATTTTAGCAATTTTTTTGGTTATGAATTAAAACGAAATTTCAATCATAATAAATGCATATCTGTATTTTAAGATGTTTTATTCATAATTATTTTTATATAGTTATATCTAATTTATTATAAATATTTTATAATACAATGTTGAGTGAGATCTCTGCATATATAGATTATTAAGTTCTTTTGTTGTTTCAACTATTATTACTTATTATGAAAATTAATCTTAAATTAAAATTCATAAGTTTAATATATATAAGCAGATTGCATACATATAATATATTAGTAATTGTTATTATACATATATAATGTTGTTGCACTCATCTGTGTAACAGTTTATTATGGTTAACATTATATTATAATATTAATAACAATTAAAAATTTTGATAAAATACCTATATATAATGTATAGTTATTTAAACTTAAAACTTATTTTCAAACTATTATTACCTATTGGTTATATGCTCTACTTCACATATTATATATATGTGGGAGTACTGAGTTCTTACTATAGCAGTATACATAATAACAATATATATATATTATATAAAAGAAGTAGAATTTAGAAGACACTCTAACAAATAATATATATATATTTACTTATTTGTAGGAAAATTACTATATATAAAGAATATTCTTATATACATTTTAGTTCGGAAAACTTTTAAATTAGATATTTTTTTTATTTTTTTTTCCTTATACAAGTTATATAATAAGAAATGTGCTTTTCATGTTACAATATATACAAAAAAAATACGCAGAACACAGACATATTATTAAATATAAGTATATAAATAAATGAATATATGTCGTAGTACTATACATAACTAGGTGGATATATATAATATAAAAACTTATTTCCATCATTTAATAATTCTTGTTCATGATGGTAAACTTTTTATATATAAATCGTTTTCGAAAAGACAAAAAAAAAAAAACTAATATAGCAAAATATAACAGAATGGAATGGGAACTTAAAATATCGAAATTGGATTATATCGCGAATATATTACGTAATAAGGAATAGGTTACACACATTACATATAATATAAATACACATGTATATGGAAATAATAATATGTACATGTAGAAAATTTTTAAATTATACTGTTCATGTTCAGAAAGTAATAAAGTAAATACGTGTTACTAAAACTATATACAATATATATATAGATGTATACATTTAATACACATCATCATGTTTAGATACATATATATTATAGTATCACAGATTAATAGATAGTTTAAATAAAAAAAAAATTAATATACAATAAAACAATACATAGAAATAAAAATTAATTATTATACATGTGCCAATATATAACGTGATACAATTAAATTTGAATTTTAATGATGTAATAATTTGTAAAAATATTCTATACATTGTATTCCAAATTTAATGAAAATATTTGGAAATATCGCATATAACATCCCATTTTACCTATGGTAAAAATACATATAATATATGTGTGTATATTAATATAAAAGATGCTGAATAGAAAATATGTAAATATTCTTTTATTTTTATATACAATATATGTTTAATAATGGCTCGAATTCTGCCGTATCAGTTATTATTTTACAAAAATCTTTTATGACATCAAATTTTATAAAAAAAATCTTCTATTATAAATTGTCAATTTAGTAGAAAAAAAACTGCAGTCTGGAAAAATAAAAGTTTGAAGTTTAAAAAATATTTTATATACATTGACATTTCATAATTGATTTTTCTCTCACTTTTATGAATAACAAATTTTCTAATATTTTTGGAAAAAAATATAATTCTTATTTATTAAACAATAAAATTTATACCGAATTATTATATTAGTTATAAAATAAATATTATAACTACATTGTTTTAGACTTTATAAAAAATTTTCTAAATGAATAACAGATTTCGACAGAATGCGAGCCATTATTTTATAGTATATATATGTATATAATGTGTTATCTATAGAGAAAGATTTAAGTTGTGTGGGGCTACATACATTATATATAAACTGTATATATTCAATTATATATATATATATTAAATATGTAACCCAATCTTTTATGTTTTCAATATGTTACAAAACAATGTTTCGATATATTTTAATAATATGTATATACTATTTATTATAATTTAAATTTTAAATTTTAATATATGAATCTTGAATGTATATTATGAATATGCGCTATGTAATGTATGGGCATGATAATGAAAAACAACATATTTATAAATGAAATTACATTTGTGTTTTATAATTTGTATTTTTGTGTGTATGTGCGTATAATGCGTATATAAATGACAAATTGAATATAAATTAACTTTTATAATTAATAATTTACATAAAACTATCCATATATTATAAAAATATGCGTGTTCTAATATAAATACTAAAGACGTTTCCTCCGTCGGATTATAATATTATAGTAATTGATTAAATTATAATTTTTAGAATGGTGATAACGTTACATTCTTTGCAACAAATTTAATAGAGAATATAATATAGTATAATAAATTGTATTATTTTCGGAAACATGCCTGTAACATTTTAGAATAAAATTTTAATTGTGGTATTCACCAACGTTAATCGCGCTAACTTCACTCTGTTATATGCAATTGATGTAGCATCGTTTATATATTAATAATAATATATATCAAAAAGAAATACAAGTTTATATTTATTTGAATTTATATTCAAGAATACGGATATTTGAAAATACGATTTATTGATATTTTCTATATTATTAATAAACATGGATATTAATAAACAGAAAAAATGAGTGTGGTACAGTAGGTCATACTACGATGAAAACTACACGCTTCTTTGAATGTAATTGGAAAATACAGAACAGTTTTTCTTCATAATTGTATGCCGTAGGCAATGTTTTGTGATGAGTGCCATGATAATTGTAAAACAACTAATTCTCAACATATTCAGACTAGAACATAGTAGAACATAGTATGGGTCTTTTAATGCTTTTAGATGGTTAAAAATTTATTCAAATAATTATGTTGAAAATTGGGTATATATATTATAGGATTATTTGATAGGTGTGGAAATTGTAGGTTGTAGGATAATTTTGGAACAGTATAAATTATATAGTAAATTTTAAATTATAGTAAAATTCAAATCACAAAGTTAAATATAAGAAAATCGGATGAATGCTTTAATGCAACAATTAAAAAATTGACGATACCTATATGGTGGCATCCTGAGACAGTCGCGAACCGTGAAAAAACGTTTTCAGATTACAATATCACTTATATCAATATCATTTCATCACTATTCAGATTTCCCATTTCTTTGAACTTAAAACTGTTATGGTAAAATTACTAAAATGCTTTTTCGAACTAGTTTGTATGCACATAATATCATTATAGATTAATTAGATTAATAATAATACAGAAATATGCTGATTATTTCAGCTGAGAAATTTCTGGTAGACACTATCATAAATTAAATATATTAAATAAGAAAATTTTCGATTTTTGACATGAAGCGCTTCTTAAAATTTTTGATTTTTATAAAACTGTTAGTTTACACTGTTTTATTTCTATATTCATGTTTGCTTATAATTTATCTTACAGAATATTTTACCATTTTACACTAAAATATATTTTATGCAAATTTATACAGTATTTATGAGACGCCGCTGAAAATATTTACTTATTCTGTTATATAAACAACACACATGAAAAATAATTTAATTTTTCAAACCTTTGCATTACAAAAATAAATTATTATATAAATAAAATCTTATAATATGCATTCATGTATGGTATAGCATCATATAGAGCTGGTTTGGAAAAAAAAAACTTTAATACACCATTCTTATTATACTATTTTTTTTTATTTTACCATTACGATCGTATAAATATAGATGACTTTTTATATCCATTAATTTTTAAATATATTTTATGGTTTTTTATATGTAGTTATGTAGATACTTTATTCTACATATAGTAAACAAAAATAGTATTACACATAATAATATACTTACGTACGGGAACGTACAATATAAATTATATAACAGAAAAAAGAAAGTGCTTCATATACGTAGGATTCTACCGCGCCTACATATAAAATATTTATGGATACATTTTTAAAAATACAAATTTTCTTCATTCTTGAATATTTTTTGCCGAAAAAGTTAAGTCTTACATTCGGTTTTGATGTATGTATTGTATTTTGTATAGCATTATAGATAGAACGAAATGTTTTTCAACTAGTTAGATTGCAATTTTTTACAATTTCTATACTGCATTACTATACAGTTTAAAGTGCAAAAAAAACGTATTACATATATAATTTACAATATAATAATGTATGTAGTACAAAAGGAGAACACAACGCATAATAAGAATAACTATGTGAGTAAATAATGTTTGTAAAAAAAAATATGTAGGTATATATAAAAAATTATTTTAATATTTAATTTTGAATGTGTAATAATATCATATAAATACTCGTACATAAAAAAAACATAAAATACAAATTCATTTAATTTAAATAATAACAACATTTTTAAGTACAAAATAAATATACAATCAATTAATTACAAAACACGTACATAATAAATTAGTGTGAAAAATCTAATTAACTTTTAGTTCAAAAATTCATCACTGATGGCGTATTTTCATTAATATATAATTCTTTTTCTTTTCATAATTATATATATTTCATTTAAATGCATAACAAATTTTCTTGTAATGATTTTAACATGAGCTTTCCATTTTCACTACATCTATGTATGAGTTTTATTTTATATATAGAAAAAAAAGCTTATTTTAATTTTTGTCTTATTCCTTTTTATTTTCTTCATCGGATAAACTGTAATAAATATGCTGTAATACAAATATAGTTATACTATTTACTCTTTTATATTATTATTACAGAAATTAATTTATGATTTGTATTTCTATTTCTTGTATAATTGATGTTACTATTTGCCTCTTTATCTAACTCCTTTCAGTTCAATATAATAATATTATATGCACAATATCTATATTCATTGTATTTAAATAAATATATATTAAAAAAAGTTATTTAAGAAATAATAACCACGCCTTAATATTTTGAAATAACGCCCAAACCATTTTGCATTTTTATATTATATATATATATGCAGCTACAACAACAGTACGTTGAAAATCACCATAGAACCTAAAAATTACAACAGCTGTTTACAATATATACAAATCAAATATACAACATATAGGTGAATGTATGGTTTTGGCATAATTTGCCTGCAAAAGCATAATAAATATTGTGCTTTATTTATCTAATTTTTGAATTTAATGCAACCTTAAAATAAACGTACTTATTGTTAGTTCAAATTAGCTAATTTATTGATTAATAATTATAAAATTTATTATCTATATTGTATATTAGCGATACATTACTATTTAATTGTACTACATAATTATATTAAAATTTATGTAGAAATTGCTTCGTTATATGTATAATAACAATAACATTTATTTTTATATGAATTTATATACTATATTGTAATAGTTTTAATGAAGTGAATAAATGAATTATATTGTTGAATCTATATAGTCTGCATAACTATATTTAATTATAGACATTTAATAGATTATATTGTTATATATAGAACACGTACTATTTCTTATATTCTGCGTTATTAATTTGATGATTTGATTTATGAGAATTATTTATTGAACAACAAATATATTTTCAATTTATATATGCATAATAATAAATAAATGTACGTATTAATGAACGTCATTGTATACATACAGTCATATATATCAGTAGCGTCTTCTTTGAGATGGCAAGGTATACACAACACACCATTCAGAACTGCGAAATATCAACAAAATTAATTAATAAAATACCATAAATAAACTACAAAAATAAAATTAAAATTTGCTTAATTTGCTCCCTTTGACTTTTTATAAAAATATTAATTATGTAAAATGAAAATAATAAGGTAGTCATATATCATTTTATATCATTAAAAATAATATTTATTTATTATATTTATTTTAAATAAAAGTGTTCAACTCTTTATTTCTCGTTTTTTTGTCTCAATTAATTTCATTTGTACTTTGTTATTGTTTTATAAATTGTCCGACACAAAATTTCTACTTCCTGTGAACATTTATATACTTCCATATGTTGGTATAAATTGTCTTGCATCCCTAGCAGGCAACCACTGATATAATATAAAATATATGTAATATTTGTATATGGTTTGCAATATTATAGTAATATCACTTAATATATGGACATTCAATATTTCATATTAAGAACGTGTGTCTATATAATTATAATATATATGCGTAGTAGTGGTATGCAATATAAAAAATAGTTGTATGCAAATGAAACGTCGATTTCCCTGACAGACGGCGAAACAATTACAGATGGTTTGTGACAATAATAATAAATATGTCAGTACGACTTATTATGCCAATATGCATGAAAGTGTTTTAAATAACATAGATTTTCATTGCTTTTAATTTTGTAATGTTTCATTTGAAGAAAACGACTATGGAAAAAAATAGAGCGATGCACTATGAACTAATATTATTATTGTATATTTATGAAATTTTTACTGGTGAACATAATACGAATAACAACTGATAAAATTGAATAGAGCATTGTATAGTAAAAGTGACGGGGCCAACTGAAACGACACCTGATTTTAGTCCATAACAATTTTGATCACATATTACAAAAAACAAGTCTAACTTTATTTTTAATCAAACCTGTGCAATTCACGGAATCTGACTTCCACTTATTTCTATCGATGCAGTACAAATATTTTCCGAACAAAACTTCTATTCTTTAAAAAAAAAAGTTTGATGGATGAATGGTTAGCCCCAAACGACGAACATCTTAAAAATAGGAAAAAGTCAAAAGCTAACGATATGGCTAACACCCAGATTATATAAAATTCAATCGATTTGTTATTTAAAAAAAAAATGCCTTATTCTTTTTTGAGAAAAATTGACATTTTAAGTACGTATACAGGTAAAAATTTTAATTACCAAAAATTAATATTCGGATAAATTTATAATAACCTTCTCACACAATATTCATTACACACATATAAAACGCAGATTATAACGCGACTTTATTTCATAACGCTAATGTAACGTCGCATTGATGCCATAAACTAAAAAAATTTGAACTTCTCTATATGAGCAATGAGTAGAAAAACATATAGAACAATTACAATTCATTGAAATCAAAATCAAAAAATTTGTCAATGAAACAATAGATGAAACCAATTTGTTGGAAGCTTGTGGAAAATTTTTCGAAATAGTTATAAATGCACTTACAATAATTGTTTTTATTAATGTTACATTATTATTGATATATTGTTGAATGGTTGCATTGTAATTTACAATACCCTTAATGTTTGATTATTAAATTCTACACATGGATACATACTTCTGTATATAAGTAAATCTATACTGTGTATATAAATGTTAGTAACGTATCATAAACCAACAACTAGTTTCATAATCAACCTTACAATTTTACAAAATGGCACGTCTTTTCTTTTTAACAATAGATCTCCTATAGAAAGGACTTTCTTTATAATAAACGAAATTCACTTACCTAAATGATTTATCTTTTCACTTTTTAGTATAATAGAAAATGAAAATGATAATGTAATTATTGGTCAACTCGCACCTTTAAAATGGCTTTACTAACTAAATGGTTTTAAATAACAAATGTGAACACAGTATACTTTAGTATTAGTATTATTTAAAAATTGTTTATATAGTTGTATTAATATGTGAACATTTTTCAAATTGACATGAAAAAAAAAGGATAAATTGATTTATTTCATTCAGTATAAAAATAAATACCAAAAAATAACTAAAGGGTTAGTTTTATAAATTTAACAATTTAACACTTTAATTTTCAAAGGATTTTTTTTTTTTTTTTTTTAGAAGAATAAAAGTGTAAACCGATACATACTGTGCAGTTATGTTTAAGGAAAAGATATTGTATTTTTATAAACATTTACACTTTACAAGCCATTATAAATATAAAATAAATATCACATATTATATAAAAAAAAAATGTACAAATTATTCATTCTTTATATTTATTTATATTTATTAACAACATTAAAGAGTTCTTAAAGTTTGTATTTAATTTCGATTAAGATATTTATATTACAACAATATTTACACTTTATTTATGGTAACATTTCAGGATATTTTAAGCGGTCAATTAATTTAATATTTTCGAGTATTCGGTCATGACATAAAAACGACGCTCAATAAAATCTAACACATTAAACATTTATAAACATATACTGTTCTTATGATGTCATATATTTTATACGCCTTCACATTGTAATTAATTAATCACAAATAAATGCAGAAATCATTATTTGTTAAAATTTTTATTTTGTATAAATTTATTCCGTGTACATTTTTTTAGTTTACCCCGATCAATGACCATTTTCGAATGATCAATCGGTTACTAAACACAATTTATTTTGCTTTATATATTGACACGTATTTAAAATATAATTTTCGGTTATAATATTTATTATAAATACGACATATTATAAAAATTGTAAAACCATACTCTTAAATTTGACAATATTTGAATTATATATAATACAATATATAAATAATATAATATAATATATAAACATAAAGTATCCCTTCGACTGTCTATTATATCTATATATGTATCATAAAAATGCTCTCTATACTATAATTTCAATATACAATTTGGGTAATAAATTTCAATTGATTTCATGGACTTATAAGGTATATAATAATATATATATATATATATCTATAGTTGGTAACAAAAAGAAGGAAGGCATATTTAAAAAAAAAAAAATTAAATAAAAATAGAATACATATGTTGCTTACACATATACCATATCGTTTTAGATTTTTGTCGTGATTGACATATTTTAAGAATGTTATTCAGTTAAAAATATATGAATTAACAAAAGAATTAGGTCATTCTTCCAGTAGCGTTTATTTATTTGATATTTTTTTAAAGATTTTTGCTGAAATAATATGATATTCTACACAGTGGCGCAGAAGTAGAGCCTGTATGCTAATCAATCGTAGTGAAATATTGAGTTCAAATCACGAAAATTACAAGTGAAATTTTGCAATATAAATGTTGTTAACATTGGAAACTTTCAGCTATGTTAACATTTGTTAGTTTATGGAATTAAAGAAAAAAACCGGATATCTTTGAAAATCTAGTTTTGAATGTCACTAAAGTATTAACAATGTCTACACACACACACACACACCATTATGGGCTATTGGTACTCATATAAAAATAATAGAATTAAGGAGACATCTAAATAGTTAGAAACAGATTATCAGATTATTTTGAAAATTGAAACAGATGTGATTAATAATTTATTCTTACGTTATAATACCACCACTTCTTATGGGTACTTCACTAGACCGCAAATACTTGTTAGAGTATTAGTTATTTGATAATATTAAAATTTTGAACTTATATTGTACATTTTTGATGCTTCCATAGAACTTAAAAATTCTAAAACAAAATTCATTCGATTATCTTAAACTTTAGAACCTATATTTATTTAATGATAAGTTCTAATGTTTTGTGGCAGTAGGCAGTAGATGATAACCACTTTCACAATAGTTATGCATATTTACATTCTTCCAAGGCATTGTAGAATTTGTTTCAATAATTTATTGACACAATAATAGTAATACATCGAAATGTATTTTTAAATTGCATTAATATATATTATTGGCATCATTTTTGGTAATATAGAAAATGTTTCAATATTTTATTGTCAAAAATATTGAATATCTGTTTTAATTTTGTATTTCTATAACAACAATTAATTATATGGTTGCATCCTATGCAGAAAAATAATGAAACATTTGATTTGTAACATATACTTTTTCGTTGATTCGGTGTAAAAAATTGTGTAAAAATTTAATTTAAAATATAGTACATATTGTAATATTAGTTTAAGAAATATAATTGATCAATTTTCGTTATGCAATAAAAATAATAATTGTTTAAACGTATACCGACGGCGGAAATTATTCACTTACCCACTTATACGTTTAAGTTTAAAATAACATAGCAAAAATTCATCTTAATCTTCATCAAAAAATCATAAAAAAAATGTTAAAAGAAGAATTTTGAAATGCTGTAAGTAAAACGAACAAGAAATTAATACTCAAAAACTGAACCATATGTCAACTAACAAATGAAATTAATATTTATAATTGTTTAACTATAAAATAATATATTACTTATTTATATGTTTTATAATTCAAATGACGGAATATGCATAAGTTTAAATAAATGTTAAATAAATAAGATATCTATAAAATCGTATAGAATATTTCACAAATACACCGTCGGAAAATATTTTCTTCTCTGAAAATTATTTTGTTATAGAATATGTGTAGATGTAAAAATTTTCTATAAATAGACAGTTGATTTAATTTACAAAAGTCAAATTTCTCATAAAATATGTTCCTTTTTATTCCGATAGTATTTATACTCACATTTATATATTCACAAATGGTAAAATAGCAAAAAAATTTCAAAATTTCTTCATTTTCTTTTCCAATGACTATGCATAGTTACGGTACAATTTAACGCATTATCACAATAAAGCATATAAATTAGAATTCCTTTATTCGAAATTTTTTCCAATATTTATCGCTTTTATATATTGTTGTATAAAAAAAATGGTTCAAGATTTATAGGATATATTATATGCTTTCTATCTTATTTCATGCTCTATATAATTCAATAAAACAAAAAAAAATATTGTATTGCATATGTATGCCCATATCGTTTTAGGATTTAAAGAACCTTTTTTTCATTTTTAACATTTTTTCGAACAAAATATATGTTACTGTTTTGATTTTCTGAATTTTAAAGGTTTATATAATAGTTAATGTTCGTCTATAATCTATATATATATATAGATATAAATTATTATAACAATATAATATATAGTCTACCGTCTACTCTATATTATGAATGCATTTTATATAGAATATACACGTTCATGCAAAATCAATTGTTATTTTGAGATCGGATTAATAAATTATATTGTTAGAAATCGGTATTGTAGTGACATAACAAATAAATACAGAAATTTCTCGAGAATCCTTCGCTATATGCGGGTACGGCAACTGGCAAATTATATTCTACCAATTATTTGAATATTAAATTTAAAATTTATTTTATAATATTTATTTAATTGTAGGTCAATGTTATGAATATAATAACAATATTAATGCAATGATATTGGCAATGTAACTCTTTTACAGAAATACACTAATTTTTTCAGCAGAGAAAATTCTGATGGACATATGGACACTATATAAATTAAATATATATAATTCGAATATTTTATTTTCGATATGAAAATGTTTATTAAAATTTTTAATTTGAATTCAATGTTCTTATATTATTATTATAAGTTTATTGAAAACAACATTTTTTGATTATGTTTTTATCTTATTGTT
Organism: Bibio marci; assembly: GCA_910594885.2. NCBI lineage: Eukaryota > Metazoa > Arthropoda > Insecta > Diptera > Bibionidae > Bibio > Bibio marci. The sequence continues at coordinate 23,002,761 of OU343114.1, read as the reverse complement.
GTAAAACCATATTTTTATGTACGAATATGTAATTTTTATTTTAGAGTTTTTGGAAACATTTATATTTAATTAAAACTTAAATAAATAATGAATATTATCACGCGAACATCTTTGATAAAATATACACAAAAATATTATCTAAATGAATAATATTATAAACTATTTTAAATATTATATTGACATGATAGTTACTATTGTATTGTTATATTGGTGATTATTTTATTGTTATTGTTCCGATATGGCGGATAAAATTAAAATTGTTTAAGAACGTGCTAATAATATTAAATACTTTACACTGAAACCACCATTGACAATAATATTATAATTAATTTAATTTTAATTCAAAATATATTTAGAATCTAAATATTATACCAAAATAATTTACCGACTATATAGATACAATATTTATTTAGTTACTGGTGATATACTATACTATATCCATTACTACTATATGTTTCTAGAATAATAAAATTATAATTAGAAATGTAAATTTTGCATAAATTTCGTGAAATATTTTCAATTCAAAAAAAAAATAGAATGCTTCGAAATTACATTCAGTATTTATAAGCCAATTCATATTTATTAGAAATATTTTCTACAAATTATGTTTGAAAATTTTCAATTTTGTCTGCATAAAATGTGTGACTAAAAAAAAAACCTTGAACATAAATTTAAAGTTTAATCAATGTGTGTGGTCCATATAAAAATAATTGTATAATCTGATGCGTTTATAATCTTATATTCATATAGTATTATTATATAATAACAATACCATCAAATCAAATCCAATATATGCATTTCTCATATAGAATAGTCGACTTATATTGCAGACGTTATTCAGACATCTAAAGTGAAAATAAATTGTATATTTAATATTGTATATAATGCCTGTCCTGTTTTCTCAATTAAATTAAGCACAATGTAGATTTAAAATACCTTGTAACGCGAAGGCGATGGATTCAATTGTAACAATTGTTTAAAGCGAATTTTATCGAACATTTATCCGTTAATTAAGTCAGTAGGTTGAACTATATTAATATAATGATTTAAATATAATTACAGCATCATGACTCAATATTATTTTATAATTATATATTTCAAGTTAACTTATGCACAGTTATACTTTATTTATAATTATATATATGCAAATGTGCTGTCTTATCTTATAATACTATCATAAATTAAAAAACATATTTTTAAATGATATTTTAAAATTAAATAACTTTCATGAATTTAAATGCAGATACAGTTTTTAAATATATATATGTATTATTCTTATTCTTAATTATATATTTTAATATATTGAATGCCGCGTTATTCCAACGAAATTTTCCAGAGGACCAAGTCATACACACATATGAAATACAGATATAGAAGTATAAAACACATTGACATTCACTTTAGAATAATGTCTAATTGAAATACATTGGTATATTTAACCAGTGACATCTGGCGAACATCTATTTATAGGACAACAAATAACAAATACTAAAATAATTTGTGTTGGTCCCATGGCGGTATTACATCAAAATCAGCTTGGCACTCAATGTGTTACTAACATTTCGTTCAAAACATCATATGAAAAAATTTATTTAAAATATTAAAATATAATTAAATAGAAAGATTTAGTCGAATGTGAAAGAAAATTACACAGGGCCACCAGAGAGTAACATACTTGCGAATTAATTGTAGAAGCCAGTGACAGCGTTCTTACTATTACATATATATAGAATCAAAGTTACTAAGAAGAATTTAGTTACATATATGCTAAAGTAATTAACAATAATAAAACTAATAAAATTTTAAAAAACGTGGACATTGTTAATTTCTGTGTATTCTGTCACTTCATATTTTCTAAGATGTTCGATTTTTAATTTGATAAATAAATAATTTTTAGTATTTAAAATACTTCATGCTAATATGGCTATCGAACCCGTAACCTCCGAATGGAATGGTATGAGCTTTTACCACTACTCCACTGAACCACTAAACATATCACTTTCCACTTCTGTGGTCGGGTAGTATTATACCATACACAGCTTTAGGCTCTATTCTAACAGGTTCATTAAATGAAAGAATTACATCATGCATTTATATGTTGATAGAAACATATGCCACATTAATTAATCAATTATCTGCTCAATATATAGTGACCATTGTGGCCGTCATCTCAACGATTGAATTGGTAAAACATATATTCATTTTATGGTAATGCCAGACTATTGCAAGATGCAGACATATAGGGTATTTGGGTAATACATCATAAATCCTTCAACTGGAACGTTTATAATGAATATTTGTGGTTTCATACCTGAGATAAAACGCTTGGAGAAATAACCCATGGGGCACGCGCATTGAACTGACGCTGGTTTCTCTAAGTGCCGGAAATTTATTTAATTGTTTTTCACCCTTATTAACAACCATCAATCAATCATCATATATACACATATATTGCATACCATACCATTGAATAGAAAAAAAAATAAACATATAATTTTTCATGATCTTAAAAGACAAACGATTTGAAGATTGCATGTAATAAAATAAAAATTTGATAGCATCATAAAATTATATATATTGTATATCTGCTAAGTTATATATATACGCATTACATTGAGTGACTGTATATATATATATATATATAGAATTAACTAATATACATATATGGTATATAGATATATAAATATATACATGCAGCACAGGTCTATCTATCGTGTTTAATATATATTGTGATTCAACATCAGAAAATCCGATTATCAAAATGAGGAGAAAAAATTTATAACAAATATCGGAGTATGCAATAAAGGTAAAAATCCATATATATATATGTAATATAAATATATATTTTATAAATAAAGTTATGCAGTATATTTTACCACAATCTCATGCATCCGGAAAAAAATTCACAGCATCATAAAATTAATTTCATTTATTAAAATTTCGGAAAACTGTATAAATAGTAAAAAAATTATTCAATAAAAATGTAACAGTGTACATAATTTCTTAAAAAATAAAAAAATGTGTTTTTTATTATACATAATTTTTTGTTGGAAATCAAAAATTTCATTTGTATATATTTAATAGTATATCAAGTACATATTTTAATTCTAGCTTCTATATACATATATACAGACTATTCTATATCTATATATATAATATATAAATTCGGTGTATTTGCAGATATTGTATATAGCAAATGGAAAATCAAAAATATGTACGAGTATATGTACGTAACATATTTGTTATCCGAACATTTGTGTTGGTAAATTTTGATAGTGTTTGAAAAGTTAAATAATTTTGTTAGTATTCGATCGACGATGGTATGATGAAAATTTGTTAGAAAGAGCAAAATATTTTTCGCCATAAAAAAATCGCATATATATGTAAGTTTATGTATATATAAAATTCACACAACCAAGCAAACACACAGCCGTGAAACTGTTTTGCGCAGACTTATATTTATTTTCAGTTAAAAAATACTACCACATTTTACATATAATATTTTCATTCAATATTTAATGTCATATACACACATACAAGCACATGAAACGAAGTTACCAACAGCATTGACATCAGCGGTTACCGGATCCCACCAATCAACCTAATAATAATATATATTGTATATAAATGCCAGTATATATATATATATATTAGTAATATTATTTTGAAAGAGAAAAAGAACATATACAATAAAATATTTATTCATTCACATTTACATTTGCTGCACACACACATGGATAGAAAAAAAAAAAAAACACAGTATATGTTTGTGAATTAAAACAGTCTTAATATAGTATTAGTAAAGAAGCTATATATTTATATATATTTTTATATATAATTATATATATGTGTTATATGCTAGTCTGAATATTGCTGCAGAGTTGTCGGTGTTGTTACGTTATTGGAATAAGCGTCACGGCGCTCAAATGGACGTATCAAAGCGTCGTTAAACGTTGTTCGGAAAACATCTCTTCTGATATTTCTTCTGGTTCTTTATTTTTTTTGGTTATATTAAATAATAAAATTAATGTATTTCATTGTGTTAACATTAAAAAAAAAATATATTAATTTTTATCAAATATCCAAAACAAATTACATTGATTTTTTTTCTTCAAAATAAATGAATGGATCAAATAATGGAGGAAAAAGAAGAAAACATTTATAAACTAAAATATAAAAAAATATTTAAATAATTAATAATTTCAATAATAATACTTATAAAAGATATACAGATATATTTGCACACACAAAATTATAAATAAAGTGAAGATAATTGGTAACAATCTGTAAAATTTAAAATGATGCTAAACTATAATGTAAGTAAACAATATTATTTTTATAATACAAATAAAAAATATTGTTATAATTTATTATTAAATGTATATATTTTTATTATTATTATTATTATTATTATTATTATTATTATTGAAGTTTTTCATATATATGTGTGCAAACTACGCGCATAAGATTTTACAATTTATTTAACATAAATTAATATGTGATATTTTGTGTTTTGTTTATTAATTTTGTTTGTGTGTATGTATGTATGTATGTAATTATGTTTGCACTGGTATATAAATAATGCCAATGCCATATGTTGTTTTTTTTTTTTTTTATAAATTATATATAATAATCTAATTCATTTTCACACAAAATAGTAAAATATTACAAAATAAAAATGTCCTTTTTAATATATATTGTATAAATATAATAATAATAATAATAATAATAATTTATAAATTATTACAACAATATATATAAATAATCTAATTTTAATATAAAAAAACGTGTTATGGTGGTAGTATATGTGGTGATTTAAGTGTATATTTATAACGTTTTCGAACAATTTTCGTACTATATCATTTATGTTTTATACCACATATATTATTATATATTTATATACTATTTTCTTTGCAAATAAAATGTCTGCAACATACAGACGTAATTGAAAATCGATGCAGACAATATAATGGTGTATATTTATGCATATAAATGTGTGTACATAAACTTCTATATATATAAAAATGTATATATATACTCGATCTATAAACAACTACTACTATATTATTCATATAAATGTATTGTGCATATATATATAACACCTTTGTACATATATATATATATATATTTGTATGATCATTATATATATAAAATAAATTCATACATGTGCACATATAATAATTTTACTCATATATATAAATATATATATATATATACATTATAATATACAATATATATGTATGACATAGGTCTCTAAAGAAACACCATATAGAGAGATGTATATAGTTTGTATATATATTTCAACGTTAAATTTAATAATCTAAATATATAATATAGACTTGGATGGTTAGCATTTAATTTCGTTTCTTCTAGTACACAATGCTTCAGTACAGCATATATATATATATATATAAATTGATGCCAATGTGCACCTTAATTCATAGTACGTATATAGTTGTACGTACATATAGTACTATACAATATATATCTGCATATATGGTATATATAACTTTAAATGTCAAGTTTGTAACACGTCGAATCTTTTTGTATATATATATATATAATATATATATATTCACGTATTATATATTAATATATATATATATTGTGTACGTATATATTCATTCATATATATAATATAAAAACATTCCCAATGGGAACTTAAATTTATATTGAGGATTGTCTTTTATCTATGGTTTGCTATACTTATTATTGTCGATATGGAAGCTGATGCTGTTATATTTGTGGCTAATTCTTGTATACTTGTTTATATATATATATATATATATATATGTATAGAGTATATATTATTATATAGATATTTCTTCGTATTTTATATGCGAATATATCTTATGTTATATACATTTATGTATATATGTATATAGTGTAAATGCAGTACACAGGACGGAAGGAAAATACAAAATAAAAACAGGGTTGAACGTGTAAATGACATTTTATTGTTAACGTTTAATTTTTTGACCATATTTATATATATGAACACATAAAAGTTTATATATAAAAGTTTATATATAATATATATTTTTAACGAGATCAAATATGACAAAAGAAAAATATATAACAACAACAAAACATTGAATAGAAATAAAATGAAAATTTATGAATTATAATAAAAAAAACACTGGTGAATGAGGCTAAAAATATATGGTACATAATATAATAATAATAATAATAATAATAAAATTATATTTAGTTATGCATATTGTGTATATAGAAATATATTATAATATTGCATATAGGACAAAAGAGGGCTCGTAATATTAATTTTTTTTTTGTATATATTTTTATATAAAATATGATATTTTATTACTTTTTATTTATTTATTTATTTTATTTATTTTTTTTTTTTTTTCAAACTTTATTTAATTATATTTTTATTATCAATTACAATTTATTTTATATGCTGCATTTTGTGCTACTTCATATACGTATACTGAATGTATCCTGAGTGTTACTTATCCGGTATACCTTCAGTATACGTAACACGAGGTAACACTGTCAACGTGGGATTTACACATAATATATTATAATAATTATACAAACACATTTAATTTATATTTTTTTAAATATTGTAATATTATAAATATCTATTTAATATCATTATTTTAATTACAGATAAAATCGACGTGTATGTTATAATTAATAAATAAAATATTTTGTTATCTTTAAAAATTATTTAATTGTTATTTTTTAATGTTAAATATTATATAAAAAAATTGTTTTTTATTTGAAATATATTTATTTTATTTAAAATATATTTGATTATTATAAATAAAAATTGTTTTATTTATTTTTATACACGCATAAATTGTACGAATTACGACCAACAACAGCAATTAAGTGTATATAAATAATTATTGTATAAATAATATTTCATAATTGATAAGCATTTTATATATCTGTTGTATCTGCGCAGTGTCACTCAGAACAGTCACAATTGGTTCTCTATTATATGATATCCATTTATATTTATATATCCTGAATTATCCAATTATATTTAAAAAAAAAAGTCAAGAAATAATATATTCATTCGTTAATTCAACAATATAATAAATCACATGATAAACATATAAATACAAAATTGAACATATCCAGTGATAATTACTTTAACACACACAGACACAGTTTGTCATCGATCTGAAGGAGTACACAAACAAACGAAGAACTAAATTTTCATTTTCAGGATTAATCAAGAAAACCATTTTTTTTTTTTCAATCAAATTTTACTAATATCTTAAGAACAAAAGTAAAATTTTAAGAAGCATTTCAAAAAACATCTACCAAATATTCATGAGTTGTTGAGATATTTTTTTAAATGGAATATAAAATCTATTAATTCTCATCGAAACGTACATACTACCTAGTGTTTTTGTAATATTTTAAATTTGTAATTTTTCTGTTTGAAATTTTCAATTTTAATTTTAAATTTTAAATCTTTATATATAATTAGTAATTTTTAATTTTCAATTATTAATTATTAATTTGTTAACTTGTAATAGTTGTTCCTCGATGTTTTTGATTTTATTTTATATATTAAAATTTATATAATACGCATGGTAGTGTCTGTCTCTGTATCTTCTGATAGCTACATATCAAAAGTAAAATATCCATGATACATATTGCAAACTAGTTCGATCAAAAATAATCCGAACTAGTACATACATAGAAATGTTCACGTAATCATGTAGAGGTAAGTGATTCTTGTTTATATAAATACTTGTAAAATTTAAAAAATACTAAAAATAGTTAATATTATAAAATTTCTAAATATATTTATTAGTTTTTATTATTTAAATGCATAAATTTTGTAGGTGAGTAAAAAAGCGTTTAGTATATATTGCATTAGTATAATTATAGCCTATAGGTATCGATATATAGAGAAATGGTTCGTTAAAATGCAACTACAAATGCTGTGTCATCGTCTAAAAATATATCTTGTATTCTCCATATATATTATGTCTACTTTTCTCATGTGTGTATGATGGCCATACCCATAAAAATTGGCATTTTGAATCAGATAAATTGAATTGAAATAAAAATTAAATTAATAAATTAATATTTTAATAAATAGAATTGTTATAATATTAAATAAAATTGATAATTATAAATATTTAAAATATATAAATTGATGAATATTTCATTACAAACATTCTTACACATAACAAAATGAAAGCAATTTCTACGACAAAGAATTGACGTGATTATGTTTACAAAAGCATAAGTAAATATAATGATATTTTTTTTTCTTTATTATATGACGTACTTAGCAATTTATTTTTTATTATGTTTTCTTATTTATGATACACCCATTCGTGTTGATTTATTAACTGTTATTCAATAGAAAATATATATATATATTTTTCCTTTATATCAAAGAAATATCATCCCATATTTATATCTATATATTTTCTGTATAAATAAATATAGTAAATAATATATCAAACAGTGTGAATACAATTCGAATTTCATATGTTTCTTTAAACTTGATAAATATATAGAAAAGTACAATTAATTATATACAAAAATGAAATTTAATTAAACGTTAAACAATTTATAGAAAATAATGTACATGAAATAATTATATAATTATAATTACAATATAGACAGACAGACAAATATATTTTTGCAATCAAGATATATTTATTATTTCTAATAATTTACTAATAAAAAAAATATATTAAATATTACAGAAGAAATAACAAGATTAATTTAATTTCTATTTATTAAATTAATAGAATTCATGAAATGTAAAATTATTACAAAAATTTGAATTTGATGCAATTTTTTATATATGAAATATGCAAATTTTATTTATGTGCTCGAATAACATAATATGTACATATTGTATAAATTAAAAATAATATCCATACTAGTAATAACGCTATGTTTTTTGTAATATCAAAGATTAAATTAATTAAATTGAATTATTAAAAACATTAAAATAGTAGAAAAAAATGTGGATGTAATAAAAATATATGAAATATTTAAAAGTTGAAGAAATTAATTATTTACACATAGATCCTAAACATTTTCTTTTTTATTAGATGTAGTAAAGCAAACATATTTTTTAATTATGTATATGCATTACCTAAGTTTAGTTATCCTTGTTTATGCAAAATAATATGTAATACAAAACAAAAAATTTCCAAAAATATAATTTTTCTTATTTGCATGAAGGATAAAATTTGCATCTGAAAAGTAAAATTAAATAAATTTAGGCGCTTATTTCTGTATTTTTATTTGTATAAGCATCAGAGTAGCAGTAGCTATTTGTATATGGGTAAAAAAAATTACAACATATATAGCCTTCTGCCTAAATTATATAAATATCTATATATATATATATATTTATTTGTATATGAAGTGTACCGACGACGTGTACGAGTCTATATTTTTATATTAAAAAGGTAAGAACACAAAGTAGAAAAAAAATCAACAGTAGTTTAAAAATAAAATTAAAAATGTATGATAAGGAAAGTAAATGTTTGCTATATAGAAAATATGTGTACTTGAAAAGTCATAGGGAGTACATAATAAATTAGATAGTACATTTTTTTTTGTATATTTGATTATGGTTCTAATAGTAAAAAACAACTAAATATTTTATAGCTAAAATTAAAAATGCTAACCACGTTATTTACAGCCGAAAGAAAGAAAGCATTTATTTATTCAAAATGAAACAATATTTTTATTTTCTCTTTTTTTTTCTAATAAGAATTTTTAACACTTTTCCAATATAATTCAATGTATATACTTACAGGGTGATTCGGAAAGTGAGTGATATAAATAAAATTGGCTGCTAATGGAATAAAAATTATGTATGAAAATATTATAAAAAATGTTAATCATTTAGTTAGTTACAGTTATGGACTTATCAAACTTTAAATTTAAGCTTTATTTGACAATTAATTAAATTAATAACCTTCACATTGCAATTTTTTCAATTTTAGCCTGATAAAATGTGTTTGAAATTAGAATAGAATGACTAAAATATTCTGATATTGGCAAATGCAATTTATTGAATACCACTTATTAAATTTTCTGCAAAATCGATCAATATTTTACTAATGTTTTTAATCATGGCTAAAGTAGTTTGGCGACAAATCTAGAAAATGGGTTGATTGTAGAAGTAATTCGAGTAACGTAATATGTGTAAATGTAATTGTAATTATCTTGATAAAAAAAGCAGAAATTTCTTAGCTAAACCCAAATGTTTTTCCATTATTTCTTCATACAAACGATCTAGTAATATAATTGGATTCATAATTCTATCTCATCTGCGGTTCCTTAGATAATATAATATATTAAAATGTTCATGTATGCATGACATGGATTGATGTATATACAGAATAAACTTAAAATTGGGGCATCCTTTAAAAATATTAAAAAAGGATTTTATTTAAACATATTTCATTTTGGCAGCACATGCCACTTATGATGGTGTAAAAGTTCTTTTTCATAAATTATTAAATTTACTATAGAGGTTTTCATGATTCTTTCACCAACTGCTATATTAAATTTTAGATATCTATGTGTGTGTGAGCGTTTAACTTTGAACACTTATATTAATTTAAATCAATAAATCAGATATAATAAAGGACAATTCAAATAATTATGCTACATTATCGTTTTCATATCCCGATTTGATATAACATCGATATTAAAAAATTAGCTTATTTCAATATATATATGGAACAAATTAAAAGTAAAGATATTGAAAGGTTTTTGTCACGTATAATATTGAAAAACTATAATAATTTTTATTTTCTAACATCAAAACTACTAAATGTATGAACAAAAGTGATAAAATTTATTAAAATATTTTGATTAATAAAATATGAAACAGAAAAATAAGCATTAAAACAATGAAATTTATGTAATTATATAACATACACGAGTACAATGAAATACGTGAATATTATAATAACATTTTATTTAAAATTGTGTAGTCATTTTATTACATATTATTATTATTATTATTGTGTTTATTATTTACAAAAAAGTATTATTGTTAATATTAATAATATGTAACTAACATATATTGAATATTTCTTACAAAAATTAAACATTCATATTTCTTATCATCGCATTTAAAGCTATTATATACAGAACAATTGATTCCTTATATGTATACGCATATGACGTTACATTATGTATTATTGTTTAATAACAGGAAATTTAAAACGAAATAATAATTTCAATATTAAATTGTTATGTAAATTATTAAATTATATATTGTATATGGTAGAATAGTAAGAGTGTATAAAATTATAGTAATAAAATTGGTGTAGTTAATATTTTTAGAATGTGTTATGATTGACGTTTATATACATTTGTTTTTTCTATATGTAAATAAAATCGTATACCACTTGTATTATATAAAAATCCTTTATAAAACTTATTTATTGCTCAGAATTCATTTGAATTAAAAAAAAAATTAATAACTTACTTAAAGTAATACGACTAATTTAATATTCCATGAATTCGATTATCATATTGTACATAAGTATATATATAATATTATATATATCTTTATTGTAACACAAACAAACAATAACTAACTGGCATATAATTATGAAAGACAATCATATTATTTCTATTTCAATTCCAAAATAAACATTAACATCCATTATATCACTTTATATTTATGTAGAAAAAAATTAACTTAGCATTTTATCAATTATGTCAATATTTTCATAATTAAAAAATTACGCACACTCGCATAAATATTATCAACATAAATTCTACAGTATGCTACCAAGCAAATACATTTTATATAGTTATTAAATTTTAAAATCCTTAGTTAATATGAAAGCCTAAAATTAATAATTTATTCATATTTATTTGAAATATGGAAAAAACTTAATATAAATTGAAATTATACATTTTATCAGTGGAGTTGCACGAAATTTTCAATTATATTATTATTCACATGTTATTTTCGTCACACATATTACATAGAAATATAACAGTTTATCGTTAAAGTTTGATACAATTGAAATTTTGGAAACAATTTTATATGTAACAACAAGAATGGAATGTAATGAAACACTGTTGCTTCGGAAAAGATGCAATTAATTAATTTTAAAGTTTTTTTTTTAATACAGAAACTTAATTCATATAGTTTGCTTTCATGGTTTATAACACATTTCATAAATAATAAATGTTGTTCGACCAAGAGATCTCTTTGACATCGTGCATAATTTTGACAGTCATTTCTGGTAAATACAGTTGCGAGAAAAGTAAAAAAAAAACCAAAATGTTGAACATTGATTTAACTATAGTTTACACGTACGCTACACGTTACTGTATTCAGCATATAAATATTCGTAAGAAAGTTATTAACCCTTTTTCTTTTAATATACGTATTATTATACTACAATATAAATATACATATTACTATGTTATAGCCAATTTAATTTCCAATAAAATTGTCCACATACACACAATGTAAAATGGTTTTTATATAGCTTTTACTGCTCATTTTTTTTTTGCTTTTTTTATGATCCGGATTTCATGTATTCTTAGTCTTCGCTTCTATAATTCGTCATAAATAAAACGGAAGTATTTCACTTACATTATATATAGAAATAGCTTTATAAGTTTATACCATTCTTTTCTTTGCCATATATATAGTATAAAAATAAAAATCTATCTTGGTAGAAATACACGAGCAGCCAGTTGTGGATATAGTAAGTACATGTTGTGAAATTTTATTGAAAAGGTGATAACAACAATTTTAACGATTTCTTTTTTATGCTCATCATACCATTAAATGACATACACATAATATATAGTATATGAATATGTATATATTGTATAAGTATATATTATATATATTATATACATGTTGGAGACATGCATGCATTTAAATAAGGATATACATAACAAAAATATACTTTAGCTATCAATTGAGTAAAGTGGTATAATAATTTCTATACAGATAAATTTTGTATATTTACGTACACGTATACATTTAGTATATATATACTATAATATAGTCATATATAGTGTTATTTTATTATAATATACAAATATTGTACATAAATAAATAAATTTCATATTTAAGTTATTAAAATGTAATTCATTTAATCGTAAATATAGCATCAATTGAAAATTGTATGATTTTTAAATTGAATTTTTATTCAATGTATTTATATTTATATTACAAAAAATCACTTGCTTTTATAAAACACGCAGATAAAAAATGTGCACAAATAACAATAAGACATATGTTATTTTTAGAAAATCTATAAGATTAATAAATTAATTAATAATCTTTTCGCACTGATTCAAATAATATATCTAATTTCATTTTAGTAAAACCAGTGGAACATCATCATCAATTCTTATTACTCCAAGTTGAGATTATGTTATGATCTACCACACACTCACTACAGTCAAATTGAGATATGCATATATATATATATATTAGTCAGAGAGTACATAACAATTCACCAATTGATCTGTAACGATCGACAGAGATATGTGTTTTCTTAATTGAAAAATTTTTATATGAGTGAGTATTGGTGTATGGTATATAAATAAATTTGCAAAAATAGAATTTTCTGAAAATTTGAGAATTTCTCTCATACAGCATTGCTGACCTTTTCTTGTACACCAAACATTTTGTTAAAGAAGTAGTGATGAAATTTTGAAATTTAGCTTTTGTGGTACTGGAGACGATCGAACTGGAAGTTGAGCAAAATTCAATCAACCTTCCGATCACTCCTATTTTTAGAAAAACAAAATTATTATTTGAATAACTTGAGCATGACATAAATATTCCCATTTTGGAATCATTAAAGAAGCATTTTTTCGAGTATATTGAAATTTAGAACAATGATAAGTTCTAATGATTTGTAGAATTATTTATAATACTCATGCCGGAGTCTCCCATAGGAACATATTTTCATTTGAATGGCACAAATATCATTTATCAGATTATCTTCAAATAACTGAAGCAATTAAAGATAAGTGTCAAAGAAAAGTAAAAGTAGATTATGTTAATACTTCCAATCATTCCGACCGATCCCGCATACTACCCAAATGTTCCCAATAGAATTTTTGTAGTATATTTTAACTGATATTCTTGCATTATTGAACTTGATCATTTAATAATAATTTGTAACATTTAATGGAAATAGGTGACTCTAATTCAGGCTTCTCAAATCTACTATATGACTTTAATATTTCCAATTTAATACTTATTGTTAATTATGTTTCTATAATTTCTAACGATATGTAGAGGTTAAAAATAAAAGACCCACACAGTTTTACTACGTCATGGTACCCCAAAAGTTTTGATAATTACACAATAGACATGTGGTATATCTTATCTGCTTGAAAATTTAACGCCAATGGATTAGTCATTTTTTTAATATAACTTTACTATATTCGTCATTTCCGATAGTGCCAAAGACATAAAGTATTGAAGAACTGTTAAATGAATTCTATAAAATCTGTATAAGCGTACAGTTTTGCTAATTGTATGTAATAGTTTATAGTAGTAGTAGTAGTTAGTAGTGTTTATACTTGACTGTTTTTCATTTGGGCTAAGTCAAAAACCTTTATAACTTTATAATTACCTATAAAATTGCATAAAAAGTTGATTGAGCTTTTATTAGTATGAAAGTGGCATCAATAGACGTTGCACAGTTATTTCTTTCTACGTCTACGCTAATCATATATATAAATGGCAAATATTCAAATTATAAATCAGATCCATTGGTAACATTTTCGTCATACTTTACAATGCCATAAATTAACTAAATTAACTACATTCAATATTTCATTCATTCCCATCAAAAGCATACAATAAAATAATGATTATTTAACCTTTTGAGCTATACAAATATTATATTCATATGTTTGTAATAATAAAAATAATAATAATAATAATAATAATAATAATAATAAATACATAAATCTTAATTGATTATTTATTAATAAATTTTATTGTTTTTAAAATACTTAACATTTCAATTAAATTTTGTATTTTATAATGTGTCTATATTTATATTATCGCTAAATAATTATATATTCAATAAAATATTTCCATATATAGAAAAATATTATTTTAATGAATTATAAAAAATAAGTCTAATAAATATATATTTATAACGCATTTGCATTGAATTGTATATAGAGAAAAAATTATTATTATCATTTTTATTATATTAAATTATATATTAAATATAAATAAAGGAAATAAAATCAGTGCTTTTATATCAAAGAGGAGCTATACCCACTACCGCTAAAGAAGCTAAAAACGAAAAAAAAAAATTGATATCTATTTTATTAATACACAATTTCATAATATAAAAATAAAATAAAAATAAGAAAGTTTGATAACCTTTTGTCTTTTTCACAATCAAATAAAAAGATTCATCTATTTCTTATATATATGGTATTAACCAAGTACATATTATATCTATATACGTAAAATAGGGGGTTCGTAATATATATATATATAGAGTCTTGTACGACGATAGTTTACATAGAATATATAAATTCAAGAAATCTCATTGGTTTAATAATAATAAAATTATTTTTGTACAAAATAGAACAAACAAAAAATCATGAAATAAAATAAATGCCGAAATAGAAGAAAAAAAAAAATATAATAATTTTTATGTATTTTAAATGATATCGTTGAGATTATGTTTTCTGTATAATATTTAATACTCGTAATCTAATTTTGTTATTGTTGTTGCTTTGTTTTCTTTTTTTTTTATTTTTTCCTATATCAGTCTATCAGTTAATGAATTTATTAATTTTAATCACATATTTTATATGTGAATTTATTATGTAATTATTTTAATAAAAATATATTTAATGTGTAATATTTATACAATTAATGATATAATTAAACTTAATTTGAATTGTTTTTTTGTACATACATTGAATTGTGGTCGATAATTTTATATGTAATGTAAATGTGTATGTACGTGCGATCGTGCCTATCGCTAAATTATGCAAATTTAATTTTATATTAATAAAAAAAAAGTAAATGAAAAATTTATAGTCAACAGAAGAAATATAATTTTTATAAAACGTACGAGTATATTATCAGATCAGCAGTTAGCGTATAAAAAAAATGCAATTAATTTTAGCTTGAATTGGTTGGTTAAGTTAATATTAAATCACACAGGTTAATTTATTTGTACACCAAGCGGGTATCAAAACAAGAAAACTGTGATTGTTGGTATAAAGTTGCTTATCTTTACCCATATCTTTTTCTTCCAAACTCAATGTGTATTTTGTATACAGTCTTTCAAAATATAAATTAGTTATTACATAACAAATACATGACATTCGATTCGAATGATTTTTTAAAGGAAATATATAAATATATATATGAATATGGAATCATTCATTTTATTTATAACAACGCAGCGCTGTTAGCAGCACATGCCAATGCAATGAAGAGATACAATAGGATTATATAATATAAGTTTATAAAAAAATTATAGTGATGTGAAAAAAATTGTATCTTAGAGTATTATAGCTATACTATTACGTGTGGATAATAACTTATATATTACTATTATTTAATCTTTAATCTATATCGGTTAAATAATTTGGTGTATTGTACTAATATATAATATATAATATGCATTTGGTAATGGTATGGTATGATAATAATCAATATTATTATTGAAATACAATTGATAATTCTAAATTTGAAAATTTGTATAAATTTCGATTATGTATTTGCAGTATAATGTTATTGCAGCCATTAACAATTTAGATAGTGGTCTTTATCATCTACGCTATTAATATGTTGCAGTTACAATTATCCTCATTTAAAAACAAATCTACGACGTATCGAATATATATCATATTTAATCATCTTTTATTTAAAATCAGCGAAATTTTGAGTCTAGTATATTAAAGTGATATTATACAGAATTTGCGTAAATATAGACCTGTAACTTCGACATTTCTAGGATTATTTTGATGAAATTAATTGCGTGTATAGAGGATGATTATACATATAATTGCAATATGTAACAGTCGCAAATAATGATATTTTAGGAAAAATAACGTTCATCGAAATCAAATGCAGTTCAGTCGAACTCCACGCCTCCCATAAAACCCATACCCAAACGAATGTTATTAACCTATAGTTCAATAAATAAATGAACAATTTCAACAACATAATTTAATCATTTTTCTTGATTTAATAAAAATTATTTCAACTGATTGTTTTTATTGTGATTAAATGTGTATAATAAATAAAAGCTATACTACATCGTTTTTTTCGGAAAAAATATATATAGAAAATATTTTGTATAATAACATTATAATCAATTCAATATTAATGCAAAAGTTACACCGATCAAATAATTACCAATAGTATGTATAGTACCTTCAATTGTATATATAAACTATATGCACACTAAATCAAATCAAATTATTTCCCGTAATTAAAAAACCATAATTTAACTTTTACTGATGCCATCGAGAATATGTATGGTAAACGATAATTTCACATTATAATTACATAAATTTTGGCCGACAACATAAAATTAAACTATATAAATAATATTACAATTCTGTATAGATATAATAATTATTAAAATTTGATTAAAAATTTTAATCGAATTTCGATAGACACGAATTTACCATTAATATAACATTTGGAATATTTTGGACGGGAATGTACCAACCACCATTCAAGCGCATAATGTGTGCATATATTTGAAAATGTGTATAAATAAAATATATATATATATAT